>CM049431.1:1227340-1841010 GCA_026929855.1 Poa annua | reverse complement strand
GGGTAAAGAGAGAGAAGATCTAGATCCACATTTCCACCAATCCATCTCTCCTCTAAGTGGGGGGAACCTAGTGGGTCTAGATCTTGGAGTTCCTTTGTGGTTCTTCTCCTTTGTTCTTCCTCTCTTCTCCTGACGAGGTGTTAACTCGAAAAGTCCCAGGGTTGTGCACCCCGGGTTGATTGATGGGGAGAGAGATGAGTGCAAGGTGATCACGACGGCTGACAAGCGAGGTTTACCCAGGTTCAGGCTCCCGGAGGATAACACCCTACTCCTGCTTGTCTGGTTATTGATGCGAGTAGCGATTACAATGGCGAGATTACGATCTCGCTAGGGTTCGTCGTAGTGGTTATCAGCGTGTCTTTTAGGACGGGCAACCCTCCTGGCTTTATAGGTAGCCAGGTCTCGGGTGGTTGGTACAGATACGGTAGGTTACAAGACCTAACCGAGTTGGATTAGGATACGAGGTACCCCGAGTGGGCCTTCTGTGGGTCTTTCCATCCTTGGCGCGGCCCAGGTAGCATCATCGTGGGCTACCCGTAAGGCAGCCCCACGTCATCTCCCCCCATAAGCATTAGTTGCTTTTGGTGGGATTTGGGAGTGAAGGATTTGACTCCTTTGTGGTTTCCTTTGTTCTTCCTCTCTTATTCCCCCATAAGCATTTGTGGCCAAGACTTTTTGTGGTCAAGACCTTTTGTGGTCATCTTGAGAGCCCCCAATTAAGTTGTGGGTGTGTGCCTCAAGACTTGGGAGCCCCAATTAAGTTGTGGGTGTGTGCCTCAAGAGTCTTGTACGGGATTCGATCTCCGCCCCAAAGGAGATCAATAGTGGAAGGTGAACTCGCAACCTTTTGTGGTTGAGTTCATCAGGAGAAGAAGGTGAACCTTTGTGGCGTTGCGGCTAACCTGTTGTGGTTGCGCACACCTCTCCAAACGAGACGTACACCCTTTGGGTGGAACTCGGGAATACATCCTCGTCTCCGCGTGCCTCGGTTATTTCTATACCCGAGCTATTTACTTATGCACTTTATATTGTGATAGCCTTCGTGCTTGAAGTCATCTATCTTGCTATAACCTTGTTACTTCTATTGCTTAGCATAAGTTGTTGGTGCACATAGGTGAGACTAGTATTTATATCTAGGTTGTATGCTTGTTAAAGTAAACCTCTAATTTTATTCCGCCTTTATCAAGCATACCAGAATATCCGGGTCTTTCTTGGACCGGATAATCCGGCTTCTCGAAAAAGTTTTTAAATCGCCTATTCACCCCCTCCCTCTAGGCGACGTCTATCCGTTCAATTGGTATCAGAGTCAGGTTATCTCATTATTAGGACTAACCGACTAGATATAAAGATGTCGTTTAGAGATCTAGTGCACAATCCCACTTATAGATTCAATGGTACAAATTATGATGTTTGGAAAATTCGCATGCTTAAGCTTTTTAGAGACATGGGTTCAAATTTAGAGATTATTGTAGATATGGGTTTTTCTCCTCCAAAGGATTCACACGAATTATCTTTAGAGGATGAGAAAAACTCTTATCTCGATACTCTAGCATCTAATGGTCTTATATGTGCTTTGAATGATGTAGTCCTTGCGTCAATCATGCCTTTTCGGAGCGCTCATGAATTATGGACAAAACTTCAAGATATATATGAGGTGTCCAACATTTCCAAGGATGATTGTCCTCCTTCCACTTCCGGTCGTGATGAGCTCACGTCTTCTTCCACTTCACCGACATGTGGTTTGCCACAAGGTAATGATATGGTGAGTGGTGATAGAAATTGCATTTTTGATGGTGAATCTATTGACTATACTTCACACACATCTTATTGCAATGCTCTATCTTTGGACTTAAACATCTCTAGCACTCCAAATGTCATACATGCTAGTGTTGATAGTCCTTGCATATCATGTAGTAGTTGCTTAACTAAATCTCATGATGATATGCTTTACTTGTCTTGTTGCCATAATCAAAATGTGTCTATTTCCTCTAGTACTTGTTTGGCTAACAATATAGAGGAATCCCAACAATTTTTGGAACAAGACTTGGACCTCCAAGGTGCTTGAAGTGTCTCTGCATCGTCTTCATCCACTACTCACATTTGCCTAATGGCTAAGGAGTATAAGGTATCTCGTACCATGCACTCCAATATATCTCATGATGATGATAATGATGATGATGATCTAATTAAGGAGAAGTTTGATATTGTCTCTCATGCTCTCTTAAATAATAAAAATGCTCATGAGAACTTCTTACAAATCATGACTACACTTTTTGGGCTTAAGGAGACCTTTGAAGCTATGGAGATCCGTTGTCATGAAGGGTGGGGTCTTGCTCGTGATTCCGCGGGTGAGGTCCATAATCTTGAGAATGCTCTTGAGGAAGAGCAAGAAACCCGGGTTGCTCTCGAGGAGAGATTGGAATCTAGTGAGGAGTTAAACAATGAAGTAATTGCTAAACTCACTAAAGAACATGACCATGCTATTGCTAAATGTAATGTGCTTAGTAAAGAAATTGCTAAGTTAAACAATGAGCTTGTCATGTTGTCTCCTTCCACTTCTAATGATAATGATGTTTGTGCTACTAACTCCACTTTGTGTGAAGCATCTATTTTGAAGGAGAATGTTGAGCTAAGAGCTCAACTTGATTTGCTAAGTAGTAAGTATGGGAAGTTGGAAGAAACTCATGAAAAGCTTTTTAGCTCCAATGAGGATCTCCTAGCATCCCATGCTAAGCTAAAGTTAGCTCATGAGGCGGTCACTACGAAGGTAAAATCTTGTGAGCCTCTTGTGAACACTAGCACAAACTTTACTTCTAATGCATTATTGCCATGTGCTAGTTCTTGTAATTCATCCACTCATAAAATTGCTACATCTTGTGATGAATTACTTTCCTTTCCTTGTTGCTCTAACAATGTAGCTACTACTTCCTCTAGTATATGTGTTGAAACTAACCATGTAGAGGAACTCAAAGAGCTCAAAGCACAAGTCACTTACTTGAAGAAAGACTTGAAGAAGTGTCATGAAGGGAAGTCCACCCTCGACAACATGTTGAGAGTGCAACAACTTTCTCATGACAAGAGTGGACTTGGATTCAACTCCAACAACAAGAACAAGTCCAAGAACAAGATGAAGCACAAGTTCGTCAAGAAGAAGGGCCAAGAACAAGTTATTGATTTGGCCAAGATTGTGTGCTTCAAGTGCAAGGTTGAAGGGCACCATGTGAGATCTTGCCCTTTGAAGAAGAAGCCTCCTAGTAAGAAGCAACAAGGGAAGCAACCTCAAGTCCAAACTCAAGCTTCCCAAGTTGAAGAACCTTCCCTTCCCAAGAACAAAGGTAAAAGCCGCCTTTGCTACAAATGTCGTGGGAAGGATCACTTTGCTTCTTCATGCACTCATGGTACCTTATCCAACCCTTCTACTATAATTGACAATGTCTATTCTCTTCGAAAGGATAAGATTGGCAATGTATTTGCCAAAGTTATTGGTACTCAAAGTGGTGTCAAGAAAAGAACCATTTGGGTTGCCAAGCCTATTGTGACTAACCTCTTAGGACCCAACTTGGTTGGGGACCAACAAGCTAAAACTTGATCAATAGGTGTAAGCGGAGGACATTGGAGACTTGACTACATCATGAAGAATTAAGGGATCTTCATCATTCATATTCTCTCAAGTCAAGTCAATTGGATTATATTGTCTTAACATATATCCAATGCTCCTCCTTGCGGTAACTTGTATTTAATTCATATGTACTCATTGAAAGTTACTTGCACCCTTGCATGTGTTTGGTTTTGTACCTTACTAGTGTTTCATATGTGTTGTGCACTCTACTTACTTATGTTGAGTAATCAAGCTTGTGTATGTTGGTTTGCACACCATGTATGTTTGAGCCTCTTGTCTATTTGTTTTTATCTTAATTGGCTCTTTTAGGGATTTTAATAGACTATCCCATTTTGGGGGAGTGATGTGCTTTTTGGTAACTCACCACCCTAAAATGTGTATTCATGAGGAATACCACTTAGTAGTGATATTCCAATATTATCTACTCTCTTTGTGGTAAATCTTACTCATGAGAAATTCAAATTCTAATGTCCATTAATTATCTCTTGTTGGATTTCTTTTGCCTCTTGTTAAAAAAAATGGATTATCACATTATGGGGGAGTAATAAGCTATGTGCATATTACAAGCCTAGAAAATGTGAACATGTGAGGTAGTGTCACTTAGAGTTGATATTTGTGATTATCTTGTTCCTAGGTGGCATGGTACTCAAACAAGTTCCATGTTTGCTTAAATGCATTTTGTTCGCCCATCTTTCGGTATCTTGTTTGTGAGAGAGTTTCTTGATGCTTAAGTATGATCATTGAATATGTGAAGTCATCAAGAATCTCTATATAAGCATGTTTTTCAATTCTTATCTTTTGCCACATGCTTATGTTTTGTGAATATGATCTTGAATACATATATGTCATATACCACCGAGAAATGTCTCCATACAATCATTGTCTTTGACAAGTGATAATTATATTTGTGGTAAATTTATTGATCATATTTACATTGGCTATTGTTCTTAAGTTGTAGTATTCTATCGCCAAGTTTGTTTTGGTTTAACCATCCTTTTGTCCTCTTTGCTTCATTTGTATCCTTTTGTTGCTCTACCCATAATTTGTGTTGTGCTTTCTTGAGTTAGGAAAAGCAAGGAACCCATTGTTTTGTATTTACATTCGAAGACTTTATTCTAAGTAATGAACCATCCTTGGGGGAGCTATCCTACATTGAGTAGAACATCATCCTTTTTAATTGTTATCGGGTCTTATTGCTTTTCTTGAACTTTGTGCTCAAAAGGATATATGGAGGGTAATGATCCCACTTGTGTGCATTTTGTATTTACATACAAGATCTCAAATAATGCACTAATCATGGGGAAGCTACTCTATACTCCTTAGAACACTATTCTTTAAATTGGTTTGGTATCTTATTGCTCTTCTTGAACATGATTAATGCTTTAACAATATATATGGAGAGTGATGATCTCATTTGTGTGCATTTTGTATTCAAATACAAGATCATAAGTAATTTACTAATCTTGGGGGAGCAATCCTATACGTTATTGAATAGTAGTTATCTTCAATTGGTTTTTGATCCCGATGACATGTCTCTTTGAAAGACAAACATTTTTCGTCTTGGTGCTTTGTGCCATCATGAAAATTGTAGAGGGCTTGGTTTATTTGTTGAAATCTTACTCCTCTTTGTGGAGTTGGCTATCTCATCCCACGGTTCTTAGTGTACCTTCTTGGATGAGATGAAACCTTCGAGCATGTTTGCTTGTTTTATTTCTTATGCTCATTGGTTTATCCTTGACCTTGTTTTCATTTGATATATTTTCATATTGGTTTCTCCAATCATGTGTTGGTTTGAGTCTTTGATATAATGAGGACAAATCCTTATCTTGCCACACTTCTGTGTAGCTTCTTGATTTAGTTGGTGTTTTGTCCAAATTGTATCTCGTTTGGTTCTTGAAAGTTTTGTGCATGCATATTTACTATTTGTATATCTTGTGGCATGCTTACTTTCCTTGATCCAATATATAGGATAAACTCCATCAAATCCTAAATGACTAAGATGTGCATGAAATTCTATTTCATATCAATATGCACATATTTATGTGGAGTTTGTCCTATGTATTGTAGTTGGTCTAACTACTTTGGACCCAATTAGTTTGGGTACCATAGTGTACTTGATTTGTTTTAGGTACATGGGATATGCATTGGGAGCTTGCCTCTATTTAAAGAAGATGTCTTCACCATGTGATTCTTGGAGTCAAGCTTGGATGATTGTGAACTCTCATCTTCTACACCGTCAATGCTATCTCGGAAACAAGTATCTAACTCATGCATATACTTCTAGCTCTCAACCTTGTGTAGGTTGTTCTTTGGCATGAGTTTATCTAAGTTGCATTTGATATGGTTTTTGCAAAATTTCTTTCAAAATATCTTCATTGCTAATGTGAGTAAGCCGGGATGATTACACATCAAGGGGATTTATATAATCATCTTCATGATTCACCGATCCCCAATATGTTAATCTAGCAAATTCATTTCAAAGTCTCTCATGTGCAATATTGATGAATTCTCATAAATCATTTGCCTTATGTGATATTTGTTTTGTGTCTTGAAGTATCCCAACTATCACTTATCCTATGTGGGTATTTGTGATGCTTTGAGAACTTGGTGTTGGAAGTTCATCTATACCCTCTAAGAATAATTTGAGCTATGTGCTTTGCTTTTAAGCAAAATCTTATCGGTGTACTTATAACTTCCTCTTGGATACCATGTTCTTTACCTTGTATCTACATTGTGTGTGCATGTTTCTTTGTGGACTTAGTGTCTACTTAGAAACTTATACACATGAAGGTAGTTACATATTTAATTGGTATTCAAAATCTTTAGTGATCACATTTTATTTATTTCTTGATTCTTTGGTGATCTCTAAAAGGCACAAGATTTGTTTTTCTATTGGTATAACATTGCCTCTCAATAAGCTTGTGATCCTATTTGATGTATCCTCTTTGTTGTGCTTGTATGCGAAATACATGATATGCACTATGTGCCTCATAATTTTAAAGACTATGGTGTTGCTTAGGCTCATCCTTGTTTAGTCTCTAAATTGTATTTCCATATCACACCCATCCTTTCCCGGTTGAGCAAGTCTTTGTTTTCCCTTTCTTTTTCTTGTTGCTCAACATTTGTTTGTGTTCAAAATTATCTAGGAGGGAGTGAGGATTCCATGTTATGCACACCACATTGAAATACAAATCTTTTCATTGTACATGTACCTTGGGGAGTTCCCTCTTGATTTCTAGAACACATGGTTGATCTTATCATAACATCTTCTTGTGCTCAATTGGTTTTTGGATCCCTTGATTGCTTGCTTCTTTGTGAATGCTTTCCCCCTTTGCAATTGGTATCCTTCCGGTGGATTTCAGTTGATATCTTTCTTGTGCAATTTTTGGATCCTCAATATAGTTTGATCCCCTTCATCTATTCGTCATTGGATAAGTGCATTTGATTTCACTCATATCATGAGAAATGCATAAATCATGAAGGAGATCTTATTATGTTACCTTTCCAAAGCTTTTCGCCCATTTCGGCAATCGTTGCCAATGGGGGAGAAGTTTTGGAGGGTTGTATGGAATTGGCTTTGTACTTTGGTTTATTCTTAAGTATTTGCCTTTCTTGCCTTTGCATTTGTTGCTTGGTTTTATATATAGTGGAAACTCCATCATCGGTAATGGTTGACAATATATGCAATGAATTCATGTTCATACACACATGCATAAATTATGGGGGAGTTTGCTCTATATATATGGATGGACTAACATCACATACCTTTGTAGTATTTGATGTTAGTGCAACCATTCTTGTTCGTTAAATTCCATATTATAAACCCTCTCAAAAGAGATTGTCATCAATTACCAAAATGGGGGAGATTGAAAGAGCATTTTCCCTCATGTGTGATTTTGGTAATTGAATGACAATCTCTATGGACTAATGTTTGCATTGAGATATCATTATAGATCATGTCCATGGAATTGTGGAGTTCATGTGTTGGACTCTTGAAGCTTATGTGTTGAGTGGAGCATATTGCAAGTATGTCTTGAAGGATTCAAGACATCATATTAGTGAAGAAATGTTGGAAGATACAAGGTTGATCAAGATGTTGATCAACACACAAAGCTACAAGATGTACCAAGAGCGATCATGTATCTATTGGGATGGTAAACACTTGTCCGCATAGCTTTGTGAACTAACCCATGATATATGTGTGTGGTATCTTTATATGAGGTTAGGTATCTTCCCATGGGTTTGCATCAAATGAAGATTTCATATAGCTCATGGAGGATGATGCCATGTGGCGATCTTCATCGAGTTCAACAAGTGCAAGACCAAGAGAAGCTTCTTGAAGAGATCCTATGCTTGGAACTTGCTATGGATACATGAAGACAGAGCCTAGCGAGACTCTCCCATTATTGATATGGGGAAGTATTTGGAGAAGTCTTCATCAAGCATGTGCTTGGACGCGCAATAAAGAAAGATGAACCACTTGAAGATATCAAGATAGTTATCATCTAACTCAAGTGGAATGCTCAAGGCAAAGGTATGATCTTGATAGGGCTATAGGATAGATAGGCGTACTATCAAGAGAGACTCTCAAGTTAGTAACTTGATCGCATCGTTGTGGAGAGCTCAAACCTTTGCATATTTGGCATATCATATTTCTTGGTTCTTATTTGGATTTTATCCTTGTGAGGATTAGAGTTTGGTTCATCTCCATGTCAAGCTCTAGTTCATCGAAAACGGTTTTACTTTGGAAAACTTGTTGCGTTTTTTATGTTGGAGGTTTTACCGGTTGTTCTCTTATCTAGAGATTTTACATTTCCCCATTTGGTTTTAACCTCACTTGTTGGACTATGATGTTTCTCTGCATGATATTATAAAGCTTTTCGTGGTGATTCGAACGAGCCAAAAATCATCGAAAACGGTGTTCGTATGGTCAAGATATCATCGTTTTCGTGTTGACGTTTCTGCCAGGGGCGGAAGTTCCGGCCCTAGGCCGGAAGTTCCGGCCAAACTTCCGCCCAAACTTCCGGTTTGACTAGAGAACACTTCCCGGGCGCGTTTTGTGGTGTTTGGGGGGTCCGGAAGTTCCGGGGTAAGCCCGGAACTTCCGGCCCGAGTGGGATAAACTGCGCCCAACGGGCAGATTTGTTGGGAACCTATTTAAGGGGTCATCTTCCCCAATGGTTCCCAAATTTTGGTGCTCTCTCTCCTCCTCCATTGTTGACTTCCAAATCTTTGAGATCTCTCAATCCCTCCAATGATTCTTGCTATTTCTTAAGGGAAAAGAGAGAGGAGATCTAGATCCACATTTCCACCAATCCATCTCTCCTCTAAGTGGGGGGAATCTAGTGTGTCTAGATCTTGGAGTTCCTTTGTGGTTCTTCTCCTTTGTTCTTACTCTCTTCTCCCCCCATAAGCATTAGTTGCTTTTGGTGGGATTTGGGAGTGAAGGATTTGACTCCTTTGTGGTTTCCTTTGTTCTTCCTCTCTTATTCCCCCATAAGCATTTGTTGCTTTGTTGGAATTTGAGAGTGAAGGACTTGAGCACTTTGTGTGCTCTTGCCATTGCATTTGCATCGGTTTGAGCCCTCCATGAGGATTCGTGGTGGTGATACTTGTGAGCTTGTTACTCTTGGGTCCTTGGACCCTAGACGCCTTTTGTGGCCGGCCTTTTGTGGCCAAGATCTTTTGTGGTCATCTTGAGAGCCCCCAATTAAGTTGTGGGTGTGTGCCTCAAGACTTGGGAACCCCAATTAAGTTGTGGGTGTGTGCCTCAAGAGTGTTGTACGGGATTCGATCTCCGCCCCAAAGGAGATCAATAGTGGAAGGTGAACTCGCAACCTTTTGTGGTTGAGTTCATCAGGAGAAGAAGTTGAGCCTTTGTGGCGTTGCGGCTAACCTGTTGTGGTTGCGCACACCTCTCCAAACGAGACGTACACCCTTTGGGTGGAACTCGGGAATACATCCTCGTCTCCGCGTGCCTCGGTTATTTCTATACCCGAGCTATTTACTTATGCACTTTATATTGTGATAGCCTTCGTGCTTGAAGTCATCTATCTTGCTATAACCTTGTTACTTCTATTGCTTAGCATAAGTTGTTGGTGCACATAGGTGAGCCTAGTATTTATATCTAGGTTGTATGCTTGTTAAAGTAAACCTCTAGTTTTATTCCGCCTTTATCAAGCATACCGGAATATCCGGGTCTTTCTTGGACCGGATAATCCGGCTTCTCGAAAAAGTTTTTAAATCGCCTATTCACCCCCCCTCTAGGCGACGTCTATCCGTTCACCCGTGACCCCTAATACCTGATTCTAGCGGCATCGTCAAACTCGTGATTTCGGGCATGGGCATGTGTGGCCGTTTTTGTGGGCTATAGTTCACGGTTTTTGCGTCTCAGGAGGATATCGATGCCCCATTACCCTGGTACATGACTCTAATGACATCGTCAAAACATGTGATTTCGGGTATTTCTGGCCGTTTTCGTGGGCTATAGTCCACGGTTTTTGGGTCTCAGGAGGATATCGATGCCCTGTGACCACCCGTACATGATTCTAGCGATATCGTCAAAACTCGTGATTTCCAGCATTCTGGCCGTTTTTGTGAGCTATAGTCCAAGGTTTTTGGGTTTTGGGAGAATTTCGATGCCCCGTGACCCAGTATGTGACTCTAGCGGCATCATCAAAACTCGTGATTTGAGTTATTTTTGGCCGTTTTTGTGGGCTATAGTCCATGGTTTTTGGGTCTTGGGAGGTTTTCGATGCCCCGTGACCCCCGATACATGACTCTAGCGGCATAATCAAAACTCGTGATTTCGCATTTTTGGTCGTTTTCAGGGGCTATAGTCCAAGGTTTTTGGGTTCCGGGACGATTTTGATGCCCCGTGACCCCTAGTACATGATGCCCTGGTTCCTGGACGATTTTGATGCCCCGTGAACCGCGGTACATAACTCCAGCGGCATCGTCAAAACTCGTGATTTCAGGCCTTTTTGGCCTTTTTCGGGGGCTATAGTTCACGGTTTTTGGGCCCCGGGAGGATTTTGATGCCCCGTGACTCATGGTACATGACTCTAGCGACATCGTCAAAACTCGTGATTTCGTTCATTTTTGGCCGTTTTCGTGGGCTATAGTCCACGGGTTTTGGGTTCGGGAGGATTTCGATGCCCCGTGACCCCGGGTACATGACTCTAGCGGCATCGTCAAAAGTCGTGATTACGGGCATGTTTGGCTGTTTTCGTGGGCTATAGTCCACGGTTTTTGGGTTTTGGGAGGATTTCCATGGCCCGTGACCCCCGGTACATGACTCTAGCGGCATCGTCAAAACTCGTGATTTCGGGCATTTTTGGCCGTTTTCGTGGGCATAGTCAACGAATTTGGGTTTCGGGAGGATTTCCATCCCCCGTGACCCCGATACAAGAATTTAGCGGCATCATCAAAACTCATTATTTTTGCCATTTTTGGCCATTTTGTGGGCTATAGTCCATGGTTTTTGGGTTCCGGGAGGATTTCGATGCCCCGTGACCCCTAGTACATGACTCTAGCAGCATCGTCAAAACTCGTGATTTGAGGCATTTTTGGCCGTTTTGATGGGCTATAGAACACGGTTTTTGGGTCTTGGGAGGATTTTGATTCCCCGTGACCCCCGATACATGACTCAAGCAGCATAATCAAAACTCGTGATTTCGGGCATTTTTGGCCGTTTTCGTGGGCTATGGTCCACGATTTTTCAGTCTTGCGAGGATTTTGATGCCCCGTGACCCCGGGTAGATGACTCTAGCGACATAGTCAAAACCTGAGATTGTGGCATTTCTGGCCGTTTTCGTGGGCTATAGCCACAATTTTTAGGTTCTGGGAGGATTTCGATGACCCATGACACCCGGTACATGACTATAGCAGCATCGTCAAAACTCGTGATTTCTGGCGTTTTTGACCGTTTTCGTGGGCTATAGTCCATGGTTTTTGGGCTTCGGGAGGATTTTGATGCCCCGTGACCCCCAGTACATGACTCTAGCAGCATCGTCAAAACTCGTGATTTGAGGCATTTTTGGCCGGTTTCGTGGGCTATAGTCCACGGTTTTTGGGTCTTGGGAGAATTTCGATGCCTAGTGACCCCCAGTACATGACTCTAGCAGTATCATCAAAACTCGTGATTTGAGTCATTTTTGGCCGTTTTCGTGGGGCTATAGCCCATGGTTTTTGGGTCTTGGGAGGTTTTCGATGCCCCATGACCCCCGATACATTTTTTTTGAGGCGCAAAACAGTAGGGAAAAAACCCTACTGCTTAATTTTCAATTTTCTCACTCAGTTCAAACTGTACATACAAGGAATGTTCATAATGTATCGACCCATTGGGTCATGCCCTCTTTAAGAGAGGGTTTAGCTCTATGCATAATAAGCTTGAAAGAATAAATAAAGTCTTGAAAACAACTATCCAGACAGACAAGTTGGTTATCAATGATACTTCTGTTTCTGTGATTCCATAGGCTCCAGCAACCCACAATCAGGATTTCCTTAAAATAGATCAACTTGTAACTATTTTTTGCTGCGAGCAACATAGAGATAAAATCAAGATCATTGTTCCATTCTAGCAAGAGCTTCCACCAAAAGTTTCTGCTGAAGTCACACTCAAAGAAAATGTGTAAGTAGTCTTCACTAGCTCCCTGTGTGCACAACACACAATCATAATCCCCGATACATGACTCTAGCGGCATAATAAAAACTCGTGATTTCGCATTTTTGGTCGTTTTCGTGGGCTAGTCCACGGTTTTTGGGTCCTGCGAGGATTTCGCTGCCCCATGACCCCCGGTGCATGACTCTAGCGGCGTCGTCAAAACTCGTGATTTGGGCCATTTTTGGCCGTTTTCGAGGGCTATAGTCCACGATTTTTAGGTTCGTGGAGAATTTCGATAACCGTGACCCCCGGTACATAGCTATAGTGGCATCGTCAAAACTCGTCATTTCTGGCCTTTTTGGCCATTTTCGTGGGCTATAGTACATGGTTTTTCGGTTCTGGTCGGATTTCGATGCCCCGTGACCCCCGGTACATGACTATAGCGGCATAGTAAAAACTCGTGATTTCGGGCCCTTTTGCCCTTTTTTGGGGGTTATAGTCCACAGTTTTTGGGTTCCGGAACGATTTTGATGCCCCGTGACCCCTAGTACATGACTCTAGCAGCATCGTCAAATTTCGTGATTTGGGCCATTTTTGGCCGTTTTCGTGGGCTATAGTCCACGATTTTTAGGTTTTGAGAGGATTTCGATGACCGTGATCCCCGGTACATGACTATAGAAGCATTGTCAAAACTCGTCATTTCTGGCCTTTTTGGCCCTTTTCGTGGGCTATAGTCCACGTTTTTTGGGTTCCGGTCGGATTTCGATGCCCCGTGACCCCCGGTACATGACTGTAGCGGCATAGTCAAAACTCGTGATTTCGGGCCCTTTAGCCCTTTTTTGGGGGCTATAGTCCTTTGTTTTTGGGTTCCAGGACTATTTTGATGCCCCGTGACATCCGGTACATGACTCTAGCGGCATAGTCAAAACTCGTGATTTCGTTCATTTTTTGCCGTTTTGGTGGGGCTACAGTCCACGGGTTTTGGGTTCGGGAGGATTTCGATGCTCGTGACCCCCGGTACATGACTCTAGCGGCATCGTCAAAACTTGTGATTACGGGCATTTTTGGCCGTTTTCGTGGGCTATAGTCCACGGGTTTTGGGTTCGGGAGGATTTCGAAGCCCCGTGACCCCCGGTACATGACTCTAGCGGCATCTTCAAAACTCGTGATTTCTAAAAGTTTTGACCGTTTTCGTGGGATATAGTCCACGATTTTTTGTTTCCGGGAGGATTTTGATGCCCCGTGACCCCTGGTACAAGAATTTAGCGGCATCGTCAAAACTCGTTATTTTTGCCATTTTTTGCCATTTTCGTGGGCTATAGTCCACGGTTTTTGGGTTCCGGGAGGATTTCGATGCCCCGTGACCCCTAGTACATGACTCTAGCAGCATCCTCAAAACTCGTGATTTGAGGCATTTTTAGCCGTTTTGATGGGCTATAGTCCACGGTTTTTGGGTCTTGGGAGGATTTCGATTCCCCGTGACCCCCGATACATGACTCAAGCGACATAATCAAAACTCGTGATTTCGGACATTTTTTGCCGTTTTCGTGGGCTATGGTCCACAATTTTTCGGTCTTGTGAGGATTTTGATGCCCCGTGTCCCCGGGTGGATGTCTCTAGCAGCATAGTCAAAACCTTTGATTGTAGCATTTCTGGCAATTTTCGTGGGCTATAGCCACAATTTTTAGGTTATGGGAGGATTTCGATGACCCGTGACCCCCGGTACATGACTATAGCAGCATCGTCAAAACTCGTGATTTCTGGCATTTTTGACCGTTTTCGTGGGCTATAGTCCATGGTTTTTGGGCTCCAGGAGGATTTCGATGCCCCGTGACCCCCAGTACATGACTCTAGCAGCATCGTCAAAACTCATGATTTGAGGCATGTTGGCCGGTTTCATGGGCTATAGTCCATGGTTTTTGGGTCTTGGGAGAATTTCGATGCCTAGTGACCCCAGTACATGACTCTAGCAGCATCATCAAAACTCGTGATTTGAGTCATTTTTGGCCATTTTCGTGGGCTATAGTCCATGTTTTTTGGCTCTTGGGAGGTTTTCGATGCCCCATGACCGCCGATACATGGTTCTAGAGGCATAATCAAAAATCGTGATTTCGCATTTTTTGGTCGTTTTCGTGGGCTAGTCCACGGTTTTTGAGTCCTGCGAGGATTTCGCTGCCCCGTGACCCCCGGTACATGACTCTAGCGGCGTCGTCAAAACTCGTGATTTGGGCCCTTTTTGGCCGTTTTCGTGGGCTATAGTCCACGATTTTAGATTCGTGGAGAACTTTGATAACCGTGACCCCCGGTACATAACTATAGTGGCATCGTCAAAACTCGTCATTTCTGGCTTTTTTGGCCGTTTTCGTGGGCTATAGTACACGGTTTTTGGTTACGGTCGGATTTCGATGCCCCGTGACCCCCGGTACATGACTATAGCGGCATAGTCAAAACTCTTGATTTTGGGCCCTTGTGCCCTTTTTTGGGGCTATAGTCCATGGTTTTTGGGTTCCGGGACGATTTTGATGCCCCGTGACCCCTAGTAAATGGCTCTAGCAGCATCGTCAAAACTCGTGATTTGGGCCATTTTTTGCCGTTTTCGTGGGCTATAGTCCACGATTTTTAGGTTTTGGGAGGATTTCGATGACCGTGATCCCCGGTACATGACTATAGCGACATTGTCAAAACTCGTCATTTCTGGCCTTTTTGACCGTTTTCGTGGGCTATAGTCCGCGTTTTTTGGGTTCCGGTCGCATTTTGATGCGCCGAGACCCCCGGTACATGACTGTAGCGTCATAGTCAAAACTCGTGATTTTGGGGCTTTTTGGTTCTGGAAGCATTTCGATGCCCCATGACCCCTGGTACATGACTTTAGCGCATCGTCAAAACTCGTGATTTGGGGCCTTTTTGGCAGTTCCGGGGGCTATACTCCATGGTTTATGGGTTCCTGAACAATTTCGATGCCCCGTGACCCGCGGTACATAGCTCTAGCTGCATCGTCAAAATTCGTGATTTCAGGCCTTTTTGGCCTTTTTCGGGGGCTATAGTTCACGGATTTTGGGCCCCGGGAGGATTTCGATGCCCTGTGACCCCTGGTACATGACTCTAGCGACATCGTCAAAACTCGTGATTTCGTTCATTTTTGGCCGTTTTCGTGGGCTATAGTCCACGGGTATTGGGTTCCGGAGGATTTCGATGCCCGTGACCCCCGGTACATGACTCTTGCGGCATCATCAAAACTCGTGATTACGGGCATTTTTGGCCGTTCGTGGGCTATAGTCCACGGTTTTTGGGTTTCGGGAGGATTTCCATGCCCCGTGACCCCCGGTACATGACTCTAGCGACCTCGTCAAAACTCAAGATTTTGGGCATTTTTGGCCGTTTTCGTAGGCTATAGTCCACGGTTTATGGGCTCCAGGACGATTTTGATGCCCCATGACCCCCGGTACATGACTCTAGCGGCATAGTTAAAACTCGTGATTTCGGGCATTTTTGGCCGTTTTCATGGGCTATAGTCCATGGTTTTTTGGTTTCGAGATGATTTCCATGCCCCGTGACCCAGGTACATGACTCTAGCGCCATCGTCAAAACTTGTGATTCCTAGAATTTTTGACCGTTTTCGTGGGCTATAGTCCACGGGTTTTGGGTTCTGGGAGGATTTCGATGCCCCGTGACCCCCGTCACAAGAATTTAGCAGCATCATCAAAACTCGTGATTTTTGGCATTTTGGCCGTTTATCGTGGGTTATAGTCCACGGTTTTTGGGTTTCGGGAGGATTTAGATGCCCCGTGACCCCCAGTACATGACTCTAGCGGCATCGTTAAAACTCGTGATATCGGGCAATTTTAGCCCTTTTTGTGGGCTACAGTCCACTGTTTTTGGGTTTCGGGAGAATTTCCATCCCCCGTGACCCCCGGTACATGACTCTAGCGGCATAATCAAAACTCGCGATTTCGGGCATTTTTGGCCGTTTCCGTTGGCTATGATCCACGGTTTTTTGGGTCATGATAGGATTTCGATGCCCGTGACCTCCGATACATGACTCTAGCGGCATCGTCAAAACCTGTGATTTGTGGAATTTCTGGCCGTTTTCGTGGGCTATAATCCATGGTTTTTGGGTTTAGGGAGGATTTCGATGACCCGTGACCCCCGGTACATGACTATAGCAGCATCGTCAAAACTCGTGATTTCTGGCATGTTGGCCGGTTTCATGGGCTATAGTCCATGATTTTTGGGTCTTGGGAGAATTTTGATGCACCGTGACCCCTAGTATATGACTCTGGCAGCATCGTCAAAACTGGTGATTTGAGGCATTTTTGGTCGTTTTCGTGGGCTATAGTCCACGGTTTTTAGGTCTTGCGAGGTTTTCGATGCCCCGTGACCCCCCGTACATATCTCTAGCGGCATAATCAAATCTCAAGATTTCGGACATTTTTGGCCGTTTTCGTAGGCTATAGTCCACGATTTATGGGCTCCGGGACGATTTTGATGCCCCGTGACCCCCGGTACATGACTCTAGCGGCATAGTTCAAACTCGTGATTTCAGGCATTTTTTGCCGTTTTGTGGGCTATAGTCCACAATTTTTCGGTTCCGGGAGGATTTCGATGCCCCGTGACCCCTTGTACATGACTCTAGCAGCATCGTCAAAACTCGTGATTTGTGGAATTTTTGGCCGGTTTCGTGGGCTATAGTCCATGGTTTTTGGGTCTTGGGAGAATTTCGATGCCCCGTGACCCCCTTTACATGACTCTAGCATCAACGTAAAACTCGTGATTTGAGGCATTTTGGCCGTTTTCGTGGGCTATAGTCCACGGTTTTTTGTTCTTGGGAGGTTTTCGATGCCCCGTGACCGCCGGTACATGACTATAGCAGCATCGTGAAAACTCATGGTTTTTGGCATTTTTTACCATTTTAGTGGGCTATAGTCGATGGTTTTTTGGGTTCCGGGAGGATTTCGATGCCCCGAGACCCCCAGTACTTGACTCTAACAGCATCGTCAAAAATCGTAATAGGAGGCATTTTTGGCCGGTTTCGTAGGCTATAGTCCACGGTTTTTGGGTCTTGGGAGAATTTCGATGCCCCGTGACCCCCAGTACATGACTCTAGCAGCATCGTCAAAACTCGTGATTTGAGGCTTTTTTGGCCGTTTTCGTGGGCTATAGTCCACGGTTTTTGGGTCTTGGGAGGTTTTCGATGCCCCGTGACCCCCGGTACATGACTCTAGCAGCATAATCAAAACTCGTGATTTCGGGCATTTTTGGCCGTTTTCGTGGGCTATAGTCCACGGTTTTTGGGCCCTGCGAGGATTTCGCTGCCCCGTGACCCCGGTACATGACTCTTGCGGCATCGTCAAAACTCATGATTTGGGCCATTTTTGCCGTTTTTTTAGGCTATAGTCCACGATTTTTAAGGTTGGGAGGATTTCGATGACCCGTGACCCCCGGTACATCACTATACCGGCATCGTCAAAACTCGTGATTTTTGGCATTTTTGGCCGTTTTCGTGGGCTATAGTCCACGGTTTTGAGGTTCCGGGAGGATTTCGATGCCCCATGACCCCTAGTACATGACTCGACCAGCATCGTCAAAACTAGTGATTTGAGGCATTTTTAGCCATTTTCATGGGCTATAGTACACGGTTTTTGGGTCTTGGTAGGATTTCGATTCCCCGTGACCCCCCGGTTCATGACTCTAGAGGCATAATCAAAACTTGTGATTTTGGGCCATTTTTGCCGTTTTCATGGGCTATAGTCCACGATTTTTAGGTTCTGGGAGGATTTCGATGACCCGTGACCCCCGGCACATGACTATAGCGGCATCCTGAAAACTCGTGATTTTTGGCATTTTTAGCCATTTTCGTGGGCTATAGTCCACGGTTTTTGGGTTCCGGGAGGATTTCGATGCCCCGTGACCCCTAGTACATGACTCTAGCAGCAGCATCAAAACTCGTGATTTGAGACATTTTTTGCCGTTTTCATGGACTATGGTCCATGGTTTTTGGGTCCTGCGTGGATTTCGATGCCCGTGACACCTGGTGCATGACTCTAGCGGCATCGTCAAAACCTGTGATTTGTGGCATTTCTGGCCGTTTTCGTGGGCTAGAGCCCACTATTCTTAGGGTCTTGGAGGATTTCAATGCCCCGTGACCCCCGGTACATGACTATAGCAGCATCGTGAAAACTCGTGGTTGTTGCATTTTTTGACCGTTTTAGTGGGCTATAGTCGATGGTTTTTGGGTTCCGGGAGGATTTCGATGCCCCGAGACCCCCAGTACATGACTCTAACAGCATCGTCAAAAATCGTAATTTGAGGCATTTTTTGCCGGTTTCGTAGGCTATAGTCCACGGTTTTTGGGTCTTGGGAGAATTTCGATGCCCCGTGACCCCCAGTACATGACTCTAGCAGCATCGTCAAAACTCGTGATTTGAGGCATTTTTGGCCAGTTTCGTGGGCTATAGTCCATCGTTTTTGGCTCTTGGGAGAATTTCGATGCCCCGTGACCCCCAGTACATGACTCTAGCAGCATCGTTAAAACTCGTGATTTTAGTCATTTTTGGTCGTTTTCGTGGGCTATAGTCCACGGTTTTTGGGTCTTGGGAGGTTTTCGATGCCCTGTGACCCTTGGTACATGACTCTAGCAGCCTAATCAAAACTCGTGATTTCGGGCATTTTTGGCCGTTTTCGTCGGCTATGTCCATGGTTTTTGGGTTCCGGGAGGATTTTGATACCCCGTGACCCCAGTACATGACTCAACCAGCATCATCAAAACTCGTGATTTGAGGCATTTTTTGCTGGTTTCGTGGGCCATAGTCCATGGTTTTTGGGTCTTGGGAGGATTTCGATTCCCCGTCACCACCGGTACATGAGTCTAGCGGCATCGTCAAAACTCGTGATTTTAGGCCTTTTTGGCCTTTTTTGTGGGCTATGGTCCACAGTTTATGGGTTCCTGGACGATTTCGATGCCCCATGACCCGCGGTACATGACTCTAGCGGCTTCGTCAAAACTCATGATTTCGGACCTTTTTGGCCTTTTTTCGGGGGCTATAGTTCACGGTTTTTGGGCCCCGGAGGATTTCGATGCCTTGTGACCCCAGGTACATGACTCTAGCGGCATCGTCAAAAATCGTGATTTCGTTCATTTTTGCCGTTTTCGTGTGCTATATTCCACGGGTTTTGGGTTTGGGAGGATTTCGATGCCCCGTGACCCAGGTACATAAATCTAGCGGCATCGTCAAAACTCGCGATTTCAGGCATTTTGCACCATTTTCGTGGGCTATAGTCCACGGTTTTTTTGGGTTTCGGGAGGATTTCCATGCCCCGTGACCCCCGTACATGACTCTAGCCCCATCGTCAAAACTCGTGATTTCAGGAATTTTTTTCCGTTTTTGTGGGCTATAGTCCACAGTTTTTGGGTTCCAGGAGGATTTAGATGCCCAGTGACCCCCGGTACAAAAATTTAGTGGCATCGTCAAAACTCGTGATTTCTGGTATTTTTGGCCATTTTCGTGGGCTGTAGTCCACGGTTTTTGGGTTCCGGGAGGATTGCGATGCCCCGTGACCCCTAGTACATGACTCTAGCAGCATCGTCAAAACTCCTGATTTGAGGCATTTTTGGCCGTTACCATGGGCTATGGTCCAGGGTTTTTGGGTCTTGGGAGGATTTCGATTCACCGTGACCCCCCGGTACATGACTCTTGCGGCATAATCAAAACTCGGTATTTTGGGCCTTTTGGCCGTTTTCGTAGGCTATGGTCCACGGTTTTTTGGGTCCTGCGAGGATTTCGATGCCCCGTGACCCCCGGTACATGACTCTAGTGGCTCGTCATAACCTAGGATTTGTGGCATTTCTGGCCGGGTTCTAGAAGGATTTTGTGGGCTATAGTCCACGGTTTTTGGGTCTTGGGTGTTTTTCGATGCCCCGTGACCCCGGGTACATGACTCTAGCGGCCTAATCAAAACTCGTGATTTCGGGCATTCTTGGCCGTTTTTGTGGGCTATGGTCCATGGTTTTTGGGTCCTTCGAGTAATTCGCTGCCCCGTGACCCCCGGTACATTACTCTAGCGGCATCGTCAAAACTCATGATTTCGGTCCTTCTTGGCCTTTTTCGGGGGCTATAGTCAACGGTTTTTGGGTTCCGGTCGCATTTCGATGCGCCGTGACCCCTGGTACATGACTATAGCGGCATAGTCAAAACTCGTGATTTCGGGCCTTTTTCGGGGGCTATAGTCCACGGTTTATGGGTTCCAGGACGATTTTGATGCCCCGTGACCCCCGGTACATAACTCTAGCGGAAGAGTTCGAACTCGTGATTTCAGGCATTTTTGGCCGTTTTCGTGGGCTATAGTCCACGGTTT
The DNA here is from genome assembly GCA_026929855.1 of Poa annua. Classification (NCBI taxonomy): domain Eukaryota; kingdom Viridiplantae; phylum Streptophyta; class Magnoliopsida; order Poales; family Poaceae; genus Poa; species Poa annua. The sequence continues at coordinate 1,820,434 of CM049431.1, read as the reverse complement.
TTCCGTTTCGGGAGGATTTCGATGCCCCGAGACCCCCAGTACATGACTCTAACAGCATCGTCAAAAATAGTAATTTGAGGCATTTTTGGCCGGTTTCGTAGGCTATAGTCCACGGTTTTTGGGTCTTGGGAGAAGTTCGATGCCCCGTGACCCCCAGTACATGACTCTAGCAGCATCGTCAAAACTCGTGATTTGAGGCATTTTTGGCCGTTTTCGTGGGCTATAGTCCACGGTTTTTGGGTCTTGGGAGGTTTTCAATGCCCCGTGACCCCCGGTACATGACTCTAGCGGCATAATCAAAACTCGTGATTTTGGGCATTTTTGGCCGTTTTCGTGGGCTATAGTCCACGGTTTTTGGGCCCTGCGAGGCTTTCGCTGCCCCGTGACCCCGGTACATGACTCTTGCGACATCGTCAAAACTCATGATTTGGGCCATTTTTGCCGTTTTTGTAGGCTATAGTCCACGATTTTTAGGTTTGGGAGGATTTCGATGACCCGTGACCCCCGGTACATCACTATACCGGCATGGTCAAAACTCGTCATTTCTGGCATTTTTGGCCGTTTTCGTGGGCTATAGTCCACGGTTTTTGCGTTCCGGGAGGATTTCGACCTAGTACATGACTCTAGCAGCATCATCAAAACTCGTGATTTGAGGCATTTTTTGCCGTTTTCATGGACTACGGTCCATGGTTTTTGGGTCCTGCGTGGATTTCTATGCCCGTGACACCTGGTACATGACTCTAGCGGCATCGTCAACACCTGTGATTTGTGGCATTTCTGGCCGTTTTCGTGGGCTAGAGAACACTATTCTTAGGTTCTGGGAGGATTTCAATGCCCCGTGACCCCCGGTACATGACTATAGCAGCATCGTGAAAACTCATGGTTTTTGGCATTTTTTACCATTTTAGTGGGCTATAGTCGATGGTTTTTTTGGGTTCCGGGAGGATTTCGATGCCCCGAGACCCCCAGTACTTGACTCTAACAGCATCGTCAAAAATCGTAATAGGAGGCATTTTTGGCCGGTTTCGTAGGCTGTAGTCCACGGTTTTTGGGTCTTGGGAGAATTTCGATGCCCCGTGACCCCCAGTACATGACTCTAGCAGCATCGTCAAAACTCGTGATTTGAGGCATTTTTGGCCGTTTTCGTGGGCTATAGTCCACGGTTTTTGGGTCTTGGGAGGTTTTCGATGCCCCGTGACCCCCGGTACATGACTCTAGCAGCATAATCAAAACTCGTGATTTCGGGCATTTTTGGCCGTTTTCGTGGGCTATAGTCCACGGTTTTTGGGCCCTGCGAGGATTTCGCTGCCCCGTGACCCCGGTACATGACTCTTGCGGCATCGTCAAAACTCATGATTTGGGCCATTTTTGCCGTTTTTGTAGGCTATAGTCCACGATTTTTAAGGTTGGGAGGATTTCGATGACCCGTGACCCCCGGTACATCACTATACCGGCATCGTCAAAACTCGTGATTTTTGGCATTTTTGGCCGTTTTCGTGGGCTATAGTCCACGGTTTTGAGGTTCCGGGAGGATTTCGATGCCCCGTGACCCCTAGTACATGACTCGACCAGCATCGTCAAAACTAGTGATTTGAGGCATTTTTAGCCATTTTCATGGGCTATAGTACACGGTTTTTGGGTCTTGGTAGGATTTCGATTCCCCGTGACCCCCCGGTTCATGACTCTAGCGGCATAATCAAAACTCGTGATTTTGGGCCATTTTTGCCGTTTTCGTGGGCTATAGTCCACGATTTTTAGGTTCTGGGAGGATTTCGATGACCCGTGACCCCCGGCACATGACTATAGCGGCATCCTGAAAACTCGTGATTTTTGGCATTTTTAGCCATTTTCGTGGGCTATAGTCCACGGTTTTTGGGTTCCGGGAGGATTTCGATGCCCCGTGACCCCTAGTACATGACTCTAGCAGCATCATCAAAACTCGTGATTTGAGACATTTTTTGCCGTTTTCATGGACTATGGTCCATGGTTTTTGGGTCCTGCGTGGATTTCGATGCCCGTGACACCTGGTACATGACTCTAGCGGCATCGTCAAAACCTGTGATTTGTGGCATTTCTGGCCGTTTTCGTGGGCTAGAGCCCACTATTCTTAGGGTCTTGGAGGATTTCAATGCCCCGTGACCCCCGGTACATGACTATAGCAGCATCGTGAAAACTCGTGGTTTTTGCATTTTTTGACCGTTTTAGTGGGCTATAGTCGATGGTTTTTGGGTTCCGGGAGGATTTCGATGCCCCGAGACCCCCAGTACATGACTCTAACAGCATCGTCAAAAATCGTAATTTGAGGCATTTTTTGCCAGTTTCGTAGGCTATAGTCCACGGTTTTTGGGTCTTGGGAGAATTTCGATGCCCCGTGACCCCCAGTACATGACTCTAGCAGCATCGTCAAAACTCGTGATTTGAGGCATTTTTGGCCAGTTTCGTGGGCTATAGTCCATCGTTTTTGGCTCTTGGGAGAATTTCGATGCCCCGTGACCCCCAGTACATGACTCTAGCAGCATCGTTAAAACTCGTGATTTTAGTCATTTTTTGTCGTTTTCGTGGGCTATAGTACACGGTTTTTGGGTCTTGGGAGGTTTTCGATGCCCCGTGACCCTTGGTACATGACTCTAGCAGCATAATCAAAACTCGTGATTTCGGGCATTTTTGGCCGTTTTCGTCGGCTATGTCCATGGTTTTTGGGTCCGGGAGGATTTTGATACCCCGTGACCCCAGTACATGACTCAAGCAGCATCATCAAAACTCGTGATTTGAGGCATTTTTTGCTGGTTTCGTGGGCCATAGTCCATGGTTTTTGGGTCTTGGGAGGATTTCGATTCCCCGTCACCACCGGTACATGAGTCTAGCGGCATCGTCAAAACTCATGATTTTAGGCCTTTTTGGCCTTTTTTGTGGGCTATGGTCCACAGTTTATGGGTTCCTGGACGATTTCGATGCCCCATGACCCGCGGTACATGACTCTAGCGGCTTCGTCAAAACTCATGATTTCGGACCTTTTTGGCCTTTTTTCGGGGGCTATAGTTCACGGTTTTTGGGCCCCGGGAGGATTTCGATGCCTTGTGACCCCAGGTACATGACTCTAGCGGCATCGTCAAAAATCGTGATTTCGTTCATTTTTGCCGTTTTCGTGTGCTATATTCCACGGGTTTTGGGTTTGGGAGGATTTCGATGCCCCGTGACCCAGGTACATAAATCTAGCGGCATCGTCAAAACTCGCGATTTCAGGCATTTTGCACCATTTTCGTGGGCTATAGTCCACGGTTTTTTGGGTTTTGGGAGGATTTCCATGCCCCGTGACCCCCGTACATGACTCTAGCCCCATCGTCAAAACTCGTGATTTCAGGAAAATTTTTCCGTTTTTGTGGGCTATAGTCCACAGTTTTTGGGTTCCAGGAGGATTTAGATGCCCAGTGACCCCAGGTACAAAAATTTAGTGGCATCGACAAAACTCGTGATTTCTGGTATTTTTGGCCATTTTCATGGGCTGTAGTCCACGGTTTTTGGGTTCCGGGAGGATTGCGATGCCCCGTGACCCCTAGTACATGACTCTAGCAGCATCGTCAAAACTCCTGATTTGAGGCATTTTTGGCCGTTACCATGGGCTATGGTCCAGGGTTTTTGGGTCTTGGGAGGATTTCGATTCACCGTGACCCCGCGGTACATGACTCTTGCGGCATAATCAAAACTCGGTATTTTGGGCCTTTTGGCCGTTTTCGTAGGCTATGGTCCACAGTTTTTTGGGTCCTGCGAGGATTTCGATGCCCCGTGACCCCCGGTACATGACTCTAGTGGCTCGTCATAACCTAGGATTTGTGGCATTTCTGGCCGGGTTCTAGAAGGATTTTGTGGGCTATAGTCCACGGTTTTTGGGTCTTGGGTGTTTTTCGATGCCCCGTGACCCCGGGTACATGACTCTAGCGGCCTAATCAAAACTCGTGATTTCGGGCATTCTTGGCCGTTTTTGTGGGCTATGGTCCATGGTTTTTGGGTCCTTCGAGTAATTTGCTGCCCCGTGACCCCCGGTACATTACTCTAGCGGCATCGTCAAAACTCATGATTTCGGTCCTTCTTGGCCTTTTTCGGGGGCTATAGTCAACGGTTTTTGGGTTCCGGTCGCATTTCGATGCGCCGTGACCCCTGGTACATGACTATAGCGGCATAGTCAAAACTCGTGATTTCGGGGCTTTTTCGGGGGCTATAGTCCACGGTTTATGGGTTCCAGGACGATTTTGATGCCCCGTGACCCCCGGTACATAACTCTAGCGGAAGAGTTCGAACTCGTGATTTCAGGCATTTTTGGCCGTTTTCGTGGGCTATAGTCCACGGTTTTTCCGTTTCGGGAGGATTTCGATGCCCCGAGACCCCCAGTACATGACTCTAACAGCATCGTCAAAAATAGTAATTTGAGGCATTTTTGGCCGGTTTCGTAGGCTATAGTCCACGGTTTTTGGGTCTTGGGAGAAGTTCGATGCCCCGTGACACCCAGTACATGACTCTAGCAGCATCGTCAAAACTCGTGATTTGAGGCATTTTTGGCCGTTTTCGTGGGCTATAGTCCACGGTTTTTGGGTCTTGGGAGGTTTTCAATGCCCCGTGACCCCCGGTACATGACTCTAGCGGCATAATCAAAACTCGTGATTTCGGGCATTTTTGGCCGTTTTCGTGGGCTATAGTCCACGGTTTTTGGGCCCTGCGAGGATTTCGCTGCCCCGTGACCCCGGTACATGACTCTTGCGACATCGTCAAAACTCATGATTTGGGCCATTTTTGCCGTTTTTGTAGGCTATAGTCCACGATTTTTAGGTTTGGGACGATTTCGATGACCCGTGACCCCCGGTACATCACTATACCGGCATGGTCAAAACTCGTCATTTCTGGCATTTTTTGCCGTTTTCGTGGGCTATAGTCCACGGTTTTTGCGTTCCGGGAGGATTTCGACCTAGTACATGACTCTAGCAGCATCATCAAAACTCGTGATTTGAGGCATTTTTTGCCGTTTTCATGGACTACGGTCCATGGTTTTTGGGTCCTGCGTGGATTTCTATGCCCGTGACACCTGGTACATGACTCTAGCGGCATCGTCAACACCTGTGATTTGTGGCATTTCTGGCCGTTTTCGTGGGCTAGAGAACACTATTCTTAGGTTCTGGGAGGATTTCAATGCCCCGTGACCCCCGGTACATGACTATAGCAGCATCGTGAAAACTCATGGTTTTTGGCATTTTTTACCATTTTAGTGGGCTATAGTCGATGGTTTTTTGGGTTCCGGGAGGATTTCGATGCCCCGAGACTCCCAGTACTTGACTCTAACAGCATCGTCAAAAATCGTAATAGGAGGCATTTTTGGCCGGTTTCGTAGGCTATAGTCCACGGTTTTTGGGTCTTGGGAGAATTTCGATGCCCCGTGACCCCCAGTACATGACTCTAGCAGCATCGTCAAAACTCGTGATTTGAGGCATTTTTGGCCGTTTTCGTGGGCTATAGTCCACGGTTTTTGGGTCTTGGGAGGTTTTCGATGCCCCGTGACCCCCGGTACATGACTCTAGCAGCATAATCAAAACTCGTGATTTCGGGCATTTTTGGCCGTTTTCGTGGGCTATAGTCCACGGTTTTTGGGCCCTGCGAGGATTTCGCTGCCCCGTGACCCCGGTACATGACTCTTGCGGCATCGTCAAAACTCATGATTTGGGCCATTTTTGCCGTTTTTGTAGGCTATAGTCCACGATTTTTAAGGTTGGGAGGATTTCGATGACCCGTGACCCCCGGTACATCACTATACCGGCATCGTCAAAACTCGTGATTTTTGGCATTTTTGGCCGTTTTCGTGGGCTATAGTCCACGGTTTTGAGGTTCCGGGAGGATTTCGATGCCCCGTGACCCCTAGTACATGACTCGACCAGCATCGTCAAAACTAGTGATTTGAGGCATTTTTAGCCATTTTCATGGGCTATAGTACACGGTTTTTGGGTCTTGGTAGGATTTCGATTCCCCGTGACCCCCCGGTTCATGACTCTAGCGGCATAATCAAAACTCGTGATTTTGGGCCATTTTTTGCCGTTTTCGTGGGCTATAGTCCACGATTTTTAGGTTCTGGGAGGATTTCGATGACCCGTGACCCCCGGCACATGACTATAGCGGCATCCTGAAAACTCGTGATTTTTGGCATTTTTAGCCATTTTCGTGGGCTATAGTCCACGGTTTTTGGGTTCCGGGAGGATTTCGATGCCCCGTGACCCCTAGTACATGACTCTAGCAGCATCATCAAAACTCGTGATTTGAGACATTTTTTGCCGTTTTCATGGACTATGGTCCATGGTTTTTGGGTCCTGCGTGGATTTCGATGCCCGTGACACCTGGTACATGACTCTAGCGGCATCGTCAAAACCTGTGATTTGTGGCATTTCTGGCCGTTTTCGTGGGCTAGAGCCCACTATTCTTAGGGTCTTGGAGGATTTCAATGCCCCGTGACCCCCGGTACATGACTATAGCAGCATCGTGAAAACTCGTGGTTTTTGCATTTTTTGACCGTTTTAGTGGGCTATAGTCGATGGTTTTTGGGTTCCGGGAGGATTTCGATGCCCCGAGACCCCCAGTACATGACTCTAACAGCATCGTCAAAAATCGTAATTTGAGGCATTTTTTGCCGGTTTCGTAGGCTATAGTCCACGGTTTTTGGGTCTTGGGAGAATTTCGATGCCCCGTGACCCCCAGTACATGACTCTAGCAGCATCGTCAAAACTCGTGATTTGAGGCATTTTTGGCCAGTTTCGTGGGCTATAGTATATCGTTTTTGGCTCTTGGGAGAATTTCGATGCCCCGTGACCCCCAGTACATCACTCTAGCAGCATCGTTAAAACTCGTGATTTTAGTCATTTTTGGTCGTTTTCGTGGGCTATAGTCCACGGTTTTTGGGTCTTGGGAGGTTTTCGATGCCCCGTGACCCTTGGTACATGACTCTAGCAGCATAATCAAAACTCGTGATTTCGGGCATTTTTGGCCGTTTTCGTCGGCTATGTCCATGGTTTTTGGGTTCCGGGAGGATTTTGATACCCCGTGACCCCAGTACATGACTCAAGCAGCATCATCAAAACTCGTGATTTGAGGCATTTTTTGCTGGTTTCGTGGGCCATAGTCCATGGTTTTTGGGTGTTGGGAGGATTTCGATTCCCCGTCACCACCGGTACATGAGTCTAGCGGCATCGTCAAAACTCGTGATTTTAGGCCTTTTTGTCCTTTTTTGTGGGCTATGGTCCACAGTTTATGGGTTCCTGGACGATTTCGATGCCCCATGACCCGCGGTACATGACTCTAGCGGCTTCGTCAAAACTCATGATTTCGGACCTTTTTGGCCTTTTTTCGGGGGCTATAGTTCACGGTTTTTGGGCCCCGGGAGGATTTCGATGCCTTGTGACCCCAGGTACATGACTCTAGCGGCATCGTCAAAAATCGTGATTTCGTTCATTTTTGCCGTTTTCGTGTGCTATATTCCACGGGTTTTGGGTTTGGGAGGATTTCGATGCCCCGTGACCCAGGTACATAAATCTAGCGGCATCGTCAAAACTCGCGATTTCAGGCATTTTGCACCATTTTCGTGGGCTATAGTCCACGGTTTTTTGGGTTTCGGGAGGATTTCCATGCCCCGTGACCCCCGTACATGACTCTAGCCCCATCGTCAAAACTCGTGATTTCAGGAAATTTTTTCCGTTTTTTGGGGCAATAGTCCACAGTTTTTGGGTTCCAGGAGGATTTAGATGCCCAGTGACCCCCGGTACAAAATTTTAGTGGCATCGTCAAAACTCGTGATTTCTGGTATTTTTGGCCATTTTCGTGGGCTGTAGTCCACGGTTTTTGGGTTCCGGGAGGATTGCGATGCCCCGTGACCCCTAGTACATGACTCTAGCAGCATCGTCAAAACTCCTGATTTGAGGCATTTTTGGCCGTTACCATGGGCTATGGTCCACGGTTTTTGGGTCTTGGGAGGATTTCGATTCACCGTGACCTCCCGGTACATGACTCTTGCGGCATAATCAAACTCGGTATTTTGGGCCTTTTGGCCGTTTTCGTAGGCTATGGTCCACGGTTTTTTGGGTCCTGCGAGGATTTCGATGCCCCGTGACCCCCGGTATATGACTCTAGTGGCTCGTCATAACCTAGGATTTGTGGCATTTCTGGCCGGGTTCTAGAAGGATTTTGTGGGCTATAGTCCACGGTTTTTGGGTCTTGGGTGTTTTTCGATGCCCCGTGACCCCCGGTACATGACTCTAGCGGCCTAATCAAAACTCGTGATTTCGGGCATTCTTGGCCGTTTTTGTGGGCTATGGTCCATGGTTTTTGGGTCCTTCGAGTAATTCGCTGCCCCGTGACCCCCGGTACATTACTCTAGCGGCATCGTCAAAACTCATGATTTCGGGCCTTCTTGGCCTTTTTCGGGGGCTATAGTCAACGGTTTTTGGGTTCCGGTCGCATTTCGATGCGCCGTGACCCCCGGTACATGACTATAGCGGCATAGTCAAAACTCGTGATTTCGGGCCTTTTTCGGGGGCTATAGTCCACGGTTTATGGGTTCCAGGACGATTTTGATGCCCTGTGACCCCCGGTACATAACTCTAGCGGAAGAGTTCAAACTCGTGATTTCGGCATTTTTGGCCGTTTTCGTGGGCTATAGTCCACGGTTTTTCCGTTTCGGGAGATTTCGATGCCCCGAGACCCCCAGTACATGACTCTAACAGCATCGTCAAAAATAGTAATTTGAGGCATTTTTGGCCGGTTTCGTAGGCTATAGTCCACGGTTTTTGGGTCTTGGGAGAAGATCGATGCCCCGTGACCCCCAGTACATGACTCTAGCAGCATCGTCAAAACTCGTGATTTGAGGCATTTTTGGCCGTTTTCGTGGGCTATAGTCCACGGTTTTTGGGTCTTGGGAGAATTTCGATGCCCCGTGACCCCCAGTACATGACTCTAGCAGCATCGTCAAAACTCGTTATTTGAGGCATTTTTGGCCGGTTTCGTGGGCTATTGTCCATCGTTTTTGGCTCTTGGGAGAATTTCGATGCCCCGTGACCCCCAGTACATGACTCTAGCAGCATCGTTAAAACTCGTGATTTTAGGCATTTTTTCGGGGGCTATAGTCCACGGTTTATGGGTTCCAAGGACGATTTTGATGCCCCGTGACCCCCGGTACATAACTCTAGCGGAAGAGTTCAAACTCGTGATTTCGGGCATTTTTGCCGTTTTCGTGGGCTATAGTCCACGGTTTTTCCGTTCCGGGAGGATTTCGATGCCCCGTGACCCCCGGTACATGACCTCAAGCGGGCATCGTCAAAACTCGTGATTTCGGGCATTTTTGGCCGTTTTCGTGGGCTATAGTCCACGAATTTTGGGTTTCGGGAGGATTCGCATGCCACACGACCCCCGGTACATGACTCCAGCGCCATCGTCTAAACACGTGATTTCTGGAATTTTTTTACCGGTTTCGTGGCCTATAGTCCATGTTTTTTGGGTTCCAAGAGGATTTCGATGGCCCTATGACCCCCGTACAAGAATGTGGCGTCATCGTCAATACTCGTGATTTTTGGCATTTTGGCCATTTTCGTGGGCTATAGTCCATGGTTTTGAGGTTCCGGGAGGATTTCGATGCCCCGTGACCCCTAGTACATGACTCGACCAGCATCGTCAAAACTCGTGATTTGAGGCATTTTTAGCCATTTTCATGGGCTATAGTACACGGTTTTTGGGTCTTGGGAGGATTTCGATTCCCCGTGACCCCCCGGTTCATGACTCTAGCGGCATAATCAAAACTCGTGATTTTGGCCATTTTTGCCGTTTTCGTGGTCTATAGTCCACGATTTTTAGGTTCTGGGAGGATTTCGATGACCCGTGACCCCCCGGCACATGACTATAGCGGCATCCTGAAAACTCGTGATTTTTGGCATTTTTAGCCATTTTCGTGGGCTATAGTCCACGGTTTTTGGGTTCCGGGAGGATTTCGATGCCCCATGACCCCTAGTACATGACTCTAGCAGCATCATCAAAACTCGTGATTTGAGACATTTTTTGCCGTTTTCATTGACTATGGTCCCATGGTTTTTGGGTCCTGCGTGGATTTCGATGCCCGTGACACCTGGTACATGACTCTAGCGGCATCGTCAAAACCTGTGATTTGTGGCATTTCTGGCCGTTTTCGTGGGCTAGAGCCCACTATTCTTAGGGTTTTGGAGGATTTCAATGCCCCGTGACCCCCGGTACATGACTATAGCAGCATCGTGAAAACTCGTGGTTTTTGCATTTTTGACCGTTTTAGTGGGCTATAGTCGATGGTTTTTGGGTTCCGGGAGGATTTCGATGCCCCGAGACCCCAGTACATGACTCTAACAGCATCATCAAAAATCGTAATTTTAGGCATTTTTTGCCGGTTTCGTAGGCTATAGTCCACGGTGTTTGGGTCTTGGGAGAATTTCGATGCCCCGTGACCCCCAGTACATGACTCTAGCAGCATCGTCAAAACTCGTGATTTGAGGCATTTTTGGCCGGTTTCGTGGGCTATAGTCCATCGTTTTTGGCTCTTGGGAGAATTTCGATGCCCCGTGACCCCCAGTACATGACTCTAGCAGCATCGTTAAAACTCGTGATTTTGGGCATTTTTGGTCGTTTTCGTGGGCTATAGTCCACGGTTTTTGGGTCTTGGGTGGTTTTCGATGCCCCGTGACCCCTGGTACATGACTCTAGCAGCCTAATCAAAACTCGTGATTTCGGGCATTTTTGGCCGTTTTCGTCGGCTATGTCCATGGTTTTTGGGTTCCGGGAGGATTTTGATACCCCGTGACCCCAGTACATGACTCAACCAGCATCATCAAAACTCGTGATTTGAGGCATTTTTTGCTGGTTTCGTGGGCCATAGTCCATGGTTTTTGGGTCTTGGGAGGATTTCGATTCCCCGTCACCACCGGTACATGAGTCTAGCGGCATCGCCAAAACTCGTGATTTTAGGCCTTTTTGGCCTTTTTTGTGGGCTATGGTCCACAGTTTATGGGTTCCTGGACGATTTCGATGCCCCGTGACCCGCGGTACATGACTCTAGCAGCTTCGTCAAAACTCATGATTTCGGACCTTTTTGGCCTTTTTTCGGGGGCTATAGTTCACGGTTTTTGGGCCCCGGGAGGATTTCGATGCCTTGTGACCCCAGGTACATGACTCTAGCGGCATCGTCAAAAATCGTGATTTCGTTCATTTTTGCCGTTTTCGTGTGCTATATTCCACGGGTTTTGGGTTTGGGAGGATTTCGATGCCCCGTGACCCAGGTACATAAATCTAGCGGCATCGTCAAAACTCGTGATTTCAGGCATTTTGCACCATTTTCGTGGGCTATAGTCCACGGTTTTTTGGGTTTCGGGAGGATTTCTATGCCCCGTGACCCCCGTACATGACTCTAGCCCCATCGTCAAAACTCGTGATTTCTGGAATTTTTTACCGTTTTTGTGGGCTATAGTCCACGGTTTTTGGGTTCCAGGAGGATTTAGATGCCCAGTGACCCCCGGTACAAAAATTTAGTGGCATCGTCAAAACTCGTGATTTCTGGTATTTTTGGCCATTTTTGTGGGCTGTAGTCCACGGTTTTTGGGTTCCGGGAGGATTGCGATTCCTCGTGACCCCTAGTACATGACTCTAGCAGCATCGTCAAAACTCCTGATTTGAGGCATTTTTGGCCGTTACCATGGGCTATGGTCCACGGTTTTTGGGTCTTGGGAGGATTTCGATTCACCGTGAGCCCCCGGTACATGACTCTAGCGGCATAATCAAAACTCGTTATTTTGGGCCTTTTTGGCCGTTTTCATAGGCTATGGTCCACGGTTTTTTGGGTCCTGCGAGGATTTCGATGCCCGTGACCCCCGGTACATGACTCTAGCGGCATCGTCATAACCTAGGATTTGTGGCATTTCTGGCCGGGTTCTAGAAGGATTTCGATGACCCGTGACCCCTGGTGCATGACTTTAGCGGCATCGTCAAAACTCGTGATTTGTGGCATTTTTTACCATTTTTGTGGGCTATAGTCCATGGTTTTTGGGTTCCGGGAGGATTTCGATGCCCCGTGACCCCTGGTACGTGACTCTAGCAGCATCGTCAAAACTCGCGATTTGAGGCATTTTTGGCCGGTTTCGTGGGCTATAGTCCACGGTTTTTGGGTCTTGGGAGAATTTCGATGCCCTGTGACCCCCAGTACATGACTCTAGCAGCATCGTCAAAACTCGTGATTTGAGGCATTTTTGGCCGGTTTCGTGGGCTATAGTCCATCGTTTCTGGCTCTTGGGAGAATTTCGATGCCCCGTGACCCCCAGTACATGACTCTAGCAGCATCGTTAAAACTCGTGATTTTAGACATTTTTGGTCGTTTTCGTGGGCTATAGTCCACGGTTTTTGGGTCTTGGGAGGTTTTCGATGCCCCGTGACCCTTGGTACATGACTCTAGCAGCCTAATCAAAACTCGTGATTTCGGGCATTTTTGGCCGTTTTCGTCGGCTATGTCCATGGTTTTTGGGTTCCGGGAGGATTTTGATACCCCGTGACCCCAGTACATGACTCAAGCAGCATCATCAAAACTCGTGATTTGAGACATTTTTTGCTGGTTTCGTGGGCCATAGTCCATGTTTTTGGGTCTTGGGAGGATTTCGATTCCCCGTCACCACCGGTACATGAGTCTAGCGGCATCGTCAAAACTCGTGATTTTAGGCCTTTTTGGCCTTTTTTGTGGGCTATGGTCCACAGTTTATGGGTTCCTGGACGATTTCGATGCCCCGTGACCCGCGGTACATGACTCTAGCGGCTTCGTCAAAACTCATGAGTTCGGACCTTTTTGGCCTTTTTTCGGGGGCTATAGTTCACGGTTTTTGGGCCCCGGGAGGATTTCGATGCCTTGTGACCCCAGGCACATGACTCTAGCGGCATCGTCAAAAATCGTGATTTCGTTCATTTTTGCCGTTTTCGTGTGCTATATTCCACGGGTTTTGGGTTTGGGAGGATTTCGATGCCCCGTGACCCAGGTACATAAATCTAGCGGCATCGTCAAAACTCGTGATTTCAGGCATTTTGCACCATTTTCGTGGGCTATAGTCCACGGTTTTTTTGGGTTTCGGGAGGATTTCTATGCCCCGTGACCCCCGTACATGACTCTAGCCCCATCGTCAAAACTCGTGATTTCTGGAATTTTTTACCGTTTTTGTGGGCTATAGTCCACGGTTTTTGGGTTCCAGGAGGATTTAGATGCCCAGTGACCCCCGGTACAAAAATTTAGTGGCATCGTCAAAACTCGTGATTTCTGGTATTTTTGGCCATTTTCGTGGGCTGCAGTCCACGGTTTTTGGGTTCCGGGAGGATTGCGATGCCCCGTGACCCCTAGTACATGACTCTAGCAGCATCGTCAAAACTCCTGATTTGAGGCATTTTTGGCCGTTACCATGGGCTATGGTCCACGGTTTTTGGGTCTTGGGAGGATTTCGATTCACCGTGACCCCCCGGTACATGACTCTTGCGGCATAATCAAAACTCGTTATTTTGGGCCTTTTGGCCGTTTTCGTAAGCTATGGTCCACGGTTTTTTGGGTCCTGCGAGGATTTCGATGCCCCGTGATCCCCGGTACATGACTCTAGTGGCTCGTCATAACCTAGGATTTGTGGCATTTCTGGCCGGGTTCTAGAAGGATTTTGTGGGCTATAGTCCACGGTTTTTGGGTCTTGGGTGTTTTTCGATGCCCCGTGACCCTCGATACATGACTCTAGCGGCCTAATCAAAACTCGTGATTTCGGGCATTCTTGGCCGTTTTTGTGGCTATGGTCCATGGTTTTTGGGTCCTTCGAGTAATTCGCTGCCCCGTGAACCCCGGTACATTACTCTAGCGGCATCGTCAAAAACTCATGATTTCGGGCCTTCTTGGCCTTTTTTCGGGGGCTATAGTCAACGGTTTTTGGGTTCCGGTCGCATTTCGATGCGCCGTGACCCCCGGTACATGACTATAGCGGCATAGTCAAAACTCGTGATTTCGGGGCTTTTTCGGGGGCTATAGTCCACGGTTTATGGGTTCCAGGACGATTTTGATGCCCCGTGACCCCCGGTACATAACTCTAGCGGAAGAGTTCGAACTCGTGATTTCAGGCATTTTTGGCCGTTTTCGTGGGCTATAGTCCACGGTTTTTCCGTTTCGGGAGGATTTCGATGCCCCGAGACCCCCAGTACATGACTCTAACAGCATCGTCAAAAATAGTAATTTGAGGCATTTTTGGCCGGTTTCGTAGGCTATAGTCCACGGTTTTTGGGTCTTGGGAGAAGTTCGATGCCCCGTGACACCCAGTACATGACTCTAGCAGCATCGTCAAAACTCGTGATTTGAGGCATTTTTGGCCGTTTTCGTGGGCTATAGTCCACGGTTTTTGGGTCTTGGGAGGTTTTCAATGCCCCGTGACCCCCGGTACATGACTCTAGCGGCATAATCAAAACTCGTGATTTCGGGCATTTTTGGCCTTTTTCGGGGGCTATAGTCAACGGTTTTTGGGTTCCGGTCGCATTTCGATGCGCCGTGACCCCCGGTACATGACTATAGCGGCATAGTCAAAACTCGTGATTTCGGGCCTTTTTCGGGGGCTATAGTCCACGGTTTATGGGTTCCAGGACGATTTTGATGCCCTGTGACCCCCGGTATATAACTCTAGTGGAAGAGTTCAAACTCGTGATTTCGGGCATTTTTGGCCGTTTTCGTGGGCTATAGTCCACGGTTTTTCCGTTTCGGGAGGATTTCGATGCCCCGAGACCCCCAGTACATGACTCTAACAGCATCGTCAAAAATAGTAATTTGAGGCATTTTTGGCCGGTTTCGTAGGCTATAATCCACGGTTTTTGGGTCTTGGGAGAAGTTCGATGTCCCGTGACCCCCAGTACATGACTCTAGCAGCATCGTCAAAACTCGTGATTTGAGGCATTTTTGGCCGTTTTCGTGGGCAATAGTCCACGGTTTTTGGGTCTTGGGAGGTTTTCAATGCCCCGTGACCCCCGGTACATGACTCTAGCGGCATAATCAAAACTCGTGATTTTGGGCATTTTTGGCCGGTTTCGTGGGCTATAGTCCACGGTTTTTGGGCCCTGCGAGGATTTCGCTGCCCCGTGACCCCGGTACATGACTCTTGCGGCATCGTCAAAACTCATGATTTGGGTCATTTTTGCCGTTTTTGTAGGCTATAGTCCACGATTTTTAGGTTTGGGAGGATTTCGATGACCCGTGACCCCCGGTACATCACTATACCGGCATGGTCAAAACTCGTCATTTTTGGCATTTTTTGCCGTTTTCGTGGGCTTTAATCCACGGTTTTTTGGTTCCGGGAGGATTTCGATGCCCCGTGACCCCTAGTACATGACTCTAGCAGCATCATCAAAACTCGTGATTTGAGGCATTTTTTGCCGTTTTCATGGACTACGGTCCATGGTTTTTGGGTCCTGCGTGGATTTCTATGCCCGTGACACCTGGTACATGACTCTAGCGGCATCGTCAACACCTGTGATTTGTGGCATTTCTGGCCATTTTCGTGGGCTAGAGAACACTATTCTTAGGTTCTGGGAGGATTTCAATGCCCCGTGACCCCCAGTACATGACTATAGCAGCATCGTGAAAACTCGTGGTTTTTGGCATTTTTTACCGTTTTAGTGGGCTATAGTCGATGGTTTTTTGGGTTCCGGGAGGATTTCGATGCCCCGAGACCCCCAGTACTTGACTCTAACAGCATCGTCAAAAATCGTAATAGGAGGCATTTTTGGCCGGTTTCGTAGGCTATAGTCCACGGTTTTTTGGTCTTGGGAGAATTTCGATGCCCCGTGACCCCCAGTACATGACTCTAGCAGCATCGTCAAAACTCGTGATTTGAGGCATTTTTGGCCATTTTCGTGGGCTATAGTCCACGGTTTTTGGGTCTTGGGAGGTTTTCGATGCCCCGTGACCCCCGGTACATGACTCTAGCGGCATAATCAAAACTCGTGATTTCGGGCATTTTTGGCCGTTTTCGTGGGCTATAGTCCACGGTTTTTGGGCCCTGCGAGGATTTCGCTGCCCCGTGACCCCGGTACATGACTCTTGCGGCATCGTCAAAACTCATGATTTTGGCCATTTTTGCCGTTTTTGTAGGCTATAGTCCACGATTTTTAGGTTTGGGAGAATTTCGATGACCCGTGACCCCCGGTACATCACTATACCGGCATCGTCAAAACTCGTCATTTCTGGCATTTTTGGCCGTTTTCGTGGGCTATAGTCCACGGTTTTTGGGTTCCGGTCGGATTTCGATGCCCCGTGACACCCGGTACATGACTGTAGCGGCATAGTCAAAACTCGTGATTTGTGGCCTTTTTGGCCTTTTACGGGGCTATAGTCCACGGTTATGGGTTCCAGGACGATTTTGATGCCCCGTGACCCCTGTCACATGACTCTAGCGGCAAAGTTCAAACTCGTGATTTAGGGCAATTTTGGCCTTTTTCGTGGGCTATAGTCCACGGTTTTTCGGTTGCGGGAGGATTTCAATGCCCCGTGACCCCTGGTACATGACTCTAGTGGCATCGTCAAAACTCGTGATTTCGGGCCTTTTTGGCCTTTTTCGGGGGCTATAGTCCACGGTTTATGAGTTACTGGACGATTTTGATGCCCCGTGACCCGCGGTACATGACTCTAACGGCATCGTCAAAAATCGTAATTTGAGGCATTTTTGGCCGGTTTCGTGGGCTATAGTCCACGGCTTTTGGGTCTTGGGAGAATTTCGATGCCCCGTGACCCCCAGTACATGACTCTAGCAGCATCGTCAAAACTCGTGATTTGAGGCATTTTTGGCCATTTTCGTGGGCTATAGTCCACGGTTTTTGGGTCTTGGGAGGTTTTCGATGCCCCGTGACCCCCGGTACATGACTCTAGCGGCATCGTTAAAACTCGTGATTTCGGGCATTTTTGGCCGTTTTCGTGGGCTATAGTCCACGGTTTTTGGGTCTTGGGTGTTTTTCGATGCCCCGTGACCCCTGGTACATGACTCTAGCGGCCTAATCAAAACTCGTGATTTTGGGCATTCTTGGCCGTTTTTGTGGGCTATGGTCCATGGTTTTTGGGTCCTTCGAGTATTTCGCTGCCCCGTGACCCCCGGTACATTACTCTAGCGGCATCGTCAAAACTCATGATTTCGGGCCTTCTTGGCCTTTTTCGGGGGCTATAGTCAACGGTTTTTGGGTTCCGGTCGCATTTCGATGCGCCGTGACCCCCGGTACATGACTGTAGCGGCATAGTCAAAACTTGTGATTTCGGGCCTTTTTCGGGGGCTATAGTCCACGGTTTATGGGTTCCAGGACGATTTTGATGCCCCGTGACCCCCGGTACATAACTCTAGCGGAGGAGTTCAAACTCGTGATTTCGGGCATTTTTGGCCGTTTTCGTGGGCTATAGTCCACGGTTTTTCCGTTCCGGGAGGATTTCGATGCCCCGTGACCCCCGGTACATGACTCAAGCGGCATCGTCAAAACTCGTGATTTCGGGCATTTTGGCCGTTTTCGTGGGCTATAGTCCACGAATTTTGGGTTTCGGGAGGATTCGCATGCCACGTGACCCCCGGTACATGACTCCAGCGCCATCGTCTAAACACGTGATTTCTGGAATTTTTTACCGGTTTCGTGGCCTATAGTCCATGTTTTTTGGGTTCCAAGAGGATTTCGATGCCCTATGACCCCCGGTACAAGAATGTGGCGTCATCGTCAAAACTCGTGATTTTTGGCATTTTGGCCATTTTCGTGGGCTATAGTCCATGGTTTTGAGATTCCGGGAGGATTTCGATGCCCCGTGACCCCTAGTACATGACTCGACCAGCATCGTCAAAACTCGTGATTTGAGGCATTTTTAGCCATTTTCATGGGCTATAGTACACGGTTTTTGGGTCTTGGGAGGATTTCGATTCCCCGTGACCCCCCGGTTCATGACTCTAGCGGCATAATCAAAACTCGTGATTATGGGCCATTTTTGCCGTTTTCGTGGTCTATAGTCCACGATTTTTAGGTTCTGGGAGGATTTCGATGACCCGTGACCCCCGGCACATGACTATAGCGGCATCCTGAAAACTCGTGATTTTTGGCATTTTTAGCCATTTTCGTGGGCTATAGTCCACGGTTTTTGGGTTCCGGGAGGATTTCGATGCCCCATGACCCCTAGTACATGACTCTAGCAGCATCATCAAAACTCGTGATTTGAGACATTTTTTGCCGTTTTCATGGACTATGGTCCATGGTTTTTGGGTCCTGCGTGGATTTCGATGCCCGTGACACCTGGTACATGACTCTAGCGGCATCGTCAAAACCTGTGATTTGTGGCATTTCTGGCCGTTTTCGTGGGCTAGAGCCCACTATTCTTAGGGTTTTGGAGGATTTCAATGCCCCGTGACCCCCGGTACATGACTATAGCAGCATCGTGAAAACTCGTGGTTTTTGCATTTTTGACCGTTTTAGTGGGCTATAGTCGATGGTTTTTGGGTTCCGGGAGGATTTCGATGCCCCGAGACCCCCAGTACATGACTCTAACAGCATCATCAAAAATCGTAATTTTAGGCATTTTTTGCCGGTTTCGTAGGCTATAGTCCACGGTGTTTGGGTCTTGGGAGAATTTCGATGCCCCGTGACCCCCAGTACATGACTCTAGCAGCATCGTCAAAACTCGTGATTTGAGGCATTTTTGGCCGGTTTCGTGGGCTATAGTCCATCGTTTTTGGCTCTTGGGAGAATTTCGATGCCCCGTGACCCCCAGTACATGACTCTAGCAGCATCGTTAAAACTCGTGATTTTGGGCATTTTTGGTCGTTTTCGTGGGCTATAGTCCACGGTTTTTGGGTCTTGGGTGGTTTTCGATGCCCCGTGACCCCTGGTACATGACTCTAGCAGCCTAATCAAAACTCGTGATTTCGGGCATTTTTGGCCGTTTTCGTCGGCTATGTCCATGGTTTTTGGGTTCCGGGAGGATTTTGATACCCCGTGACCCCAGTACATGACTCAACCAGCATCATCAAAACTCGTGATTTGAGGCATTTTTTGCTGGTTTCGTGGGCCATAGTCCATGGTTTTTGGGTCTTGGGAGGATTTCGATTCCCCGTCACCACCAGTACATGAGTCTAGCGGCATCGTCAAAACTCGTGATTTTAGGCCTTTTTGGCCTTTTTTGTGGGCTATGGTCCACAGTTTATGGGTTCCTGGACGATTTCGATGCCCCGTGACCCGCGGTACATGACTCTAGCGGCTTCGTCAAAACTCATGATTTCGGACCTTTTTGGCCTTTTTTCGGGGGCTATAGTTCACGGTTTTTGGGCCCCGGGAGGATTTCGATGCCTTGCGACCCTAGGTACATGACTCTAGCGGCATCGTCAAAAATCGTGATTTCGTTCATTTTTGCCGTTTTCGTGTGCTATATTCCACGGGTTTTGGGTTTGGGAGGATTTCGATGCCCCGTGACCCAGGTACATAAATCTAGCGGCATTGTCAAAACTCGTGATTTCAGGCATTTTGCACCATTTTCGTGGGCTATAGTCCACGGTTTTTTGGGTTTCGGGAGGATTTCTATGCCCCGTGACCCCCGTACATGACTCTAGCCCCATCGTCAAAACTCGTGATTTCTGGAATTTTTTACCGTTTTTGTGGGCTATAGTCCACGGTTTTTGGGTTCCAGGAGGATTTTGATGCCCTGTGACCCCCGGTACAAAAATTTAGTGGCATCGTCAAAACTCGTGATTTCTGGTATTTTTGGCCATTTTCGTGGGCTGTAGTCCACGGTTTTTGGGTTCCGGGAGGATTGCGATTCCTCGTGACCCCTAGTACATGACTCTAGTAGCATCGTCAAAACTCCTGATTTGAGGCATTTTTGGCCGTTGCCATGGGCTATGGTCCACGGTTTTTGGGTCTTGGGAGGATTTCGATTCACCGTGACCCCCCGGTACATGACTCTAGCGGCATAATCAAAACTCGTTATTTTGGGCCTTTTTGGCCGTTTTCGTAGGCTATGGTCCACGGTTTTTTGGGTCCTGCGAGGATTTCGATGCCCGTGACCCCCGGTACATGACTCTAGCGGCATCGTCATAACCTAGGATTTGTGGCATTTCTGGCCGGGTTCTAGAAGGATTTCGATGACCCGTGACCCCTGGTGCATGACTTTAGCAGCATCGTCAAAACTCGTGATTTGTGGCATTTTTTACCATTTTTGTGGGCTATAGTCCATGGTTTTTGGGTTCCGGGAGGATTTCCATGCCCCGTGACCCCTGGTACGTGACTCTAGCAGCATCGTTAAAACTCGTGATTTGAGACATTTTTGGCTGTTTTCGTGGGCTATAGTCCACGGTTTTTGGGTCTTGGGAGGTTTTTGATGCCTCGTGACCCCCGGTACATGACTCTAGCGGCATAATCAAAACTCTTGATTTCGGGCATTTTTTGCCGTTTTCGTGGGCTATAGTCCACGGTTTTTGGGTCTTGGGAGGATTTCGATTCCCCGTGACCCCCCGGTTCATGACTCTAGCGGCATAATCAAAACTCGTGATTCCGGGCCATTTTTTGCCGTTTTCGTGGGCTATAGTCCACGATTTTTAGGTTCTGGGAGGATTTCGATGACCCGTGACCCCCGGTACATGACTATAGCGGCATCGTCAAAACTCGTCATTTTTGGCATTTTTTGCCGTTTTCGTGGGCTATAGTCCACGGTTTTTGGGTTCCGGGAGGATTTCGATGCCCCGTGACCCCTAGTATATGACTCTAGCAGCTTCGTCAAAACTCGTGATTTGAGACATTTTTTGTCGTTTTCATGGGCTAAAGTCCACTTTTTGGGTCTTGGGAGAATTTCGATGCCCCTTGACCCCCAGTACATGACTCTAGCAGCATCGTCAAAACTCGTGATTTGAGGCACTTTTTTGCCGTTTTCATGGGCTATAGTCCATGGTTTTTGGGTCTTGGGAAGTTTTCGATGCCCCGTGACCCCCGGAACATGACTCTAGCGGCCTAATCAAAACTCGTGATTTTGGGCATTTGGGGCCGTTTTCGTGGGCTATAGTCCACGGTTTTTCGGTTCAGGGAGGATTTCGATTCCCCGTGACCCCTAGTACATGACTCTCGCGGCATCGTCAAAACTCGTGATTTTGGGCATTTTTGGCCGTTTTCGTGGGCTATAGTCCACGAATTTTGGGTTTCGGGAGGATTTCCATGCCCCGTGACCCCCGGTACATGACTCTCGCGCCATCGTCTAAACTCGTGATTTCTGGAATTTTTTACCGTTTACGTGGGCTATAGTCCATGGTTTTAGGGTTCCAAGAGGATTTCGATGCCCTGTGACCCCCGGTACAAGAATTTAGCAGCATCGTCAAAACTTGTGATTTTTGGCATTTTTGGCCATTTTCGTGCGCTATAGTCCAAGGTTTTTAGGTTCCGGGAGGATTTCGATGTCGTGTGACCCCTAGTACATGACTCTACTAGCATCGTCAAAACTCATGATTTGAGGCATTTTTGGCCATTTTCATGGGCTATATAGTCCACAGTTTTTGGGTCTTGGGAGGATTTCGATTCCCTATGACCCCCCGGTACATGACTCTAGCGGCATAATCAAAACTCTGGATTTCGGACCATTTTTTGCCTTTTTCGTGGGCTATAGTCCACGATTTTTAGGTTCTGGGAGGATTTCGATGACCCGTGACCCCCGGTATATGACTATAGCGGCATCGTGAAAACTAGTGATTTTTGGCATTTTTGGCCATTTTCATGGGCTATAGTCCACGGTTTTTGGGTTCCGGGAGGATTTCGATGCACCGTGACCCCTAGTACATGACTCTAGCAGCATCTTCATAACTCGTGATTTGAGGCATTTTTTGCCGTTTTCATGGACTATAGTCCACGGTTTTTGGGTCTTGGGAGGATTTCGATTCCCCGTGACCCCCCGGTACATGACTCTAGCGGGATAATCAAAACTCGTGATTTCGTGCATTTTTGGCCGTTTTCGTGGGCTCTGGTCCACGGTTTTTTGGTCCTGTGTGGATTTCGATGTCCCGTGACTACATGACTCTAGCGGCATCGTCAAAACCTGTGATTTGTGGCATT
The DNA here is from genome assembly GCA_026929855.1 of Poa annua. Taxonomy (NCBI): domain Eukaryota; kingdom Viridiplantae; phylum Streptophyta; class Magnoliopsida; order Poales; family Poaceae; genus Poa; species Poa annua. The sequence continues at coordinate 1,798,306 of CM049431.1, read as the reverse complement.
TCTGGCCGTTTTCGTGGGCTATAGCCCACGATTTTTAGGTTCTGGGAGGATTTCGATGACCCGTCACCCCTGGTACATGACTCAAGCGGCATCGTCAAAACTCGTGATTTCGGGCCTTTTTGTCCTTTTTTGTGGGCTATGGTCCACGGTTTATGGGTTCCAGGACGATTTCGATGCCCCGTGACCCACGGTACATGACTCTAGCGGCATCGTCAAAACTCGTGATTTCGGACCTTTTGGGCCTTTTTCTGGGGCTATAGTTCACGGTTTTTCGGCCCCGGGAGTCATGATTTCGTTCATTTTTTGCCGTTTTCGTGGGCTATATTCCACGGGTTTTGGGTTTGGGAGGATTTCAATGCCCCGTGACCCAGGTACATGAATCTAGCGGCATCGTCAAAACTCGTGATTTCAGGCATTTTTCACCACTTTCGTGGGCTATAGTCCACGGTTTTTGGGTTTCGGGAGGATTTCCATGCCCCGTGACCCCCGGTACATGACTCTAGCCCCATCGTCAAAACTCGTGATTTCTACAATTTTTGACCGTTTTTGTGGGCTATAGTCCACGGTTTTTCGGTTCAGGGAGGATTTTGATGCCCTGTGACCCCCGGAACAAGAATTTAGCGGTATCGACAAAACTCGTGATTTTTGGCATTTTTGGCCATTTTCATGGGCGGTAGTCCACGGTTTTTGGGTTCCGGGAGGATTGCGATGCCCCGTGACCCCTAGTACATGACTATAGCGGCATCGTGAAAACTCGTGATTTTTGGCATTTTTGGCCATTTTTGTGGGCTATAGTCCACGTTTTGGGTTCCGGGAGGATTTCGATGCCCCGTGACCCCTTGTACATGACTCTAGCAGCAGCATCAAAACTCGTGATTTGAGGCATTTTTTGCCGTTTTCATGGACTATGGTCCATGGTTTTTGGGTCCTGCGTGGATTTCGATGCCTGTGACACCTGGTACATGACTCTAGCGGCATCGTCAAAACCTGTGATTTGTGGCATTTCTGGCCGTTTTCGTGGGCTAGAGCCCACTATTCTTAGGTTCTGGGAGGATTTCAATGCCCCGTGAGCCCCGGTACATGACTATAGCAGCATCGTGAAAACTCGTGGTTTTGGGCATTTTTTACCGTTTTAGTGGGCTATAGTCGATGGTTTTTGGGTTCCGGGAGGATTTCGATGCCTCGAGACCCCCAGTACATGACTCTAACAGCATCGTCAAAAATCGTAATTTGAGGCATTTTTGGCCGGTTTCGTAGGCTATAGTCCACGGTTTTTGGGTCTTGGGAGAATTTTGATGCCCCGTGACCCCAGTACATGACTCTAGCAGCATCGTCAAAACTCGTGATTTGAGGCATTTTTGGCCGTTTTCGTGGGCTATAGTCCACGGTTTTTGGGTCTTGGGAGGTTTTCGATGCCCCGTGACCCCCGGTACATGACTCTAGCGGCATAATCAAAACTCGTGATTTCGGGCATTTTTGGCCGTTTTCGTGGGCTGTAGTCCACGGTTTATGGGCCCTGCGAGGATTTCGCTGCCCCGTCAACCCCGGTACATGATTCTTGCGGCATCGTCAAAACTCGTGATTTGGGCCATTTTTTGCCGTTTTTGTGGGCTATAGTGCACGATTTTTATGTTCTGGGAGGATTTCGATGACCCCTGACCCCCGGTACATCACTATACCGGCATCGTCAAAACTGGTCATTTCTGGCTTTTTTGGCCGTTTTCGTGGGCCATAGTCCACGGTTTTTGGGTTCCGGTCGGATTTCGATGCCCCGTGACCCCCGGTACGTGACTGTAGTGGCCTAGTTAAAACTCATGATTTCGGGCCTTTTTGGCCTTTTTCGGGGGCTATAGTCCACGGTTTATGAGTTCCTGGACGATTTTGATGCCTCGTGACCCGCGGTACATGACTCTAACGGCATCGTCAATACTCATGATTTCGGGCCTTTTTGGCCTTTTTCGGGGGCTATAGTTCACGGTTTTTGGGCACCGGGAGGATTTCGATGCCACGTGACCCCTTGTACATGACTCTAGCGACATCGTCAAAACTCGTTATTTCGGGCATTTTTTGCCGTTTTCGTGGGTTATAGTCCACAGTTTTTGTGTTTCGGGAGGATTTCCATGCCCCGTGACCCCCGGTACATGACTCTAGCGTCATCGTCAAAACTCGTGATTTCTGGAATTTTTAACCGTTTTCGTGGGCTATAGTCCACGGTTTTGGGTTCCGGGAGGATTTCCATGCCCCGTGACCCCCGGTACAAGAATTTAGCGGCATCGTCAAAACTCGTGATTTTTGGCATTTAGAGGATTTAGAGGCATCGTCAAAACTCGTGATTTCGGGCATTTTTTGTCGTTTTCGTGGGTTATAGTCCACAGTTTTTGGGTTTCGGGAGGATTTCCATGCCCCGTGACCCCCGGTACATGACTCTAGCGTCATCGTCAAAACTCGTGATTTCTGGAATTTTTAACCGTTTTCGTGGGCTATAGTCCACGGTTTTGGGTTCCGGGAGGATTTCCATGCCCCGTGACCCCCGGTACAAGAATTTAGCGGCATCGTCAAAACTCGTGATTTTTGGTATTTTTGGCCATTTTCGTGGGCTATAGTCTACGGTTTTTGGGTTCCGTGAGGATTTCGATGCCCCGTGACCCCTAGTACATGACTCTAGCAGCATCGTCAAAACTCGTGATTTGAGGCATTTTTTGGCCGTTTTCATGGGTTATAGTCCACGGTTTTTGGGTCTTGGGAGGATTCGATTCCCCATGACCCCCGGTACATGACTGTAACGGCATAATCAAAACTCGTGATTTCGGGCATTTTTTACCGTTTTCGTGTGCTATGGTCCATGGTTTTTGGGTCCTGCGAGGATTTCGATGCCCCGTGACCCCCGGTACATGACTCTAGCGGCATCGTCAAAACCTGTGATTTGTGGCATTTCTGGCCGTTTTCGTGGGCTATAGCCCATGATTTTTAGGTTCGGGGGAGCCAACCTTGCCAGCCAGGCAATATGAGACTATCCCACATGCCTGGTTCGGCCAAGGACAGCTGCCGGCCCTAGGTGGGCCCCATTTGGCCCACCTAGTCCGGCCCACCCCCAATCTGAAGCCCTGGGGGACTTCCCCCTCCCCCCCCCCCCGCCCCCTCATGGGCCTTCTTTCCACTGGAAGGCCCATAATGGGAAATCGGCATTTAAAAATTCGAAAAGAAATATATAAAATCATATTTACTCATTATTTACACTAATAATATAAAAAATATTATATATAATTTATTCTTTCTCCGATACTATTTCGTCGCTGCCCGATCTCCATCAGACCATTCCCGGGACGTTACTGGTGATCTCTTTCCTTTCCGGTTGTCTTGTCGAAATCCTGTAAGTGTGTTACCCTAGCGGTTCAATATAATAACAGACATGATCGAGGTCCCTCTCTGATCAATGATTAACTCGTAGGCCTGGACCCCATGAATTAACCCTTGTGATATAACGAATGACTTTCATCTATCAAACCTGGACGTCGAGTCTTAAACCTTTTGGCATAGCGATACTTAGTGTGTCTGAGTATCGTTCATAGATATCTCCATAGATAGCATGATCTCGTTACCGACAACACTATCTTCTATTCGTATGTGATATTATGCCCTGGTGACCTAGTCACATGTTTGCAAACTCTTTGATATAATCTCACCGAGTGGGCCTTAGAGTATCTATCCTGCTATGCGGACTGGCATATCCCGCTCTTGACCCCTCGTCTTAACTACCCCCTTCCAATACCCAAAAGTATCACCGTTATTGTCACACTATATTAGATATGACGTTTGGTGCGATGAAAGTATCTTCCAGGTATAACAATAAGAGTTGATCTCACGGTCGAAGGCGTAATGACTACGTCCTATAAATATGGGTATGTCCATCACATCGTTCTGCCAACGATATGACTCCATTGCCAACTGACGCCATGTCACATGATCGAGAAACCTCGATCATCAATCACACAATGAACTAGTCTTAGTAGAGGCTACTAGGGATCTGGTTGTTTATCTACCACACGTGTATTAATGTTTCCGCTTAATACAGTTATAGCATGGTTTAAAACATATAATAAATAATTGATATATGCCTAATAAACTATCTTTATTAAGTGCCTCTAGGGCATATTCCCTTCAATACCTTGGGCTGCCAATGCATTTGGGAGGATCAAAAGGCAAGGAGTTTGAGTATTTAAAAGAACGTATTTGGCAGCGTATTCAGGGTTGGAAAGAAAGGTTATATCAAAGGTGGGGAAGGAAATTATGATAAAGGTTGTAGCGCAGGCAATTCCTACTTACGCAATGTCATGTTTTGATTTAACAAAAACTTTATGCGAGGACAGTAGCGCTATGATCAGCCGATACTGGTGGAGCCAGATGGACGAGAAGGATCGGTGTCATTGGATTGGGTGGGATAGGATGACACGATCAAAGCAAGATGGTGGGATGGGTTACCGAGACCTTCATATCTTTAACATGGCGATGTTGGCAAGACAGAGTTGGAGACTTCTACAAAATCCAGAATCACTATGTTGTGTTCTTCCGAATGCCATTTATTTTCCGGAGAATTCTATCCTGCAAGCTTAGGAGAAGCCGGGTATATCTTACACATGGCGCAGCATTTTACGAGGCATTGATTTATTAAAGGAATTGTCTGGAGAGTGGGAACAGGTGAAGAGATTGATGTATATAAAGACCCATGGCTGCCAAGGGGTCAAACAAGAAGGGTTCGTTGTCCAGATAATCTACAGGAGGAGTTGCGTGTTAGTGATCTGATAGATCCCAATACTGGTTTGTGGGACGAAGAGGTTGTTAAAAATCTGTTTGATCAAGTGAATGTTAAAAGGAAATTTTGTCTATCCCTCTTCGACAAGGAATGGTAGACACGGTTGCCTGGCACTTTGATAAGAAAGGAATGTTTTCCGTCAAGTCCTGCTATCAGCTTGGGGTTTAAATGCGTGATCACAAGCTATGCAAGGATGCAAGCTCTTCTAATGCATCCTCGGAACGAAGCCCGGTTTGGAATAGGATTTGGACCCTAAAACTACCTGGGAAAGTTCGCATTTTCTTGTGGAGATTATGTCATAACAGCCTGCCTACACGTATGAATATCAAGCGGAAGAAGATTGAGCTTGACACCCGGTGTCCAATGTGCTATCGATTGGACAAAGATGGTGGCCATTTGTTTTTAAAATGCAAGTGTGTCAAAGAAGTGTAGAGGTCGATGTTGCTGGAGGATGTTCGATTATCTCTAATTAATGCAACAACTCCAATTTGGATGATGGATTCTATACTCAGTTTGCCAAGAGAGAATCAATCTTATACTTGTATTCTACTTTGGGAGAGATGAGCCGAACTACTGATGATGTTTGCCGCACCATTCAAAAACATGTGGTAGAGTTCACAGGGCTGCTAACTCGACCGGTGACTGATATTGCTAAGGCCATGTTTGGCAGGGGTGTTTCGACAGGTTTTCTTGTGTATAATCCCGGACCAAAATAAAACACCACAAAACACTAGTGAGCTGTTTGGTGGGACGGTTTTGGCCGGGCTGCGAATCTGAAGACACGCCGATACACGTCGGGCGGACGTGTTTTCCAGACACTCCTCACCCCTCGCGTTTTTTTGGCGTGGCGGCGCTCACAGCGACGCGCCTCTGGTCCCGTGACGCTGGCGACGTGAGATCCGAGCTAATTTGATCCGCCACGGCCAGTTTTAATGACTGCATTTGTTCCCCAGTTTTAATGCATCAGGTAGAATTGTGGATGTTTCAATGTGGATGTTTTGTGTATATACTTGTCTGATCGCCCCCTCTGATCCTGTAAAAAACGGCTGCCCTGCTGCTTGAATTGAGTGGGAGTTCCATGCCAAACAGTGGAGTTGATGGTAGTGTATTAAACTGTGTGTCAAATATCAGTTTTTTGTTGATAAACTATGTGCTTACATGTTGTTAAAACTATCATATTTTTGTTCTTCTGAAATATTCATTTAGAATAATAGTTTTGCATTCTTATGAAATTTTCGTTGCAAAACACCACTTTGCAAAACCTGTGTACCAAACAACATGAAATGGTGGGGGTTTTGGTGGAGAAGGGGATTGTTAGGGATTGGAGTGTTTTGGGTGTGAGGGGTGTTTTCACCTAAAACACTAGGTAATATACACTAGAAAACACCCCAAAACTCCTCTGCCAAACAAGGCCTAATGTGATTGATCCGGACCACGAGACAGAAAATGGCAGAAACCAGACCCGAACCATGTGAAACTTAATCTCGACGCTGCGTTTTGAGAACCAACTGGTACAGGTGCTTGGGGTTTCTTGGCTAGAGATGAAGATGGCGAATTCGTCGCCGCAGCGGCAGCAAACTGAGACACCTGCGAAACGCTCTGCAAGCTGAAGCTGAGGCATGTGTGGCGGCAACCGAAGGATCTGCAGCACTTGGTTTGAACAGGGTTGTGTCTGAATTCAGACGGTCGTGATGAGAGTCCTCCTTGGCGAAATTAGAAGCAATTGCATATCGTTTCTTTTGATTCGTACAGGTTTGTGTTTTCTAGCCGGCTGTGTAATAAGGTGGCTCATGCCCTTGCTAGATTCGGCTCACAAGCCGATGTTGAGTGTGTGGGGTGGGATGTTTTAGCCCCAGATTGTATTTCTGAACTTGTAGCTAACGAATCTGCTAGGCAACCTGGTTAATGGTCGAATGGAAAATGGAAAATTTCAAAAAAAAAAAAAAAACTAACACATGACCACGTGTGGGTCCACCACGAGGATAAGGGGATGTTAGAGGCAAACATCTCCTGGAGCCGCTCAATATGATGAATTAATGTTTAGCTAGTAGAGGAGCTTTTGTTTTGGTATCCTTGTCTCCTCTGTTACAGAGTTTGTCCTGACTAATTATTTAGCGAAGGAGTTTTTGTTTTGGTATTGTGTGAGCATACCCGTATGCTACCGCATCATCACTGACCTGCTAGATTCATCGGCGTGACATGGCACTTTGTTTGGACTACCTAACATTCATTTCTGTCACAGCACGAGGTTATCGTGGTAAAGGAAACACGGGCCCAACTTTTGGAATAAGGTATGAAGTGAATTACAAATTAGAATTGACAAGCCAGTTCACAAATGCAAGAGAGATGTAAGAACTAAAATTATACTGTGTAGGTAGGGATGTAGGGTGTAAAAATCAAGAAGAAAAACAATCTGAACTACAACATGAAAAATTAGCTGGTACGCAAGCAAAACGAGATGTAGGTCGAAATCACTATAAAAAAGGCTTTCCTTCATGAAGGAAACCAACTTCACTAGATGAAGAGAACGAGCGTAGTACTAGGGTGTTTCACAACCGTGCACGTCGTTGTTTATTCTCTTAGACAAAGTAAAAAATGAGACCCGCTTGTGGGTTCTCGCGGCTACCAAATGTTTGGGCAACTTAATGTCGACAGAGTAACCGCGTTGTAATTCGGTATGAAAACTTGCTTTACTGCATTTCTCCTCTTAATTAATATACAGGGTAAAGCTTTTGCCCCTTGTTTCTAAAAGAAAAACAAGTGTCGCATTCTGCTCGCATGGTTTAAATTCCATACATATCTGCCAGTGTCAAAATTAGATTGAAAGTGGGGAATATGAGAAAAGTGGGGAGTATGAGAGAGAAAGGGAGGAGCATGAAAAGTTTTGACAGTTTTCCCCTTTCTCTTTTTATTTTCCAAATCTGAATTTTTAAAATAAATATCTTTAGAACTATTTATCCAAATTACGATACGTTTTCACTTTTAAAACTCTTCGCCAGATCTTCAAAACTAGATTCCATATGAATATGTTTTGATGAACTTTTTTCTGTACTCCCATATAGTTGTACACCATATATCTGTATAATTATACACATATGTATCCGTACAACAAGTGTTTGTGTATATATACGTCTACGTACTACGTTAACAGTAGACGTGGGAGGAAGTCCGGCAGCTATCGGCCCAATAATCCGCAGGCGCCGCCAATGGGCCAGCCCACCTCCTTCACCTTCTCCTTCTCTTTCTCCTCGGCTCGGCCCGGCCGACTCAGCTCCACTCTCGCCCCACTTCTCCCCCAAGAAAAAGCTGAATCATGGACGACGCCGGCGCCGCCGCCGTCGGAGCCAGCGGCATGAGCGAGGAGGAGGAGAAGGCCCGCCTGGCCGCCATCGTCAACCACCTCGAGAGCAGGGACGCGTACGCACCTCTCCCTCCCAACACTCGTAGCTAATTAATTTCCACTGCCCGCTCCCCCCCTCCCCCCTCTAATGGCGTCGCTGCGCATGCAGGCTCCGGATGTACCGCTGGCTGTCGCAGAGGTGCTTCTCCGAGTGCGTCACCACCTTCTACCGCAAGGCGCTCGGAAAGAGCGAGGGGGACTGCGTCCGCGCCTGCGTCCGCAAGTTCCTGCTCGTCAAGGCCGCCTCCGACGCCCGATTCCGCGAGCTCGCCGACCCCGCTGCCTCCGCCTTCGACGACGAATGATTCATTCGTGCGGACAGCCCAGCCCGCCCGCCGGTGCTGACTGCTGTGCGAGGGAGGAATTCTTTTGCCTCTTCTTGTTAGATCTTCTGCAGTCGACAAGATACACATTACTAGTAGTAGCAGAACCACGGATTCAGATGCAGTTTTTCGGCCTCCATCGCGGCTGCACAACTTGGATTGATGCAAGCATGATCTCTTACATGAATGAATGCTTTCCTTGATTGTACAAGCTTATTAGTATCCATGAATCTTCCCTTCACTGTCTTACATTTTCAGTCTGATTGAAACCTGCTGCTACCATGCTTTCAACTACTTTTCAGAATGTGCATATGATGATTCCATTGTTTACATCATGTGCCAACTACTCAAAATCATTCCAGTCGAGCTCATGTCCTTTTGTTTTCATAGCTTGTTATTACACCATACTCCACTCTCAATTTTGATATGTCCTTTGCATTGCAAAATCATCATTCAACACTGAGTTTATGTATATATATCCCTGAAATGATAGGCTGGTAACTTCTCATTGAACTAGAAACGTTATCTCAACTCCTCACAAATTTATTGGGGTTAGTCATATCGGCATACTTTAATGTTAAGACAATATATTGGAAGATTTTTCAGGGGAAGAGGAGATTTAGTTGCGAAAAATGTTGCAAACAAGTAAAACTTGATGCAAGCCGGAGCTCATATATTTTAAGAGCATCTCCAACATAAGCGTTATTTTAGCCCGCGCTAAACGCTAGCGCAGCAAACATAAAACATAAACTAGTTTACAATTGAGAAGATCAAACAAAGACTTGTAAAATAGACCATAAATACTACAATTCATCACATAAACCAAATTCATCACCCACTCAAAAGCAAGTTCAACACACAAGCTAGTTCAACACAAATTAACATCATCAAGCATCAACACTTTCCATGTCATTTCTATCATTGCTTGCCCTCGGGTTGTTGTTCTCTTCTTGTCCCTTGGAGACTTGGCCGGTGTTGACATGACCCGTAGAATCTGCATAGGCATCACCACCCGATGGAGCTGCAATGGAGGTCATGAATCCACCCGGTGGTGCACCTATGCCTCCATAGGGACTCATCATCGGTGGTGCACTCATGCCGTCGTAACCTCTGAAACCACCCATGGTGCTTCCATGCCACTCATACCTCCCTAGCCTCCAAAGCCACCCGAAGGTGCTCCAAAGGCTCCCATGTCACCCGTTGGTGCACCCATGCCCCTCATCATGCCTCCCACGCCGCCCATGCCACCAAAGCCCCCTAAGCCTCCCCCATGGTAGATGCCATCATTCTTTTATGAAAAATAAAACCTAGCAACGCACAACATTCTTTTATGAAAAATAAAACCGTAGCAATGCACAGGCATATTTCCTAGTTTTATGAAAAATTTGGAAGAGTGAAAACCAAATTTATTCGGGAAGTGGAGGAGTACTATAACTGGAACGCAACAAAAAATAGGAGGAATCCTCTTCTATGACCAGAAAGCGTAAACAAATGAGAATATGTTTTGTCAAGCATTCTGCAGGCGGCCAGCGTTTGTTCCCCTTTTCATTTCGCTGCCAGCCACGCGAGCTCGAGGCGTATCGTGGCGTCGAGGCGCGCGTGGTGGGATACAGTTGTTCCAGCGAGGAGGCGGCGGCGGTTCCCGGTATGAACGGTGTTGGTGCTCGGCGAACGAGACAATGGCAGGGGGTCTCGTCTTTCCGTAAGCCCATTCTCTCTAAGCTTGGCCACAGATTATCTGTTGATTTAGGGCATTTCCAGATTAAATCGTGTCCGATTAAGTCCATTTAGGATACAAAATGGGTTATGTCTATCCCTCTTGTCCGTTTGGGTCGTGCGTCAGCATAGCGGTCCGACGCATTAAAAATATATATTACTTTTATAACTGAAAATAAAGACAATTTTTTTAAAAAAACAAAAATATAGAAAAGCACTAGGCTTCTACTCCTCGTTATAGAAGAGCAAGCGGCGATGCAGCCTTTCTTCTCGAGTCGTCGCAGTCATGGGAGACGAAGCCAACGAGGCGGTCACCGACGCGCGGAACATGGTCAAAGAGGAAGACACGAGTGCATAGCACAGCCAATCCGCGATGACGCAGGCCGCGAGTAAATTTGGACCGTGTTTGTTTCGCTGTGGACAACACAAACATTTTGCGTCCTGTTAGGCTGGATTTTTTCCGGCCTCGAACATTTTCGGACAGAAACGGATCAAGCACTCAAAATCAGTTTATCCACTGATCTCCATTCTCTCAGGACAGGTGTGAACGTCCGGGACCCGGAGACACTGGTCTTGCCCGCCATGAATGCGGCATCGGATGCTCTCACTGTTCATCTGAGACGACGCTGCACTGTCGCTCTCTCGCTCCAATTATTACTCTCCCTGAACCCACTCCACCTCCGGTCTGAATCCCCATTTTCTCCATCCACGGCTGGTTCCCCATTTTGTCCATTCCAGCAGATCTGCTAGCATTGCCATGGAGGCGACGGTGGTGAGCATCGGCAAGTCCGTGCTGGTCGGGGCTCTGGGCTACGCCAGGTCCAAGGCCGCGGAGGAGGTCGCCCTGCAGCTCGGCGTCGAGGGCGATGTCACCTTCATCGCCGACGAGCTCGAGATGATGCAGTCCTTCCTCATGACTGCCGACGAGGAGCGCGTCCAGCGCAAGGTGCTGACCACCTGGGTGAAGCATGTCCGCGACCTCGCCTACGACGTGGAGGACAGCCTCATGGACTTCTCCCTCCTCTCCGAGAAGAGCAAGTCCTGGTGGCGCAGCCTGCGCACCGTGGGGGAGCGCCGCCGACTCGCCAAGGAAATCAAGATGCTGAGGGCCAAGGTCGAGGACGTCAGCAACAGGAACCTCCGCTACCGACTCATTGATGACAACTCGGGCTCCAAGCCTACCGCGGCAGAGGAGCAGGCGAGCATTGCCACTGCGGCATTGTTTGGCGTCAACGAAGCAAGGGTTGCTGCCTTGGAGCATGACAAATCATCAGTGGTGGATCTACACCAGTTGATTACCAGCAACTGTATGGATCTTAGGGTGATGGCGGTGTGGGGAACTAGCGGTGATCTTGGGAAGATGTCTGTCATCCAGGAGGTCTACAATGACCCAAACGTAGGCTCAAACTTTGGATTCCGAGCATGGGTTAGGTTGACTCATCCTTTCAATCCAAAAGAGTTCATTCACAGCCTTGTGAGGCAGTTTTACGAAATATTTCCTGAGAATCTAGGAGAAAAACGGAAAAAGGAAACCATTGGGAGTAATGTTCTGATGAAGATGGAGAGCATGAGTCAAAGTGAGATGATTGATGTGTTCGACACTCAAGTGAATGACAGTAGCTACCTCATTGTGATTGATGACCTGTCCACGATAGTTGAGTGGTCTTGCATCAAAAGATTTTTCCCTGACAACAAGAAAGGAAGCAGGATCATAGTTTCTACGCAGCAAACCGAAATTGCTAGCTTGTGCACAGAGCAACCATACCAAGTGTCCGAGCTCAAGCAATTGTCGTCTGATCAAACTCTTTATCTGTTCCACAAGAAGGTAACTCTTTATCTAGTACACCTTCTGCTATCAGTGTGTTTCCTTTTCTTTACCGATGACTCATTATTTTCTTCCATTTAACTTCTAATTGCAGATCGATTCAGAGGAGCGGGTCAGCAAGGCTGGTGCGGGTGAAGCAAATCGTGCTGCCATGGAGAGAGGGAAACTGAAGGTGGGCCTCAGCTAGCTGATCGAAATCAATTATAAATTGCATGTCTCTCAATCTCAGGCTCCATTTGTCGTCACACAGACACACACTAACACTATACACCATCTAAACTTTTTCCTAGTCATTCTTTATGAGATCCGCAACAAGCTGTCTTATTAAAGTTGAGAAATTTCAATACAGGGTCAAATTGCATCTCTCATTCTTTATGAGATCTGCAACAAGCAGGTTAGCATAACAAGTGTTATTGTAGCTGTGTTTGATACCAATGAAGCAATATCAAATTATCAATCATTAATTTTGTGTAACACGCCTACTGTTACCTCTTATAAGGAATACAATATCAAAAATTTATAATAGTATATGGCTAATATGAACATTTTGCACTCGCCATATATGTGGAAGTAAATATTAGTCATTAAGAATATTAATTAATGATATTTCCATATGAATTAATACTAGTAGTTAGGTAGGTTGTCGGGTCATTATATAAAAAAAGATTGTTTAATGGTCATATGTAAAAATATAAACATGCAAAGTCTCGACATTGGAAAGACAAGCAGATAATTTAGATTCAAATTGTGTGGAGTACAAGTAAAAAAAAGTTCTCATATATCTTTTGGTTCAGGCTGTGGATGCATCATGTTCTGTAGAGCCTATTCTTGCCCCAATCAAAGTTACTACTTCTGAGAATAACAAAGCATTACCCATCAGTGAAATACAAGATGAATATCTACAATCTAAGGATGTTGATGAAGACAAAGTTTGTAATTCAACTTCTGGAAAGAAGTTTGATCGCAGCAGGACACTGGCATTGGATGATGAAGTGTTCATTGGCCGAGAAACAGAGAAATCTACTATGATCAGATTAGTTTGTCAACCGGACAACAATCAAGGCTGTAAGGTGGTCTCTATTTGGGGAATGGGGGGCCTTGGAAAAACAACTCTTGCCCGAAGCGTCTACCAGTGCCAACAGCTTGGTGGCTGGAAGCATGCTTGGGCCACTGCATTGCGTCCTTTTAACCCGAAAGTACTCCTTAGCAATTTGGCGTTCCAACTTCAGAAAAATATTCAAGAAGATCCTGCAGGGGCAACAGCAAAAGGAGCGCAGAAGAAACACATAGCAGTGATGGAACTTGAAGAATTGAAGAAAGAGTTAGCTCGGCTATTAAACACACAAAGGTGTGTTATTGTTCTTGATGATATATCATCCACAAGTGAATGGGACTTGGTCAAAGAGAGTTTGTGTAATGCTGAAAGGATCATAGTCACCACAAGAGAAAAAAACATTGCCATACATTGTTCAATAGAATACCAGAACATATATAGTCTTGAAGGTCTAAGAGATGATGCTGCACTTGACCTCTTCATTAATAAGGTACTTTCATAACTAATATATTTGTTGCCTTCAATATAATTTTTCACCTGATATAGTTGCTGAACTAGACATTTATGTCGATTTTGAAGTAGAAGTTTAAAAGTTGATGTCTTGTACTCTTGTTGGAAACAAACGTTGAAACTCTAGTTGTCTTGCACCTGCAAAATTATTTGATCATGGAAATTGTCCACTGCATTCCACAAAGACGACATAGTTCTCTACTATTCCACAGAGTTCATATTTTTTCATTCATTCTCCTTTATTCCGGTTGAAGGGTAATGATATTTTTCGTAATGCATTATATGTACCATATTAGGTTCTATTCTTCTACCCTTTCCGGTTAGTCGACGCTTTTCGTAGGTACTACCTTAACATACCTTAACACGAAAGAAGAGTTCGACCCAATGCTTGATTTCTGTCTTAGTGAATCCTGATTTGGCATTAAAAGATAATTTGAAATACTGATCCTCAAAAGTAATTTGATTTTTTCACAAATAATGTTAGTATAGCTACCAAAATGGCCCTGAGCTTATATGCTAGTACCTTGCAAATAAGATTTGCATCTCAAAATATCGGAACAATTCACACATGCATAGGTAATTTGGAGGCCATGGTGCTTGTAGAATACATACGTCTTCAATGTCAAGGCATCATGTTTAGTGCACACCCAAAATATAAACAATGTTTAGTGAATTCTCTATATGCAGATTTGCAAGTTCATCTCGCTAATATGTAATACTAACAATGGGAATTTTCATATTAAAATTAAAGAGAAAATGGATAATTTAGTTTTGTAACTCTAATCTTTGGGTTCCTTTGCCGTCCAGAAGCCACTGGCTGAAGCTAGGAAAAACAAGTCCATAATATTTCATATCCTTAATGTCGCACCAGTTATTATTTAATCCAAGGAATTAACTTGGTTAAATTATGTCCGTTGCAGGTATTCAAGGACAAAACTGAAAAAAAAGACTTAATCCCTGCGATGATGGAGCAAGCAAGACTTGTCCTAAAGAAATGTGATGGTCTTCCCCTTGCAATATCAACCATAGGTGGATTTTTAGCCACTAAGCCAAAAACTGCTACTGAATGGAGGAAGATGAATGATTGTATTAGTGCTGAACTGGAGATAAACCCTGAACTTAGGACAATAAAGGCAATCCTTATGAGGAGCTATGATGGTTTGCCGTACCATCTCAAGTCTGCCTTTTTATACCTGTCCATATTTCCTGAAGATCACAACATTGGGTGGTGTCGCTTGGTGAGGCGGTGGATCGCAGAGGGTTACTCAAGGGATATGCATGGAATGACCGCAGATGAACTTGGTCGCAGGTACTTTGATGAGCTATTGGATAGGAGTATGATCCTGCCAGAGGGAGGGCAGTACAGTGGGAAAATCAGTTCTTGCCAACTTCATGATATCATCCGTGAAATATGCATCTCAAAGGCTAGGGAGGAAAACCTCGTCTTCACACTGGAGGAAGGATGTTGTTTGAGGAGCAGCCAAGGTCCAATACGCCATCTTGTCATAGGCAGCAACTGGAAAAGGGATAAAGATGTGTTGGTGAACATGCTGGACCTGTCACACATACGGTCATTGACAGTGTTTGGCGATTGGAGCCCTTTTTTCATCTCCGATAAGATGAGGTTCCTCCGAGTGCTGGATTTGAATGACACTCTAGGGTTAAGAGATCATCATCTAGATCAAATCGGGCAGCTCCTTCACCTCAAGTATCTCTCTGTACGAGACTGTGTGAACATTTACCGTCTGCCTAATTGTTTGGGGAATTTGAGGCAGCTGCAAACACTGGATGTTAGAGGTACAGGCATACCGGAGTTTCCAGCAACAATCATCAAGCTTTGGAAGTTACAACACCTCCATGCTTCTCGGATCGGATTTAGGAGTGTCAAAGGAGAGTATCCCATATATGGTGTATCCCGCAATTGTGAAGGGCATGGACCGTGTGTCGGTTTCTTGTGTATAGTTCCTCTTTTCTTGAGACCACAATCTTTAGATGTTCGTTTGAACAGGTATGATATGTTCAACCTTTATCGACGTGAATTGGTGGCACTTCGATATGGTATTCCTAGAGGGGTGGGTAAACTGAAAGCCCTCCAGACTTTACGTCATGTCAATATTGGAAAGGGAAAGGTTGCAGTAAAAGAGCTGAAAGAGCTTACTCAGCTGCGTAAGCTTGGAGTGCTTGGTTTCACGCCCGAAAATAGTATGGTGTTCTGGTCTGCCATTGCTGGTCTCGGTCAACTTCGGTCTCTGTCAGTTGATGAAGTTCCCGGTAATTTTGGTGCGTTAGATGGTTGTTTGGGTGAGGGTTTGTGGCCACCAAGCTGCCTAGAGAGTCTCAGGGTTGATGGCAAGCTAGTCAGAATGACCGCATGGATCCATCAGCTTCAGAACCTCTCCAAGTTGACGCTATTGTTTTCCAAATTGAAGCAAGATGCCATACATGCCCTTGGGATGCTACCAAACCTTGCAGTTCTACGGCTCGACCGTGCCTCGTTCTGCGGGACACAACTCCATTTCCAAACTTCATCGTTTCCGAGTCTCGTGGTGCTGGAGCTTAATCGCTTAGATCGCTTAGATTATACCAAATCGGTGATGTTTGGAAAGGACACGATGCCTAGGCTCGAGCTGCTACGAGCTGATGAGTGTGAAAAACTGGAAGAAATCTCCGGGCTGCAAGTCCTCACAAGCCTCAGGGAGATTCGGCTGGCTTTCTCGGATCCAACTGAAGCGTTCAGTAAACTGAAGGAAGATGTGGAGAGGCAGGTAGCGGAGCAGCTGAAGCACATCAAACTGATTATTAGTATTACCTGAACTCTCCCTCTACATGTATTTTTTATTCTCTTAGTGGCATTCGGCATCGTAGAGCCAGTAATGATGGATGCATAACAGAAACAGTTGTGGGTTGTGTATGTCACAGTAAACGATCGATTCTAAGATTTGTTTCTCGGTGACCTGTTGTGCTGGTTTGACACGCTCTGTCACTGTCAGCCCTCGTTCACGCAGGAACAGCCCGACAAAGTAGGAGGGGTGCCTGGTCCCTCGGCCAGGAACAGCGGAGAAATCGGCCGCTGCCGGCGGTCGGGAGAGGTAGAGGTTGCGCTCGGAGACGAAGAGCAGCAGCGCGTCGACAGGGCGAAGACCGAAGATGCGGCCTGCCTGGGTCCTTTTTCGGTGGAGATCCTCTCATACATACATCCTGAGCAGGAGCGAGGGTGACTGTGTTCGCGCCTGCGTCCGCAAGTTCCTGCTCATCAGGTCCGCCTCCGGACCCCGCCGCCTCCTTCGACGAAAAATGATTCGGGCGGCCTTCCCTCCGCCGGTGGCGGCGGCTCTGCTGTGCGAGGGAGGGAGGAATTCTTTTGCCTCTTCTTGTTAAATCTTTCTGCAGTCGAGAGGTAGTACTAGCTTGTGGTACCTGAAGAAGAAACACATTAGTAATGTAGTAGCAGAACCACGAAATTGTGATGCAGTTTTTCGGCCTGCTGCATCGAACCACAGAATTCTGAGTTTGGCTCGATGCAAACATGATTACATGAATGAATGGTTTCCTTGATTTTACAAGCTTAGTATGGAACTATGGATGAATCTTTCCTTACTGTCATGCATTTTCAGTCTGATTGAAACCTGCTGCTACCATGTTTCAACTCCAGCTCAGAATGTCCAATGATGCAAACCTGAACTCTTGGTGCCGTTTTGTGTGGTTCAGCTGCATGTTTATTTACCATGTTGTTCACATCTCTGCCTTGTGTATGATCAAGTCAAACTCATGTCCTTTCATTCTCATAGCTTGTTACAACACCAGCACTCAACCCTCAGTTTATCTTATGTCCTTTGCCTTACAAGATCATCATTCAACACTAAAAATTTATGTATGATATATCCCGTTTTGGAACTTCTCATAGAGCTAAAAATATTTTGGGTGAGAAGTGCAGGTGAGAATACGATGCATTATGAAAGGAATCTATTCTATAAGCCTCGAGTCTAGACTTGTTTGAGGTAAGTGGTCTTTTGAGCACCCTTTTATCTTCATAGGACGGGTGGTTGGTAGGCAACTTAACTTGAATCTGAAAGAATGGATGTGGTGTGACTAGTGGCAGATAAATACCTAGACCAGCCGCTGTGCCGGTAACTTGTATCCTAGACAAACAAAAACACTTTAGAGATTTCTCATTTCAGTGTTCACATTAGTACTGCAGAAGTTGTGAAATGTGCAAGATGTATATGTACTTTGTTCTAGCTTTTGCCCTTAGATAAGTTGGCCTCGGTAGAAACTGTGGTTTATTTACACGAATGAACCATGCGCTATGATACTAGAAATAAGATTGGGAGGCATTGGGACAATTATTCTTAATGCCACACAAGATAGATGTTGCTTCATTTCAAACTTACCACCATCCAAATGGAAATCAAGCACAAGCTATAACACTATCACCCATAATACAAGCTAGAAGGTGACCCGAGTCTGGACTCTGGACTTGCTTGAGAAAAGTGGACATGGTCTTTTGAGCACCTTTTTAGCTTCATAAGACAAAGGTGGTAGATAGACAACTTAGGCCCTATTCGGGACGAAGGATTACCAAAGATAGGAACTGGAAATAGCATAGGAATATGAAAGGGATGTTCGTGCAAAATATAGGATCCAAAAAACCATGGGAAATTTGTGTGAATTGGTGTTTAGGAGAAAGAAGAAGTGATACATATTTCTCTAATCAGAGTCGGCCACGTAGCTAAACTATACAGAAAGAAGAAAAGCTGAAGAAATAGATCTGTGGACAGAGACAAGATCAAGACGAGATGGTTGGTTACCTCGCGCAGCTCGCCAACAAACAGCGACGGTCGGACGGACCCTCGCCCTCGACGAGGACGGAGTGGCTGCTCTCTCGCTCGCCTCTCCTCGCCTTGCCAACTTCAAAGTCACAAGTCACGCGCATGACAGCACGCGACTTTGGTGACGATGGGCTTATACTTATAGAGTCGTGTCCAAGCTAATAGAGGTAGCAAAAGAAGAAGATGACGTTTGTTGCTTGTTGCTTGCTGGGAGGATGTACCGCTGTGGTGGCGGCTCTGCTGTGTGATGGAGGAATTCTTTTGCCTCGGTTGCAGCTGAAGAAGAAACACAATAGTAGTAGCAGAACCACGGATTCAGATGCAGTTTTTCAGCATCCGTTGCGGCTGCATCGAACCACAGAATTCTGAACTTGGATGGATGCAAACATGATTACTTGAATGAATGGTTTCCTTGATTTACAGGCTTAGTATCCATGAATATTACCTTCACTGTCTTGCATTTTCAGTCTGATTGAAACGTCCTGCTACCATGTTTCAACTCCAGTTTAGAATGTGCATTGATGCAAACCTGAACTCTTGGTGCCGTTCCGTGGTTCATCTGCATGTTTATTTACCATGTTGTTCACATCATTGCATACAAGTTCAGGCTTTTCTTCATCTCATAACCTTGTGTATGATTTTTTTTTTAGGTAAAAGTTGTCGAATATCCACTTCTCGAATAGATAGAAGAGAACTTAACCAGTTTATAAGGAAAAACAGGTCCAAAAACCATACAATCTGTACAAAAAAATGACACAAACGAATCGACCCACCGCCCACACGACCCAAGTCGACAAACGTCACAAACACACACCACCTGCTCCAGCGCCGCCGCCCGGCGTAATAACCAGATCGACCTTCGAATTGTCCGAAAGTGATCCAGTCATGGTCGACGAATCCTCTGCACATGCAGGTTGACGCCGCCCCGGTGTATGATCAACTTTCGCATTGCCCGAAGACGATCCAGTCGGGTCGACGAACCCTCTGCTCAAGCAGTCTGTCTTTACAATGGCGAGATTGCGATCTCGCTAGGGTTTGTGCCGTAGCTCTTCACGTGTCCTCTAGGACGGGCAACCCTCCTGGCTTTATAGGTAGCCAGGTCTCGGGTGGTTGGTACAGATACGGTAGGTTACAAGACCTAACCGTGTTGGACTAGGATACGAGGTACCCCGAGTGGGCCTTCTGCGGGCCTTTCCATCCTTGGTGCGGCCCAGGTAGTCTCATCGTGGGCTACCCGCAAGGTAGCCCCACGTCAGTCTTTATATAGGTCGCCACCCAAACCCACGGTAAACAACAGTTCTGCCTCATAGAACCAGCGTAGCGTGGGAGATCGAGACCGCCACCTCGACGCACCACCACCTTCCGGACGCCGCGCCGACATCCACCACCCACGACCACACGCCCTTCTGCACATCCGTCGTGAAACCGTTGCACCGTGCTGGCCGAGGGCTCCAAAGCGGCGCCTCCAACAAGGTAATGATGAGACCGTCACCGCCACCCGCTCACGAAGGAGCAACGGTTTTCACTCGGAGAACTTGAAACCATCACGCGGTAGACGACGAGGTCGAAAAGCTCCACGATGATACAATCAAGAAAGGGAACGCCGCCCGAGGGCGCAGCCGTCTTCGGCACTGACCCAAGTCCATACGAGCTTTCGCCCGGAGTTCAACCCGACCACAAAGCTGCGGGAGCAGCAGGATGGCATCCCGGCCATGTCAACCACCAAATCCACCGCTTCGGTCGCTCCGACGGAGTAGCCGCCACATCGCCGTCGCTTGCGCCAATTCCTCCAGGCAACACGCGTAGACGTTTTCCGGGCAGTGCACAACGTCGGCACACGCACCGTAGAACACGCCAGGGCCGGTCGCCATGGCCAGCAACCGCCCAACGGAGCCCGAACTGCTGCCGTTGGCGCCGGTTCGCCCCAGCTCCACACTCCAGGTCGCCCCAGCTCAGGCTCTATGGGCCCATATCGGGCCCGCGAGAGCCCATCGGGCGCGCCAAACTCCATCGCCATGAGTGACGCCACTGCCACCACAGGCCGCCGGCAGCATCCTGCGCCACAACGCCTCCGCTGCCGCGCCCTACAGCCCCGCCGAGCCCACTGCCGCTCGTCCGCAGAGACGACGCCATCATCCCCACAACGCACCGTAGAAGAAGCCCCGCCGCCACCTTCCCTGGGGCGCGCACGGCTTTGCCGGCGCCCCCTCTGGCGGCGGCGAGCGGGAGGAGGTCGTGGGGGGGCCTCCGGCGGAGGCGGTTTGGATTTCCCCCCGGTTCGCCAGAGGTGGGCGACGCTGGGGGTGGGATGTTACCTTATGTATGATTGAATCAGCAATTCATGATGATGACTCGACGCTTGTCTAGCTGAAATTTCTTCACCCAAATTTGACCAGATCTTTTTTCCCAGATATGATATGCCAAACTTCAACCTTCACTCAACTCTAAATATCATATGTCCTTTGCCTTACAAGATCATCATTCAACGCTAAATATATTATGTATGATATATCCCTCAAATGACAGGTTAGGAACTTCTCATAGAGCTAGAAAACGCTATCCCAATTCTTTACAAACTTATTGGGGTTAGTCATATAGGCATACTCAAATGTTGAGACAATTTTGGAGGATTTTTTAGGGGCTATAGGAGATTTTTCTGCGAAAATTGTTGCAAACAAGTAAAAGGTTGATGCATGCCGGAATTCATATATGTTGTAATGTTGGTCAGAGGGCCCGGATTTGCAGTTCTAACTTGTAAGTTACCACTTACATGCTTGGGAAGATGGGTGATCTTTACCGCGTCAGCCGGCTGACGCCTAGTATGCGGCAAGGCAGAATGTGGATCAAATGTGCAATTTCTTACGGATGCATGTTCTGTAATATTTTGGGTGAGAAGTGCACGCGAGAATAAGATGCATTATGACAGGAACCTATTATAGAAGCCCCGAGTCTGGACTTGTTTCAGGTAAGTGGTCTTTTGAGCAACCTTTATCTTCATAGGACGGGTTGTAGGTAGGCAACTTAATTTGAATCTGAAACAATGGATGTGGTGTGACTAGTGGCAGATAAATAGCTAGACGAGCCTCTGTGCCAGTGACTTGTATCCTAGACAAATTCTCAACATAAAAACTTCATAGATTTCTTGTTTCAGTGTTCACATAGTATTGCAGAAGTTGTGAAATCTGCAAGATGTATATGTGTTTGTTCTAGCTTTTGCCCTTAGATAAGTTGCCCTCAGTAGAAACAGTGGTTTATTTACATGAATGAACCATGCGAGTATGGTACTAGCAGTAAGATTGGGAGGCATTGGGACAATTATTCTTAGTGCCACATGTCGTAGATGTTGCTTCATTTCAAACTTACCACCATCCAAATGGAAATCAAGCACAAGCTGGTAGTAGACTTGCTGACGGTATTGTTTTGAAGATTAGTATTTTTTCGGAATGGAAACCCAATATCTTGCGTTGGATAATCTGAGGAATTTAGGATTCAAATTTTTTTTCTTGCAAAACAATTCTCCATTTGCTCTAAACTTAACCCTTGGACAGAAGAAGAATGATCGTATTTTGATCAGTGTTTGAACCAAGGACGTACGTTGAGTAGGTCACGTAGCTAAACTATACAGAAAGAAGAAAAGCTGGAGAAATAGACAGAGGCTGTCCGGCCGGAGACGGGGAGCCGACGAACAGCCGCGGTTGGTCGGACGCTCGCCCTCGACGAGGACAACAACACCCGTTGGCGGACATCCTGCTCCGCGCCATGACCAAAGAGCTGCCGCAAGAAGCAGCATCGGCGCAGTCATCCTCATCCATGCTCGGCGGCGTCGTGCTCACGCAGTCGCCGAGACGAAGAGGAAACAAGAAGTGCGACTCCAGATAGATTAATTAGACTGTAAAAAGTAGAGGTGGTAGGTAGGAACTTAACTTGACTTCTCACATAATAATGGATGTAACTCGCTGTAGATAAATAGCTAGCTGTGGCGTGGTGCAAGTAACTTGTATCCTCATTCAATTTTCAACAGAAACAGTTCAGAGGTTTTCTTGTTTCAGTGTTCATTTCATAGAGTACTGTAAAAGGTGCGAAAGCTTAGAGATGTCCGTTGTATTGTTTCAATAAAACTAGCAACGGGCCCTCGCAAATGCGAGGGCATCATCTTTAGCGTATTGAATAAAAAATACGTTTTTTTGTGTGGTTTTAGAGATACTAAAATATGAAATTCTAATTTCATGGTTCTATGGACACTGAAACCATGTTGATTAATAAAATAGTTGGAAGTGATATATTTTGTGAGATTTAAAAAATGTGATGCACGCTTTTATTATCCTAGGTAGTGTTATTTTGATCTACTTTCACATCTTTCATATTGTTCCATATTGTTCAATCTAGATGATAACTATCCGAAATATTATGGTAGATAAAATAATTGGATAGAACATAGTTTTGAAATTATTAATCACCAATTAACTTCAATTCATCTCACAAATAATCTTTATAATAGCACCACAAAACGCTAGGCAACAACTTATTACCGCTCTTTACAACATCCTCATATTACCCATTTTAGGTCAAATATTTGATTTGCAAGATTTAAATCTCTCCCTACTAAACCCACTATTCAATCCAACAATTATATTCTCATTCTTACTTGTATTTCGTATGTGATGAACCATGACAACGCTAGTATGGACTACATTATTATGGCATTTTCATCGTTCATAATTTGTTTACACGTTTACAACTTCCAATGGTGTATCTTATAAAATTGGAAGAGTGGAAGCCAAACAAAATATCTCGCAATAAAAAATCGCAAAGAAATGTTATCAATGTATTAATCACATCATAGGAATATCATGGAAGTCATAAGGTATAAATTTTTTTTGCAAAAAATTGTACTCAAAGAATTTTTTATATTTAGCCGAGTATGATTTTAGAAGTATTTTCTTGGATTAATAATTTTCAGAAGTAAAAAGGATAAATTTATATGAAATTTGCAAGAACAAAACTATATAGTGACTTGTGAAAATGTTTTCGAGCTTAAATAGGAAAAGAACACACATTCATTTTTTGGAAAACCGTGGGATGATAACTTTCTTATGTATGTATGTATGTATGTATGTATGTATGTATGTATGTATGTATGTATGTATGTATGTATGTATGTATGTATGTCATGTGTTGAATTTTTATCCATATTTATGAGATCAAAGTGGTTTTTATGGTAATTGTCTAGAAAAAATAAGATTTCTTCTCATCCTCATAGTTTGGAACACTGACATATCCACCATTGTGCAAACAGCATAGCGTTGCTTGCCTTCATTTTCATAATTATTTGAAGGGAGTATACATATGTAGTTAATTTGTAGGGCGGTACTACATATTAGGATTCAGCCGTGTAAGATTTTCTTAACATTGATTAATCAACTTGTTGATATACGGCCATGCTTAGTGTAATATTAAAAATACTACCGGACATTGATAATTGTTTTCCAAACAACTTTGGTAATTGTATAACATATCCACCTTTGTGCGCATTACACTGATTGTCGGATTTTTTTACTTATTCAAAGGGAGTATACAATACCACATCACATTAGCATTTATACACGGAAGAATTTCTTATGATTAAATAATGAAGGTTTTTGATATATTTGACCATGCCTAATGTAAGAATTCATCGGACATTGATAATATTTTTCTGAATAAAGTTGGTACTTGTAAATGAAAATCTGTATGCAACCAATAAAAAAAATTCTTTGAAAAGAATAGCACATGATATGCATAAATAAATAATCTTTTACACCCCAAAATGCCGAAATAATATTGTGCATATTCAGGTGTATTCATTAGTGTATATATTTTACCAGTTTTTAAAGGTTTACTTATGCATGCAGCCATGTGACATAGATGTGTCCATTTATTTGGTGTATCAAATGGACTCTTGTATTTTACGGCCGGCCGGAAGACACGTTCCACCTCCATGGATCTTCTTTTTCGGTTTTGAAGCCGACGGGAGTCTTGTTCTCGTAGCATTTTTCATTATGATAGAGCAATTGTTTTTTTCTTTCCGGCCACTGCCATCACGTACCATGATTGAGTTTTTTTCCTTGTAGCTGCTACCATCATGTATGGATAAGGCAGTCGTGTCATATGTTAACATACGTGTGTTACGTAACTACTTATTTAACATATAATCTCAACCACATAATTTAGATCTAACTGTTAATATAATTCTAATGATGTGGCTTAACCTGATGTCTCTAAAAACTAACTCATTTTGCTTTTAGTATATAATAGATTCCTTAGACAAGTTGAGGTCCTAGAAAGGGTGGTCAATTTGCCAGAATGAAGCATCTTATTTAAGATACCGGTAATAGATAGGATTTAAAGGCATTGGGACAACTATTTCTAGTACCACTGGTCGAGGGAAACACGGCCACGGACGTTTTGACAATGCTAGGGTAAAAGTGGGTGGTATAATACCAGCATGGATGGCAGCATATCAGAAGACGTCACCGTGATACAGCCAACAAATACTAAAAAGGAAACTCCCCAAGCGAGAAAACGAAAACTCCTTACTACCTAGTACCTCCTCCTCTGTATCAAAATATTTAGCTACCAAAACGTTTTACATTTTGTTACAGAGGGAGTCGAAGTGAATTTACTTATCGGCTCCATAAATACATAGCGGCTCCATGGTCTTGACATAGGCGAACGTCTCATAGTTGTTGTCGTACCGACTTCTCGGCACATCTGTCATCTTTGCAACCAGCGTGCCCTCATTGTGGAGACCAATTTGCACCACATCGTCGTCGCCGTCGCATGTTGAGTTTGGGCGGTGGTGTGCATAAAACGACAACCACGAATCGTGCGTCAAGACATACCCGCCATAGATAAAGTGCCCCCGTGGGATTCCTTCTTGTTCAAAGTTGTACCGGTGGCTCCACCGCTGTCGACCGTCCTCTAAAACCCACACGTTAGGCATGACGACGTAACCGAGTCTTCCGTCCACCTCCACCAGGCGGCAATGGTCGTGTCGGGCAGGTACCGGCATGGTGGTGGAGATGACACGATCATCCGCGTGATCGAACTTGACGATCTTGGCGGCGGCACCGCCTGTGATCCGAACCCAGTATGTCATGCCGTGAATGCTGATGACTCCGGCGGCGAGTTTGCACATCGCACCGCCAGGCCCGGCAGACACCTCCCGCCATGTGGCCTTCTTCTTTCCCACTCTCAGCGTGAGCACGTGTATTTCGTGGAAGTCGTGTATCCGTTCATAGCTGCATGGGACATGCACGACCTTGAAGTGCCCCGTGGTCGGGTGGTACGCGAAGCTGTAGGCGCCGCTCCAGCCCCCGCAGTTCAGGTCATGGCGCCCGATGAAGAGGCCGGCGCACGGCAGCGGCGGGAGGGGCAACTTCTCGCGGGTGGCCGGGTTGGCCACGGTGATAGAGCCGCCCATGATCGTCCCTCCGTGGTACAGGCAGAGCAGCCCGTTGCAGGTGCCGATCAGCCGATAGTGGATCAGAGGCGTACTCCTCCATAGCTCGGTGCAGCTGCCCGCGGACGACGGCGACAGGTCGTCCGCCAGGTAGGCGACGGCGCTTCTAGTGCTCCAGATGAGGAGCTTTGGAGAGCTCTGCTGCGCCTCCGTGATGCGGTTGTTCACGACGTCGCGCCATCGCCGGCTGATGTGCCGGGCACGGCGCTGGCAGCTGTGCGGAAGACGACGCAGGATCTCCACCAACGTGTCCGTGGACAGTCGATCCATGGCCTCCACGTTATTTCCTTGCGTTGATTTCCTTCCTCCATGATGCCTTCGGTGCTCCTTTTGAGACGGACGGGATCGACTCGATTCCGTTTTGGTTCCCAAGTAGTACTAGTTGTTTTTTTTTTTAAGAAAGTTGGAACTCACCGTAGCTGTCAAGTTTTTTTTTTATAAACTGAGACTATGAAGTAATTAAAAATGTGATCGATCAAATCAACTAAACAACCCGAAATCAATGTATTCATCTAAATCTACATTTTTTTTTGAAAAATACAGTACAGACATAGACACTCACAAACACGCACTTACATACGCCCATGTGAACGCACGCATGTAAAATCTACCCCTACGAGTACCTATGAGAGACAGGTCCGATAGATTTTGAGGTTGACGAAGTTACCACATGCCTCAGTTAAATCATGTGAATACTCATGTCAAATCCGAGACTTGAAACTGGTTGTGTGTATTCATCTACATACTACCCCTACTAGTTGTTTCTTTTTTTTCTAAGGTGGAACTTACTGTAGCTGTCAAGTTTTATTAAAAACTGAGACCATGAAAAAATTAAAACTGTCACCAATCAAATCAACAAACAGCCCAAATTCAAAAAAAAAAAACTAATAGCCCGGAATCATTGTATTGATCTGCATACTAGTCATTGTTTTATTGGTCTTTCCGTTGCTGGCCTATCTCACGGCCCAGAGGTAGCATCGTATGCACGTCGGACATATTTCGTTGTATTTAAAGCAATTCCGTTGTTATTATGTATGGGGAAATATTTATGAGCTATTAGCACCAGTCATACAACAATTTGTCAGGTGGGAGCAAAAACATACAAGAACCTGAAAATGGGGTTGGAGTGGCACATAAACTTGTTAAGTCGGAGCAAATTCATACAAATCCACTCAGAACACGACATGTGTCTGCCACGTAGGATTTGCGCGCGCATGCGATAGCGGTATAATTTTATGGAAACACTCCCGGAGTATGTGAATCAACAATACGGCGTCCAGAACAGAAAATCTCCCAAATCATTGAAAACCGCTACGATTTCTTGCCCAATAGCGAAGGGAACATCATCGTGTGTAACGATCAACCCAAATTTAAGTGCTTTCCTGAGCACAACTACCTCCGATCATGGCGCCCGACAACACTACTTCGACCCACGAATAACAATTCAGAGGAGGTCGAGACACCTACCGTACTCTGGAGCCTTCGTACCTACGATACATGGGATCGCCCACCAATAGCGTCGCCGACGAGGCACGGCGAGATTCCAGAAGAAGTGGCGTAGCCTTCGCGACCTTCTAAAGCGAGAAGAACACGACGAATCAATCGGGCTCCTTTCCTTCTATATGCAGACTTCAGGGATTTATGTGCAAATTAAAAAGAAAATGAGGAGCTTAATAATTAATCAGCTTTTGTGAATTAAAAAATTAGTTCTTACAAAACCGGGGGCTTTTCTACAAAAAGAATGTCCATCGTGGCAACCAACTGGCAGAAATATGTCATGTGCTGAGTAGATTTGTATAAATTTGCTCCAACCTGACAAGTTTGTGTACCACTCCAACTCCATTTTCAAGTTCTTGTATGATTCTGCTCTCACCTAACAAGTTTTTATATGGCTGGTGCTAATACTTCAATATTTATCTATTGCATTTTTTTAAAATTAGATTTTTTTTTTTGCATTTATATTGATGTAGAAGAAACAAACATGATTAGGCCTAGGCCATAAAGACGTCATCATGATCTTATTTATGCATTCGATGCACGGCAAACACGTTGATAGAATTCACGCTAACTATAGTATACTCAAGATGAACCTGTCCGGTGGAGAGCTAGACGGAATTCTGAATTGGGTGGTTGGAGTGATTAGTTTGTTATTTTGTCGTACTAGTACGACCTGTAGTTTATCTGTTTAGGCAGAGTGTGGTTGTGACATCCAGAGTTAACTGTATTCATTTCAATCAAATTGTTAATTTGCAGCCACTCCAAAAGATCTGTCGACTTGTAGGTCAATTTCGTACTTAGTTCCAACTTAGGCGTAAGAGATCCATCATTGATCCTTGCCCACTTGATCTTCAGAATAGCATCATTTCTTCTGGATCACAAAACTCATGCACAGTTAGGAAATGATGGGAAAACATTTTTACAGGAATCAGTACCTATCGGCATAAGATCCGCCATGATTCGTGACCTAAGATCTGTGCCTCATATGAAACATCTATATTTTTTTTGATTCATCCATGTTTTATCTGAAACACGGATCTTAGGGCACAAATCAACGGTGAATCTCGTGACTGTAAAATTTTCACGATGGGAGAGGAGAGGTATGGAGGCGATATTGTTGAGAATGGACAAATGTAAATGGTACGGATAATTTTCACACCACATCGTATCCGGGTCCCTTTGTAGGTTGAGAAATCTGACGGGTATGAGTGTGAATATGAATACTATCTGACAGCCGATATGGTATCATAGTGTAGTCCCCAAAATTGTACTGTAGGGCGGCGGCCACAGGTCGTGGGGGCGCGATGGGAGCTTCGGAGGGCGAGCTCGGGAGGGTGGCGGCGGGGTGCCATCGGAGCTTGGGAGGTTGGATTGGGTTGTGCCCTGTTTGCTTAGGCGGCGCTCCTGTGCGTCCGCGCCGTCTCCGGCGAGTTCCCGGCACGCAAGGTACATCGTGGCTTCATATAGCTAAGCCAGCCTAATTAGTGGTATTCATTCCAACAATTTCTATCTCCACCATGTTCCAATCTCCATTGACGCCAGGTATGATTAAAATACAGTAGGTAGATTTCATGCTAACTCTTCTCAGTATGAACTGTATATTGGGTGGTTGGAGTTATTAGTTGTCACTATTTATTAGTACTACTACAACCTGTAATTTGTCTGTTTTGGCAGAGCTTCATGGGGGTACATGATGCTTCAGCTAACTATATTCAGTTCAATCAGATTGTTATTTGCGAGCCACTCCAAATTGGCGTGTCGACATGTAGATCAATTTCGTACTTCTTAATTCCTAATTAGTGGTATTCATTCCACCAATTTCTATCTCCATCCTGTTCCAATCTCCATTGACGCAATCTCCATTGACGCCAGGTACGATTAAAATAGCTAGAATTCATGCTAACTCTACTTAAGATGAGAGCTGTCCGGTGGAGAGCTAGGCTGGAATTGTAAATTGGGTGGTTGGAGTGATTAGTTTGTTGCTAGTATTTCTTAGTACTAGTACGACCTGTAATTTGTCTGTTTAGGCAGAGTGGTTGTGGCATCATCATCGAGATGTTCTAGCTCCGTCACTGGTTAACTGTATTCAATTCAATCAGCTTGTTAATTGCGAGCCACTCCAAAATGGCATGTCGACATGTAGATCAATTTCATACTTCTTAATTCCAATTTAGGACCGAGAGATCCATCATTAATCCATCCTTGCCGACTGGGTCTTCAGAATACCATCATTTCTTCTGAATCGCAAAACTCACACACACTCAGGAGCGGAGAGCCATGGAGGCTACAGTGGTGAGCATCGGCAAGTCCGTGCTGGTCGGGGCGCTGGGCTATGCCAGGTCCAAGGCCGCGGAGGAGGTCTCCCTGCAGCTTGGCGTCGAGGGTGATGTTACCTTCATTGCCGACGAGCTTGAAATGATGCAGTCATTTCTCATGACTGCCGATGAGGAGCGCGGCCATCACAAGGTTCTGGCCACCTGGGTGAAGCATGTCCGCGACCTCGCCTACAACGTTGAGGATAGTCTCATGGACTTCTCGCTCCTCTCTGAGAAGAACAAGTCTTGGTGGCGCAGCCCTCGAACCATGGGGGAGCGCCGCCGCATCGCCAAGGAAATCAAGGATCTGAGGACCAAGGTCGAGGACGTGAGCAACAGGAACCTGCGCTACCGCCTAATCAGCGAGAGCTCAGGCTCCAAGCCTACCGGGGCAGAGGAACAGGCCAGCATTGCCACTGCGGCATTGTTTGGCATCAACGAAGCAAGGCTTGCTGCCTTGGACCACAAAAAATCATCAGAGGTAGATCTCCACCAACTCATTACCAGCAGCACTATGGACCTAAGGGTGATGGCGGTGTGGGGTACTAGCGGTGAACTCGGTAAGATGTCCATCATCCAGGAGGTTTACGATGACCCCAAGGTATTGAAAATGTTTCAATTCCGTGCTTGGATTAGGTTGACACGTCCCTTTAATCCGAAAGAGTTTCTCCGGACCTTAGTATGGCAGTTCTATGAAAATTCACTTGATGGTCCTGGGAAGGAAGAAGATGGACAAAGCATCGGGGCTAATGTTCCAACGAAGATGGAGAACATGGACCAAAATGAGTTGGTTCATGTTTTAAAAGCACAAGTGAGCTGCAATAGCTACCTGATTGTGATTGATGACGTATCCACGATAGTCGAGTGGCATTGCATAAAAAAGTACTTGCCTGCCAACCAGAAACAAAGTAGAATAGTTGTTTCTACGCAGCAAGTTGAAATTGCAAGCTTGTGCACAGAGAAACCATACCACGTGTCGGAGCTGAAGCAATTGTCATCTGACCAAACTATTTTTCTGTTCCACAAGAAGGTAAATCTTTGTATGATAAATCTTCGGCAATAAATAGTGTTCTTTTTAAGTACATATGACTTATTCTTCTTTTCATTCCACATCTAATGACAGAATTCAGAGGAGGAAGTCAGCTTGGATAGTGCAAAAATGTTTATCATCAACCAAACAAGGGTTGCTTCTGTGGAGGAGAAATCAAAGGTGGGACTCCATAAGCTGATCGAAATTCAATTATTGAATTACATGCCTATGAATTATATTTTGCTTGTATATAAAAACTCATCTAGAATGTACCTCGTAAGTTTGATATGCAAATATATTCACATAATTATTCAAGGTATAAATGATCTAGTAGGGGGCTTAAGGATATTTGACAAACATTGAAAATTGAGAGAAAGAAAATTCAGACATTTTGAGCATACCTCCTTGTACAATTTACGCTAATGGAGAAACACACAATGCTTTGCAGTTTAACCCACGATATAGTTAAAGAGTTTGTTAGTGTGCACTTGAAAATCCTCAATATTTAAAAGAAAAGCGTATTGTCTAGATATGGAAATTTGGAGCACCTAAATAAATTCTCGTACATATGCTTTTGTTCAGGCTATGCATGCAGCATGCTCCACAGAGGCCATTTCTGACTCAAATAATGTTACCACTGAGAAAAACACAAGATTTGATCGCAGCGGGACACTGCCACCGGTTGTTGAATTACTTTGTGGACAAGAATCAGAGAAATCTACTATGATCGAATTAGTTGGTCAAGCTGACAACGATCAGGACTGTAAGGTGATCTCAGTTTTGTAAACTTTTTCCTGGTACATCTTCTGTTATAACTTTTACTTTTTTATGGATGATTCATGAGAGTTTTTTGCAAAAATAGGGCAGCGTGGATAGTGCCAGTGTGGGTATTTTTGAACCCAATGAAGCAAGGCTTGCTGCAATGGTGACGGAAAAACAAAAGGTGTGTGTCTGCTAGCTGATCAAAATTCAATTCAACAGATGCATGTCTATGGACTAAATTTGTTTTTTATAAATCTTTCATTGTGTGTTCCCTTTTGTAAACATAATTCTGGTATATCTCCTGTTATAAATTCCTTTTCTGAAGACTTCAGAGGAGCAGGTCAGCATGACAAGTTTTATTGTAGCTGTGTTTGATACCAATGAAGCAATATCAACTATTAATTTTGTGTAACACACCTACTGTTACCTCCTAATAAGGAATACAGTATCAATATTTAACAAAAGTATATGACTATATGAACATTTTGCACTCTCCATATATGTGGAAGTAAATATTAGTCATTAAGAATACTTATTAATGATATTTCCATATGAATGAATACTAGTACTCCCTATGTTCTGAATTAATTGACTCAGATTTAGTTCAAGTCCTTCGTTCTAAAATAATTGACTCCGATTTAGTATAACTTGAACTAAATCTGAGCCAATTAATTCAGAACGGAGGGAGTAGTTAGGTAGGTTGTCGGGTCATTATATAAAAAAAGATTGTTTAATGGTCATATGTCAAAATATAAACATGCAAATTCTCAACATTTGATAGACAAGCAGATAATTTAGATTCAAATTGTGCGGAGTATAAGTTAAAAAAAAGTTCTCATATATCTTTTGGTTCAGGTGGTGGATGCATCATGTTCTGTAGAGCCCATTCTTGACCCAATCAAAGTTACTACTTCTGACAATAACAAAGTATTACCTACCAACGAAATACAAAAGGAGTATCTACAATCTAAGGATGTAGATCAAATCAAAGTTTGTAATTCAACTTCTGGAAAGAAGTTTGATTGCAGCAGGAAACCAGCATTGGATGATGAACTGCTCATTGGCCGAGAAACTGAGAAATCTACTATCATCAGATTAGTTTGTCAGCCAAACAACAATCAAGGCTGTAAAGTGGTCTCTATTTGGGGAATGGGGGGGCTTGGAAAAACAACTCTTGCCCGAAGCGTTTACCAGTGTCCGGAGTTTGGTGACTGGAAGCATGCTTGGGCCACTGCATTACATCCTTTTAACCCGAAAGTACTCCTTAGAAATTTGGTCTTCCAACTTCAGAAAAATATTCAAGAAGATCCCGCAGGAGCAACAGCAAAAGGGACGCAGAAGAAAAGCATAGCAGTGATGGAACTTGAAGAATTGAAGAAAGAGTTAGCTCGGCTATTAAACACACAAAGGTGTGTTATTGTTCTTGATGATATATCATCCACATTTGAATGGGACTTGGTAAAAGAGAGTTTGTGTAATGCTGAAAGGATCATAGTCACCACAAGAGAAAAAAACATTGCCATACATTGTTCAACAGAATACCAGAACATGTATAGTCTTGAAGGTCTAAAAGATGATGCTGCATTTGACCTCTTTATTAATAAGGTACTTTCATAACTAATATATTTATTGCCTTCAATATAAGTTCTTCACCTGATATAGTTACTGAACTAGACATTTCTCTCGATTTTGAAGTAGAAGTTTAAAAGTTGATGTCTTGTTGGAAACAAACGTTGAAACTCTAGTTGTCTTCCACCTGCAAAACTATTTGAGTTGTCCACTGCATTCCGCAAAGACGACATAGTTCTCTAATATTCCACATAGTTCATCTTTTTTTCATTCATTCTCCTTTATTTTTTTCTCTATCAAGAAGTGGAACAGAATAACCAGGTTGAAGGGTAATGATCATATTTGTAATGCATTATATGTATCATATTAGGTTTTATTCTTCTACCCTTTTTGGTTAGTCGACGTTTTTCATAGTTACTACCTTAACACAAAAGAAGAGATCGACTGAATGCTTGATTTTTGTCTTAGTGAATCCTGATTTGGCATTAAAAGATAATTTGAGATATTGATCCTCAAAGGTAATTTGATTTTTTTCACAAATAATGTTAGTGTAGCTACCAAGATGGCCCTGGGCTTATATGTTAGTACCTTGCAAAATAAGATATGCATCTCAAAATATCGGAACAATTCACACATGCATAGGTAATTTGCAGGCCATGGTGATTGTAGAACACATACGTCTTTAATGCCAAGGCATCATGTTTAGTCCACGCCCAAAATATAAAAAATACTTAGCGAATTCTCCATATGCAGAGATTTTCACGTTCATATCGATTATGTGTAATACAAAACGTTGACCAAAGGGGGACGGATCCCTCCCTTGGCTGTCCGTTGTTAGGAAGATGAGACCTCTCCAGCAGCGGTTTACACGCGCTAGATAACACCCCGTTTTAATTTGGTCCCGCTGGGACTCGAACACGGGTGGGCTGGGTGCGCAACCGCACTCCCTGCCACTGAGCTAGCACTCAGTTCTCATATAATGTGTAATACTAACAATAGGAATTTCAGTTTTAGAATTAAAGAGAAATGGATAATTTAGTTTCATAACCCTAATCTTCTTCTAGAAGCCACTAACTGAAGCTTGGACAAACAAGTCCATAATATTTCGTATTCTTACTGTAGCACCAACTATCTATTTAATCCAAAGAATTAACTTGGTTAAATTATTTCTGTTGCAGGTATTCAAGGACAAAACTGGAAAAAAAAACTTAATCCCTGGTATGATGGAGCAAGCAAGACTTGTCCTAAAGAAATGCGATGGTCTTCCCCTTGCAATATCAACCATAGGTGGATTTTTAGCCACTAAGCCAAAAACTACTACTGAATGGAGGAAGATGAATGATTGTATTAGTGCTGAACTGGACATAAACCCTGAACTTAGGAAAATAAAGGCAATCCTTATGAGGAGCTATGATGGTTTGCCGTACCATCTCAAGTCTGCCTTTTTATACCTGTCCATATTTCCTGAAGGCCACATAATTAGGTGGGGTCGCTTGGTGAGGCGGTGGATGGCAGAGGGTTACTCAAGAGATATGCATGGAATGACTGCAGAGGAACTTGGCCGCAGGTACTTTGATGAGCTGTTGGATAGGAGTATGATCCTACCAGGGGAAGGGCTAAATCATTACAATGGAAAAATCAGTTCTTGTCAAGTTCATGATATCATCCGTGAAATATGCATTTCAAAGGCTAGGGAGGAAAACCTGGTCTTCACATTGGAGGAAGGATGTTGTTTGAGCAGCACACAAGGTCCAATACGTCATCTTGTCATAGGAACTAACTGGAAACGGGATAAAGATGTGTTGATGAACATGTTGGACTTGTCGCACATACGCTCATTGACAGTGTTTGGAGATTGGAGTCCCTTTTTCATCTCCGATAAAATGAGGTTCATTCGAGTGCTGGATTTGAATGACACTCTGGGGTTAAGAGATCATCATCTAGATAAAATTGGGCAGCTCCTTCATCTCAACTATCTCTCTATAAGAGAATGTGTGAACATTTACTGCCTGCCTAATTGTTTGGGGAATTTGAGGCAGCTCCAAACAGTGGATGTTAGAGGTACAAGAATACTGGAGTTTCCAACAACAATCACCAAGCTTTGGAAGTTACAACACCTTCATGCTTCTTGGAATATATATAGGAGTGTCAAAGGAGAGGATGACATAGATATTAGATATTTGAGTTTTTTAGGATATGGACCGTGTGACCTTTTCTGGTCTACAATTCCTCTTTTTTTGAGACCACAATCTTTAGATGTTGGTTTGAACAGGCATGATATATTCAATCTTTATCGCTCTCAATTGGCAGATGAATATGGTACTCAAATTCCTAGAGGGGTTGGGAAACTGAAAGCCCTGCAGACTTTACGTCATGTCCATATTGGAAAGGGCAAGGGAAAGGTTGCGGTAAAAGAACTCAAAGAGCTAACTCAGCTGTGTAAGCTTGGGGTCGTTGGTGTCACGATCAAAAACAGATTAGTGTTCTGGTCTGCTACTTCCGGTCTCAATCAACTTAGATCTTTGTCAGTTAAATCTGACACTGATTTCAATGAGTTAGATGGTTGCTTGGGTGAGGGTTTGTGGCCACCAAGCCGCCTCGAGAGTCTCAAGCTTTATGGCAAGCTAGTCAGAATGACCGCATGGATCCATCAGCTTCAGAATCTCTCCAAGTTGACACTGAAGTTTTCCGGATTGGGGCAAGATGCCATACATGCCCTTGGGATGCTACCAAACCTTGCAGTTCTACGGCTCAACTTGCTCTCGTTCCAGGAGACACAACTACATTTCCAAAGCTCATTTTTTCTGAGTCTCGTGGTGCTGGAGCTTCATGGCTTACTTAATCTCCAATCGGTGTTGTTTGGACAGGACGCGATGCCTAGGCTCGAACTGCTACAAGTTGGTCAGTGTGGAGCCCTGGAAGAAATCTCCGGGCTACTAGTGCTCGTCCTCACACGACTCAGGGAGATTCGGCTGGCACATGTTTTCAATAAGCTGAAGGAAGATGTGCAGAGGCAGGTAGCGGAGAAGCACGTCAAACTGATTATTAGTACCTGAACTCTTCCTCTACATGTATTTTGCATTTTTCTTGGGAAAACTTATGTTTGTATATGTATTCGGCATTCAGCATCGCAGAACTAGTAGGGGCATGTGTATAATGGTTATATTTTAGCGTTGACGCGTAAGATGACTGCTGTGGTGGAAGAGAGAAAAGTGGAAAAAAAACTATTGTTTTATCTTAGCTAAGAGATGATATCTTGACATAATATGTCACGTATAATTGTACTACCATGTAGCAAGTTATCACTTCTGGTACTCAAATCGTACATCACAATATGGTAGGTCCTCATATCGTACATCACACTATGGGTATGGGTAACGTAGCCAAAACTGCATGGCTTTCTTGTTTGACTAGTAATAAAGCACGTGCAATGCACGTTACTGAATATTCTTTTCATTTCGATTCACGGGCCATACACGTATCTCTATATACGCAAGTATTTACAAATATAATGTGAATTGTACATCAAAAAATTATATGGTTAGAAAACATAACATCTAAAGTGTTTATAGTATTATAAAGTACATAACTCTTATTACCAGTGGCGGAGGACGAACAAAAGTTGAGGTCGGGCGAACTTTGAACCATGAAAAGAATTGCGACTAAAAGTCACTAATTTATAATAAACACAACATAAAACTCGCTTCTTTGATATAAATACAATTAGTGAATTTGATAATTCCTAACGTACAGCATAAATTTCCATTGTTAAAACAATTTGCTGCTCCCTTTCTCTTTATTTTTTGTTGAGGCAACCGGTCTTCAATTCCTTGCTTCGCTTTTTCCTTTGCTTCAAATAACCGAGCTGGTCTAGCGCTACTTCAACAAGTCGTTCTTCCAACGTGGGCCAAAAAGGCCCAGTAACCAGCTGTGTATCAGGCCACTTCTTCCCTTCTCTTTCTTCTCCGAAAAGAACAAACGACCAGGAACACATAAACCAACCACCAATGAATGAAAATCTCGATCTGCTGCCGATGCCAGAGATGCATACGTATACTCGATCTTTTGGCAAAATTCAAGGTAGGGCGGCCGCCCTACCTCGCCCTAAGGAGTCCTCCGCCACTGCTTATTACTTTGCTCAAATTGATGATGTAGAGATATGTACAGTACAATATAGCCTATATTTGATGTTAGGAAACAAAAATATAATCCATTCTAATTTTTACTATATATGAAACTGTTATCAGCACTCCCTATGTCCCATATTAAGTGATGCAGATTTATTACAAAATTGTATCGTATTACATTGCTCAAATTGATGATATAGAGATATGCACAGTATAATATATCTCATATTTTTTGTTTTTTACGAAACAAAATATCTAAAACATTCTAATTTTCTACTGTCGGATTTGTTACAAAGTTTTATTTATGAATATTATAAGTCCCTTTAAAACCAATTTATTTAAAGACGTCAAATTAGGCGTAAAGATTGTAAGGCGCGTAATAAAGGGCAAGATATAGTTAATTTCCTATTAATTAGGAAGGTATGTACGTGGGCAATCTGCACGTTTCCTCTGCCTTTGATTATGCATGCACGCTTTGGAAATTCTGATGTGGGCTCAATCTCCCTTATATGTCCTAATTAATAGCTGAATTAAAAGGAATAGTTATGAGAGAGAGAGGAGAGAAATGCGGCTGATTGAATAGAGTACATCATTAGGACAATCTTGGCCATTAGATTTAGCCGATGAATGTTCTGATTATGGGGGTATCGCTTAAGTGGATACATCATTGGACAATTCTCAAGCGTCAGATGTAGGCAATCATACAGTTGATATTATTTGGATCAGCCACCCCTTGGATCTTTTTATATTAGTGGTGATGATGGTGATGTTGCAGCACCTAGAGGTTTGAGTAGCCAAACATTGACCAAGTAGCTGAAGATTGAAATTAAGTTGCAGAAAAGAGACGATTTAGCATACACAGCTTCAGATGTTTCTGTCGCCCGCTATTTACATCCGCAAGGTTTCCTTAAACATAGAAACATGTTTTGGGCTCACGATTAACTTAGTTAACAATATGGCTCTTCATTTCTTCAAGGTTAACGTCATTTGTATTTTACTTTCCTCTTGCGCGGCACATATTTTCAAAGATCTGGTAAACGCATACGGTCGGTTTCGATGTTCGCACACGATTATAGTGCCCGTCATTAGCTATCCATGGGTGGGTGATGTGGTGGTCGATCGCACACGTCGACAACTCATGTGCGATGTCGGAAACTTTACTCCGAAGAAACCACCCGTGTGCGATATTAATAAAATCGCGTGCATGATTAACTAAAATCTCAGATGACTAGTTTAACAAAAGAACTTGGGCAACAAAATTAACTAACTAGACATCACTACTAACTTCACAGTTTCTACAGTTTTTGGCGAAGGGGTGTGGGAGTGGGGTTTGCTATATCCGATCTTCGCTTCTAATGGATTTTGTTCTTTGTGAATGATGAAAGATCCATCCACCTGAAGAGTTTATTGCTGGCTACTGCTGGTGGCAGAAGAAGAGGGTTTTTTTTAACAAGGGGGTGGCAGAAGAAGAGGTAGCAGGCGGTAACTGGCGCACCCAGATGTAGTTTGTTAGCTAGGCTGCGTCTAAGCCCGTCTATGGCGAGTAAGTGACGCACGATTCATGGTTGCGTTTTATGGGCACCGCCCAAACGCAACATGCAACACCGACAATGTGGTGCAAATAGGCCTCCACGATGAGGGTGCACAAGTCGCAAAGATGATGGATATGCCCAGAAGTCGGTACGACAACAACTATGAGAAGTTCACCTATGTCGAGACCATGGAGCCACTATGTTATTATGGAACCGATCAGTAAAATTAAATTTTGCTCCCTCCATAACAAAATGTAAGACGTTTTGGTATCTAAATCTAAGGTACCAAACTGTATTATAGTTTGATACAAATGAAGTACTAGGTAGTAAGGAGTTTTCGTTTTTCCCCTTTTGGGCGAGAAAAGGGACTTCTCTTTTTCGTATCGCTGGCTGTACTTGTTGCTGTAATCACCGGGTTACCTAGTCTATAATATTTCGTTACCTCTCCCTTCATGGCCTCTGTGATTCAAAAATAAAATAAAATAAAGGAATACTATAGCAGCATGATTTTTTTTCACATACAATTTTAAATCTTTTAAAGCTATTTATGTATACTTATGATAAATGTTTTTTGAGTCTTTTAGATAGGTGAGTCAAATAACTGACCAGTGCTATCGTGGCATAATTTTGACGCTTCCAAGGGGTGCTGGTGATAGGCAGAGAAGAATTTAGTGGTGCATTGGCAATGGTACAGATTAATTATATCCGAAAACAGTGACACTTCAAAAAGTAAATCATGAGCAGTCTGAGTCTGTGTAGTCATGAGAATGGACACAACATATACATGTGAGTGGGGTTATAGATCACCTGGATCAAGAGTTGGAAAAAAATAAGGAGGACGTAAAAAATAAATCAAAATACTATTGTTCTATGTTACAAAATGGTGACATGGCGTTTTTGAAATGTCGCAATTAATATTAGGCATCAAGTTAAGTTTGTTGTAACAAATTTTAAAATAGGTTTTAGTTCACCTAAATCAAATGCATGGACATGTTCGATATGCTCACGATGACGTCCACTAGTGGAAAAAGGGGCACTAGTCCCGGTTCCAGACAGCCTATAGTCCCGGTGTAGCAACCGGGACTGTCAGGCCGGGACTAGAGCCCCCAGACCCTTTGGTCTCGGTTCAATACGAACCGGGACCGGAGCCCCCCCCCAATGAGCGCTACGCACGTGGCCGCGGCAGGGCGAATGGGGGCGAACCCTTTAGTCCCGGTTCGTTTTTTTTTAACATTTCAGGGTTTTGTTTTTTTTCATTTCAGGGTTTACTTTTTTTTTATTTATACCGGTTTTTTGGGTAGGGGTTTCGGATGGTACCACGTCGATGCGTGGCGGTAGGGGGTTTCGGATGGTACCACGTCGATGCTATAGTCGATGTGTGATGGTAGGGGGTTTCGGATGGTACCATGTCGATGCGTCGGGGGTAGGGGTTTCGGATGCTACGGCTTCGATGGGCGAAAAACACGTATAAGTTATTATACGAACCTAGATGAAGTTGCATCATGCATATATAAATTACATGAAGATCATGTGTTGATAACACATACACATTTAAGTACGTGTGGTACATGAATATCACGTTTCCCGGTTCCAGAGACTTAGAAGTATTTTGTTACATGGAGATCACTATTACATGTTCGCACCACCAGGGGTAACATAGTGGTACTCTCCGGTCTCCGGTATGACATGGGCGAGGTAAAATCCCGTCAACTCCTCTGCAAGTGCCCTGAAGCGGGTCTTTATTCGTAACTCGTTGCGCTTTCTTGCCAACTGTAAAAAAATGATATCACAATGAATACATGAGATATGAAATGAATAAAACTCATCACGATTGATGGTACAAAAATAATGTTGTGACTAAAGCTTTACGCACTTCGATACTTCTTTTGCTCTTCAAACTCTCGTTGACCACAGTGTGCATGTACTCGTAAACGTAGAATCCACATAGATCAGTCCCTATTGGCTGTTTAAGGCAAATCTATAGAAGAATAGAATTTAATCAAATAATAATAAAGTATAATAATGGTGCATGGGACTAGTTATAGTACTACTTACATCGTTACTACGCCAGCGCAGTTTCTACGCCAACGCAGTTTCTCTGGCCATCCATTGTTCGGATGTTCCGCGAGGAACATTTTCCAAACACTGCATGACAAGAAAATGAATGAATGAGTCATAAATTGTTTGATATTAGGAAATAAAAGAAAGAGGCGATAAGAAAAGAAAGTACCTTGCCACCAAATCAAAACAGGTCTTGTATTGTTTAGGGCATCTTCTTAACGAGTCAAGGACAACAATTTCTCCTTTCCGCAAGTCAATAACGATAAGAATGTAGTGGGAGATGTGCACGTTTATAAATAGTCATGCATAACTCATCAATTAAAGTTAACATCGGGTGAGAAAAATAAAATGTTTAATAAGCAGTAACACTCACTTGAAGTTGTAAGGCCATAATATATATTTTTTGTAAGCTTGTCGCTTGAAAAACATTAGCAAATTCCCCGGTGTATCCTTGTTAACTCTTGGATCAATTATGTTTTCTTCATGCATTATAAAGGGGTCAATGAACCCAATGTGGTTGATTTTCTGCTTCTTGCATTCGAGCATCTTCATTCTACGTAATAAAGCACACAAATATTATAGAGAGGATTATCACAGACAATGAACGAGTAGAGCTAATTAAAACATTAAATTACAGGAATAGATCACTTACAGACAATAGGAACTCATGATAGCTTTGTCGAGGGCCCGGAGATTGTATAACTGAATGATTTCAGCGAAGTAAAGGATAACAGAGTATTCTTGGAAATAATGCTCTTCCTTAACTGCCATCATGAGAGCGTCTTTATTCGTCTCCTTTACGATATTCTTGTACCAGGCTTGAAATTGACGCATTCTTGTGGGTAAGTCGCCGTCGACAAAATCCTCACCGTGAACATAAGTACGAACGACATCCGCGAAGGGGATATCATCTCCCGAATATACCAGCTCCCGCACATTGATGTTTTTGAGAACTCTGCCATCAAGCACCTTGAGCGGGAGGGCCGACTGTGCGTCTTGTTCTCTGAGTTGGGCAACTTGTTTCCCTTTTTTCGATCGATCATCCATCTCTTCGTCATATGACTTACCAATGTTGCGATCATAGTCTGTTGGCGGCGATGGTGGGGGGTTGTATAGGGCATCGATGCAACGGTCAATTTTCTCCTGAGGAATTCCGGCAGTAAATTTTGCAGGAGGCAATTGTTTCGCTAACGCTTTCTGTTTCACGCCAGCAAGCCAGGCATCCGTATGTTCTTTGCAGGCGATATCGTTTTCCTCGACGGTTCTCTCCCAAGGTAACTTTGGAGTAGGCGGCGGTGTTTTCTGCTTTCTAGGTTTCTTCCTAACAGGAGAACCAGACTGGCGCCTACTCGAGAGCGACTTAACATTCTGGCGGACTGGCACAGACTGCGATGGCCTCGGGGGGCGGTTGGCTTTGCTGTTGAGCTGGAGATGGACTCGGGCTGGGGTCCCTATCGGGGAGGTGGGGGCTTTGCTGATGGGGTGGAGATGGACTCCGTCTTTGATCCCTCTCGAGGAAGAGTGGACTTGGCTGGTGAGCTGGACTCCTAGAACGAGGAGTGGACTTTGCTTGTTCTGAAAGGACGATGTATTTCTTGGGCCATAGGGCGAAGGCATGCTTGACGTCTGCCAACGTTTTCTCCTCGTCACCTCCAGGTAACTCAAGTTCCAAGGTTTCAAATCCCGGCATAATTTCGTCCACCCCGACACGAGCGTAGCCATCTGGAATTTGACCACAATGGTAGAGTTCTCCAGGTTGAATTACTAAAGCTTGCCCCACCGCCACCTTCAAAGTTATGTTTCTCATTGCTATATGTAGCTCATAACCTGTAGGCTCTGTGATGTCATCCACTGGGTAGGCACCAACGTCGACCTGACGCGTGGAACCAACGCTGCTTCTACGCTGAGATGGGGCGGCATCTGCTTCATGGTCTAATTGGTGCCGCTCCTGAGGTTCCGTTCTTTGCTCCTTCAATGCTTTAATTTCCGCCCGTTGCTCCTTCATTTCACGTTCCAATTGTAATATCCGGTCGACCTCCTTCTTCTTACCTCTTCTACGGCTTCTATAAGTGTGAGCGGATTCCGGCCACGCAGTCTTAAACGTAGCCTCGAGCTCGTCCAACATGTTCAGGATTCCCCAAGGCCCGTGTTAGCTCGTCATCCTCTCTATCGGGTTTGAACACACCATTGCGAACATCATTAATTGCTTCTTCAAGCTTCTCTTTGATTATGTCAACGAGAACCTTCCATTTTCCCCTTCCAACAATCTCTCCGGTTTTAGGGTCCAACATTGCCCCATGCGTGAACAACCAGAATTTTGACCTCTCGGGCCAGTCAAGTGTCTTTGGACGGACCCCCGATCGAAGCAGTTTTTCTTCATAGGCTAACCACTTAGGAATGGCGCTCTTGTAGCCACCTGTCCCCAATGTATGGTGGTGTACCTTCAGCCCAGCATTCAATTTATTTATCTCCGATCGGGCCACAGCCATAGGTGATTTCCTATACGCCTTAAACGCCGCCCATTCAGATTCTAACTTCTTCCCTTGTGCTCCACTGAAATCTGGATCTTCTTTTGTTTCTTCATATTGATTCCATAACTTTTTCTTCCAGTTCCGGAATTGTTCCGCCATCTTAATAAGAGTCCACTTCTTGAGGTTGTCCTTCTTCACTTTAGAGAGATCTGGCGGGAGGGTGAAATGTGACAACATCGTGTAATCCTTAAGAACTTGGTGGACATAACATGGGTCCTCCACATTTGCGGCCACCGGCTTATTCCATTCGCATATGCTGATTGGGATCATGTCCCTAACAATAACTCCAGCTTGAGTTATAAATTTGCTGCGGTTCTGTTTTGGTTCGAGCGGTTCGCCGGAATCAGCAATTTCCTCAATCGGTAACTTTGGATCCTCGCTCGTCATTCTTTTTGCCTTGCCTCGAGTAGCACATGGTGGCTGCTTTTTCGCAGATTTGCTTGATCCGGATGGCTAGAAGAAAAATGAGTCGTTAATAAATACAACACAAATCAATTAATGCATGTAGTTAACAACAACATATCGCCATATTTATTATAAACACATATACACCTCTCCGCCGGAGTTTGTTATCACCACATCTTGTGACTCTATTCCATCACCAAAGTCGTTCAAAAATTGTTTGAAATCATAATCATCTACATCTCCTCCAGCTCGAGCATCATTAAAAATAAGCTGTTCCATTTGGTCTTCCATCTCTTCGTCTCGTTGAAATTGTGCTTCTTCTATCTGCTCGTCTCGCAAGTGCTCCATAGCTCAAATGTACCTGCAATCCATAGCTCGGGCATTATAATCAAGTTTACATTTATTCATCTGAAAAACATATACAAGTACAATAATTGCAACAAGTATGGATCATATAGCACAACAAGGTGGCAGCGAAGAAAACAGTGTGTGCTCATCTTGCATACCTAACACAAAACTATATATATGTATCATATTTTAGAATTGTGCATATCTAACACAAAATCATCTTTTTTCGTACACATTTACAATCATCTCAATTTGCATATATAACACACCATAATATATAAATATATGGATCATATATTACAATTTCATATCTAACACATTTACAATCATCTCAATTTAAAAAACAAAGATGGACACTCAACATGGACTGAATGTAGCAATCAATCTAGCCAAGAGTGAGAACAAATGGCAAATTCATCATACAAGCTAGGTTCGTCTTGGCAGCGAGAAGCAAGACCTCCTGCAAGCCGTGGACACACCCGAGCAGTAAGGACCTCCTGCAAATTGTATAATGAATTGTATATGAATCAAAACAACTGTATAATGAATTGTATATCAGCTCTAGCAAAAAACAGTAGATAATGTCTTGCAATCACCTAGCCCAATCACCTAGCCCTCGACATACAAAATTAGTAGAGAAAATGTCTTGCACTATTTAAACATGGTAAGAGATCTATCCAAGAATACATTGCTAAAATCATTTCAGCAATATTAGCTTTTGAACATTCGAGCTAAATACTGTGATGGTAATAAACTGAACCCTGACCACTTTCCTGGCTACTCCGTTTCAGTCCTTGATATTATGCTTTGTGGCACTACTCATAACTG
Organism: Poa annua; assembly: GCA_026929855.1. Classification (NCBI taxonomy): domain Eukaryota; kingdom Viridiplantae; phylum Streptophyta; class Magnoliopsida; order Poales; family Poaceae; genus Poa; species Poa annua. Next base: position 1,753,333 of record CM049431.1, on the reverse strand, counting down.
TAAACTATAAGCAAAACTGAACCCTGAACTCTGATTCCTGCCTGGAAACCAGCAGGCACTGCACATTCATATCATCCAAGACAAAATGCATGATTCACAATGATTGAAGTCTTTAGCGTGGGCCTACCTTTACAACATTGGAATTGAAAAGGATAACTAATGATGAAACAACGCAAACACAGTAGTTAGGATGCCCTGTCTATATAACATTGGAATTGAGAGATAACCAGTGATGCAACGCTGCAAACACGTAGTCAACTGAAAGTTAAGTTAGCATTTTCCCTAATACAGTTCACAAAAATTGCTATAAGCATTCCACACCACACTGTAGATTATTCACAAAAATTTCTATAAACATTGGGCTCACTGAACAACATCAACTACAAAATAATGTATTTGAATGCAGCAGTAGTATTACTGAAACAACATCATGAATATCATTGTAGCTTATTTCAAAAGTGATTGCTAGAGATAAATAAATACATCAACATTGTAAGATGCATGATGTATGAATCAAGCTTATTTTAAAAGTGACTGCTAAAGATAAATAAATAGATGACTGAATACTCGAAACCATAGGAATTCAGTAAGCGATTTTGCAATGACATTTCAGAATGTTGCATAAAGATGCCCAGTAAGATAAACAAGATATTTCAGAATTATATTTTCAGAATTTGATTTATCTCACAATTATATTTCAGAATGGTGAATGGAGATGCATAATAGTGTTCACGAGATTTACCTTGCATATCTCGACATAATAACAATCAGGAAATCAAGATTAACAAGCCCTAACCCTAAAACTAAATTGGAGGGAGAGGAGGAGAGCTTACCTGGACAGCGACGAACGACCGGAGCAGCGCGGAGAAGTCGTTGGCCGGAGCAGCGTCGACCGGAGTAGCGTGGAGGAGACGTTGGTCGGAGCAGCGCGGGCGCGGGCGACGGGGGCGTCGAGCGGCGACGCGGCACAACAGGAGATGGAGAGGGAGGAGCACGGCGACGCGCTTGTCAGGGCAGAGGAGCGCACAGCCGGCGTCAGAACAGCGCGAGGCGCGGGGAGAAGGCTGCGGCGCGGCAGCGTGGCGGGAGGGCTTCGCCGAGGGAGGCCGGAGCGGAGAGCGGAGCAGGGCTTCGCCGTGGAGAGGGGATTTTGGGGGAAGATTGACAAATTTTCGGCCGCGCGAACCCTAAACGGCGCGGAAAGGGCCTTTAGTCCCGGTTCGTGTTACGAACCGAGACTAAAGGGTCTTTAGTCTCGGTTGGTAACACCAACCGAGACTAAAGGTCTGACTGGGCCGCCAGTGGCCCCTTTAGTCTCGGTTGGTGTTACCAACCGAGACAAATACCTTTTTTTCCTTGTTTCTTTTTACTGATTTTTGTTTTTGTTTTCTTTAAAATTGTTTGCATTGTTTACTTTTCTATTTCTTATTTTGGTTTACTTATTTTTTGAATTGTTTTGGTTTCTAGTTTATTTTTTTGTTTTGTTTTATATTTTCTAACATTTTAAGATGCCAAGGTGATTTCTTCAAATTATATCATAAATATCATTTTCTACGTTTTAAGGTTTTTTGTGAAGAAAGTACAGGAAATATGATTCCAAATGGCACCCAACTATTTTTCACTAAGAGTGTTGCACATATGATGATATGATCCCCAAGTATGAGTTTTTTCTTTGAATTCTAACTAATTTCCCCTACTTAATTGAGTTTATGTTGATTTATCGAAAGTAATTCAATTTGAACTACAACTGTTTGATAGTTTGGTCTGAAACTTTTGGAAAAATCATTTTAAGGTACACAACTAGTAGTTATATCACAGAAACATTGATAGTTCTAGAAAATATCACCTCTTCCGATGATTAGTCGTAGCGACTGTTTTGATCGTTTTTGAGAAAAAAATGTAATAAAGTGATAAACACCTGAAAAATCAAATCCTTCGGCATGGGCTCCTTATATGTGTACTAGTTGCTATGAAAAATGATAAACTTGATTTTTGCCAACATTCGCAAAAAAAAGTATTCACAAAAAGGTCTATCATGAATGAACATCTATAAGTTTCAAGCCAAATGACCAAGTTATGGTCATTTCAACGACATAGTTTGTGATAAAGATCTCATACTCCACACATAGGTGCATATTGGTATATTAAACAACCTTGCCAAAGGGATTCTTTAAAATATTTTCATAAATATCATTTTACTTTTTTTAAGTGCAAAAAATAAGGTTTTTTGTGAAGTAAGTACATAAAATATGATTCCAAATGGCACCCAACTATTTTTCACTAAGAGTGGTGCACACATGATGGATGATCCCCAAGTTTGAGTTTTTTCTTAGAATTATAGCTAATTTTCCCTAGTTAATTGAGTTTATGTAGATTTATCGAAAGTAATTTAAATTTGAACTACAATTATTTGATAGTTTGGTCTGAAACTTTTGGAAATATCATTTTAAGGTACACAACTAGTGGTTATATCACAGAAACATTGATAGTTCTAGAAAATATCACCTCTTCGGATGATTAGTCGTAGCGACCTTTTTATCGTTTTTAAGAAAAAATGTAATAAAGTGATAAACACCTGAAAAAATCTAATCCTTTGGCATGGGCTCCTTATATGTGTACTAGTTGCTATGAAAAATGATAAACTTAATTTTTGCCAACATTTGCAAAAAAAGTATTCACAAAAAGGTCTATCATGAATGAACATCTAGAAGTTTCAAGCCAAATGACCAAGTTATGATCATTTCGACGACATAGTTTGTGATAAAGATCTCATACTCCACACATAGGTGCATATTGGTATATTAAACAACCTTGCCAAAGGGATTCTTCAAAATATTTTCATAAATATCATTTTCCTTTTTTTAGGTGCAAAAATAAGGTTTTTTGTGAAGTAAGTACATAAAATATGATTCCAAATGGCACCCAACTATTTTTCACTAAGAGTGGTGCACACATGATGGATGATCCCCAAGTTTGAGTTTTTTCTTTGAATTATAACTAATTTTCCCTAGTTAATTGAGTTTATGTTGATTTATCGAAAGTAATTCAAATTTGAACTTCAACTATTTGATAGTTTGGTCTGAAACTTTTGGAAAAATCATTTTAAGATACACAACTAGTGGTTATATCACAGAAACATTGATAGTTCTAGAAAATATCACCTCTTCCGATGATTAGTCGTAGCGACCGTTTTGATCGTTTTTAAGAAAAATGTAATAAAGTGATAAACACCTGAAAAAATCAAATCCTTTGGCATGGGCTCCTTATATGTGTACTAGTTGCTATGAAAAATGATAACTTGATTTTTGCCAACATTTGCAAAAAAAGTATTCACAAAAAGGTCTATCATGTATGAACATCTAGAAGTTTCAAGCCAAATGATCAAGTTATGGTCATTTCGACGACATAGTTTGTGATAAAGATCTCATACTCCACACATAGGTGCATATTGGTATATTAAACAACCTTGCCAAAGGGATTCTTCAAAATATTTTCATAAATATCATTTTCCTTTTTTTAAGTGCAAAAAATAAGGTTTTTTGTGAAGTAAGTACATAAAATATGATTCCAAATGGCACCCAACTATTTTTCACTAAGAGTGGTGCACACATGATGGATTATCCCCAAGTTTGAGTTTTTTCTTAGAATTATAGCTAATTTTCCCTAGTTAATTGAGTTTATGTAGATTTATCGAAAGTAATTTAAATTTGAACTTCAACTATTTGATAGTTTGGTCTGAAACTTTTGGAAAAATCATTTTAAGGTACACAACTAGTGGTTATATCACAGAAACATTGATAGTTCTAGAAAATATCACCTCTTCCGATGATTAGTCGTAGCGACCGTTTTGATCGTTTTTAAGAAAAAATGTAATAAAGTGATAAACACCTCAAAAAATTAAATCCTTTGGCATGGGCTCCTTATATGTGTACTAGTTGCTATGAAAAATGATATACTTGATTTTTTGCCAACATTTGCAAAAAAAGTATTCACAAAAAGGTCTATCATGTATGAACATCTAGAAGTTTCAAGCCAAATGACCAAGTTATGGTCATTTCAACCCAAGCTAAATGACCGTGGCAAGACATCTCTGATGATCTACAACTGTCCGACACAACATCTCTGATGATCTGCAACCGTTTGGAACGGTCGCAGATCATCAGAGACGTCTGGCCGCTGGTTGCCCAAAGATGCCTCTGCCGAGGGGAGGGTTCACCTTCAGCCTTCACTGAGTGCTCTCTGCTACCCGTGTGCTGCCAAAATAAACTACAATGAGTAGACACTGAGTGTTGAACATGTCCGGGAGGGGGGCTATATATAAGGTACGTGTTCTTCTTTAGTCCCGGTTGGTAACGAAGTGGTCGTGATACTGTTGATCCAACAACTCAGAATCTCTCAAAAGAAACACACCTCAGATCTAACGTCTCAGAAGCTCTAGAAAGAAACACACGATCCATGTGCTTCTTTAGTCTCGGTTGGGAACACCAACCGGGACTAAAGAAGCACATGGATCGTGTGTTTCTTTAAAGCACTTGTGAGCCGTTGGATTAAGATGTGTTTCTTGTGAGGGATTCTGAGTTGTTGGATGGGCACTATCATGACCAGTTCGTGAGTCACATGACCCTATATATAGCCCCCTCTTGAACATGTTCGGCAGTAATTGTCTCCTCATTCTACTTCATCGACAGAATACAAAGCATTTGGATTCCCTGCATACGCCCAATGGTGCATTTCATATGCAGGCACTCACGAGCCACCGTTGGGCTGTATGCATGTGAAATCGTGTGTTTTGTTCCATGCATCTACAAAATACTTCAGTTCACTTGTTCTTCTGATACAAAGCATTCGGATATTACACATCAACAATAATATCCCTATCTAGTGTTTATGTTGATTTATCAAAAGTAATTCAAATTTTAACTACAACTATTTGATAGTTTGGTCTGAAACTTTTGGAAAAATCATTTTAAGGTACACAACTAGTGGTTATATCACAGAAACATTGATAGTTCTAGAAAATATCACCTCTTCCGATTATTAGTCGTAGCGACCGTTTTGATCGTTTTTAAGAAAAAATGTAATAAAGTGATAAACATCTGAAAAAATCAAATCCTTTGGCATGAGCTCCTTATATGTGTACTAGTTGCTATGAAAAATGATAACTTGATTTTTGCCAACATTTGCAAAAAAAGTATTCACAAAAGGTCTATCATGTATGAACATCTAGAAGTTTCAAGCCAAATGATCAAGTTATGGTCATTTCGACTACATAGTTTGTGATAAAGATCTCATACTCCACACATAAATGCATATTGGTATATTAAACAATCTTGCCAAAGGGATTCTTCAAAATATTTTCATAAATATCATTTTCCTTTTTTTACATGCAAAAAATAAGGTTTTTTGTGAAGTAAGTATAGGAAATATGATTCCAAATGGCACCCAACTATTTTTCACTAAGAGTGGTGCACATATGATGGATGTGAAGGAGATATGCCCTAGAGGCAAATAAATAAGTATTATTTATTGCATTATCTCATGAGTTTATAATAGGTTTGTGTATTATGCTATGACTGTGTTAATCGGAATCATTAATACACGTGTGATACACAGACAACCAGGTCCCTAGCGAGCCTCTATCTGAGCTAGTCCATTGGGCAACAGTTGATCGAGATTCCCGATCAAGGACAATGACGTCGGTTGACAATGGGGTCATCTTGTTAGTAGAACAAGGTGGTGGACATACGCAAAGTATTGCAATAAGATCGTATTACGATGTTTGTCATTTGCAATAGATAAGAGTGTGATAGCTTATTCCTTAGACCGTGAGACCGCACTTATTGTTGCTTCGTAGGGGTGCTTTGAGAGCATCAAACGTTGTGTCTTATATAGCATGACAATAACGGTGTCCATCTTGGGTATTCCGAAAGAGCATCAAGACGTGAGGATCAAGAGCGGGATTTGTTCATTCTTGTAATGGAAAGATACTCTGGGCCCACTCGGTGATATTGCATCTATATAGCTGCGCAGCTTATGACTAGGTCATGGAGATGTAATATCGCAGACGAGTTAATAACCTTCGTCGGTAACGAGATACAGCAAAGGCATCGGTGTGTCTACGATCATATCTCGGACAAGGTAGTATCGCAGAAACAAAGGGAATAAATATCATACTTATGGTTCAACGACGATATTCGTGGAATGCACAGGGGTCGTCATATATTTCCAGGTATCCCTGATGATCATTGGTGAGCGGAGTGTCTCGACCATGTCTGGAGTGTTCCCGAACCGTAGCGTAACAAACTTAAGGTCTTAGCGACGCTAGGAGATAGGTTCTGGAATTTATAGGTTTATATTGGAGAGAAAGAAATGATCCGGAAAGAGTTCCGGTGGTGCGGAAGGAGTTCCGGTGAGCTATGGAAGGGTTCCGAGAATGTCCGAAAGTTGTTCGGGTGGTTCCGAAATAGATTCGGAGTCATGGGATATTGAATTATATATAAATATATTAATTATGAATTAATGGGATTTTTATATTAATTTAATATTAATTAAATAAAAGGAAAAAGGGGCTCCCACCTAAATGGGCCCAAAGAGGGCCCATGAGGGGGGGGGGGGGGGGGGGCGCACCAAGCAAGGGGGGGGCTTCCCCCCCCTAGTCCGAATTGGACTAGAAGAGGGCCCAGGGGGGGGGGGTTCGGCCGAACCCCCCTCCCCTCTCTCCTTTTAGTCCCACATGGGGGAGCCAAGGGGGTTGGCACACCCCCTTCCCCCTTTATATAGCAAGCCATATTAATTGTTTTAAATCACAGGAAAATCCAATTAATTCCCGATTTCTCTCTCGATCTCGTGGTTCCCAAGTCGGAGCCGCGCCGAGCTGAGGAAGAGGGTCTCTCTCCACCTAAGCCATACCGCAGAGCGCCGTTGCTCTGCGGGATTCCAGATAAGATCTGCTCCTGCGATTTCAGCTGGATCTGAATGACCGGGAGTCGTCGCTAGGCTCCGTATGTTTGCGAGTGCTCGGAGGCTACTCTACTGAGAAGCTTGGGCGACGTCGTCTCGCCCCCTGCAGCCGCCGCGCCTCCTCCCCCCCTCTGCCGGCGCGCCACCCCCCTGGTGCCGGCGCTCTGCCTCTTTCCGCCCGACGCCCGTCGACGCAGATCATCGACGCAGATCATCGACGCAGATCATCGTCGACACCCCGGCGTCATCGACTTCGACATCGCGGCAAGATCTTCGCGACCTCGAGGTCGGCTACGTACGACTTCATCGTCAACGCTTGTGCGGGAGCGTAATCCCCGCTATCGGTCTACATGGAGGTAATGTAACCCGTTCCGCCACCGTTATCGCATGTACTAGATAGATAGATCCTGGCTAGTTAGGGTTTCGTACGCTAGAAAATTATTGTTTTCTGCCCCATAACCCCTTCAGTGGTATCAGAGCCGATCTATGCGTAGTACTGCTGGTACGGTTAGAACTCATGTTGAATGAGGGCGTCTTTCTTATATTTGCTACCCTCTAGTGTGCACTTGCGATGCCTTCGGTACTGAGTTGATGAAGCGGCCCGGACCGACTTTACGCGTACGCTTACGCGAGACTGGTTCCACTACTGACATACGGCTTGCACCGTATCTGTGGCTGGCGGGTGTCTGTTTCTCTCTCTCTAGTCGGCAAAGCATTTTCAATGGAGGGCCCGAAAGGGATGCTTAAACATGCAATTATACTATTGACGTTGTGGTACAAAGTTCGTAGGTAGGGAAGCGGTTCTCTTACGAATAAGCCTATTTGCCACGTAAAACTTGCAAAACTAAATAAAGCTAGAGGCGTCTAACTTTGTTTTGCAGAGGCGTTATTTTATGTGACATGGTTACGGTAAGTTTTGATATTACTCGTACTGTCGGAGGCAATGGAGGGCTCTGTAGACTCGGAGTCATGCCGGGGCGCCGGGGGCCAGGCACATGGCGCCATGAAGGTCCAGGCGCATCGACCATGTCACATCGCACTTCATTGCATCATTATTGTGTGATGTTGTGTGTGCATCCTATTGATTGCTTATATGCTAGATATACAACGGTAGCATCATAAATAGGATGATCCCTAACAAATACCAAAATTGTGTTCTGCCTCGTTGCGCACCACCAAGAAAGTTCTACATTATGAGGCAGGCCGTGATGATCGGGTGTCACACATCTCGTCGTTCGCATACAGTGGGTGTAAGCCATGTTGCACGCGCAGGGTCTTCGAGGTTTGATTGGCGAGCCTAGCATACTCAGAGGTATGGCCTCGGAACACGGGAAGATCGAAAGATCGAGCACGAGTCATAGAGTTGTTATGATCGACATTTTATGTCCACCTTTGAAGCTGTGCTGCCGGCCGTGATGATCGGGGGTGGTGGAGTGGACGGGGGTCGTGTCATCGCCATTATTATTTTAGGGATAATAATCTTGGTGTGGTGTGTTTTTGATAATGAGATTATAGGACTAAAACTCACCTACATATTATAAACTTTACCTTACCTCTTTTTGCGATCACATCTGTAGACTACGCAACTATACTTCGGTTACTTCCTCAAGAGCCCGGATGCTACATTAGAAGCCGACGGGTCCAACTTCCCAGATGGTACAGGGGTTTTAGAAACATTCTCGAACACAACAACATTCTATATGTTCTCGATGAACCGGTAGGAGAAGGGCCAGGAGATTCTGCTAGCGAGGAGGAGGAGGAAGATTTCCGTAAGCGTCGAGACATATTCATTGAAGTGGAGATCACCATGACCGTATGCTTGGCACCCGAGTTGAAAGAGATGTTTCGACGCAAGGAGCCAAGCGTCATGATGGATGCGATAAAGACGCACTTCGGGGATGAATTGAAGCGTGAGCAGTTCAGACAGCTGAAAATGTTCCAGACCATTCACATGGAGGAGCATACCTGTCTGAAGACACATTTGAAGAGATTGTATGACATCTACTTCCAGCTGACGATGGTCTTCGACTACTGGATGGCAGATTCCTGTGCCATTCGGACTGTCTTGATATCTCTACCTCCTACCTATGAGAAGCATGTACGTAAGTACATTTTGAAAGCCGACGATATGAACTTCTACGTGTTCATTCGTGAGTTCCAGTCTCTGAAGGTTGATTCCATCGAAGGAGAAATCTTCGATGCTACAGGTATATATTTGATATATGCAGAATTATGAATTCGCCCATGGAATATGATGAAATTTCTGATAATTGCTCTGTTTGTGAAACAGGTCCTGATTATCACGTATATGCGGCGCAGTTTGATGTGACCTGGCGCTGAAGCTGGTAGTCAAGGAGTTGATGGCCTTTTGGTGTTCACGTCCTCAAGTTATCATAGTTATCATTAATAGTTTTTGATACGATCTTTTGTAATAGTGAGCGAGTGTGTGTGTCTTGATTGTTGCAAGACAAAGTTATTCATGTAATAAGACAAGTTCAGTTGTTTTATGGAACAAGTCAGTTGTTTTATCTTATGAATAAAGTTTCCACATCTCAGTTACATTGATTGTATGATAAGTGTTCATAATTGTAGATATGATAAAATAGCTTGTCCCATGAACAAAGGTTCTATTATTAGAATAAAACGCCGTCGAGTTTAGTCATAAAAGCAATGAAAGAAGTAATGGATATTTTTGGTCCATTTAAGTATTTCTAGTGCTAAATTGATTAAGCTTGAAATCGGGTATTGAAGTTACAATACTAGCGGAAATCAATTGAGTGTCATTTTAATGATTAATTGATGGTGTTCACAGCTTGATCCGAATTCCTCCATTTGGTAAATAGGAGTATTTGCCCGATGAATTGTGGAATCTGAAATTAATTTGATGATAGATCAAATGGGGTTTTTCAGAAGAAAGATTAGTGAAAATTGTATTCACGAAATTCGATCAAAGGACAGTGTTTTTGAATTATGTTTTCAACACAAAAGACTCGTGGTAATTTGCTTCACATAATTATAATGTCACATATAGTGATATGTGGGGAATTATAATCATGCTCTGTTTTCAAAGTATGGTCGCCAGAATCAGTCTTAGAATCTCCTAGGATGTTCGAAACATTATAGCCGATGTCCACTATAGAAAATAGATATTTTTCTCAACGAGAATTCGTAGAATCGACAGTAGTGTCGACGTGTATATGATTATTCGATAATTGGGAATATACATGAGTGGTTCTTTGTAGATTGCTCGTTTTGGACGAGAGTGTATTCCAGGATCAATTAGAAACAAAGTTCAGTTTGTTGTCTATGTAATTCTGAGAAAAGATGACTTTTCGAATTATGGTTTATGGATTGAAATTAGAAAGTTTGGAGTGTCAGACCTATGTTGGAAAGTGTTCCAAATAGTATATGTCTGCTAATGAAAGTTTAGTGATTAAGAGTGAGGGAGACTAGAAAATTGTTTTCTGCTTGCAATCCTCTTCGTAAAGATCATAATATTTTCATGAAAGAAACTTCTAAATAAAGTGTTGTTATATTTAATATTGATGTCGGGTCACAGCACTGTGTTAAGTATTACAGATCTTGTTGACAGATCAAGGTGCACTTTATGAATACAAAGAAAGTTGAGAAAATATCGTAATACGAACAAAGGTTTTTTTGAGTCTGGAAATCCAAAAGTTACATTTTAAAGGATTAAGAGAGTAATTGTTGCTGCAATTCTTATTAGAGGAATAAGATTGTTTAATCGTCATATAAGGTGTTATATGATAAATGTGACTATAAGAAAGACGCGGTAGCATGTCTTGTCGAGAAATGTGTCTTGGACAAGATCAAATTTGTTGACTACAATTGTGTAGACATGCTTGAAGTCTGAGGGATTCGTATTAATGTAATATTGTAGTTTGTATTAAATTCGAATTGATAGTAGATCAATGATTTTGGTTTGACCGAAATGTCGATTTAAGTGGGAGTCATAGTTAGTTCACTCAGGTGAAATATGTGAAGAGCATATTTTTTAGTGGGAGCTCAGGAACTCAAATATGTGAATGACACGTTTTTGAGTGGGAGCTCGTGTTGTCAAATATGTGGAGACATAATTTGAGTGGGAGTCGAATTCGCCGTGTGTAGTTAACACATTGTGAAACTGTACCAGTAGAATAGGATGAAGTTGTGAAACTATTTGAAAGTTAGTGTCTATTTTGAAATAGAACGGGAATTCTAAATAGTTGGTCGAGTTGTTTTGGATTATATCTGAGGAGTCAGAATAGAATCAAACGGATGGTCCTTTGAAATCCAATTGATCATTAAGAGTAATGATGCATGAAGGTAATGGTTGTATGACATGTGGGTCTATTATGTAATATTAGACATCATACAGAAACCATATTATCTACTCGATGAAATATAACCGATGTTCTTGGAATAAGAGCAGTTATGAAAGTAAATTTGGAATTTGCTGGAAGTAGAAGTGCGTTAGTTGAGGGATTGACATTTGAGTGTCAAGTTTTCTGCATTGATGTGAAAGTATGTGGATATCGCGAGTTTGTAATTGTTACAAGGGGCTCTGTATGGCTGAGTGTGTTTTTCAGAGCAGTTATCTGGTTAGTATAATCAGAGTAAGCGCTGGGAAACAGAAGTCTCACTTAGTTACGGTATTAGCATATATGTTGTTAGACAACATGATGATATCAGGCAAGTTGATACCAGTGAATCGCAAAAGCGTGTACAATCATGGATTGTGCAGTAACACTTTTCCACAAGCAAGCATTATCAAATGATTCTTATTTGATAAGGGATTCTGATAAAGTAAAATGCAGCTAGTTTATTTGTACTCTAGTGCAAGTGGGAGACTGAAGGAGATATGCCCTAGAGGCAAATAAATAAGTATTATTTATTGCATTATCTCATGAGTTTATAATAGGTTTGTGTATTATGCTATGACTGTGTTAATCGGAATCATTAATACACGTGTGATACACAGACAACCAGGTCCCTAGCGAGCCTCTATCTGAGCTAGTCCATTGGGCAACAGTTGATCGAGATTCCCGATCAAGGACAATGACGTCGGTTGACAATGGGGTCATCTTGTTAGTAGAACAAGGTGGTGGACATACGCAAAGTATTGCAATAAGATCGTATTACGATGTTTGTCATTTGCAATAGATAAGAGTGTGATAGCTTATTCCTTAGACCGTGAGACCGCACTTATTGTTGCTTCGTAGGGGTGCTTTGAGAGCATCAAACGTTGTGTCTTATATAGCATGACAATAACGGTGTCCATCTTGGGTATTCCGAAAGAGCATCAAGACGTGAGGATCAAGAGCGGGATTTGTTCATTCTTGTAATGGAAAGATACTCTGGGCCCACTCGGTGATATTGCATCTATATAGCTGCGCAGCTTATGACTAGGTCATGGAGATGTAATATCGCAGACGAGTTAATAACCTTCGTCGGTAACGAGATACAGCAAAGGCATCGGTGTGTCTACGATCATATCTCGGACAAGGTAGTATCGCAGAAACAAAGGGAATAAATATCATACTTATGGTTCAACGACGATATTCGTGGAATGCACAGGGGTCGTCATATATTTCCAGGTATCCCTGACGATCATTGGTGAGCGGAGTGTCTCGACCATGTCTGGAGTGTTCCCGAACCGTAGCGTAACAAACTTAAGGTCTTAGCGACGCTAGGAGATAGGTTCTGGAATTTATAGGTTTATATTGGAGAGAAAGAAATGATCCGGAAAGAGTTCCGGTGGTGCGGAAGGAGTTCCGGTGAGCTATGGAAGGGTTCCGAGAATGTCCGAAAGTTGTTCGGGTGGTTCCGAAATAGTTTCGGAGTCATGGGATATTGAATTATATATAAATATATTAATTATGAATTAATGGGATTTTTATATTAATTTAATATTAATTAAATAAAAGGAAAAAGGGGCTCCCACCTAAATGGGCCCAAAGAGGGCCCATGAGGGGGGGGGGGGGGGGCGCAGCAAGCAAGGGGGGGCTTCCCCCCCTAGTCCGAATTGGACTAGAAGAGGGCCCAAGGGGGGGTTCGGCCGAACCCCCCTCCCCTCTCTCCTTTTAGTCCCACATGGGGGAGCCAAGGGGGTTGGCACACCCCCTTCCCCCTTTATATAGCAAGCCATATTAATTGTTTTATAGCAAGCCATATTAATTGTTTTAAATCACAGGAAAATCCAATTAATTCCCGATTTCTCTCTCGATCTCATGGTTCCCAAGTCGGAGCCGCGCCGAGCTGAGGAAGAGGGTCTCTCTCCACCTAAGCCATACCGCAGAGCGCCGTTGCTCTGTGGGATTCCAGATAAGATCTGCTCCTGCGATTTCAGCTGGATCTGAATGACCGGGAGTCGTCGCTAGGCTCCGTATGTTTGCGAGTGCTCGGAGGCTACTCTACTGAGAAGCTTGGGCGACGTCGTCTCGCCCCCTGCAGCCGCCGCGCCTCCTCCCCCCCTCTGCCGGCGCGCCACCCCCCTGGTGCCGGCGCTCTGCCTCTTTCCGCCCGACGCCCGTCGACGCAGATCATCGACGCAGATCATCGACGCAGATCATCGTCGACACCCCGGCGTCATCGACTTCGACATCGCGGCAAGATCTTCGCGACCTCGAGGTCGGCTACGTACGACTTCATCGTCAACGCTTGTGCGGGAGCGTAATCCCCGCTATCAGTCTACATGGAGGTAATGTAACCCGTTCCGCCACCGTTATCGCATGTACTAGATAGATAGATCCTGGCTAGTTAGGGTTTCGTACGCTAGAAAATTATTGTTTTCTGCCCCGTAACCCCTTCAGTGGTATCAGAGCCGATCTATGCGTAGTACTGCTGGTACGGTTAGAACTCATGTTGAATGAGGGCGTCTTTCTTATATTTGCTACCCTCTAGCGTGCACTTGCGATGCCTTCGGTATTGAGTTGATGAAGCGGCCCGGACCGACTTTACGCGTACGCTTACGCGAGACTGGTTCCACTACTGACATACGGCTTGCACCGTATCTGTGGCTGGCGGGTGTCTGTTTCTCTCTCTCTAGTCGGCAAAGCATTTTCAATGGAGGGCCCGAAAGGGATGCTTAAACATGCAATTATACGATTGACGTTGTGGTACAAAGTTCGTAGGTAGGGAAGCGGTTCTCTTACGAATAAGCCTATTTGCCACGTAAAACTTGCAAAACTAAATAAAGCTAGAGGCGTCTAACTTTGTTTTGCAGAGGCGTTATTTTATGTGACATGGTTACGGTAAGTTTTGATATTACTCGTACTGTCGGAGGCAATGGAGGGCTCTGTAGACTCGGAGTCATGCCGGGGCGCCGGGGGCCTGGCACATGGCGCCATGAAGGTCCAGGCGCATCGACCATGTCACATCGCACTTCATTGCATCATTATTGTGTGATGTTGTGTGTGCATCCTATTGATTGCTTATATGCTAGATATACAACGGTAGCATCATAAATAGGATGATCCCTAACAAATACCAAAATTGTGTTCTGCCTCGTTGCGCACCACCAAGAAAGTTCTACATTATGAGGCAGACCGTGATGATCGGGTGTCACACATCTCGTCGTTCGCATACAGTGGGTGTAAGCCATGTTGCACGCGCAGGGTCTTCGAGGTTTGATTGGCGAGCCTAGCATACTCAGAGGTATGGCCTCGGAACACGGGAAGATCGAAAGATCGAGCACGAGTCATAGAGTTGTTATGATCGACATTTTATGTCCACCTTTGAAGCTGTGCTGCCGGCCGTGATGATCGGGGGTGGTGGAGTGGACGGGGGTCGTGTCATCGCCATTATTATTTTAGGGATAATAATCTTGGTGTGGTGTGTTTTTGATAATGAGATTATAGGACTAAAACTCACCTACATATTATAAACTTTACCTTACCTCTTTTTGCGATCACATCTGTAGACTACGCAACTATACTTCGGTTACTTCCTCAAGAGCCCGGATGCTACATTAGAAGCCGACGGGTCCAACTTCCCAGATGGTACAGGGGTTTTAGAAACATTCTCGAACACAACAACATTCTATATGTTCTCGATGAACCGGTAGGAGAAGGGCCAGGAGATTCTGCTAGCGAGGAGGAGGAAGAAGATTTCCGTAAGCGTCGAGACATATTCATTGAAGTGGAGATCACCATGACCGTATGCTTGGCACCCGAGTTGAAAGAGATGTTTCGACGCAAGGAGCCAAGCGTCATGATGGATGCGATAAAGACGCACTTCGGGGATGAATTGAAGCGTGAGCAGTTCAGACAGCTGAAAATGTTCCAGACCATTCACATGGAGGAGCATACCTGTCTGAAGACACATTTGAAGAGATTGTATGACATCTACTTCCAGCTGACGATGGTCTTCGACTACTGGATGGCAGATTCCTGTGCCATTCGGACTGTCTTGATATCTCTACCTCCTACCTATGAGAAGCATGTACGTAAGTACATTTTGAAAGCCGACGATATGAACTTCTACGTGTTCATTCGTGAGTTCCAGTCTCTGAAGGTTGATTCCATCGAAGGAGAAATCTTCGATGCTACAGGTATATATTTGATATATGCAGAATTATGAATTCGCCCATGGAATATGATGAAATTTCTGATAATTGCTCTGTTTGTGAAACAGGTCCTGATTATCACGTATATGCGGCGCAGTTTGATGTGACCTGGCGCTGAAGCTGGTAGTCAAGGAGTTGATGGCCTTTTGGTGTTCACGTCCTCAAGTTATCATAGTTATCATTAATAGTTTTTGATACGATCTTTTGTAATAGTGAGCGAGTGTGTGTGTCTTGATTGTTGCAAGACAAAGTTATTCATGTAATAAGACAAGTTCAGTTGTTTTATGGAACAAGTCAGTTGTTTTATCTTATGAATAAAGTTTCCACATCTCAGTTACATTGATTGTATGATAAGTGTTCATAATTGTAGATATGATAAAATAGCTTGTCCCATGAACAAAGGTTTTATTATTAGAATAAAACGCCGTCGAGTTTAGTCATAAAAGCAATGAAAGAAGTAATGGATATTTTTGGTCCATTTAAGTATTTCTAGTGCTAAATTGATTAAGCTTGAAATCGGGTATTGAAGTTACAATACTAGCGGAAATCAATTGAGTGTCATTTTAATGATTAATTGATGGTGTTCACAGCTTGATCCGAATTCCTCCATTTGGTAAATAGGAGTATTTGCCCGATGAATTGTGGAATCTGAAATTAATTTGATGATAGATCAAATGGGGTTTTTCAGAAGAAAGATTAGTGAAAATTGTATTCACGAAATTCGATCAAAGGACAGTGTTTTTGAATTATGTTTTCAACACAAAAGACTCGTGGTAATTTGCTTCACATAATTATAATATCACATATAGTGATATGTGGGGAATTATAATCATGCTCTGTTTTCAAAGTATGGTCGCCAGAATCAGTCTTAGAATCTCCTAGGATGTTCGAAACATTATAGCCGATGTCCACTATAGAAAATAGATATTTTTCTCAACGAGAATTCGTAGAATCGACAGTAGTGTCGACGTGTATATGATTATTCGATAATTCGGAATATACATGAGTGGTTCTTTGTAGATTGCTCGTTTTGGACGAGAGTGTATTCCAGGATCAATTAGAAACAAAGTTCAGTTTGTTGTCTATGTAATTCTGAGAAAAGATGACTTTTCGAATTATGGTTTATGGATTGAAATTAGAAAGTTTGGAGTGTCAGACCTATGTTGGAAAGTGTTCCAAAGAGTATATGTCTGCTAATGAAAGTTTAGTGATTAAGAGTGAGGGAGACTAGAAAATTGTTTTCTGCTTGCAATCCTCTTCGTAAAGATCATAATATTTTCATGAAAGAAACTTCTAAATAAAGTGTTGTTATATTTAATATTGCTGTCGGGTCACAGCACTGTGTTAAGTATTACAGATCTTGTTGACAGATCAAGGTGCACTTTATGAATACAAAGAAAGTTGAGAAAATATCGTAATACGAACAAAGGTTTTTTTGAGTCTGGAAATCCAAAAGTTACATTTTAAAGGATTAAGAGAGTAATTGTTGCTGCAATTCTTATTAGAGGAATAAGATTGTTTAATCGTCATATAAGGTGTTATATGATAAATGTGACTATAAGAAAGACGCGGTAGCATGTCTTGTCGAGAAATGTGTCTTGGACAAGATCAAATTTGTTGACTACAATTGTGTAGACATGCTTGAAGTCTGAGGGATTCGTATTAATGTAATACTGTAGTTTGTATTAAATTCGAATTGATAGTAGATCAATGATTTTGGTTTGACCGAAATGTCGATTTAAGTGGGAGTCATAGTTAGTTCACTCAGGTGAAATATGTGAAGAGCATATTTTTGAGTGGGAGCTCAGGAACTCAAATATGTGAATGACACGTTTTTGAGTGGGAGCTCGTGTTGTCAAATATGTGGAGACATAATTTGAGTGGGAGTCGAATTCGCCGTGTGTAGTTAACACATTGTGAAACTGTACCAGTAGAATAGGATGAAGTTGTGAAACTATTTGAAAGTTAGTGTCTATTTTGAAATAGAACGGGAATTCTAAATAGTTGGTCGAGTTGTTTTGGATTATATCTGAGGAGTCAGAATAGAATCAAACGGATGGTCCTTTGAAATCCAATTGATCATTAAGAGTAATGATGCATGAAGGTAATGGTTGTATGACATGTGGGTCTATTATGTAATATTAGACATCATACAGAAACCATATTATCTACTCGATGAAATATAACCGATGTTCCTGGAATAAGAGCAGTTATGAAAGTAAATTTGGAATTTGCTGGAAGTAGAAGTGCGTTAGTTGAGGGATTGACATTTGAGTGTCAAGTTTTCTGCATTGATGTGAAAGTATGTGGATATCGCGAGTTTGTAATTGTTACAAGGGGCTCTGTATGGCTGAGTGTGTTTTTCAGAGCAGTTATCTGGTTAGTATAATCAGAGTAAGCGCTAGGAAACAGAAGTCTCACTTAGTTACGGTATTAGCATATATGTTGTTAGACAACATGATGATATCAGGCAAGTTGATACCAGTGAATCGCAAAAGCGTGTACAATCATGGATTGTGCAGTAACACTTTTCCACAAGCAAGCATTATCAAATGATTCTTATTTGATAAGGGATTCTGATAAAGTAAAATGCAGCTAGTTTATTTGTACTCTAGTGCAAGTGGGAGACTGAAGGAGATATGCCCTAGAGGCAAATAAATAAGTATTATTTATTGCATTATCTCATGAGTTTATAATAGGTTTGTGTATTATGCTATGACTGTGTTAATCGGAATCATTAATACACGTGTGATACACAGACAACCAGGTCCCTAGCGAGCCTCTATCTGAGCTAGTCCATTGGGCAACAGTTGATCGAGATTCCCGATCAAGGACAATGACGTCGGTTGACAATGGGGTCATCTTGTTAGTAGAACAAGGTGGTGGACATACGCAAAGTATTGCAATAAGATCGTATTACGATGTTTGTCATTTGCAATAGATAAGAGTGTGATAGCTTATTCCTTAGACCGTGAGACCGCACTTATTGTTGCTTCGTAGGGGTGCTTTGAGAGCATCAAACGTTGTGTCTTATATAGCATGACAATAACGGTGTCCATCTTGGGTATTCCGAAAGAGCATCAAGACGTGAGGATCAAGAGCGGGATTTGTTCATTCTTGTAATGGAAAGATACTCTGGGCCCACTCGGTGATATTGCATCTATATAGCTGCGCAGCTTATGACTAGGTCATGGAGATGTAATATCGCAGACGAGTTAATAACCTTCGTCGGTAACGAGATACAGCAAAGGCATCGGTGTGTCTACGATCATATCTCGGACAAGGTAGTATCGCAGAAACAAAGGGAATAAATATCATACTTATGGTTCAACGACGATATTCGTGGAATGCACAGGGGTCGTCATATATTTCCAGGTATCCCTGACGATCATTGGTGAGCGGAGTGTCTCGACCATGTCTGGAGTGTTCCCGAACCGTAGCGTAACAAACTTAAGGTCTTAGCGACGCTAGGAGATAGGTTCTGGAATTTATAGGTTTATATTGGAGAGAAAGAAATGATCCGGAAAGAGTTCCGGTGGTGCGGAAGGAGTTCCGGTGAGCTATGGAAGGGTTCCGAGAATGTCCGAAAGTTGTTCGGGTGGTTCCGAAATAGTTTCGGAGTCATGGGATATTGAATTATATAAATATATTAATTATGAATTAATGGGATTTTTATATTAATTAAATAAAAGGAAAAAGGGGCTCCCACCTAAATGGGCCCAAAGAGGGCCCATGAGGGGGGGGGGCGCACCAAGCAAGGGGGGGCTTCCCCCCCTAGTCCGAATTGGACTAGAAGAGGGCCCAAGGGGGGGTTCGGCCGAACCCCCCTCCCCTCTCTCCTTTTAGTCCCACATGGGGGAGCCAAGGGGGTTGGCACACCCCCTTCCCCCTTTATATAGCAAGCCATATTAATTGTTTTAAATCACAGGAAAATCCAATTAATTCCCGATTTCTCTCTCGATCTCGTGGTTCCCAAGTCGGAGCCGCGCCGAGCTGAGGAAGAGGGTCTCTCTCCACCTAAGCCATACCGCAGAGCGCCGTTGCTCTGCGGGATTCCAGATAAGATCTGCTCCTGCGATTTCAGCTGGATCTGAATGACCGGGAGTCGTCGCTAGGCTCCGTATGTTTGCGAGTGCTCGGAGGCTACTCTACTGAGAAGATTGGGCGACGTCGTCTCGCCCCCTGCAGCCACCGCGCCTCCTCCCCCCCTCTGCCGGCGCGCCACCCCCTGGTGCCGGCGCTCTGCCTCTTTCCGCCCGACGCCCGTCGACGCAGATCATCGACGCAGATCATCGACGCAGATCATCGTCGACACCCCGGCGTCATCGACTTCGACATCGCGGCAAGATCTTCGCGACCTCGAGGTCGGCTACGTACGACTTCATCGTCAACGCTTGTGCGGGAGCGTAATCCCCGCTATCGGTCTACATGGAGGTAATGTAACCCGTTCCGCCACCGTTATCGCATGTACTAGATAGATAGATCATGGCTAGTTAGGGTTTCGTACGCTAGAAAATTATTGTTTTCTGCCCCGTAACCCCTTCAGTGGTATCAGAGCCGATCTATGCGTAGTACTGCTGGTACGGTTAGAACTCATGTTGAATGAGGGCGTCTTTCTTATATTTGCTACCCTCTAGCGTGCACTTGCGATGCCTTCGGTATTGAGTTGATGAAGCGGCCCGGACCGACTTTACGCGTACGCTTACGCGAGACTGGTTCCACTACTGACATACGGCTTGCACCGTATCTGTGGCTGGCGGGTGTCTGTTTCTCTCTCTCTAGTCGGCAAAGCATTTTCAATGGAGGGCCCGAAAGGGATGCTTAAACATGCAATTATACGATTGACGTTGTGGTACAAAGTTCGTAGGTAGGGGAGCGGTTCTCTTACGAATAAGCCTATTTGCCACGTAAAACTTGCAAAACTAAATAAAGCTAGAGGCGTCTAACTTTGTTTTGCAGAGGCGTTATTTTATGTGACATGGTTACGGTAAGTTTTGATATTACTCGTACTGTCGGAGGCAATGGAGGGCTCTGTAGACTCGGAGTCATGCCGGGGCGCCGGGGGCGAGGCACATGGCGCCATGAAGGTCCAGGCGCATCGACCATGTCACATCGCACTTCATTGCATCATTATTGTGTGTTGTTGTGTGTGCATCCTATTGATTGCTTATATGCTAGATATACAACGATAGCATCATAAATAGGATGATCCCTAACAAATACCAAAATTGTGTTCTCCCTCGTTGCGCACCACCAAGAAAGTTCTACATTATGAGGCAGGCCGTGATGATCGGGTGTCACACATCTCGTCGTTCGCATACAGTGGGTGTAAGCCATGTTGCACGCGCAGGGTCTTTGAGGTTTGATTGGCGAGCCTAGCATACTCAGAGGTATGGCCTCGGAACACGGGAAGATCGAAAGATCGAGCACGAGTCATAGAGTTGTTATGATCGACATTTTATGTCCACCTTTGAAGCCGTGCTGCCGGCCGTGATGATCGGGGGTGGTGGAGTGGACGGGGGTCGTGTCATCGCCATTATTATTTTAGGGATAATAATCTTGGTGTGGTGTGTTTTTGATAATGAGACTATAGGACTAAAACTCACCTACATATTATAAACTTTACCTTACCTCTTTTTGCGATCACATCTGTAGACTACGCAACTATACTTCGGTTACTTCCTCAAGAGCCTGGATGCTACATTAGAAGCCGACGGGTCCAACTTCCTCAGATGGTACAGGGGTTTTAGAAACATTCTCGAACACAACAACATTCTATATGTTCTCGATGAACCGGTAGGAGAAGGGCCAGGAGATTCTGCTAGCGAGGAGGAGGAAGAAGATTTCCGTAAGCGTCGAGACATATTCATTGAAGTGGAGATCACCATGACCGTATGCTTGGCACCCGAGTTGAAAGAGATGTTTCGACGCAAGGAGCCAAGCGTCATGATGGATGCGATAAAGACGCACTTCGGGGATGAATTGAAGCGTGAGCAGTTCAGACAGCTGAAAATGTTCCAGACCATTCACATGGAGGAGCATACCTGTCTGAAGACACATTTGAAGAGATTGTATGACATCTACTTCCAGCTGACGATGGTCTTCGACTACTGGATGGCAGATTCCTGTGCCATTCGGACTGTCTTGATATCTCTACCTCCTACCTATGAGAAGCGTGTACGTAAGTACATTTTGAAAGCCGACGATATGAACTTCTACGTGTTCATTCGTGAGTTCCAGTCTCTGAAGGTTGATTCTATCGAAGGAGAAATCTTCGATGCTACAGGTATATATTTGATATATGCAGAATTATGAATTCGCCCATGGAATATGATGAAATTTCTGATAATTGCTCTGTTTGTGAAACAGGTCCTGATTATCACGTATATGCGGCGCAGTTTGATGTGACCTGGCGCTGAAGCTGGTAGTCAAGGAGTTGATGGCCTTTTGGTGTTCACGTCCTCAAGTTATCATAGTTATCATTAATAGTTTTTGATACGATCTTTTGTAATAGTGAGCGAGTGTGTGTGTCTTGATTGTTGCAAGACAAAGTTATTCATGTAATAAGACAAGTTCAGTTGTTTTATGGAACAAGTCAGTTGTTTTATCTTATGAATAAAGTTTCCACATCTCAGTTACATTGATTGTATGATAAGTGTTCATAATTGTAGATATGATAAAATAGCTTGTCCCATGAACAAAGGTTCTATTATTAGAATAAAACGCCGTCGAGTTTAGTCATAAAAGCAATGAAAGAAGTAATGGATATTTTTGGTCCATTTAAGTATTTCTAGTGCTAAATTGATTAAGCTTGAAATCGGGTATTGAAGTTACAATACTAGCGGAAATCAATTGAGTGTCATTTTAATGATTAATTGATGGTGTTCATAGCTTGATCCGAATTCCTCCATTTGGTAAATAGGAGTATTTGCCCGATGAATTGTGGAATCTGAAATTAATTTGATGATAGATCAAATGGGGTTTTTCAGAAGAAAGATTAGTGAAAATTGTATTCACGAAATTCGATCAAAGGACAGTGTTTTTGAATTATGTTTTCAACACAAAAGACTCGTGGTAATTTGCTTCACATAATTATAATGTCACATATAGTGATATGTGGGGAATTATAATCATGCTCTGTTTTCAAAGTATGGTCGCCAGAATCAGTCTCAGAATCTCCTAGGATGTTCGAAACATTATAGCCGATGTCCACTTTAGAAAATAGATATTTTTCTCAACGAGAATTCGTAGAATCGACAGTAGTGTCGACGTGTATATGATTATTCGATAATTCGGAATATACATGAGTGGTTCTTTGTAGATTGCTCGTTTTGGACGAGAGTGTATTCCAGGATCAATTAGAAACAAAGTTCAGTTTGTTGTCTATGTAATTCCGAGAAAAGATGACTTTTCGAATTATGGTTTATGGATTGAAATTAGAAAGTTTGGAGTGTCAGACCTATGTTGGAAAGTGTTCCAAAGAGTATATGTCTGCTAATGAAAGTTTAGTGATTAAGAGTGAGGGAGACTAGAAAATTGTTTTCTGCTTGCAATCCTCTTCGTAAAGATCATAATATTTTCATGAAAGAAACTTCTAAATAAAGTGTTGTTATATTTAATATTGTTGTCGGGTCACAGCACTGTGTTAAGTATTACAGATCTTGTTGACAGATCAAGGTGCACTTTATGAATACAAAGAAAGTTGAGAAAATATCGTAATACGAACAAAGGTTTTTTTGAGTCTGGAAATCCAAAAGTTACATTTTAAAGGATTAAGAGAGTAATTGTTGCTGCAATTCTTATTAGAGGAATAAGATTGTTTAATCGTCATATAAGGTGTTATATGATAAATGTGACTATAAGAAAGACGCGGTAGCATGTCTTGTCGAGAAATGTGTCTTGGACAAGATCAAATTTGTTGACTACAATTGTGTAGACATGCTTGAAGTCTGAGGGATTCGTAATAACCTTCGTCGGTAACGAGATACAGCAAAGGCATCGGTGTGTCTACGATCATATCTCGGACAAGGTAGTATCGCAGAAACAAAGGGAATAAATATCATACTTATGGTTCAACGACGATATTCGTGGAATGCACATGGGTCGTCATATATTTCCAGGTATCCCTGACGATCATTGGTGAGCGGAGTGTCTCGACCATGTCTGGAGTGTTCCCGAACCGTAGCGTAACAAACTTAAGGTCTTAGCGACGCTAGGAGATAGGTTCTGGAATTTATAGGTTTTTATTGGAGAGAAAGAAATGATCCGGAAAGAGTTCCGGTGGTCCGAAAGGAGTTCCGGTGAGCTATGGAAGCGTTCCGAGAATGTCCGAAAGTTGTTCGGGTGGTTCCGAAATAGTTTCGGAGTCATGGGATATTGAATTATATATAAATATATTAATTATGAATTAATGGGATTTTTATATTAATTTAATATTAATTAAATAAAAGGAAAAAGGGGCTCCCACCTAAATGGGCCCAAAGAGGCCCATGAGGGGGGGGGCGCACCAAGCAAGGGGGGGCTTCCCCCCTAGTCCGAATTGGACTAGAAGAGGGCCCAAGGGGGGGGTTCGGCCGAACCCCCCTCCCCTCTCTCCTTTTAGTCCCACATGGGGGAGCCAAGGGGGTTGGCACACCCCCTTCCCCCTTTATATAGCAAGCCATATTAATTGTTTTAAATCACAGGAAAATCCAATTAATTCCCGATTTCTCTCTCGATCTCGTGGTTCCCAAGTCGGAGCCGCGCCGAGCTGAGGAAGAGGGTCTCTCTCCACCTAAGCCATACCGCAGAGCGCCGTTGCTCTGCGGGATTCCAGATAAGATCTGCTCCTGCGATTTCAGCTGGATCTGAATGACCGGGAGTCGTCGCTAGGCTCCGTATGTTTGCGAGTGCTCGGAGGCTACTCTACTGAGAAGCTTGGGCGACGTCGTCTCGCCCCCTGCAGCGGCCGCGCCTCCTCCCCCCCTCTGCCGGCGCGCCACCCCCCTGGTGCCGGCGCTCTGCCTCTTTCCGCCCGACGCCCGTCGACGCAGATCATCGACGCAGATCATCGTCGACACCCCGGCGTCATCGACTTCGACATCGCGGCAAGATCTTCGCGACCTCGAGGTCGGCTACGTACGACTTCATCGTCAACGCTTGTGCGGGAGCGTAATCCCCGCTATCGGTCTACATGGAGGTAATGTAACCCGTTCCGCCACCGTTATCGCATGTACTAGATAGATAGATCCTGGCTAGTTAGGCTTTCGTACGCTAGAAAATTATTGTTTTCTGCCCCGTAACCCCTTCAGGATGATCCCCAAGTTTGAGTTTTTTCTTTGAATTATAACTAATTTTCCCTAGTTAATTGAGTTTATGTTGATTTATCGAAAGTAATTCAAATTTTAACTACAACTATTTGATAGTTTGGTCTGAAACTTTTGGAAAAATCATTTTAAGGTACACAACTAGTGGTTATATCACAGAAACATTAATAGTTCTAGAAAATATCACCTCTTCGGATGATTAGTCGTAGCGACCTTTTTTATCGTTTTTAAGAAAAAATGTAATAAAGTGATAAACACCTGAAAAAATCAAATCCTTTGGCATGGGCTCCTTATATGTGTACTAGTTAAAATGAAAAATGATAAACTTGATTTTTGCCAACATTTGCAAAAAATGTATTCACAAAAAGGTCTACCATGAATGAACATCTATAAGTTTCAAGCCAAATGACCAAGTTATGGTCATTTCAACGACATAGTTTGTGATAAAGGTCTCATACTCCACACATAGGTGCATATTGGTAAATTAAACAACCTTGCCAAAGGGATTCTTCAAAATATTTTCATAAATATCATTTTCCTTTTTTTAAGTGCAAAAAATAAGATTTTTTGTGAAGTAAGTACATAAAATATGATTCCAAATGGCACCCAACTATTTTTCACTAAGAGTGGTGCACACATGATGGATGATCCCCAAGTTTGAGTTTTTTCTTAGAATTATAGCTAATTTTCCCTAGTTAATTGAGTTTATGTACATTTATCGAAAGTAATTTAAATTTGAACTACAACTATTTGATAGTTTGGTCTGAAACTTTTGGAAAAATCATTTAAGGTACACAACTAGTGGTTATATCACAGAAACATTGATAGTTCTATAAAATATCACCTCTTCGGATGATTAGTAGTAGCGACCTTTTTTATCGTTTTTAAGAAAAAATGTAATAAAGTGATAAACACCTGAAAAAATCAAATCCTTTGGCATGGGCTCCTTATATGTGTACTAGTTGCTATGAAAAATGATAAACTTGATTTTTGCCAACATTTGCAAAAAAAGTATTCACAAAAAGGTCTATCATGTATGAACATCTAGAAGTTTCAAGCCAAATGACCAAGTTATGGTCATTTCAACGACATAGTTTGTGATAAAGGTCTCATACTCCACACATAGGTGCATATTGGTATATTAAACAACCTTGCCAAAGGTATTCTTCAAAATATTTTCATAAATATCATTTTCCTTTTTTTAGGTGCAAAAAATAAGATTTTTTGTGAAGTAAGTACATAAAATATGATTCCGAATGGCACCCAACTATTTTTCACTAAGATTGGTGCACACATGATGGATGATCCCCAAGTTTGAGTTTTTTCTTAGAATTACAACTAATTTTCCCTAGTTAATTGAGTTTATGTTGATTTATCGAAAGTAATTCAAATTTGAACTACAACTATTTGATAGTTTGGTCTGAAACTTTTGGAAAAATCATTTTAAGGTACACAAATAGTGGTTATATCACAGAAACATTGATAGTTCTAGAAAATATCACCTCTTCAGATGATTAGTCGTAGCGACCGTTTTGATCGTTTGTAAGAAAAAATGTAATAAAGTGATAAACACCTGAAAAAATCAAATCCTTTGGCATGGGCTCCTTATATGTGTACTAGTTGCTATGAAAAATGATAACTTGATTTTTGCCAACATTTGAAAAAAAAAATTCACAAAAAGGTCTATAATGTATGAACATCTAGAAGTTTCAAGCCAAATGATCAAGTTATGGTCATTTCGACGACATAGTTTGTGATAAAGATCTCATACTCCACACATAGGTGCATATTGGTATATTAAACAATCTTGCCAAAGGGATTCTTCAAAATATTTTCATAAATATCATTTTCCTTTTTTTACGTGCAAAAAATAAGATTTTTTGTGAAGTAAGTACAGAAAATATGATTCCAAATGGCACCCAACTATTTTTCACTAAGAGTGGTGCACATATGATGGATGATCCCCAAGTTTGAGTTTTTTATTTGAATTATAACTAATTTTTCCTAGTTAATTGAGTTTATGTTGATTTATCGAAAGTAATTCAAATTTGAACTACTACTATTTGATATTTGGTCTGAAACTTTTGGAAAAATCATTTTAAGGTACACAACTAGTGGTTATATCACAGAAACATTAATAGTTCTAGAAAATATCACCTCTTCGGATGATTAGTCGTAGCGACCTTTTTTATCGTTTTTAATAAAAAATGTAATAAAGTGATAAACACCTGAAAAAATCAAATCCTTTGGCATGGGCTCCTTATATGTGTACTAGTTGCTATGAAAAATGATAAACTTGATTTTTGCCAACATTTGCAAAAAAAGTATTCACAAAAAGGTCTACCATGTATGAACATCTATAAGTTTCAAGCCAAATGACCAAGTTATGATCATTTCAACGACATAGTTTGTGATAAAGATCTCATACTCCACACATAGGTGCATATTGGTATATTAAACAACCTTGCCAAAGGGATTCTTCAAAATATTTTCATAAATATCATTTTCTTTTTTTTAGGTGCAAAAAATAAGGTTTTTTGTGAAGTAAGTACATAAAATATTATTCCAAATGGCACCCAACTATTTTTTACTAAGATTGGTGCACAAATGATGGATGATCCCCAAGTTTGAGTTTTTTCTTAGAATTATAACTAATTTTCCCTAGTTAATTGAGTTTATGTTGATTTATCGAAAGTAATTCAAATTTGAACTACAACTATTTGATAGTTTGGTACGAAACTTTTGGAAAAAAATAATTTTAAGGTACACAACTAGTGGTTATATCACAGAAACATTGATAGTTCTAGAAAATATCACCTCTTCCGATGATTAGTCGTAGCGACCGTTTTGATCGTTTTTAAGAAAAAATGTAATAAAGTGACAAACACCTGAAAAAATCAAATCCTTTGGCATGGTCTCCTTATATGTGTACTAGTTGCTACGAAAAATGATGACTTGATTTTTGTCAACATTTGCAAAAAAAGTATTCACAAAAAGGTCTATCATGTATGAACATCTAGAAGTTTCAAGCCAAATGATCAAGTTATGATCATTTCAACGACATAGTTTGTGATAAAGATCTCATACTCCACACATAGGTGCATATTGGTATATTAAACAATCTTGTCAAATGGATTCTTCAAAATATTTTCATAAATATCATTTTCCTTTTTTTACGTGCAAGAAATAAGGTTTTTTGTGAAGTAAGTACAGTAAATATGATTCCAAATGGCACCCAACTATTTTTCACTAAGAGTGGTGCACACATGATGGATGATCCCCAAGTTTGAGTTTTTTCTTAGAATTATAGATAATTTTCCCTAGTTAATTGAGTTTATGTAGATTTATCGAAAGTAATTTAAATTTGAACTACAATTATTTGATAGTTTGGTCTGAAACTTTTAGAAATATCATTTTAAGGTACACAACAAGTGGTTATATCACAGAAACATTGATAGTTCTAGAAAATATCACCTCTTCAGATGATTAGTCGTAGCGACCTTTTTTATCGTTTTTAAGAAAAAATGTAATAAAGTGATAAACACGTGAAAAAATCAAATCCTTTGGCATGGGCTCCTTATATGTGTACTACTTGCTATGAAAAATGATAAACTTGATTTTTGCCAACATTTGCAAAAAAAGTATTCACAAAAAGGTCTATCATGTATGAACATATAGAAGTTTCAAGCCAAATGATCAAGTTATGATCATTTCAACGACATAGTTTGTGATAAAGATCTCATACTCCACACATAGGTGCATATTGGTATATTAAACAATCTTGTCAAAGGGATTTTTCAAAATATTTTCATAAATATCATTTTCCTTTTTTTACGTGCAAGAAATAAGGTTTTTTGTGAAGTAAGTACAGGAAATATGATTCCAAATGGCACCCAACTATTTTTCACTAAGAGTGGTGCACACATGATGGATGATCCCCAAGTTTGAGTTTTTTCTTAGAATTATAGATAATTTTCCCTAGCTAATTGAGTTTATGTAGATTTATCGAAAGTAATTTAAATTTGAACTACAATTATTTGATAGTTTGGTCTGAAACTTTTAGAAAAATCATTTTAAGGTACACAACAAGTGGTTATATCACAGAAACATTGATAGTTCTAGAAAATATCACCTCTTCAGATGATTAGTCGTAGCGACCTTTTTTATCGTTTTTAAGAAAAAATGTAATAAAGTGATAAACACCTGAAAAAATCAAATCCTTTGGCATGGGCTCCTTATATGTGTACTACTTGCTATGAAAAATGATAAACTTGATTTTTGCCAACATTTGCAAAAAAAGTATTCACAAAAAGGTCTATCATGTATGAACATCTAGAAGTTTCAAGCCAAATGATCAAGTTATGATCATTTCAACGACATAGTTTGTGATAAAGATCTCATACTCCACACATAGGTGCATATTGGTATATTAAACAATCTTGTCAAAGGGATTCTTCAAAATATTTTCATAAATATCATTTTCCTTTTTTTACGTGCAAGAAATAAGGTTTTTTGTGAAGTAAGTACAGGAAATATGATTCCAAATGGCACCCAACTATTTTTAACTAAGAGTGGTGCACACATGATGGATGATCCCCAAGTTTGAGTTTTTTCTTAGAATTATAGATAATTTTCCCTAGTTAATTGAGTTTATGTAGATTTATCGAAAGTAATTTAAATTTGAACTACAATTATTTGATAGTTTGGTCTGAAACTTTTAGAAATATCATTTTAAGGTACACAACAAGTGGTTATATCACAGAAACATTGATAGTTCTAGAAAATATCACCTCTTCAGATGATTAGTCGTAGCGACCTTTTTTATCGTTTTTAAGAAAAAATGTAATAAAGTGATAAACACCTGAAAAAATCAAATCCTTTGGCATGGGCTCCTTATATGTGTACTACTTGCTATGAAAAATGATAAACTTGATTTTTGCCAACATTTGCAAAAAAAGTATTCACAAAAAGGTCTATCATGTATGAACATCTAGAAGTTTCAAGCCAAATGATCAAGTTATGATCATTTCAACGACATAGTTTGTGATAAAGATCTCATACTCCACACATAGGTGCATATTGGTATATTTAACAATCTTGTCAAAGGGATTCTTTAAAATATTTTCATAAATATCATTTTCCTTTTTTTACGTGCAAGAAATAAGGTTTTTTGTGAAGTAAGTACAGGAAATATGATTCCAAATGGCACCCAACTATTTTTCACTAAGAGTGGTGCACACATGATGGATGATCCCCAAGTTTGAGTTTTTTCTTAGAATTATAGATAATTTTCCCTAGTTAATTGAGTTTATGTAGATTTATCGAAAGTAATTTAAATTTGAACTACAATTATTTGATAGTTTGGTCTGAAACTTTTAGAAATATCATTTTAAGGTACACAACAAGTGGTTATATCACAGAAACATTGATAGTTCTAGAAAATATCACCTCTTCAGATGATTAGTCGTAGCGACCTTTTTTATCGTTTTTAAGAAAAAATGTAATAAAGTGATAAACACGTGAAAAAATCAAATCCTTTGGCATGGGCTCCTTATATGTGTACTACTTGCTATGAAAAATGATAAACTTGATTTTTGCCAACATTTGCAAAAAAAGTATTCACAAAAAGGTCTATCATGAATGAACATCTAGAAGTTTCAAGCCAAATGACCAAGTTATGATCATTTCGACGACATAGTTTGTGATAAAGATCTCATACTCCACACATAGGTGCATATTGGTATATTAAACAATCTTGCCAAAGGGATTCTTCAAAATATTTTCATAAATATCATTTTCCTTTTTTTACGTGCAAAAAATAAGGTTTTTTGTGAAGTAAGTACAGGAAATATGATTCCAAATGGCACCCAACTATTTTTCACGAAGAGTGGTGCACATATGATGGAAGATCCCCAAGTTTGAGTTTTTTCTTTGAATTATAACTAATTTTCCCTAGTTAATTGAGTTTATGTTGATTAATCGAAAGTAATTCAAATTTGAGCTACAACTATTTGATAGTTTGGTCTGAAACTTTTGGAAAAATTATTTTATGGTACACAACTAGTAGTTATATCACAGAAACATTGATAGTTCTAGAAAATATCACCTCTTCCGATGATTAGTCGTAGCGACCGTTTTGATCGTTTTTAAGAAAAAATGTAATAAAGTGATAAACACCTGAAAAAATCAAATCCTTTGGCATGGGCTCCTTATATGTGTACTAGTTGCTATGAAAAATGATAACTTTATTTTTGCCAACATTTGCAAAAAAAGTAATCACAAAAAGGTCTATCATATATGAACATCTAGAAGTTTCAAGCCAAATGATCAAGTTATGGTCATTTCGACGACATAGTTTGTGATAAAGATCTCATACTCCACACATAGGTACATATTGGTATATTAAAAAATCTTGCCAAAGGGATTCTTCAAAATATTTTCATAAATATCATTTTCCTTTTTTTACGTGCAAAAAATAAGGTTTTTAGTGAAGTAAGTACAGGAAATATGATTCCAAATGGCACCCAACTATTTTTCACTAAGAGTGGTGCACATATGATGGATGATCCCCAAGTTTGAGTTTTTTCTTTGAATTATAACTAATTTTCCCTAGTTAATTGAGTTTATGTTGATTTATCGAAAGTAATTCAAATTTGAACTACAACTATTTGATAGTTTCGTCTGAAAATTTTGGAAAAATAATTTTAAGGTACACAACTAGTGGTTATATCACAGAAACATTGATAGTTCTAGAAAATATCACCTCTTCCGATGATTAGTCGTAGCGACCGTTTTGATCGTTTTTAAGAAAAAATGTAACAAACTTATAAACACCTGAAAAAATCAAATCCTTTGGCATGGGCTCCTTATATGTGTACTAGTTGCTATGAAAAATGATAACTTGATTTTTGCCAACATTTGCAAAAAAAGTATTCACAAAAAGGTCTATCATGTATGAACATCTAGAAGTTTCAAGCCAAATGATCAAGTTATGGTCATTTCGACGACATAGTTTGTGATAAAGATCTCATACTCCACACATAGGTGCATATTGGTATATTAAACAATCTTGCCAAAGGGATTCTTCAAAATAATTTCATAAATATCATTTTCCTTTTTTTACGTGCAAAAAATAAGGTTTTTTGTGAAGTAAGTACAGGAAATATGATTCCAAATGGCACTCAACTATTTTTCACTAAGAGTGGTGCACATAAGATGGATGATCCCCAAGTTTGAGTTTTTTCTTTGAATTATAACTAATTTTCCCTAGTTAATTGAGTTTATGTAGATTTATCGAAAGTAATTCAAATTTGAACTACATCTATTTGATAGTTTGGTCTGAAACTTTTGGAAAAATCATTTTAAGGTACACAACTAGTGGTTATATCACAGAAACATTGATAGTTCTAGAAAATATCACCTCTTCCGATGATTAGTCGTAGCGACCGTTTTGATCGTTTTTTTAAAAAATGTAATAAAGTGATAAACACCTGAAAAAATCAAATCCTTTGGCATGGGCTCCTTATATGTGTACTAGTTGCTATGAAGAATGATGACTTGATTTTTGCCAACATTTGCAAAAAAAGTATTCACAAAAAGGTCTATCATGTATGAACATCTAGAAGTTTCAAGCCGAATGATCAAGTTATGATCATTTCAACGACATAGTTTGTGATAAAGATCTCATACTCCACACATAGGTGCATATTGGTATATAAAACAATCTTGCCAAAGGGATTCTTCAAAATATTTTCATAAATATCATTTTCCTTATTTTACGTGCAAGAAATAAGGTTTTTTGTGAAGTAAGTACAGGAAATATGATTTCAAATGGCACCCAACTATTTTTCACTAAGAGTGGTGCACACATGAAGGATGATCCCCAAGTTTGAGTTTTTTCTTAGAATTATAGCTAATTTTCCCTAGTTAATTGAGTTTATGTAGATTTATCGAAAGTAATTTAAATTTGAACTACAATTATTTGATAGTTTGCTCTGAAACTTTTGGAAATATCATTTTAAGGTACACAACTAGTGGTTATATCACAGAAACATTGATAGTTCTAGAAAATATCACCTCTTCGGATGATTAGTCGTAGCGACATTTTTTATCGTTTTTAAGAAAAAATGTAATAAAGTGATAAACACCTGAAAAAATCAAATCCTTTGGCATGGGCTCCTTGAAGGGGTTACGGGGCAGAAAACAATAATTTTCTAGCGTACGAAACCCTAACTAGCCAGGATCTATCTATCTAGTACATGCGATAACGGTGGCGGAACGGGTTACATTACCTCCATGTAGACCGATAGCGGCGATTACGCTCCCGCACAAGCGTTGACGATGAAGTCATACGTAGCCGACCTCGAGGTCGCGAAGATCTTGCCGCGATGTCGAAGTCGATGACGCCGGGGTGTCGACGATGATCTGCGTCGATGATCTGCGTCGATGATCTGCGTCGACGGGCGTCGGGCGGAAGAAGCAGAGCGCCAGCCACAGAGGGGGTGGCGCGCCGACAGGGGGGGAGGAGGCGCGGCGGCTGCAGGGGGCGAGACGACGTCGCCCAAGCTTCTCAGCAGAGTAGCCTCCGAGCACTCGCAAACATACGGAGCCTAGCGACGACTCCCGGTCATTCAGATCCAGCTGAAATCGCAGATGCAGACCTTATCTGGAATCCCGCAGAGCAACGGCGCTCTGCGGTATTGGCTTAGGTGGAGAGAGACCTTCTTCCTCTACTCGGCGCGGCTCCGACTTGGGAACCACGAGATCGAGAGAGAAATCGGGAATTAATTGGATTTTCCTATGAATTAAATCAATTAATATGCCTTGCTATATAAAGGGGGAAGGGGGTGTGCAAACCTCTTGGCTCCCCCATGTGGGACTAAACAAAGGGCAAGGGAGGGGGGTTCGGCCCCCACATGGGCTGGCCGAACCAGCCTATGGGGCCCACCCCCCTCGGTGGTGCGGTTCCCCCTCATGGGCCCTCTTAGGGCCCATTTAGGTGGGAGCCCCCTTTTTCCTTTATTTAATTAATATTAAATTAATATAAAAATCCCATTAATTCATAATTAATATATTTATATATAATTCAATATCCCATGACTCCGAAACTATTTCGGAACCACCCGAACAACTTTCGGACATTCTCGGAACCCTTCCATAGCTCACCGGAACTCCTTCCGGACCACCGGAACTCTTTCCGGATCATTTCTTTCTCTCCAATAAAAACCTATAAAATTCCAGAACCTATCTCCTAGCGTCGCTAAGACCTTAAGTTTGTTACGCTACGGTTCGGGAACACTCCAGACATGGTCGAGACACTCCGCTCACCAATGATCGTCAGGGATACCTGGAAATATATGACGACCCCTGTGCATTCCACGAATATCGTCGTTGAACCATAAGTATGACATTCATTCCCTTTGTCTCTGCGATACTACCTTGTCCGAGATATGATCGTAGACACACCGATGCCTTTGTTGTATCTCGTTACCGACGAAGGTTATTAACTCGTCCGCGATATTACATCTCCATGACCTAGTCATAAGCTGCGCAGCTATATAGATGCAATATCACCGAGTGGGCCCAGAGTATCTTTCCATTACAAGAATGAACAAATCCCGCTCTTGATCCTTACGTCTTGATGCTCTTTCGGAACACCCAAGATGGACACCGTTATTGTCATGCTATATAAGACACAACGTTTGATGCTCTCAAAGCACTCCTACGAAGCAACAATAAGTACGGTCTCACGGTCTAAGGAATAAGCTATCACACTCTTATCTATTGCAAATGACAAACATCGTAATACGATC
Organism: Poa annua; assembly: GCA_026929855.1. Lineage (NCBI taxonomy): Eukaryota > Viridiplantae > Streptophyta > Magnoliopsida > Poales > Poaceae > Poa > Poa annua. The sequence continues at coordinate 1,718,690 of CM049431.1, read as the reverse complement.
TTATTGCAATACTTTGCGTATGTCCACCACCTTATTCAACTAACAAGATGACCCCATTGTCAACCGACGTCATTGTCCTTGATCGGGAATCTCGATCAACTGTTGCCCAATGGACTAGCTCATATAGAGGCTTGCTAGGGACCTGGTTGTCTATGTATCACACGTGTATTAATAATTCCGATTAATACAGTTATAGCATAATACACAAACCTATTATAAACTTATGAGATAATGCAATAAATACTACTTATTTATTTGCCTCTAGGGCATATCTCCTTCAGTCTCCCACTTGCACTAGAGTACAAATAAACTAGCTGCATTTTACTTTATCAGAATCCCTTATCAAATAAGAATCATTTGATAATGCTTGCTTGTGGAAAAGTGTTACTGCACAATACATGATTGTACATGCTTTTGCGATCCACTGGCATCAACTTGCTTGATATCACCACGTTGTCTAACGACATATATGCAAATACCGTAACTAAGTGAGACTTCTGCTTCCCAGCGCTTACTCTGATTATACTAACCAGATAACTGCTCTGAAAAACACACTCAGCCATACAGAGCCCCTTGTAACAATTACAAACTCGCGATATCTACATACTTTCACACAAAAGTAGAAAACTTGACATTCAAATGTCAATCTCTAAACTAACACACTTCTACTTCCAGCAAATTCCAAATTTACTTTCATAACTGTTCTTTATTCCAAGAACATCGGTTATAATTCATCGAGCAGATAATAAGGTTTCTGTATGATGTCTAATATTACATAATAGACCCACATGTCATACAACCATTACTTTCACGCATCATTACTCTTAATGATCAATTGGACTCCAAAGGACCATCCTTTGATTCTATTCTGACTCCTCAGATATAATCCAAAACAACTCGACTAACTATTCAAAATTTCCGTTCTATTTCCAAATAGATACTAACTTTCAAATAGTTTCACAACTTCATCCTATTCTATTGGTACAGTTTCACAATGTGTTAACTACACAAGGTGAATTCGACTCCCACTCAAATTATGTCTCCACATATTTGACAACACGAGCTCCCACTCAAAAACGTGCCATCCACATATTTGAGTTCCTGAGCTCCCACTCAAAAATATGTTCTTCACATATTTCACCTGAGTGAACTAACTATGACTCCCACTTAAATCGATATTTCGGTCAAACCAAAATCATTGATCTACTATCAATTCGAATTTAATACAAACTACAGTATTACATTAATACAAATCCCTCAGACTTCAAGCATGTCTACATAAATGTAGTCAACAAGTTTGATCTTGTGCAAGACACATTTCTTGACAAGACATGCTCCTGCGTCTTTCTTATAGTCACATTTTCATATAACACTGTATATGACGATTAAACAATCTTATTTCTCTAATAAGAATTGCAGCAACAATTACTCTCTTAATCCTTTTAAAAACGCAACTCGGATTTCCCGGCTGAGAAGCCTTTGTTCGTATTCCAATATTTTCTCAACTTTCTTTGTATTCATAAAGTGCACCTTGATCTGTTAACAAGATCTGTAATACTCAATACAGTGCTGTGACTTGACAGCAATATTAAACATAACAACACTTTATTTAGAAGTTTCTTTTATGAAAATATTATGATCTTTATGAAGAGGATTGCAAGCAGAAAACAATTTTCTAGTCTCCCTCACTCTTAATCACCAAATTTTCATTAGCAGACATATACTCTTTGGAACACCTTCCAACATAAGTCTGACACTTTATTCCAAACTTCTAATTCCAGTTCATAAACCATAATTCGAAAATTCATATTTTCCTCGGAATTACATAGACAACAAACTAAGTTTTGTTTCTATTTGGTTTTGGAATACACTCTCATCCAATGCGAGCAATCTACAAAGAACCACTCATGTATATTCCGAATTATCGCATAATCATATACATGTCGACACTACTGTCGATCCTACGAATTCTCGTTGAGAAAAAATATATATTTTCTAAAGTGGACATCGACTATAATGTTTCGAACATATTAGAAGATTCTAAGACTGATTCTGACGACCACGCTTTATTTAAAATAGAGCATGATCATAATTCCCCACATGTCACCACATATGACATTATAATATCGTGAAACGAATTTCCACAAGTCTTTTTGTGTTGAAACCATAATTCAAAAAATATTGTCCTTTGATCGAATTTTGTGAATACAATATTCACTAATCTTTCTTCTGAAAAACCCCATTTGATCTATTATCAAATTAATTTCAGACTCCATAATTTGTCGGGCAAATACTCCTATTTACCAAAATCATGGAAGAATTCGGATCATGCAATAACACCATTGATTAATCATTAAAAATGACTCTCAATCAATTTCCTCTAGTATTGCAACTTCAATACTGCATTTCAAACTTTAATCAATTTTGGCACTCGAAATACTTAAATGGACCAAAAATATCCATTACTTCTTTCATTGCCTTTATGACTAAATTCGATGGTGTTTGTTCTTTGGACACATAATTTTATCATTCCTGCTATTATAAATGTATATCATACGCATAATGTAATTGAGATGTGATGCAAATTACTCATAACATGAAACAACTGCTTTGTTCCATAACATAAAACAACTGATGTGTTCTATATGAATAATTATGTCTTGCAACATTCAAGACACCAAACTAGATCACATTCTCACTATTACAAAATGTCTTATCAAAAACTATTGATGATAACGAATATGATATCTCGAGGGCATGAGCACTACTGGCCATTAACTTGCCATCACTTGTGCACTGTCACGTCACCCTTCGCCACATACTTGTGATAATCAGGGACTGTTTCACAAACAGAACAATTATCAAACACTTTTCATCAAGTATGAGAAGAACACATTTATATCTTCGTATATCAAATATACCCATAGCGTCGAAGAACTCTTCTTCGATGAATCAACTTTTAGAGATTTGAACTTGTTCACGAACGTGAAGAAGCTCACCGTGTCTCTATAGCATATTCACGCACATGCTATTCACAGCTAGGAGGAAAAGCGCAATCTCTATTGCACTGGAGTTCGCTATCTAGAAATCGTAGATATTCGTAAGCCTGAAGTAGATGTCACACAACTTCTTCAACTGAGTCTCCAGACAGGTATGCTCCCCATGTGAATGGTCCGGAACTTTCTAAGCTGTCTGAACTGCTTAAGACTCAATTCATCTTTGAAGTGAAATCTGATCGTATCAATCACGGCATATGGCTCCATGTGTTGAATACAACTTTCAACTCAGGTGCTAGGCATACGCTCATGACGACCTTCACTTCCATGAAAATATCATGATGCTTACGAAACTCATCATCTTGCTCCTTGCTATCAGAATCATCTGGTCTAACTCCTAACTAATGTTCTAGGACATATAGGATGTTTGTTGTGTTTGGAGAATGTTTCTAAAACTGATGTACCAGCAGATGAAGTTGGACCCGTCGGCTTCCAAGGTAGAATCCGAGCTCTTGAAGAAGTAACCGAAGCGTAGTTCCGTAGTCTTCAGATGTGATCGCAAAAGAGGTAAGATAAGTTTATAATATATAGGTGAGTTTTAGTTCTATAATCTCATTATCTAAAACACACCACACCAAGATTATTATCCCTAAAATAATAATGGCGATTACACGACCCTCATCCACCACACTACCCCCGATCATCACGGCCGGCAGCACAGCTTCAAAGGTAGACATAACATGTCGATCACAACAACTCTGTGACTCGTGCTCGATCTTTCGATCTTCCCGTGTTCCGAGGCCATACCTCTGAGTATGCTAGGCTCGCCAATCAAACCTCGAAGACCCTGCGCGTGCAACATGGCTTACACCCACTGTATGCGAACGACGAGATGTGTGACACCCGATCATCACGGCCTGCCTCATAACGTAGAACTTTCTTGGTGGTGCGCAACGAGGGAGAACACAATTTTGGTATTTTGTTAGGGATCATCCTATTTATGATGCTACCGTTGTATATCTAGCATATAAGCAATCAATAGGATGCACACACAACAGCACACAATAATGATGCAATAAAGTGCGATGTGACATGGTCGATGCGCCTGGACCTTCATGGCGCCATGTGCCTGGCCCCCCGGCGCCCCGGCATGGCTCCGAGTCTACGGAGCCCTCCTTTGCCTCCGACAGTACGAGTAATATCAAAACTTACCGTAACCATGTCACATAAAATAACGCCTCTGCAAAACAAAGTTAGACGCCTCTAGCTTTATTTAGTTTTGCAAGTTTTACGTGGCAAATAGGCTTATTTGTAAGAGAATCGCTTCCCTACCTACGAACTTTGTACCACAACGTCGATCGTATAATTGCATGTTTAAGCATCCCTTTCGGGCCCTCCATTGAAAATGCTTTGCCGACTAGAGAGAGAGAAACAGACACCCGCCAGCCACAGATACGGTGCAAGCCGTATGTCAGTAGTGGAACCAGTCTCGCGTAAGCGTACGCGTAAAGTCGGTCCGGGCCGCTTCATCAACTCAATACCGAAGGCATCGCAAGTGCACGCTAGAGGGTAGCAAATATAAGAAAGACGCCCTCATTCAACATGAGTTCTAACCGTACCAGCAGTACTACGCATAGATCGGCTCTGATACCACTGAAGGGGTTACGGGGCAGAAAACAATAATTTTCTAGCGTACGAAACCCTAACTAGCCAGGATCTATCTATCTAGTACATGCGATAACGGTGGCGGAACGGGTTACATTACCTCCATGTAGACCGATAGCGGGGATTACGCTCCCGCACAAGCGTTGACGATGAAGTCGTACGTAGCCGACCTCGAGGTCGCGAAGATCTTGCCGCGATGTCGAAGTCGATGACGCCGGGGTGTCGACGATGATCTGCGTCGATGATCTGCGTCGACGGGCGTCGGGCGGAAGAAGCAGAGCGCCAGCCACAGAGGGGGTGGCGCGCCGACAGGGGGGGAGGAGGCGCGGCGGCTGCAGGGGGCGAGACGACGTCGCCCAAGCTTCTCAGCAGAGTAGCCTCCGAGCACTCGCAAACATACGGAGCCTAGCGACGACTCCCGGTCATTCAGATCCAGCTGAAATCGCAGGAGCAGACCTTATCTGGAATCCCGCAGAGCAACGGCGCTCTACGGTATTGGCTTAGGTGGAGAGAGACCTTCTTCCTCTACTCGGCGCGGCTCCGACTTGGGAACCACGAGATCGAGAGAGAAATCGGGAATTAATTGGATTTTCCTATGAATTAAATCAATTAATATGCCTTGCTATATAAAGGGGGAAGGGGGTGTGCAAACCTCTTGGCTCCCCCATGTGGGACTAAACAAAGGGCAAGGGAGGGGGGTTCGGCCCCCACATGGGCTGGCCGAACCAGCCTATGGGGCCCACCCCCCTCGGTGGTGCGGTTCCCCCTCATGGGCCCTCTTAGGGCCCATTTAGGTGGGAGCCCCCTTTTTCCTTTATTTAATTAATATTAAATTAATATAAAAATCCCATTAATTCATAATTAATATATTTATATATAATTCAATATCCCATGACTCCGAAACTATTTCGGAACCACCCGAACAACTTTCGGACATTCTCGGAACCCTTCCATAGCTCACCGGAACTCCTTCCGGACCACCGGAACTCTTTCCGGATCATTTCTTTCTCTCCAATAAAAACCTATAAAATTCCAGAACCTATCTCCTAGCGTCGCTAAGACCTTAAGTTTGTTACGCTACGGTTCGGGAACACTCCAGACATGGTCGAGACACTCCGCTCACCAATGATCGTCAGGGATACCTGGAAATATATGACGACCCCTGTGCATTCCACGAATATCGTCGTTGAACCATAAGTATGACATTCATTCCCTTTGTCTCTGCGATACTACCTTGTCCGAGATATGATCGTAGACACACCGATGCCTTTGTTGTATCTCGTTACCGACGAAGGTTATTAACTCGTCTGCGATATTACATCTCCATGACCTAGTCATAAGCTGCGCAGCTATATAGATGCAATATCACCGAGTGGGCCCAGAGTATCTTTCCATTACAAGAATGAACAAATCCCGCTCTTGATCCTTACGTCTTGATGCTCTTTCGGAACACCCAAGATGGACACCGTTATTGTCATGCTATATAAGACACAACGTTTGATGCTCTCAAAGCACTCCTACGAAGCAACAATAAGTACGGTGTCACGGTCTAAGGAATAAGCTATCACACTCTTATCTATTGCAAATGACAAACATCGTAATACGATCTTATTGCAATACTTTGCGTATGTCCACCACCTTATTCAACTAACAAGATGACCCCATTGTCAACCGACGTCATTGTCCTTGATCGGGAATCTCGATCAACTGTTGCCCAATGGACTAGCTCATATAGAGGCTTGCTAGGGACCTGGTTGTCTATGTATCACACGTGAATTAATAATTCCGATTAATACAGTTATAGCATAATACACAAACCTATTATAAACTTATGAGATAATGCAATAAATACTACTTATTTATTTGCCTCTAGGGCATATCTCCTTCACTCCTTATATGTGTACTAGTTGCTATGAAAAATGATAAACTTGATTTTTTCCAACATTTGCAAAAAAAGTATTCACAAAAAGGTCTATCATGAATGAACATCTAGAAGTTTCAAGCCAAATGACCAAGTTATGATCATTTCGACGACATAGTTTGTGATAAAGATCTCATACTCCACACATAGGTGCATATTGGTATATTAAACAACCTTGCCAAAGGGATTCTTCAAAATATTTTCATAAATATCATTTTCCTTTTTTTAGGTGCAAAAAATAAGGTTTTTGTGAATTAAGTACATAAAATATGATTCCAAATGGCACCCAACTTTTTTGCACTAAGAGTGGTGCACACATGATGGATGATCCCCAAGTTTGAGTTTTTTCTTTGAATTATAACTAATTTCCCTAGTTAATTGAGTTTATGTTGATTTATCGAAAGTAATTCAAATTTGAACTACAACTATTTGATAGTTTGGTCTGAAACTTTTGGAAAAATCATTTTAAGGTACACAACTAGTGGTTATATCACAGAAACATTGATAGTTATAGAAAATATCACCTCTTCCGATGATTAGTCGTAGCGACCGTTTTGATTGTTTTTAAGAAAAAATGTAATAAAGTGATAAACACCTGAAAAAATCAAATCATTTGGCATGAGCTTCTTATATGTGTACTAGTTGCTATGAAAAATGATAACTTGATTTTTGCCAACATTTGCAAAAAAAGTATTCACAAAAAGGTCTATCATGTATGAACATCTAGAAGTTTCAAGCCAAATGATCAAGTTATGATAATTTCAACGACATAGTTTGTGATAAAGATCTCATACTCCACACATAGGTGCATATTGGTATATTAAACAATCTTGCCAAAGGGATTCTTCAAATTATTTTCGTAAATATCATTTTCCTTTTTTACGTGCAAAAAATAAGGTTTTTTGTGAAGTAAGTACAGGAAATATGATTCCAAATGGCACCCAACTATTTTTCACTGAGAGTGGTGCACATATGATGGATGATCCCCAAGTTTGAGTTTTTTCTTTGAATTATAACTAATTTTCCCTAGTTAATTGAGTTTATGTTGATCTATCGAAAGTAATTCAAATTTGAACTACAACTATTTGATAGTTTGGTCTGAAACTTTTGGAAAAATCATTTTAAGGTACACAACTAGTGGTTATATCACAGAAACATTAATAGTTCTAGAAAATATCACCTCTTCGGATGATTAGTCGTAGCGACATTTTTTATCGTTTTTAAGAAAAAATGTAATAAAGTGATAAACACCCGAAAAAAACCAAATCCTTTGGCATGGGCTCCTTATATGTGTACTAGTTGCTATGAAAAATGATAAACTTGATTTTTGCCAACATTTGCAAAAAAGTATTCACAAAAAGGTCTATCATGAATGAACATCTAGAAGTTTCAAGCCAAATGACCAAGTTATGATCATTTCGACGACATAGTTTATGATAAAGATCTCATACTCCACACATAGGTGCATATTGGTAAATTAAACAACCTTGCCAAAGGGATTCTTCAAAATATTTTCATAAATATCATTTTCCTTTTTTTAGGTGCAAAAAATAAGGTTTTTTGTGAAGTAAGTACATAAAATATGATTCCAAATGGCACCCAAATATTTTTCACTAAGAGTGGTGCACACATGATGGATGATCCCCAAGTTTGAGTTTTTTCTTAGAATTATAACTAATTTTACCTAGTTAATTGAGTTTATGTTGATTTATCAAAAGTAATTCAAATTTGATCTACAACTATTTGATAGTTTGGTATGAAACTTTTGGAAAAATCATTTTAAGGTACACAACTAGTGGTTATATCACAGAAAGATTGATAGTTTTAGAAAATATCACCTATTCGGATGATTAGTCGTAGCGACCGTTTTGATCGTTTTTAAGAAAAAATGTAATAAAGTGATAAACACCTGAAAAAATCTAATCCTTTGGCATGGGCTCCTTATATGTGTACTAGTTGCTATGAAAAATGATAACTTGATTTTTGCCAACATTTGCAAAAAAAGTATTCACTAAAAGGTCTATCATGTATGAACATCTAGAAGTTTCAAGCCAAATGATCAAGTTATGGTCATTTCGACGACATAGTTTGTGATAAAGATCTCATACTCCACACATAGGTGCATATTGGTATATTAAACAATCTTGCCAAAGGGATTCTCATAAATATCATTTTCCTTTTTTTACGTGCAAAAAATAAGGTTTTTTGTGAAGTAAGTACAGGAAATATGATTCCAAATGACACCCAACTATTTTACACTAAGAGTGGTGCACATATGATGGATGATCCCCAAGTTTGAGTTTTTTCTTTGAATTATAACTAATTTTCCCTAGTTAATTGAGTTTATGTTGATTTATCGAAAGTAATTAAAATTTGATCTACAACTATTTGATAGTTTGGTCTGAAACTTTTGGAAAAATCATTTTAAGGTACACAACTAGTGGTTATATCACAGAAAAATTAATAGTTCTAGAAAATATCACCTCTTCGGATGATTAGTCGTAGCGACATTTTTTATCGTTTTTAAGAAAAAATGTAATAAAGTGATAAACACCCGAAAAAAACCAAATCCTTTGGCATGGGATCCTTATATGTGTACTAGTTGCTATGAAAAATGATAAACTTGATTTTTGCCAACATTTGCAAAAAAGTATTCACAAAAAGGTCTATCATGAATGAACATCTAGAAGTTTCAAGCCAAATGACCAAGTTATGATCATTTCGACGACATAGTTTATGATAAAGATCTCATACTCCACACATAGGTGCATATTGGTATATTAAACAACCTTGCCAAAGGGATTCTTCAAAATATTTTCATAAATATCATTTTCCTTTTTTTAGGTGCAAAAAATAAGATTTTTTGTGAAGTAAGTACATAAAATATGATTCCAAATGGCACCCAACTATTTTTCACTAAGAGTGGTGCACACATGATGGATGATCCCCAAGTTTGAGTTGTTTCTTAGAATTATAGCTAATTTTCCCTAGTTAATTGAGTTTATGTACATTTATCGAAAGTAATTTAAATTTGAACTACAACTATTGGATAGTTTGGTCTGAAACTTTTGGAAAAATCATTTAAGGTACACAACTAGTGGTTATATCACAGAAACATTGATAGTTCTAGAAAATATCACCTCTTCCGACGATTAGTCGTAACGACCTTTTTGATCGTTTTTAAGAAAAAATGTAATAAAGTGATAAACACCTGAAAACATCAAATCCTTTGGCATGGGCTCCTTATATGTGTACTAGTTGCTATGAAAAATGATAAACTTGATTTTTTCCAACATTTGCAAAAAAAAGTATTCACAAAACGGTCTACCATGTATGAACATCTATAAGTTTCAAGCCAAATGACCAAGTTATGGTCATTTCAACGACATAGTTTGTGATAAAGATCTCATACTCCACACATAGGTGCATATTGGTATATTAAACAACCTTGCCAAAGGGATTCTTCAAAATATTTTCATAAATATCATTTTCCTTTTTTTAAGTGCAAAAAATAAGATTTTTTGTGAAGTAAGTACATAAAATATGATTCCAAATGGCACCCAACTATTTTTTACTAAGAGTGGTGCACACATGATAGATGATCCCCAAGTTTGAGTTTTTTCTTAGAATTATAGCTAATTTTCCCTAGTTAATTGAGTTTATGTAGATTTATCGAAAGTAATTTAAATTTGAACTTTTTCAACTATTTGATAGTTTGGTCTGAAACTTTTGGAAAAATCATTTTAAGGTACACAACTAGTGGTTATATCACAGAAACATTGATAGTTCTAGAAAATATCACCTCTTCCGATGATTAGTCGTAGCGACCGTTTTGATCGTTTTTAAGAAAAAATGTAATAAAGTGATAAACACCTCAAAAAATTAAATCCTTTGGCATGGGCTCCTTATATGTGTACTAGTTGCTATGAAAAATGATAAACTTGATTTTTGCCAACATTTGCAAAAAAAGTATTCACAAAAAGGTCTATCATGTATGAACATCTAGAAGTTTCAAGCCAAATGACCAAGTTATGGTCATTTCAACCCAAGCTAAATGACCGTGGCAAGACATCTCTGATGATCTACAACCGTCCGACATAACATCTCTGATGATCTGCAACCGTTTGGAACGGTCGCAGATCATCAGAGACGTCTGGCCGCTTGTTGCCCAAAGATGCCTCTGCCGAGGGGAGGGTTCACCTTCAGCCTTCACTGAGTGCTCTCTGCTACCCGTGTGCTGCCAAAATAAACTACAATGAGTAGACACTGAGTGTTGAACATGTCCGGGAGGGGGGATATATATAAGGTACGTGTGCTTCTTTAGTCCCGGTTGGTAACGAAGTGGTCGTGATACTGCTGATCCAACAGCTCAGAATCTCTCAAAAGAAACACACCTCAGATCTAACGTCTCAGAAGCTCTAGAAAGAAACACACGATCCATTTGCTTCTTTAGTCTCGGTTGGGAACACCAACCGGGACTAAAGAAGCACATGGATCGTGTGTTTCTTTAAAGCACTTGTGAGCCGTTGGATTAAGATGTGTTTCTTGTGAGGGATTCTGAGTTGTTGGATGGGCACTATCATGACCAGTTCGTGAGTCACATGACCCTATATATAGCCCCCTCTTAAACATGTTCGGCAGTCATTGTCTCCTCATTCTACTTCATCGACAGAATACAAAGCATTTGGATTCCCTGCATACGCCCAACGGTGCATTTCATATGCAGGCACTCACGAGCCACCGTTGGGTTGTATGCAGGTGAAATCATGTGTTTTGTTCCATGCATCTACAAAATACTTCAGTTCACTTGTTCTTCTGATACAAAGCATTCGGATATTACACATCAACAATAATATCCCTATCTAGTGTTTACTTGTTCTTCTGATTGCGCCGTAACCATGGACAATCTTCTTCATTTAACTTGATACTTGGATCAGTGTTGACTTTGAAGGGCGGAATGTCATGAAACTTATCGTAATCTTCTGACATGTATGTCTTGTCCTCCACTCCCACAATGACTCTTTTCCCTGAAAGAACTATGTGGCGCTTTGGCTCACCGTATGATGTACTTACTTGCTTATCTTTTCTTTTTTTCGGTAGGGTAGACATGTTTTCACATAGAAAACCTGAGCAACTTCACTGGCTAGGACGAATGGTTCGTTCTCGTACGAAATATTGTTGAGATCCACTGTAGTCATTCCGTATCGTGGGTCTACCTCTACCCCGCCTCGTAGGTTGAACCATTTGCACTTGAACAAAGGGACCTTAAAAGTAGGTCCATAGTCAAGTTCCCATATCTCCTCTATGTAACCATAATATGTGTCCTTTGTCCCGTTGCAGTTTGTTGCATCAAAGCGTACTCCACTGTTTTTGTTGGTGCTCTTTTTATCTTGGTTGGCTGTGTAAAATATATTTCCATTTATCTCGTACCCTTGAAAAGTCAATATAGTTGAAGCTGGTGATGTGGCCAACAAGTATAGCTGTTCTTCAACATTGGTGTCATTAATGAGACGTCTTTTTAACCAACTGCTGAAAGTCTTCATGTGTTCTCCATCAATACAATCTTCAGATTTCTCCGGGTATTTGGAGCGTAAAACATTCTTGTGTTCCTCGACATACGGACCCACCAAACTGGAATTATGTAGAACGGTGTTGTGTGCTTGAGTGAAAGAATCCCCGTCTTGACATATTGTTGCTTTCTTTCCTAGAGTGCATTTTCCATGCAGTCTCCCCTCATGACGTGATTCAGGAACACCGATCGGCTTCAGATCAGGAATAAATCTACACAAAACTCAATGACCTCCTCTGTTCCATAACCCTTGACGATGCTTCCTTCTGGCCTAGCCCGGTTATGCACATATTTTTTTAAGACTCCCATGAACCTCTCAAAGGGGAACATGTTGTGTAGAAATACAGGACCGAGAACAGAAATCTCTTCGACTAGGTGGACTACAAGGTGCGTCATAATATTGAAGAAGGTTGGTGGGAACACCAACTCGAAGCTGACAAGACATTGGACCACATCCTTCTCTAAATTTTTAGAGTTAGTGGATTGATGACCTTCTGAGAAATTGCATTGAAAAATGCACATAGCTTCACAATGGGTTCTCGAACATTTTCCGGTAGAAGCCCTCTCAATGCAACCGGAAGTAATTGTGTCATAATCACGTGACAGTCATGAGACTTTAGATTCTGAAATTTTTGCTCTGCCATGTTTATTATTCCTTTTATATTTGATGAGAAGACAGATGGAACCTTCATGCTGCGAAGGCACTCAAAAAATATTTTCTTCTCTTCTTTAGTAAAAGCGTAGCTTGCAGGACCTGGCTGATTCTCTGAATGAGTATCGTCTCGATGCATCTCTTCGCTCATACGTTGATGGGTCTGCCTTCCTTTCGGTGTACCTTTTTTTGACTTCCCTTTTTTTGACTTCCCATCTTTTGACTTCCCATACACACCCAAGAAGTTTAGCAAGTTGCAGCAAATGTTCTTTATCACGTGCATCACGTCGATTGCAGAGTGAATCTCTAGCATTATCCAATATGGCAGCTCCCAAAATATAGATTTCTTCTTCCACATGGGTACGTGGTTGTTTGCGTCATTCGGAACAGTGAGTCCGCCAGGACCCTCCAAATATTACATTTAAATCCTTGACCATATCATGTATAGCAGAACTAGAAGGGCGGGAAGGCCTTGGCCGATGATCTGCCTCACATTTGTAATGCTTGCCTTTCTTCCTTAACGGATGCTTGGGTACAAGAAACCGACGATGACCCAGGTACACATTCTTGTTACCTAAATGTATACTATCAGTCTCAGCTAAACAGTGCGTGCATGCATTGTATCCCTTGTTTGACTGTCCTGAAATGTTGCCTAGAGCAGGCCAATCATTGATGGTTACAAAAAGCAAAGCTCGTAGATCAAATTCCTCCAGTTTGTGCTCATCCCACACACGTACAGCTTCTTCACGCCACAACTGCAAAAGTTCTTCAACTAATGGCCTGAGGTACACATCAATGTCGTTGCCAGGTTGCTTCGGGCCTTGAATGAGCACTGGCATCATAATGTACTTCCGCTTCATGCACAGCCAAGGAGGAAGGTTATAGATACATAGAGTCACGTGCCAAGTGATGTGACTGGAGCTCTGCTCTCCAAAAGGATTAAAGCCATCTGTACTTAGACCAAATCTTAAGTTCGTTGCGTCATCTGAAAATGTCGGGAACTCTCTATCAATTTTTCTCCACTGGGACCCATCCGCGGGTGTCTCAACATCAAGTCTTTTTTACGATCTTCTTTGTGCCAACGCAACAACTTGGCATGCTCTCTATTGCTGAACAAACGTTTCGACCGTGGTATTATAGGAGCATACCACATCACCTTTGCAGGAATCCTCTTCCTGGGGCGCGGCTCGCCCTCAACATCACCAGGGCCATCTCGCCCGATCTTATACCGCAAAGCACCGCATACAAGACATGCATTCAATTTTTCGTGCTCACCGCGGTAGAGGATGCAGTCATTAATGCAAGCGTGTATCTTATGCACCCCTAATCCTAGAGGGCATACCACCTTCTTTGCTTCATACGTACTAGACGGCAATTCGTTATCCTTTGGAAGCATCTTCTTAACTATTTTTAACAAATTTTCAAATCCCTTGTCAGAAGTACCATTCTCTGCCTTCCATTGCATCAATTCAAGTGTGGTACCTAGCTTTTTCTGGTCATTTTGACAAGTTGGGTACAACAATTTGGCGTGATCAGCTAACATACGCTCCAACTTCAACCTTTCGTTTTCACTTCCACAGTCCATTTTTGCATCACGAATGGCCTGACAAAGATCATCGTCGGGCTAATCAATAATGGGATCTTCTTCAGTTTCGTCTTCTCCCATTGTAGTATCACTGAACCAAGGATACTTGTCATTATCCTCCTCTTCTTCATTTTCTTCCATGATAACCCCTGTTTCTCCGTGCTTGGTCCAACAATAATAACCAGGCATAAAACCATTATGCAAGAGGTGTGAATGAATGACTTTTGAGGTAGAGTGATCACTCATATTCTTGCAGGCACTACATGGACAACGAATAAAACCGTTCTTCGGCTTGTTTACCTCAGCCACATGGAGAAAATTATGCATGCCATCAATGAACTCAGGACAACATCGGTCACCGTACATCCATTGTCGGTTCATCTGTATTACATAAAAGTATATCGAACCCCATTATTACACTACTGTCATAAATAATATGTAAGAGAAAATTAATTAATACAATGTCATCCATTAAAATAAGAGTAGAGTAGTGACAACTGGTAATACATAGTTCTCATAAAACATACATTAACTGAAACAAATACAAAAATTATCTAAAAAATTTAAATCCCACAACAAATGCGATCAAAATCGCAACTAAGGTAAATACTGAACCCACAACATAATGATACCAAGCCTCCCGATTAATGGCATACTTTCTAATCCTTTTTATCTTCAAGCGCATTGCATCCATCTTGATCTCGTTACCATCAACCACGTCGGCAAGTTTGAGCTCTAATTTCATCTTATCTTCTAAGCATTGAAGATAAAGATCTTCACTTCTTTTCAATTTTGCTTTCAAATCATTGTTTTCTTTATCCAAAAACTCGACAATAGGGTCAGGTTCAATTTCTGGTTCAACTACCTCCTAGATAAAAATAATTCTATGTCAAGTTGGTCGCCATAATTGCCAGAAACATAGAATGAAATAAATAGTTTTGAAAATATACCACATCCGAATCATAAACCGGACGAGGACCGACGGGGACGGATATGAGAACCATGACTCTATACATATAATACAAGTTAGAAAATTATACAAGTAATAACTATGCATCTAAAACAATAAAGCTATGTTTTTAAAAATCAAATAAAATAAAAGATAGAGGCTCACTGAGGTGGTGCCGGTGACGGGACAGCGCGGGCGATCGACGTCGATAAGGCTCCTCATGACACTAAAACACATAAATCATTATTTAGTTTGAGCATAAATTGCACATATGAAACAAATAAAATCCTAACTTAGGCATTTCATCAAACACCTTGTTTGCATAAAAAATTTGAAATGGGCAAAATGAGCTAAATAAGCAATGCCGGAAAGAGGATGAAGAGGCTAACCGTGGGGTGCCTTCAATCTTGCCAAATGGTGTAAAATATTATGGATTATTTAGTCTTGGGGAGAGGAAATGGAGAAGAAATGGAGAGGAAATGGTTTTGAGCTCGGGCTCGGTGGAAAAAATGGAGTGAGCAGGGGTTTCACGAACCGGGACTAAAGGGTTCTGACGCTGTGACCCGCCTCTGCTGCCGCATGCGGTGGACCTTTAGTCCCGGTTCCTTAAATTTGGACCGAGACTAAAGGGGTGCAACCCCGCGCCGCGATTTTGCGAGGGACCTTTAGTCCCGGTTCCTAACATGAACCGGGACTAAAGGTCCCTCGCAAAATCGCGGCGCGGGGTTGCACCCCTTTAGTCTCGGTCCAAATTTAATTTGGGACTAAAGGGGTGAACCTAAGCCCCGATTTCCACTAGTGGTCGCTTGCTATTTGTACATAATGACATAAGATACGGCAGTAAGCATATAGATTCAGTTCATCAATAAAGTTAGTTTTTTTTTCGGAATGGGATAACCCCAGCCTTTGCATTTGATGCATATAGATGAAGTTAGCTTTTAGGCGCAAAAAACTACCATCACATGAAATTAAGACGCTAGCTAGGTAGGCAGTAAACTTTATTCAGTTTGTGCAATGAAGATAGATCTATGCACACATCAGTAGCACTTGCCATATATATATACTGCTTAGTGAAATATTTGAAATGGAACACAAGGCGACTAGCTAGCTATCTGAGCGAGCATTACAAAGTCTCGTGCTAAAGATCCAATTTGAGTGATGCTCGTGATGTTGTACTCTTTTTGCTCCTTGTGTAATGGGCATGGGATGTATCAGGGATGGTAATCTCTAGGGCAAATGCTACAGCTGTGTGTTACTCAGGGGCTGGGCAAAGGCGAAAGTTGAAGCCAAGGAGGGGGCATGTAAATGGGCTTCTACCATAGCATGTCCTGTAGTTGCCCGAAGACCAGCGCAAGAAGTGTTGCATCGGGAGCGACGAAGTGGTGGTGCTAGCAATGAGCCGCAGAGCTGTATGAGGTGTGCTGCTGGGAGTTTTTTTTTGAAAAGGAGGGTGCGATTCCCAGTCTCGCAATGAGCCGCAGAGCTGTATGAGGTGTGCCGTTGGGAGTTTTTTTTTTAAAAGGAGGGTGCGATTCCCCAGTCTCTGTATAGAGAGATGCACACAGCCGTTCACACTTATTAAATCCAACTGAAATCAAACTCTCGACAATAAGGGTCACTACCACTATGATGGGGCACATCATCTAAAACTGGAGTATCAGAACGCACACCATATACGTTTTAGTCGTTGCCGCCGTCTTCCACGAACCCATCTTCAGAAAGGGTCAACACCATGACCTAGCAAACCGGTTTGCCGTCGACATCGCCATGATGCCAGACAACGCCACCATGCACGAGTCCATCAACCCGAAGTCAAGACCCCACATCGCCACGCCACCGAGACTCACTGACATCGACATGGTAGATGAAACACCTTCCACGAGTCCTTCGGCATAGTGCAAAACTGCGGAGGGACATGGATGCTTCACCTCGATGATGCCTTCAGAAAGGAGACGACACACCAGGAATCGCCATCATCGCCATCACCGGCTCCGACAAACGGAGACAAGCTTTCACCCGGATCAACCTATCACTTCCAAACCGCAGCAATTACACCAGCACGATCCACCAAGCCACCATCATCCATCCGGCGCTGCTCCACAGACGATGCCCCCAAGAGGGAACACGACACCACAGCATTGCCATCGTCCGATCAGTAGATCTTAGGGTTTCCCCCGGAGCCTGGCAAGCAAGAAGACGTGGACTGCTAGGACGATACCTTCAACAAGGTAACGACGTCAAGGCGTCGCCATTGCCCGCCAAAAGGTCGGCTTTCACCGGCAGCTGCACCTCCCAACTCGCCGCTGGTGCTAGATGTAGGATCCGAGATCCAACACACCCAGCCAGGCCGATTGACGAGGTGTTAACTCGACAAGTCCCAGGGTTGTGCACCCCGGGTTGATTGATGGGGAGAGAGAAGAGTGCAAGGTGATCACGACGGCTGACAAGCAAGGTTTTACCCAGGTTCAGGCTCCCGGAGGATAACACCCTACTCCTGCTTGTCTGATTATTGATGCGAGTAGCGATTACAATGGCGAGATTGCGATCTCGCTAGGGTTTGTTGTGGTGGTTCTGAGCGTGTCTCTTCGTTGGTTCGTCGTCTTGGGGACGAGCCACCCTCCTGGCTTTATAGGTCGCCAGGTCTCGGGCGGTTGGTACAGATATGGCAGGTTACAAGACCTAATCGAGTTGGACTAGGATACGTGGTACCCCGAGTGGGCCTTCTGTGGGCCTTTCCATGCTTGGCGCGGCCCAGGTAGCCTTACGGTGGGCTAGTCGAAAGGTAGCCCCACGTCAGTAGCCCCCGAGTGCTTGGTCGAAGCGCAGCGTCGGGCAAAGGACTTACTCCTCCTGGACGCGCCATTGGATTGCTTGATCTTTAGCTTGAACTCGATTTCTTCAGTCGAACAGGCCTCTCCCGATGGGAGTAAGCTTTGCAGTCGAATTAATTTGTCTTGTTCGTTTTGTGAAGCCTGCTTCTGTTCGGCCTGTTGGCTTACATGTAGATTTGATTTCGGCTGCTTGAGCTTACTCAACTGTCTTTTCCACCCGAATGAATGTTTCGGGTTCTTAGATTGGCACTCTGTCTTGTTCCTGAAAACGATAGTTAGAGAAATTCGACTCCGGCCGTTGAGGGCTTACAGCGGATGCTTTAGTCGTTAATGCTTCGACTGAGTCTATTGGGAGCGCGAACAGCGCTCCCGATGGGAGTAGCCCCCGAGATTAAGCTGAATTCTTGTAACTGAGGTTAATCTCAAAAACTTCTCAGTCGAAAAGAGATCTCTGAGATGGAACCACTGTCCTTTTTTATTTGAGTGCTCATTCAGCCCGACGGCCTACTTGGTGGATTCGACAAACATATCGAGTATTTGCTCAGCCAAACGTCCTACTGCATTGTTGGACCTGTATGGCGCAGCCTCCGAGTGTTCGAGTGCGGCCTAGGTTTTCTTGTTGGACCTGTATGGCGCAGCCCCCGAGTGTTCGAGTGACGGCCTAGGTTTGACTTAGACCTGTGCGGCGCATCCCCCGAGTGCTTCGGGTGACGGCCAAGGATTTTTCGAGTTATACCTGTATGGCGCAGCCCCCGAGTGCGTCGGGTGACGGCCTAGGTTTGACTTAGACCTGCGCGGCGCAGCCCCCGAGTGCTTCGAGTGGCGGCCAAGGATTTTATTTGTGACCTGTGCGGCGCAACACCCGGGAGAGCATCAGGTGTGGCCAAGGCGAATTTGTTTGTGACCTGTGCGGCGCAACACCCGGGAGAGCATCAGGTGTGGCCGAGGCAAATTTGTTTGTGCGCGGCGGACCGGAGTCGACGCCGCGGACCGGAGTCGATGCAGCGGAGTGGTGCTGTAGAGGCAGTCGACGCGGCGGACCGGAGTCGACGCAGCGGAGTGGTGCCGTAGAGGCAGTCGACACGGCGGACCGGAGTCGACGCAGCGGAGTGGTGCCGTAGAGGCAGTCGACTTGGCGGACCGGAGTCGACGCAGCGGAGTGGTGCCGTAGAGGCAGTCGACGCGGCGATGTGGTGACGCAGAGGCAGTAGACGCGGCGGACCGGAGTCGACGCGGCGAAGTGGTGCCGTAGAGGCAGTCGACGCGGCGGACCGGAGTCGACGCAGCGGAGTGGTGCCGTAGAGGCAGTCGACGCGGCGGACCGGAGTCGACGCAGCGGAGTGGTGCCGTAGAGGCAGTCGACGCGGCGGACCGGAGTCGACGCAACGGAGTGGTGCCGTAGAGGCAGTCGACGCGGCGGACCGCCGTCGACGCAGCGAAGTGGTGCCGTAGAGGCAGTCGACGCGGCGGACCGGAGTCGACGCAGCGGAGTGGTGCCGTAGAGGCAGTCGACGCGGCGGACCGGAGTCGACGCGGCGGAGTGGTGCCGTAGAGGCAGTCGACGCGGCGGACCGGAGTCGACGCGGCGAAGTGGTTGAGGTAGATCTTGATTTGGTCGACCGCGCGACCGAGGTTGGGGTAGTCGACTCGATCCGCGCGGTCGTTGCCGAAATCGTCGATGTAGTCGACGCATGCAATCTTTGCGGGTGCAGCGGGCGCGCTCTCCGCGGGTCCGACAGATGCGATCTTCGCGGGTTCGGCGGGCGCGGCCTCCGCGGGTGCGGCAGATGCGATCTTCGCGGGTTCGGCGGTCGCGATCTCCGCGGGTGCGGCAGATGCGATCTTTGCGGGTCCGGCGGGCGCGATGGTCGGCGATTTTGGTGACGCCGTCGCGGGTAGTGCAGTAGTCGTAGACCTGAGTATGCCACGACTATCGATGCAGCAGAATATGGAGCCAAAGGTGATGTGTATACCTTTGTCCAGATCGGCGTACACCGATTGATGAGCTGGCGAGTGGATGACGTACTCGAAGGAGCCGAATCGGATCGACTCCCTGATGGCGGATGCACCGATCTTCATTGCGGATGGAGCCGGTGCGACCATGATCCTAGCACTTGTTTGCTTTCCCACAGACGGCGCCAATTGACGAGGTGTTAACTCGACAAGTCCCAGGGTTGTGCACCCCGGGTTGATTGATGGGGAGAGAGAAGAGTGCAAGGTGATCACGACGGCTGACAAGCAAGGTTTTACCCAGGTTCAGGCTCCCGGAGGATAACACCCTACTCCTGCTTGTCTGATTATTGATGCGAGTAGCGATTACAATGGCGAGATTGCGATCTCGCTAGGGTTTGTTGTGGTGGTTCTGAGCGTGTCTCTTCGTTGGTTCGTCGTCTTGGGGACGAGCCACCCTCCTGGCTTTATAGGTCGCCAGGTCTCGGGCGGTTGGTACAGATATGGCAGGTTACAAGACCTGATCGAGTTGGACTAGGATACGTGGTACCCCGAGTGGGCCTTCTGTGGGCCTTTCCATGCTTGGCCCGGCCCAGGTAGCCTTACGGTGGGCTAGTCGAAAGGTAGCCCCACGTCACCGATCCCTCCGACGGAAGAGGAGCCGCCACCACCATGCCCAGGGCAGGAGCCCCCCAGCATCCTCGTGTCGCGTGCCAGCCTAGAGGACGAGTTTCCTCGCCGGCGTCGGTGAAGGCAGGTAGGAGCTTTGGCCACCGAAGCCCATCAAGGCCGCAGGCGCCGTCGTCTCCCGTGCCCAGCGCCGTCGCCGCCGCCTTCACGCCTCCCTCTGCCGCCGCTGGCTCACGTCACCACCGTTGAGCCGTCCGGGACGGTGCGTCGCCGCCCTGACCCGACCTCCGGCCGAGGAACGCCGCCGCCACGCCTCACGGGCTTTGCCCGGCGACGCCTATGGCGACGGCGGCGGGAAGGGGTGAGAGGAGGGAGAGGGTTAGCTCTTTCACATGTCTTCTGCGTGACTGCGTCTAAAAATTGGGGTGAATTTCACTTCCCAGCCTCTACACCAACTAGGGATGCACACAGCCTTATTAGAGTATCAAGATTTTTATCTTGATTAATAATCAATCTTCTCTGGGGACTTGAACCTGGATGTTGGGCTTGTACATCCACTCTCCCAACCAGTTGAGCTAAGCTTCACTTTCTTTTCGACCATCACATCCCCTTTTATTTAAGCTTAGAAATTTTTATGAATCCCCACACCATCAGATGTGTTAATAAGCCAGACTAAGTAACGAAAACTGAGCATGCAGGGAGCTGCAGCCTGATTTCTTTTCGAGCATCACATCCCCTTTTATTTAAGCTTAGAAAATTTTATGAATCCCCACACCATCAGATGGGTTAATAAGCCAGGCTAAGTAACGAAGACTGAGCAAGATTATGAGGGTCCTGAGTCCTGAGTTCCCAGCAAAGAGTGGCACTTTCAAACTTAGATCTCCACTCTCTGATCTCCCGGATAATATGAGCATATGGACCAAAAGTTCCCTCGTGAATGCTTTGAATGACAGATTGACAGTCGCTCGCCGCTCGAATATTTGCCTGCATATGATGGCTGCCGGTGCTGCAAGGTATAGGCGGGGCCTACGATGCAGGGTACGGCACAAATTTTCTATCTGAAAGGACATATCTTTCACAACTTTTCTATCTGAAGGACAATGCTTCATTGGTTGTGACTGACAACAGATTTGCTGAAGGTATTGTTTTGAGAGCTTAAACTTTTTCAGAGTGGAAACCTAAAATGTTGGATCAGGCGACGGCAGTGCTGGTGCACTTTTCACTTCTTGTAGGCGTCATTTTTGGATAAACTTTTTTTTGTATTTCGAGTGTTGTCTTTGAAGGTGGTTTGTAGGCAGCCGCTGTGAGAAGTTAATCCCTGTGGCGGCACCTTTTTTAATTATTTTTGTATTATTTGTAGATTGTGTGTGCAAAGGTTGAGTGTAATTAGTATCTTTATGATATTAATATACTGTATTACATTTGTCAAAAAATCCGCATCACAAATTAGATGCAACACCTCCATATCAGTCATCACCTTTTCGCAACGTTGGAATCATTATTCCCCACAAAATTCTGAAGTCTAAGGGCATCATATTCGTCGTGCTTGCTATTTGTTAAAAAAATGAGTTATTATGTCAACAGATTAGAATGAGAATTTCCATGTTGACCAATATGAGGGAAGTATGTCATTGACCGTTTGGATGACACTAATATGTGATGCGAAAAAACATAAATAATTAATCTCTAAGACCAAAAAAATAAATGGGAAAAATTCAAATGCTTAAAATTGTAACGCCAACGTTGATACCGAAACAAATATATACAATTAAAAAGATTGCGGGTAGCAATTCAAACGACAAGGAAACCATGCAAAAAACTAAAATGGTGGAGGCGGTTTGAAACTGTAAATTTGAAGTACGTTTCACTCTATCGTTTTTTACAAATATGGCTCCCTCCCCATTTTTATTGTTGAAAGTAACTTTCTCCGATTTTTCTTCTATTAAATCTAATCCAGTCGGGAAGACGGCAAAGTGACACATGTCCTCCCGCAGATGGAAAACTAAAACATACATGGGAAAACTAAAAATGCTTAAACACGCAGTACCAATCTAAATGTCAGTTAAAAATAGTTTGTGTAGCAATTCAAACGCCGAGCAAAGCATTAAAAAACTAAAAACGGCATCCATGAAAAAGAGATACACTTTTCCGTTTAGAAAGCGTAAATTCGATTACGGCATCGTAGGCAGTCACCAAAACGGCGGGGGCGGCGGAGTCTTTCGACGGCACGGCGGCGGGGCGCGATGGTTGTCGCCTTGTCGGTGGGTGAGCTCGTGAGGTCTGGATGTTGGATTGCTGCGGCAGCGGCGGCGGCGGGGCGCGACCTGATTTCGACTGGCGCCGCTGCGGCTGCGGTTCCGAATCACCGCAGGCGTGCTCCTGTGCGTTGGCCTCCTTGAGAGCAGTTCCAGCGAGCAAGGTACGGCCTAACTGACTAATTAGTGAAATTTCATTCCACCAATTTCTGTCTCCATCGACGCGAGGGACGTTTAAAATAGTCAACATGCGCTGGATGCGTTTGAATGCAGGTCAACTCAACAATTTTTAACTAACTTCGATGGCAACCCTCCTAGGCTTAATTAGATTCGCGGCGGACGCCATGTAAGATTAAAATAGCTGGGATTGGCCTCCGCCATGTGCAAGCTGGATGCGTATGAATGCAAAGTAGATCGGATTGCAACCCATCTAGACATGTTTATGCATTCCATGTGCGAAGGATGCCAGTGACCCTCTTGGCTGGTTCTTTGTACTGTGGAAGAGGCAAGCAAGGACCCTTCTGATCTTAGTTATGCATCCGATGCACCGGCCACCCGGCATGCATTGACCTTCATGCAAAAGAATTCATGCTAACTTTACTCAAGATGAGAGCTATCTGGCGAAGAACTACGCTGGAATTGTAAATTAGGTGGATGGAGTGTTTAGTTTGTTATTTCTTAGTACCAGTACGACCTGTAATTTGTCTGTTTAGGCACAGTGGTTGTGGCATCTTCAGGTCTTGTTGACAATCATGAAAAAGAATCCGATGCACCGGGGACGCGTTGACCTTCATGAAAAAGAGTTCATCCTTACTCTACTCAAGATGAGAGCTGTCAGGCGGAGAGCTACACTGGAATTGTAAATTGGGTGGATGGAGTGTTTAGTTTGTTATTTCTTAGTACAAGTGTCTGTTTAGGCAGAGTAACTGTGGCATCTTCATGCGGGTACATGATGCTTCAGTTAACTATATTCACTTCAATTAAATTGTTAGTTGCGAGCCCCTCCAAAATGACCTGTCGGTGTAGATCAATTCCGTACTTCTTAATTCCAACTTGGGTCTGACAGATCCATCATTAAACCGTCCTTGCCTACTGGGTCTTCAGAGTAGCATCATTTCTTCTGGATCACAAAACTCACGCACAATCAGGAGCGGAGAGCCATGGAGGCTACAGTGGTGAGCATCGGCAAGTCCGTGCTGGTCGGGGCGTTGGGCTATGCCAGGTCCAAGGCCGCGGAGGAGGTCTCCCTGCAGCTTGGCGTCGAGGGCGATGTCACCTTCATCGCTGACGAGCTTGAAATGATGCAATCATTCCTCATGACTGCCGACGAGGGGCGTGTCCAGCACAAGGTGCTGGCCACCTGGGTGAAGCATGTCCGCGACCTCGCCTACAACGTGGAGGATAGTCTCATGGACTTCTCGCTCCTCTCTGAGAAGAACAAGTCTTGGTGGCGCAGCCCTCGCACCATGGGGGAGCGGCGCCGCATTGCCAAGGAAATCAAGGAGTTGAGGGCCAAGGTCGAGGACGTGAGCAACAGGAACCTGCGTTACCGCCTAATCGGCGAGACCTCGGGCTCCAAGCCTACCGGGGCAGAGGAACAGGCCAGCATTGCCAGTGCGGCATTGTTTGGCATCAACGAAGCAAGGCTTGCTGCCTTGGACCACGAAAAATCATCAGAGGTTGATCTCCACCAGCTGATTACCAGCAACACTACGGACCTGAGGGTGATGTCGGTGTGGGGTACTAGCGGTGAACTCGGTAAGATGTCCGTCATCCAGGAGGTCTACGATGACCCCAAGGTATTGAAAATGTTTCGATTCCGTGCTTGGATTAGGTTGAAGCATCCCTTTGATCCAAAAGAGTTTCTCCGAACATTAGTATGGCAGTTCTATGAAAATTCCCTTGATGGTCCTGGGAAGGAAGAAGATGGACCAAGCATCGGGGCTAATGTTCCCATGAAGATGGAGAACATGGAGCAAAATGAGTTGGTCCATGTTTTGAAAGCACAAGTGAGCTGCAATAGCTATCTGATTGTGATTGATGACCTATCCACGATAGTGGAGTGGCATTGCATAAAAAAGTACTTGCCTACGAACCAGAAACAAAGTAGAATCATTGTTTCTACGCAGCAAGTTGAAATTGCAAGCTTGTGCACAGAGAAACCGTACCAAGTGTCAGAGTTGAAGCAGTTGTCATCTGACCAAACTATTTTTCTGTTCCACAAGAAGGTAAATCTTTGTATGGTATATCTTCTGCAATATTTTTTGGTCTTTTTAAGTATGGATGGCTTATTCTTCTTTTCATTCCACATCTAATAACAGAATTCAGAGGAGCAAGTCAGCACGGATAATGCTAGTGCAACAATGTTTACCATCAAGGGAACAAGGCTTGCTTCTGTGGATAAGGAGAAATCAAAGGTGGGACTCCATAAGCTGATCGAAATTCAATTCTTGAATTACCTACCTATTAAAGTATTAATTATGTTTTCTTAGATATAAAACCTCATCTAGAATGTACCTTGTAAGTTTGATATGCAAACATATTTTTTTAAATTCATTCGAGTTATAAATGAGCTAATAGGGGCTAAAGGATATTTGACAAACGTTGAAAATTGAGAGAAAGAAAAATAAGAGTTTAAGACATTTCTAACATGCCTCCTTGTACAATTTACGCTAATGAAGAAACACGCGGTGGTTTGGACTTGAACCAACAATATAGTTAGAGAGTTTGTTGGTTATATTATTTTCACTAATAGTGTGCACTTGAAAATCATAAATATTTAAAAGACGCGTATTTTCCAGATATAAAAATGTTGAGCAATTAAGTAAACTCTCGTACATCTGCTTTTGTTCAGGCTATGCATGCAGCATGCTCCGCCAAGGCCATTTCTAACTCAAATAATGTTACCACTGAGAAAAACACAAGGTTTGATAGCATCAGGAGACTGCCACCGGTTGATGAATTGCTCTGTGGACAAGAATCAGAGAAATCTACTATGGTCGA
The DNA here is from genome assembly GCA_026929855.1 of Poa annua. Classification (NCBI taxonomy): domain Eukaryota; kingdom Viridiplantae; phylum Streptophyta; class Magnoliopsida; order Poales; family Poaceae; genus Poa; species Poa annua. Next base: position 1,692,684 of record CM049431.1, on the reverse strand, counting down.
AGTAGTTGGCCAAGCTGACAACGATCAGGACAGTAAGGTGATCTCAGTTTTGTGAACTTTTTCCTGGTACATCTTCTGTTATAACTTTTCTTACTTTTTTATGGGTGATTCATGAGAGTTTTTTTTTTTTGAATAAATAGGCCATCATGGATATTTCTAGTGCGGATATTCTTGAACCCAATGAAGCAATGGAGATGGAGAAACAAAAGGTGGGTGTCTCCTAGCTGATCAAAATTTGATTTTAAAAATGTGTGTCTATGGATTAAATTTTGTTTGTACAAATCTTTCATTGTGTGTTACTTTTTGTGGTCACACAGACAGGTATACCCCATCTAGTAAATATAATTCTGGTACATCTCATGTTATAAATTCCGTTTCTGGTAAATATATTTCTGGTACGTTTAGAAGAGTTCATTTCATTTCACGTCTTATCGTGGACTTCAGAGGAGGAGCAGGTAGGCACAACAAGTGTTATTGTAGCATTGGTTGACATCAATGAAGCAATATCAACCATTAATTTTGTGTAACACGCTTATTGTTACCTCTTAATAAGGAATACAATATCAATATTCAATTATAGTGTATGACTAATATGAAATTTTTGCACTCTCTATATATGTGGAAGTAAATATTAGTCATTAAAAATATTAGTTAATGATATTTCCATATAAGTGAATACTAGTAGTTAGGATGCTTTAGGGCCATTATATTAAAAAGACAGTTTGATGGTGATATATAAAAATATAAACATGCAAATTCCACTGGAAAGACAAGTAGAGAATTTAGATTTTTAAATGTGCAAAGTACAAGTAAAAAAGTTCTCAATTCTCATATATCTTTCGGTTCAGGTTGTCGATGCATCATGTTCTGTAGAACCCATTCTTGACCCAATCAAAGTTACTAGTGAGAATAACAAAGCATTACCCACCAATGAAATACAAGAGGAGTATCTGCAAGATGAGTATCTACAATCTAAGGATGTAGATGAAGACAAAGTTTGTAATTCAACTTCTGGAAAGAAGTTTGATCGCAGCAGGACACTAGCATTGGATGATGAAGTGCTCATTGGCCGAGAAACAGAGAAATCTACTGTCATCAGATTAGTTTGTCAACCGGACAACAACCAAGGCTGTAAGGTGGTCTCTATTTGGGGAATGGGGGGCCTTGGAAAAACAACTCTTGCCCGAAGCGTCTACCAGTGCCAACAGCTTGTTGGCTGGAAGCATGCTTGGGCCACTGCATTACGTCCTTTTAACCCGAAAATACTCCTTAGAAATTTGGCGTTCCAACTTCAGAAAAATATTCAGGAAGATCCTGCAGGAGCAACAGAAAAAGGGGTGCAAAAGAAAAGCATAGCTGTGATGGAACTTGAAGAATTGAAGAAAGAGTTAGTTCGGCTATTAAACACACAAAGGTGTGTTGTTGTTCTTGATGATATATCATCCACATTTGAATGGGACTTGGTCAAAGAAAGTTTGTGTAATGCTGAAAGGATCATAGTAACCACAAGAGAAAAAAACATTGCAAAACATTGTTCAACAGAATACCAGAATATGTATAGTCTTGAAGGTCTAAAAGATGAGGCTGCACTTGACCTCTTCATTAATAAGGTACTTTCATAACTAATATCTTTATTACCTTGAATAAAAGTTTTTCACCTGATATAGTTACTGAACTGGACAGTTCCCTCGGTTTGGAACTACTCCCTCCGTTCTAAAATAATTGACTCAAATTTAGTACAACTTGCACTAAATCTGAGTCAATTAATTCAGAACGGAGGGAGTAGAAGTTTAAAAGCTGATGTCGTGTGCCTGCAAAATTATTTGATCATGGAAAATTTCTGCTGCATTCCGCATAGACGCCATAATTCTCTACTATTCCACAGAGTTCATCTTTTTTGCGCTCATTCTTATTTAGTTTTTTCTCTATCTAGAAATGGAACAAAATAACCCGGAAGGGTAATGACCTATATCTGTAATGCATTATATGTCCCATATTAGGTTCTATTCTTCTACTCTTTCTGGTTAGTCGACGTTTTTCATAGCTACTACCTTAACACCAATAAATTGTTCGACCCAATGCTTGATTTCTGTCTTAGTGAATCCTGATTTTGCATTCAAAGAAAATTTGAGATATTAATTCTCAAATGTAATTTGATTTTTCACAAATAATGTTAGTATAAGTACCAAAGCACGCCCGAGCTTATAATTTGGAGGCCATGGTGCTTGCAGAACACATAGGTCTTCAGTGCCAAGGCATCATGTTTACTGCATACCCAAAATCCAAAAAATTCTTAGCAAATTCTCCATACGCAGAGATTTTCAAGTTCATATCGCTAATATGTAATACTCCCTCCGTCCACAAATAAGTGTCTCAAGTTTGTCAAAAAGAAGATGTATCTAGACAAAACCATGTCTAGATACATCTACTTTTTGATAAAGTTGAGACACTTATTTTTGGACGGAGGGAGTACTAAAAATGGGAAGTATAATACTTATTAGAATTAAAGAGAAAATGGATGATTTAGTTTCATAACCCTAATCTTTGGGTTCCTTTGGCTTCCAGAAGCCACTGGCTGAAGCTAGGACAAAAAAATATGTGGCCAACAGGGGAATGATCCCTCCATTGACTTTACGTTGTTAGGTAGGTGAGATTCCCATTTTACTGAGTGTGCCTCAACGCAGCCATTCTAGGCGCTGCTTGGACTCGAACCCGGGCCGGTTAGGCGCACACTCGCTGCCTTTGCCACTGAGCTAGCACTCAGTTCTCGAAGCTAGGACAAACAAGTCCATAATATTTCATATTCTTAATATAGCACCAGTTATTATTTAATCCAAAGAATTAATTTGGTTAAATGATGTCCGTTGCAGGTATTCAAGGACAAAACTGAAAAAAAAGACTTAATCCCTTCTATGATGGAGCAAGCAAGACTTGTCCTAAAGAAATGTGATGGCCTTCCCCTTGCAATATCAACCATAGGTGGATTTTTAGCCACTAAGCCAAAAACTGCTACTGAATGGAGGAAGATGAATGATTGCATTAGTGCTGAACTGGAGATAAACCCTGAACTTAGGACAATAAAGGCAATCCTTATGAGGAGCTATGATGGTTTGCCGTACCATCTCAAGTCTGCCTTTTTATACATGTCCATATTTCCTGAAGACCACATCATTAGGTGGGGTCGCTTGGTGAGGCGATGGATCGCAGAGGGTTACTCAAGGGATATGCATGCAATGACTGGAGATGAACTTGGTCGCAGGTACTTTGATGAGCTATTGGATAGGAGTATGATCCTACCAGGGGAAGGGGTAAATCATTACAGTGGGAAAATCAGTTCTTGCCAACTTCATGATATCATCCGTGAAATATGCATCACAAAGGCCAGGGAGGAAAACCTTGTCTTTACACTGGAGGAAGGATGTTGTTTGAGCAGCACACAAGGTCCAATACGTCATCTTGTCATAGGCAGCAACTGGAAGAGGGATAACGATGTGTTGGTGAGCATGTTGGACCTGTCGCACATACGGTCATTGACAGTGTTTGGAGATTGGAGCCCATTTTTCATCTCCGATAAGATGAGGTTCCTCCGAGTGCTGGATTTGGAAGACACTCTAGGGTTAAGAGATCATCATCTAGATCAAATCGGGCAGCTCTTTCATCTCAAGTATCTCTCTATACGAAAATGTGTGAACATTTACTGCCTGCCTAATTGTTTGGGGAATTTGAGGCAGCTCCAAACAATGGATATTAGAGGTACAAGAATACCGGAGTTTCCAACAACAATCACCAATCTTTGGAAGTTACAGCACCTTCATGCTTCTTGGGATGAGTCTAGGAGTGGCAAAGGAGAGGGTGGCATATATGGTCAATACATAAGTTGTGTAGGACGTGGACAGTGTGTCGGTTTCCTGGCTACAGTTCCTCTTTTTTTGAGACCACAATCTTTAGATGTAGGTTTGAACAGGTATGACATGTTCAACCTTTATCGCTGGGAATGGATACATCACTATGGTACTCAAATTCCTAGAGGGGTCGGGAAACTGAAAGCCCTGCAGACTTTACGTCATGTCAGTATTGTGAAGAGCAAGGGAAATGTTGCTCTCAAAGAGCTCAAAGAGCTTACTCAGTTGCGTAAGCTTGGGGTGGTTGGTGTCATGAGAAAAAACAGTGTGGTGTTCTGGTCTGCCATTGCTGTTCTCAATCAACTTCGATCTCTGTCAGTTGAGACTCACCATTATTTGGATGACGTAGATGGTTGTTTGGGTGAGGGTTTGTGGCCACCAAGCAGCCTCGAGAGCCTCAAGCTTGTTGGCAAGCTAGTCAGAATGACCGCATGGATCCATCAGCTTCAGAATCTCTCCAAGTTGACGCTTAAGTATTCCAAATTGAAGCAAGATGCCATACACGGCCTTGGGATGCTACCAAACCTTGCAGTCCTACGGCTCAATGCTTGGTCGTTCGAGGGGAGTCAACTCCATTTCCAAAGTTCATCTTTTCTGAGTCTCGTGGTGCTGGAGCTTGGTGGCTTACCTTATGCCGAATCGGTGCTGTTTGGAAAGGACGCGACACCGATCACATTTTCCAAGGCAGATCACCCAGCGGAGGTAGTCCGACCCGGACACGCCGCACTCGTGATTGAGGCCCTGATCGGCGACTACAGCCTGAAAAAGGTATTCCTGGACGGAGGCAGCGGCATCAATATCATATTCGCCGACACCCTGAGACGGATGAATAGGTCGACAGAGAAATTGCCAGAGTCGGAGACCACTTTCCACGGCATAGTACCTGGGCAGCCAATCACACCCATGGGAACAATCACACTCGACGTCATCCTCGGAACACCCGAGCATTTCAGGAAGGAGTCGATAGACTTTGAAGTCGTCGACTGGAAGTCACAGTACCACGCCATCCTAGGGCGCCCAAGCTTCGCCAGGTTCATGGCAGTACCCCATTACGCCTACCTGATGATAAAGTTGCCCGGACCAAAGGGAGTGATCACCGTCCGTGGCGACTTCGGCCTCTCTAACAGCTGCGACCGCGAGTTCGCCAAGATCTCCGAGTTCTTCGGCGTCGAAGAGCACTTCAAGGCCATATCAGCCGACAATGACAAGACCATCTTCCCGGCTCGCAAGAAGCCCGCCAAGGACGCAGCGTTCAACACAAACGACGACACGGTCACCCACCAAGTCCACCCGACCGACAGCGGAAAGACAGTCAAGGTCTCATCAAGCCTGACACCCGCATAGGAAAGCGCGCTCGTCGAGTTCCTACGTGAGAACTGGAAAATCTTCGCATGGCAACCTTCTGACATGCCGGGGATACCCAGGGAACTCGCCGAGCACTCTCTAAAAGTACACAAGGATGCAAGGCCTGTCAGGCAATCCATGCGACGCTTCTCAGGACCCAAACGAGACGCTATCACCATGGAAGTCGACAGACTATTGCACGCCAAGTTCATCCGAGAGATCAAAGACTCGGACTGGGTCGCTAACCCAGTTCTGGTCGAGAAAAAGAAGACGAAGAAACTACGCATGTGCGTGGACTTCACTGCGATCAACAAGTGCTGCCCCAAGGACCACTTCCCGCTCCCGCGGATAGACCAGATCATCGACTCGACCGCAGGTTGCGAACGCCTGTCTTTCCTGGACGCCTACTCAGGTTACCAGCAGATTAGACTGAAGGTCGAGGACGAAGAAAAGACAGCTTTCATCACACCCGACGGCGTTTTCTGCTACCAGACGATGCCGTTCGGGTTAAAGAACGCAGGCGCAACATACCAGCGAACAATGCAAGCATGCCTCAAGGGACTGATCGGGCAAATCGTCCAAGTCTACGTCGACGATATCGTCGTCACTACCCGGAAGGAGGATACCCTAGTTGACGACCTACGCAAGGTCTTCGCCGCACTCGATGTGTACCAGATCAAGCTTAATCCGGAGAAGTGCGTGTTCGGCGTGCCAGCCGGAGAGCTACTGGGGTACCTTGTATCCGCACGAGGAATCGAAGCAAATCCCGAGAAGGTACAGAACATACTCACAATGCCAGCACCAACGAAGCTCAGGGAGGTGCAACGATTAGCCGGCCGAGTCGCAGCCCTCAGCCGGTTCATTAGTAAGCTGGGAGAAAAGGCCTTGCCCTTCTACCAACTGATGAAGAAGTCAGACAAATTCGAGTGGACGCAAGAGGCGCAGGACGCATTCGACCACCTCAAGAAGACACTGACAACCTCTCCGGTCCTCGTGGCACCAATGGAAAACGAGCCGCTCTACCTGTACGTCTCAGCAACAAACAGGGTGGTGAGCACGGTACTCGTAGTCGAACGCGAAGAAGAAGGACACAGTCACCCGGTGCAGAGGCCCGTCTACTACCTTAGCGAGGTACTCACCTTGTCCAAGCAAAATTACCCTCACTACCAGAAGCTGGCGTATGGAGTTTTCATGACCTCCAGAAAAGTTGTGCACTACTTCTCCGAGCACCCGATCACGGTGGTAAGCTCTTCCGGACTAGCAGACATCCTCACGAACCAACGCGCGACAGGACGAGTCGCCAAGTGGGTTGTCGAGCTAGGACCATGGGGGCTGAAGTATGCTCACCCGAAGTCAATCAAAGCCCAAGTTCTCCCAGAATTCACCACGGAGTGGATAGAAGCCCAGCTACCGAATGTCCCCGACTTATCCAACGCATGGACAATGTACTTTGATGGCTCCAAGAAGTTCAAGTCAGCCGGAGCAGGGGTCGTGCTCATCTCCCCCAAAGGCGACAAGCTCAAGTACGTCCTACAGATGGACTTTCCGACGCCATCCAACAACGAAGCCGAGTACGAGGCCCTGATCCATGGCATGCGGATGGCCAAGAACTGCGGCGCAACGCACCTCATGATCTACGGCGACTCCTACTTGGTGGTGCAGCAAACCATGAAGTCCTGCGATGCCATCGCTGACAACATGATTGCCTACAGGGACCTCTACAACCAGATGGAAGGAAACTTCGACGGCTGCGAGCTACGCCACGTCGGTCGCGAAAGCAACGAGGAAGCCGACACCCTTGCTAACATGGGCTCAGACAGGGTGCCAGTCCCACCTGGCGTCTTCCTCGAGTGCATCACTCAAAGATCCATCAAGACTCAGGGTACAGCAAGCGCTACAACCGCGAAAGGCGATGTCAACCCGCCAAGCCAAGACAAGGTCCCCATGGAAGTCATGCTAGTCGAAGCCACATGGACAGGACCATACCTGGCGTATATACTACATCAGAAGCTGCCAGCTGACCCAGTCGAAGCGAAGCGCATAATCAGACGCTCCAAAAGTTTCACCGTCATCAACGGGGAACTCTACAAAAGAAGCATATCAGGAATTCTCCAAAGGTGTGTACATCCAGTCGACGGCCAGGCCATCCTACTCGACATACATGCGGGTACCTGCGGACATCACGCAAGCAGCCGGGCACTAGTGGCCAAGGCGCTACGAGCCGGGTTCTACTGGCTCACGGCCATGCAGGACGCCGAGGAGCTGGTAAAGAAGTGTACAGGATGCCAGGAATTCGCCAACAAGCCGCACGCCCCAGCATCAGAACTCAAAACAATACCACTAGCCTGGCCCTTTGCCCAATGGGGCCTGGACATGGTGGGTCCGCTGAAGAAATCCTCACCCGGAGGGCATACCCATCTCCTGGTCGCAGTCGACAAATTCACGAAGTGGATCGAAGCCGTGCCCATCACAAGTTCGACTGCATCCACAGCGGTCAACTTCATCAGGTCAATCATCTTCAGGTTCGGAGTACCTAATGGGATCATCACAGACAACGGCTCGAACTTCACAGCCGAAGAATTCAAAGACTTCTGCTCAGAGCAAGGTATCAAGCTCAACTACGCATCCGTCTCGCACCCGCAGTCCAACGGACAAGTGGAGAAGGCCAATGGACTAGTCTGCAACGGCATCAAGAAGCGACTGCGCGTGCCCCTGAAACGCGCAGCCGGCGCCTGGGTGGAAGAACTGCCATCAGTCCTCTGGAGTCTCCGAACAACACCCAACAGATCTACCCAGTACACGCCATTTTTTATGGTGTATGGTGCAGAAGCAGTCCTCCCCTGCGACATCAAGTTTGACGCACCGAGAGTAGTCACCTACGACGAGTCAGAAGCAGAGGAGGCACTCGAAGACAGCAGAGACACCCTGGACGAAGCACGCGACATCGCCCTGGCACGGTCAGCCGTGTATCAGCAGGACCTGCGCAACTATCACACTCGGAGGCTGCGACCAAGAGCGTTCGTGACAGGCGACCTGGTTCTTCGACTCAAGCAAAAGAAGGTGCACAAGCTAGCCTCCCCATGGGAAGGCCCGTACATCGTAACAGAAGCAATAGGCAATGGAGCATACCGCCTAAAGGACTCGAAGACCGGAGCAGACTGCAGCAATCCATGGAACGTAGCACAACTACGCAGATTCTACGCCTAGTTCAAGTAACCATTGTACAAGAAAATCGACGCGGCAGGTTTCAGACGCGCTCTTTTCCTTACCAGGGTACCCAAGGGGACTGGAAGGTTTTTAATGAGGCGGCCTGTTCGCAAGAATCAGTAAAATGAGTTGAAGCAAATCTGTCTCCTTTTCCAGTCACTCAGGAAGCTCAAAAAATCCTAGGCCGCCACCCGAACCACTCGGGGGCTGCGCCATACAGGTTGAAATAACGGCTTAGGCCGCCACCCAATCCGCTTGGGGGCTGCGCCATACAAGCATACTCAAAAATCCTAGGCCGCCACCCGATCCACTCGGGGGCTGCGCCACACAGGTTGAGATAACAGCTTAGGCCGCCACCCGATCCACTCGGGGGCTGCGCCAAACGAGTACAAAAGCCAAAAATCCTAGGCCGCCACTCGAACATACTCGGGGGCTGCGCCATACAGGTCAAGTCCAAAATCCTAAGGCGCCACCCACGACTTACGGGGAGCCGCGCCACACAGGTCACACTTGCAATCCTAGGCTACCACTCGACTTACTCGGGGGCTACGCCAAACAGGACTCAGAAAAATCCTCGGCCGCCACTCGAACATACTCGGGAGCTGCGCTGCACAGGTCAAGTCCTAAATCCTAGGTCACCACCCGACGTACTCGGGGCTGCGCCACACAGGTCACACTTGCAACCCTAGGCTACCACTCGACCTACTCGGGGGCTACGCCAAACAGGACTAAGAAAAAATCCTCGGCCGCCACTCGAACATACTCGGGGGCTGCGCTGCACAGGTCAAGTTCCAAATCCTAGGTCACCACCCGACGCACTCGGGGGCTGCGCCAAACAGGTAACACTTGCAATCCTAGGCCGCCACTCAACCTACTCGAGGGCTGCGCCAGACAGGAGTTAGTCAAATCCCTAAGTCGCCACCTGGCAGAACCAGAGACAGCGGCATACAGGTAACACCTGGCCACTGCTTACCACACTCGGCAGCTGCGCCATCCAGGTTGAATCACACACCTTCACTTTCGAGTAACATATCAATACTCGTTACTCGAAACAGTACTATGAAATATTACAATGTATTTACAAAGGCAAATTTGCCCTCTGTAGCTAACCCTGTGCAACCAGACGACAGTTACTTTAAACTGCAGGCTCAGCCTTTGGCGCATGAAGAGGACCTACAAGCCGCTCGCTCAAGTCCTGAACTTGCCGAATAATCCGGCGCGCAGCCGGCAAGGTCTCCTCGAAGTCGTCATCACCCGGCAGGCCTTCAAGCACCCTCTCAAGCGGAAGATGTGGCCGGTGCATCCGAACGTACGCCAGTGCCGCGTTTGCGCCAGCCACAAGCTGGGCGTCAACAACCTCCTTCAACCCTTCGCCATCACGGAACCTCTCCAGCAAGGCAGGTAACCCGTTCGGCTGCGCATTGTGCGGGAAGTACACACGGTTGATATGCAGAAGCGTCTTCCGGCAACTCTCCAAGAGAAATGCAGCACGCCACGTACGATCAAGCATCGTGGCAAGGACGCGCCCCCTCGACTTGTTCACCCAGAACTGGCGAGCTTCATAGGAGTCGCCTGACGCCTCTCGAGTGACTCGCTCTTCAACGCGGTCCCGCTCGGCCTCCCATCCGGGATTAACATCTGCACACGTCAACTACAAGTCAGAATGAAAAGGATAAACGACAGCGACGGTGGTCGCCAACACGGCACATACCTTGCAGTTGCCGACTGATCAAGTCCATCTCTCCAAGCAAAAAATCTTCACGGCGGGAGAACTCCGCCGTGGGATGCGACTGGGAGCGCTGCAGCGTCAGCTCCGTCCTCTTCAGGGTCGCCTCAAGCTCCACCACCTTGTTCCTCAAATAGGTGATTATCCGCTGGTCATTCACACCACGCGGAGGAGCCGGCGCTGCCCGACGACGGCGAGCACCCGAAGAAGACGCCGCACCACTCGGCACGGCCGACGAAGAAGTCGGAGCACCATCGCGCGTGGCACTCTGTCAGGAGCACGCAAAGTCAATACAGAAAGGCGACTGGCAAACACAAGATCAACTCAGAAAGAAAGTCAGTAAATTCAATACTGACTATCAAAAGACCCGACATGGGCAATATTCATTACAAAACAAAGGTTCAAGGTACAAAATCACAGCGACTACCGCACAACCACAACTACTCCTATTCTAAGGCCGCGGACTGCGACCGGGAGCGGCCCTTCCGAGCAGCCGCTTCAGTCGCCTTAGCAAGGGCCCTCTCGAAGAGTGCCACAAGCTGCGCAGCCAACTGCGAGGCGCGCTCCTTCACGCCACTCAGCGACGCGGTCCGACCGTCAGGCTTGCGGGGAAAACCGCTGACGATCTTCTCGAAGTCACCTGGAACCTGGTGGCCTAGAAGGAGCTGGAAGGTGAGCTCGGAGCCGCGTACCGTCTGCGAGCGCGTGAAGTCGGCGATGGTGGTCGCGTCCCCGAACGGCGCAGCCAGTGCGTCCACAGTCTCCGGCGGCTGGTTACCCGGGAAGATGCTCTGATGCACTACGGCCAGAGCCCCGGTCGACTTCTCCAGCGCGGCGGCCGACTTCCTCAGAGCATCCGAAGCATAAGCGCAGATGCGGTCGAAGAAGCCAACAGCAGTCGCCAGGTCGACGGTGTCACTCGAAGCATCTTCCGGAGGGACTCCACCGCAAGTATCTGCACCAAAATCCAGTCAGAAAAAAAAGAAAAGCGAGCAAAAAAAAAAAAAAACGAAGTAAGCGAAGAAGCTGATACTCACCCCCAAGGACGGCGGCGAGTGAGAGGAGGCGACCGATCTGGGTCTTCTCCTGGGCGTCCCGCGCCAATTCCCGCTCTTGAGACTCACGGAGAGCCTTCTCAAGCTCACCCACCCGGACAGTAGCCTGGTCCAGCGAGGAACGCAGTTGGTCCCTCTCTTTCTCCAGGCGAACATAAGCCGCGGCTGCGTCAATATGCTGGCGATAGTACGGCTGAAAAACAAAAGAAACAGTTAATCAATAAAGTTGCGGGCGACTATACTAGTCACCCACACCTTCGGGGGCTACTCCCATCGGGAGCGCTGATCGCGCACCCGATGAGAAAACAGAAGGACAAGTAAAACAAAAGGAGACTTACGTGGTTCAGGAGCTCAGGGTCATCGACAGCCGAAGAAGGAGCCCGGCTAGACGAGGCCCCGACGTTGGCCTCCGCGTGCACCTGCTTCTCCACCACAGGTGTCTCCGGCCCAGTCGAAGGGCCAGAAGTAAGCTCCATATCCCGAAGGGGGGAGCCGACACCGTCAGAGCGGTGGCTACATCAACATCAAGATCACAGTCAAGCAAATGGCGAACCCGCAAAAGTGCTGCTCAAAAGAACACATTGCAGGAAAACCAACCTGGGGGAGCTGGCGTCGTCGAAGCTCGACAGCGAAGGCGATGGCATCCGGGCGAAGGGCCGAGGCGCCGCAGAGGCGACTGGGGGAACGTTGAGAGGTTCCTCCCAGTCACCCGCAGAATGCGCACCCGGGGACGTCGCCACAGCCTCTTCCTCCTCCGCAGCACCCGCATCCCTAGCAGGAGATGACGCAGAGGCAGACTCGACGCGAATCGGAAGCTTCCGCTTCTTCCTCGCGGGTTCCTCCACTTCTTCATCATCCTCCACGTCGTCGCGGGGGGAGTGCGCGGAGGGGATCTCTTCCTCGTCATCCTCATCCTCGAGGAACTTCGCCTCATCGACCAGTCCGTTCTCAGGAAGCGGAGGATGGCTGACGAGCAGATCACGACCCTAGAAGACAGAGTAGACGCAAGTCGAATCAAACCAAAGACAGTAGACTACGGTCGAACAAGTACAAGAAGAAAGCAAGACAAGTCTCACCTCGGGAACGGGCTTCGTAGCCCCGTAAGGAGCGATGGGGCACTTGATGTTGCAGGCGTCCGCGACTCGAAGGCTGGTGATCGACCTGACGTTGCCCTCCACCTCTTCGTCGTCCAGCGGCCTGTCGCTCACGCCCTCGGCGACCCACATCGGGTGAGGCCGGGCGCTCAACGGCTGCACCCGAAGGCGGAAGAAGGTGGCCATCAGAAAGATGCCACCCGCCTCCCGCCCAAGGGTCTCGGTCAGCTCCCGCAGCAGCACCAGCAAGGGCCGCACAGCCTCCTTCTCCGCGGCGGACAGCGGGTGCGCCCAGGCTCCAGTCTTCTTCAGCCCGCGCCTGCCGTCGAAGGCGTCCAGTCCATCTCCGGTCGATTGGACGTAGAACCAGCGCCTGCGCCACCCTTGGACAGAGTCCGACTTCTTCATCGCGAAGTACGCGGTGTCACCGCGTACCTGGATGCCGAAGCCGCCCACTGGGTACGTCAGCCCGCTCTTCCCCACGTTCTTGCGAACGAGGAAGAGTGACTTCCACAGCCCCCAGTGGGGCGCGACTCCCAAAAAGCACTCGCAGAGCACGATAAAGCTCGCGATGCTCAAGACGCCATTGGGGGTCAGATCATGGATCTGAACCCCATAGGCATACATGAGACCACGCACAAAATCGTGCATGGGGAACCCGAAGCCGCGCGGAACGAAGTCCGCGAAGCAAACACGCTCCCCATCGCGAGGAGTGGGATAAGTTTCCTTGCCAGGGAGGCGTACCTGGACTTCATCCGCAGAGGGCAGCAGACCCTGCGCGCGGAGCACGTCGACATCGGCCCTCTTCATCGTCGATTTCTGCCAGTCACCCTCGGGCTTCTTCATCAGCCCGGCGGCGTCGACGGCAGCAGCGGAGGAGCTAGCGGTGCCCTTCGGCTTGCCCATCGCTGTGACCGCAAGGTGCGTGGGCAGATTGCTAGGAGCTCGAGATGGCGGTGGCAATGGCGGAGCGCAAAGAGAAGAGGAAAAGGAAGGAATGGATCGGGGAAGATGCCATCCCAAACGCCAGGGCGCAGTACTTATTCCTTTGAAGATTGAAATCTCAGCCGTCCACAGCGCACGAGCTCCGAGCGAGGACATCCGGCCGTCCACGTGTCAAGTGGAGAGGCAAACCGTCACCGCCAACCTCCTCCACTACGCACGGGAACCGGGGCGTCGTCATCGTGCCGCAAAAATTTCGCGCCCACTTCGGCGACGTGACAACTGTGGACCGTGGTCAGCTCTGACAACAGGGCCCACCGCGTCACGTCCCATCGGGCGCAGAGGCGTGCCACGGATCGTCATCGGCGACGTCATTCATCCAACGGCTCCAAGATCAACCAAAGAAACTCGAAAAATTCTTTCGAGTAGTAAGCTTAGCAGCCGAAGTCAGCATAGTAAGATCAAGCAATGATCCGATCACTCGAAGAATCCTTTCGGGTGGCAACTCAGTAAGCTCGAGCAGCCGAACCAATCCACACAGTAAGCCAATCAGGCTGAAGTAGAAGCAAGCTTCGCAAGAAGATAAAGACAGAAGTAATTCGACTGCAAAGGTTACTCCCATCGGGAGCGGCCGGTTCGACTGAAGAATTCGAGTCCAAGCTCAAGATCAGGCAATCCAATGGCGCGTCCAGGAAGGAGGAGTCCTCTGTCCGACTCTGCGTTTCGACCAAGCACTCGGGGGCTACTGACGTGGGGCTACCTTGCGGGTGGCCCACGATGAGGCTACCTGGGCCGCGCCAAGGATGGAAAGGCCCGCAGAAGGCCCACTCGGGGTATCTAGTATCCTAGTCCAACTCGGTTAGGTCTTGTAGCTTGCCGTATCTGTATCAAACACCCGAGACCTGGCTACCTATAAAGCCAGGAGGGTTGCCCGTCCTAGAGGACACGCGAAGAACTACCACCAACCCTAGCGAGATCGCAATCTCGCCATTGTAATCGCTACTCGCATCAATAACCAGACAAGCAGGAGTAGGGTGTTATCCTCCGGGAGCCTGAACCTGGGTAAACCTCGCCTGTTAGCCGTCGTGATCACCTTGCACTCATCATCTCCTTCCCCATCAATCAACCCGGGGTGTACAACCCTAGCCAGATCGGCGTACATCGACTGGTGGGCTTGCGAGTGGATGACGTACTCGAAGGAGCCGAATCGAATCGACTCCCTGACGGCGGGTGCGCCGAGCTTCATTGCGGATGGAGCCGGTGCGACCATGATCCTAGCACTTGTTGTATTTCCCACAGACGGCGCCAATTGACGAGGTTTACCCAGGTTCAGGCTCCCGGAGGATAACACCCTACTCCTGCTTGTCTGGTTATTGATGCGAGTAGCGATTACAATGGCGAGATTGCGATCTCGCTAGGGTTGGTGGTAGTTCTTAGCGTGTCCTCTAGGACGGGCAACCCTCCTGGCTTTATAGGTAGCCAGGTCTCGGGTGTTTGATACAGATACGGCAAGCTACAAGACCTAACCGAGTTGGACTAGGATACTAGATACCCCGAGTGGGCCTTCTGCGGGCCTTTCCATCCTTGGCGCGGCCCAGGTAGCCTCATCGTGGGCCACCCGCAAGGTAGCCCCACGTCACGCGATGCCTAGGCTCGAGCTGCTACGAGCTGATGAGTGTGAAAAACTGGAAGAAATCTCCAGGCTGCAAGTCCTCACAAGCCTTAGGGAGATTCGGCTGGTTTTCTTGTATCCGGATGAAACGTTCAATAAACTGAAGGAAAATGTGCAGAGGCAGGTAGCGGACCAGCTGAAAGACGTCAAACTGATTATTAGTACTTGAACTCTCCTCTACATGTATTTTTCATTTTCTCTTATTGGCATTCGGCATCGTAGAACTAGTAATGATAGGATGCATAACAGAAACAACTGTGGGTTTGGTATGTCACAGTAAACGATCGATTCTGAGATTCTGAGATTTGTTCACGCTGTGTCAGCCCTCCCTCACGTAGGAACAGATTCGTTGGGTGCCAAACAATCGTCCATGCCCGACCAAGTAGGAGGGATGCCCTAGGGTGGGATGCGGTGCCTGGTCCTCGTCTAGGAGCAGCGGAGAAATCGGTGGTGGATGCGACGCTGCCGAGCGGTCGGGAGGTGGGGGTGTTTCGGGATGGGGAGAGGAAGAGGTTGTTTGCGCTCGGAGATGAAGAGGTTGACCGAGATGCCCGAAATTCGACCCATCTGACTCCGACGCAAAACTTCAGCCCGAAATGAACCGTCATCGGAAGTTTAGCACGATCTAACCCTTTTGGTACCGCTCAACACGGTCCATCGGTTTCCGGCTGACTTTGCTTACGTGGCTGAACCGCCCGGTCTATTGGCGGTAGGCTCATAGGGGTACCGGCGGCGTAGCCACTGGTACTTAGAAACACGCCGCATCCACCTGTGCTCAACCACCCCATTACCTTCTCGCCACTCGACGAACTACGAACAGAAGAAGGCGGCGGCGATGCGTCACCTCTCTCCACCCCCATCGATTTGGCCCCCCTCGACCGCGGATTTGTAGGGGATTTGCATCCCTAAGATAATATCATCTAACTCCATTAATTTGTTGGTTTATTTTGTTGCATTGGCCACTTTTTTCTCAGACCCTAGATTTGTTGTTTTTTTCTCAAATCCATTGTTGTAATTGGTGCGGGTTATGTAGTGTTTATGATGTTTATGATATTGGGTTAGTCACATTCATTTGTTTTTACCTAGAACTAGGGTTAGGTTAGGTTTAGGGTTTGAAATAGTGGTTAGGACACATGTCCAATTTAATTAAGTGTGGTGTGTTTGCTAACTCATGTCCAACATTTTAGATGGCAAGACTCGTGAATATCCATTATGTTGACAAAGAAGCATTCTTTAGTAATAATGGGGAGTTTGTGGTCGACGATTATGAAAATGTTTTGGTTTTTCTCGGGAGCGCTACGTATGTCAAGGTGGTTGCAAGAGTAAGGCAAGTTTTGGTATGGATGGAGCCAAGGGAGATAGTTGAACTAGAAGGAAGATATTTTGTTGGTTCGGGACATCGTCCTCGAAAGAAAAAATCCTACTGCAAGAGAGTTAGATTCGGAGGCTTACAAAGAGGTTCTGACGGCCTCTGAAGACAAGTCACTCGAGTTATCTGCCCCGTTCGGTGAGGATCCCTACCGCCAGCGACTCTTGCGGTACAACATGAAACCCTACCGCCACTATGTTGAGCGGTACCCAAAAAGGTTAGATCGTGCTAAACTTTCAGGGAGGGTTCCTTTTCGGGCATTTTCGGCTGAAGTTTTTTTGCGTCAGGATTAGATTGGTCGAATTTGCCCCGTCGGTGAGGTGGACCTTGGTTGAGGGTGAGCTGGTTGAGCGGGAGGCGAAGATGTCCAAGGCGTCGCCGCTGCGCTGTGTTGTGGCCGCGCTCACCGCTCCTGGGTCGCCGGCGACACCGTGCTCACCTCGAGCAGTCTCGCTATCTGAACGACTCGCGTATGTATAATAGCAACAACCTCCATCTAGCTATCTGAACGACTAGATGGAGGCTGCTATTGTCCGCCTTTCCTCCAAAGATGGCAATAATTAGATTAGGATAGTTTACGATTTAAATTGTGTTCAAATTCTATGTAAAAATATATACAAATTTGAATTAATTTGGAACTTTGCTCAAATTTTTTATTTTTGTATGTTTCAGGCCGCCTCTCGGGGAGTTGTTCCTATTCATCTCGACCGATGGAAATCCTCTCAAACATCGTCTGGGTGGAATCAATCAATCAATTTTTATAAAACAAAAACATGTTACTATCCTGAGGAGGAAAAGGCTTCAAAATTCACTATTCCCGTATGTAAATTAGCATGAATACACTTATATGATTGGAAAGCATACGGAGTCAAAACATGCTTTGCTCGAGTATGTCATAACCCTTATGATGAACTAATTGATGAACAAGTATTCCTTCCTATGTTGAAAGTAGAGGACGTTTTTTTTAAAAAAAAACTTGGTCTCCAACGCTAATATTTTTTATAAATACATAGTTGTAAGGAAAACCATGAAAGATTCAAAAAACTATTACGTAAGATTATGGAATGTTTTCCATGTCTTATATAAGGCCCTTAGACTAAGGGTAAAAGTATTGTTATAAAATAATTTTGGTAATTAGCTATACTCGATGTATAAATTACATTGCATGTTTGTAAGGCGCGGTGAATTTCAGAACATGGTAATCAGTAGTTTCATGTGACGTCAAAATGATTCAAACTTGTAAGTTTTGCTTTTCTAAAGCGTACGAGTTTACAAAACAAATATCAAGTAGGATTATAAAACTTACTAATTTTTAATTACTTGTCTTTTATGACAGGAAAGTTAAGCAATTCAGAAGTACGCTTTGCTCGAGATGTCATAACCCTTATTTTACCCACCCCCGCAAATTGACTGCCGTTCCACAGCACGACGCCGGCGCAGATTCGCCGCGCGAGTTCCAGGCGGGGCGCGATGCTTCCATGGGGTTCGAACGGAGAGCGGAAGGCGCGGCCGCGGTGGTTCGATTTCGGCGGCGGAGCCCGAAATCCACGGCGTCTCCTGCCTCGCGCGGAGGAGCCGTCCAGGGCGGCATCCAGCTTCGGCACAGAGGAAGCTGCCGCAGCAAGGCTCACAAAGGTCCATCGATCCCCTTACTGAAGTTTGTGATACAGTATCAAATGTTCGGGCTGCAGTTCTTCCGTTTAGTTACTATTATACTATTCATTGCTTTGCTTCTGCTAACTAAAGCTGGAAAATCGAACCAATACTCCAATTATTCAGCACTAGGTTACTCGAATTATTCAGCACTAGGTGTCCCTAGCATTTGTAGCTTTTAGCAATTTATGACTTTGGGGGAAAAAACAGCTACTTTAACGCTCTTCCTGTATTGTCGGTTTGGGTCCCTACACAACTACTATATGAACAATGTGAGATTTGTCTTTGGGCTCATAAGAGTTTTTTTTTTCACTGATGCAAAAATAAATGAATTGTACTGCTCATTTGAATAGTCTGGTTACAACAACAAGACCGGAGGGGGGACTCCACCCCGGCTTTGTCATTAAGGTAGAAGTGAGAATTCGAACCCGAGACCTGGCCCTTATGCGCATATGCACGGCTACCACTAGTCCACGGAAGAGTTCTCAATAGTCTGGTTACAAAAAGAATCAATGAATTTTCCTCCCCCGGTTTCAAAATAAATTATAACTGTACTGATTTGAATACTCTGGTCAGTTTTTTCGTACGCCTCTGGGAGTTGAGTGGTTAATTGATACTAATACAGCCTGTTCAAGGAAGGAGGTGCAATGACAGACTTGCCATGTCAGGCAAAAGGAGATGCCTTACCTGACCTGCGAGCATTGTTGATCCATAAGTTACGAATCATATCCCCTCCCTGCTTTTTGCAAAGCATCGAAAGCGAGGAAACACCACATGTTGCAGCTAGAACCAGATGCTAGCTAATTAAAAGGGGTCACCGGTGGCTAGCTGCGTGCATACGAAAGCTGCTTCATTCTCATTTCTCAAACTAACCAACCAAAGTTTGAAAGCTACGACAGCCATGGAGGCGACGGTGGTGAGCCTAGGCAAGGCCGTGCTTGATGGAGCCCTGGGATATGCCAGGTCCAAGGCTGCGGAGGAGGTTGCACTGCAGCTCGGCGTCGAGCGCGACGTTGCCTTCATCGCCGACGAGCTCGAGATGATGCGGTCCTTCCTCATGACCGCTGATGAGGAGCCCAGCAAGCACAAGGTGCTGGTCACCTGGGTGAAGCATGTCCGCGACCTCGCCTACAACGTGGAGGACAGCCTCATGGACTTCTCTCTCCTCTCTGAGAAGAGCAAGTCTTGGTGGCGGAGCCTGCGCACCGTGGGGGAGCGGCGCCGCATCGCCAACGAAATCAAGGAGCTGAGGGCCAAGGTCGAGGACGTGAGTAACAGGAACCTACGCTACCGCCTCATTAATAAGAGCTCGGGCTCCAAGCCTACCACAGCAGAGGAGCAGGCGAGCATTGCCACTGCAGCATTGTTTGGTATCAACCAAGCAAGTGTTGCTGCCTTGGAGGATGACAAATCATCAGAGGTGGATCTACACCAGCTGATTACCAGCAACTGCGTGGACCTTAGGGTAATGGCGATGTGGGGTAGCAGCGGTGAACTCGGGAAGACGTCTGCCATCCAGGAGGTTTACGAGGACGCCAAGGTAATGAAAATGTTTGGATTCCGTGCTTGGATTAGGTTGATGCAACCCTTCAATCCAAAAGAGTTTCTCCGGAACTTAGTATGGCAGTTCTATGAAAACTCCCTTGATGGTCTTGGGAAGGAAGAAGAGGGAACAAGCATTGGGGCTAATGTTTTGATGAAGATGGAGAACATGGAGCAAAATGAGTTGGTTCAGGTTTTCAATGCACAAGTGAGGTGTAGTAGCTACCTGATTGTGATTGATGACCTATCCACGATAGTGGAGTGGCATTGCATAAAAAAGTACTTTCCTGACAACAAGAAACAAAGTAGAATAATTGTTTCTACGCAGCAAGTTGAAATCGCAAGCTTGTGCACAGAAAAACCATACCAAGTGTCGGAACTGAAGCAGTTGTCATCAGACCAAACTATTTTTCTGTTCCACAAAAAGGTAACTCTTTGTATGATATATCTTCTGTAATAAATTTTGTTCTTTTTAAGTATGTATGGCTCATTCTTCTTTCAATGCCACATCTAATAACAGAAGTCAGAGGAGCAAGTCAGCATGGATAGTGCTAGTGCAAAAATATTTACCATCAATGAAACAAGTTAATGATATTTTCATATTAATTAATACTAGTAGTTAGGTAGGTTGTCGGGTCATTATATAAAAAATATACTTTTATGGTTATACGTGAAAATCTGAAAATGCAAATTTTCTCAACGTATGAAAGACCAGCAGATAATTGAGATTTCAAATTGTGCCGAGTACAAGTGAAGAATGTTCTCATATATCTTTTGGTTCAGGTGGTGGATGCATCATGTTCTGTAGAGCCCGTTCCTGACACAAGCAAC
The DNA here is from genome assembly GCA_026929855.1 of Poa annua. Lineage (NCBI taxonomy): Eukaryota > Viridiplantae > Streptophyta > Magnoliopsida > Poales > Poaceae > Poa > Poa annua. Next base: position 1,672,347 of record CM049431.1, on the reverse strand, counting down.
GTTACTACATCTGAGAATAATAAAGCATTACCCACAAGTGAAATAGAAGAGGAGTTTCAACAATCAAAGGATGCAGATGAAGACAAAGTTTGTAATTCGACTATTGGAAAGAAGTTTGATCTCAGTACGACACTAGCATTGGACGATGAAGTGCTCATTGGCCGAGAATCAGAGAAATCTACCATCATCAGATTACTTTGTCAGCCGAACAACAATCAAGGCTGTAAGGTGGTCTCTATTTGGGGAATGGGGGGCCTTGGAAAAACAACTCTTGCCCGAAGCGTTTACCAGTGCCCGCAGTTTGTTGGCTGGAAGCATGCTTGGGCCACTGCTTTACGTCCTTTTAACCCAGAAGTACTCCTTAGAAATTTGGCGTTCCAACTTCAGAAAAATATTCAAGAAGATCCTGCTGGAGCAACAGCAAAAGGGGCGCAAAAGAAAAGCATAGCAGTGATGGAACTTGAAGAATTGAAGAAAGAGTTAGCTCGGCTGTTAAACACACAAAGGTGTATTGTTGTTCTTGATGATATATCATCTACATTTGAATGGGACTTGGTCAAAGAGAGTTTGTGTAATGCTGAAAGGATCATAGTTACCACAAGAGAAAAAAACATTGCCATACATTGTTCAACAGAATACCAGAACATGTATAGTCTTGAAGGTCTAAAAGATGATGCTGCACTTGACCTCTTCATTAATAAGGTACATTCATACCTAATATCTTTAGTGCCTTCAATATAAGTTTTTCACCTGATATAATTACTGAACTAGACAATTCTCCCAATTTGGAACTAGAAATTTAAAAGCTGATGTCTTGTTGGAAACAGACGTTGAAACTTTAGTAGTCTTGTACCTGCAAAATTATTTGATCATGGAAAATGTCCAGTGCATTCCACATAGACAACATACACAACATAGTTTTTTCTCTATCTAGAGGTGGAACAGAATTACGTGGGTTGAAGGGTAATGATCGTATATGTAGCTTTATATGTCCCATGTTAGGTTCTATTCTTCTACCCTTTCCGGTCAACTGGTTAGTTGAGATTTTTCATAGCAACTACCTTAACACAAAAAAAAACAGTTTGACCCAATTATTGATTTATGTCTTAGAGAATCCTGGTTTTATATTAAAAGAGAATTTGAAATATCGATCCACAAAGCTAATTTCACAAATAATGTTAGTATAACTACCAGGATGGCCCTGACCTTATATGCTAGTACCTTGCAAAATAAGATATGTCTCTCAAAATATCGGAACAATTCAGACATGCATAGGTAATTTCGAGGCCATGGTGCTTGCAGAACACACATGTCTTCATTGCCAAGGCATAATGTTTATTGCACACCCACAATATAAAAAATTATTGGCGAGTTCTCCATATGCAGAGATATTCAATTCATATTGATAATATGTCATTCTAACAATGGGGAATTTCAATATTAGAATTAAAGATAAAATGGAAATTTAGTTTCGTAATTCTAATATTTGGTTTTTGGCTTCCAGAAGCCACCAGCAGAAGCTAGACAAACAAGTCCATAATATTTCATATTCTTAATGTAGCATCAAATATTATTTAATACAAAGAATTAACTTGGTTGAATTATTTCTGTTCCAGGTATTCAAGGACAAAACTGAAAAAAAAGACTTAATCCCTAATATGATGAAGCAAGCAAGACTTGTCCTAAAGAAATGTGATGGTCTTCCCCTTGCAATATCAACCATAGGTGGATTTTTAGCCACTAAGCCAAAAACTGTTGCTGAATGGAGGAAGATGAATGACTGTATTAGTGCTGAACTGGAGATAAATCCCGAACTTAGGACAATAAAGGCAATCCTTATGAGGAGCTATGACGGTTTGCCATACCATCTCAAGTCTGCCTTTTTATACCTGTCCATATTTCCTGAAGACCACAGAATTAGGTGGGGTCGCTTGGTGAGGCGGTGGATCGCAGAGGGTTACTCAAGGGATATGCATGGAATGGCTGCGGATGAACTTGGTCGCAGGTACTTTGATGAGCTCTTAGATAGGAGTATGATCCTGCCAGGGGAAGGGGTAAATCATTACACTGGGAAAATCAGTTCTTGCCAACTTCATGATATCATCCGTGAAATATGCATCTCAAAGGCTAGGGAGGAAAACCTTGTCTTAACACTGGAGGAAGGATGTTGTTTGAGCAGCAGCCAAGGTCCAATACGTCATCTTGTCATAGGCAGCAACTGGAAAAGGGATAAAGATGTGTTGGTGAACATGCTGGACCTGTCGCACGTACGGTCTTTGACAGTGTTTGGAGATTGGAGCCCCTTTTTCATCTCCGATAAGATGAGGTTCCTCCGAGTGCTGGATTTGAATGACACTCTAGGGTTAAGAGATCATCATCTAGATCAAATCGGACAGCTCCTTCACCTCAAGTATCTCTCTATACGAGACTGTGTGAACATTTACTGCTTGCCTAATTGTTTGGGCAATTTGAGGCAGCTCCAAACACTGGATGTTAGAGGTACAAGAATACTAGAGTTTCCAGCAACAATCACCAAGCTTTGGAAGTTACAACACCTTCATGCTTCTTGGAATAGATCTAAGACTAAGAGTATCAAAGGAGAGGATGGCATACATAATAAATACTTAAGTTGTTTAGGATATGGACAGTGTGGCCTTTTCCTGTCTATGGTTCCTCTTTTCTTGAGACCACAATCTTTAGATGCTGGTTTGAACAGGCATGATATGTTCAACCTTTATCGCTCTGAATTGGCAGATCAAACTAGTATTCCAATTCCTAAAGGGGTCGGGAAACTGAAAGCCCTGCAGACTTTACGTCATGTCCATATTGGAAAGGGCATGGGAAATGTTGCAGTAAAAGAGCTCAAAGAGCTTACTCAGCTGCGTAAGTTTGGAGTGGTTGGTTTCACGCCCGGAAACAGTATGGCGTTCTGGTCTGCCATTGCTGGTCTCGATCAACTTCAATCTCTGTCAGTTGTTGAACCTTCCTGGAATGGTGGTGAGTTAGATGGTTGTTTGGGTGAGGGTTTGTGGCCACCAAGCTGCCTAGAGAGTCTCAAGGTTACTGGCAAGCTAGTTAGAATGACCGCATGGATCCATCAGCTTCAGAATCTCTCCAAGTTGACGCTAGAGTGGTCACAATTGGTGCAAGATGCCATACATGCCCTTGGGATGCTACCAAACCTTGCAGTTCTACGGCTCAACAGTGGTTCGTTCTGCGGGGAACAACTCGATTGCCAAAACTCATATTTTGTGAGTCTCGTGGTGCTGGAGCTTTATAAGTTACATTATACCAGATCGGTGCTGTTTGGAAAGGACGCGATGCCTAGGCTCGAGCTGCTACGAGTTGATCGGTGTGGAGAGCTGGAAGAAATATCCGGGCTGCAAGTCCTCACAAGCCTCAGGGAGATTCGGCTGGCTTCTTATCTGGATCCGCGTGAAGCGTTCAATAAACTGAAGGAAGATGTGAAGAGGCAGGTAGCGGAGCAGCTGAAGCACGTTAAACTGATTATTAGTATTACCTGAACTCTCCCTCTACATGTATTTTTCATTTTCTCATAGTGCCATTCGGCATCCTAGAACTACTAGTAATGATAGGATGCATAACAGAAACAACTGTGGGCTGGGTATGTCACAGTAAATGATCGATTCTGAGATTTGTTTCTCGGTGACCTGTTGTGCGGGTTTGACACGCTGTGTCAGCCCTCGTTCACCCAGGAACAACCTGGGCGCTAAAGAATCGTCCATGCTCGACGAAGTAGGAGGGGTGGGGTGCGATGCCTGGTCCTCGAACAGCCTGGAGCAGTGGAGAAATCAGCCGCCTCAGGCTCGGTGGAGCTCGGCGTCGGCCGGCGGCGTGGATTTGAGGCGGAGACGGCCCCTGGATGCGGTAATATGATGCGGCGCTGGGGTGCGGTGCTGCCGGCGGGGAAGGAGGCGGTGGGGGAGTTGGGACCGGCCGGTGTGGTGCCCATTCTTGGTCCTATTTATCATGTCTCGTTTCTGTTTTGTTATTTCCTGCACACAAGGGAAAAAGAAGCACATCGTTTTACATGCATGCATTCAGAGAGCTACTCCATCCGTTCTGAATTAATTGACTGTTACGACAATTCAGAGAACTACATGTTACGACATTGATCTCTCCGTGCAGCAGGGAGAGAAGCACTCATGTTTCTGATCTTATTTTTCCTCCCTGCTATCTACTTATCTCAGCATTAAGGATTTATCAATGATTTGAATTGATGTTTTGGTTTTGGATCGAACTCGGTTTGTGATCTATTCTCAAATTTTCCTTCATACTCTAGAAATGAACAGAAAATTGGTCACCGAGCTAGAATTGGCAGCTGATGGTGATTAGTCACGCTTCACAACAAGGCTCGGCATGGGGGCTCAGGCTTTTTATTTTGTAGTGCATCTCGAGCTGAGTTAATTCGATCAGCTGCCCGTAATGGATTCTTGAGCTGCATTGGTTCACCCTATTACCATACGCACATTGAAAAATTTGAATCAACACTGAACCATCTTTCTTCTTTCCGGTATCTAAAAGAGCTCAAATGAATGTGGAATCTATTTGTGGCTCACCTCGGTGTCTCTCGCCTCGTGTCCGATGAAGTGTTCCAGTGGCACAGTAGCCTCAAGGAAGAGAAATGACACCAACGGCGACATTGCCCAGCCTGTCCTCATCAGCTCTGAGTATGTTGACCTTGCCATTGTCAGTGTGCCTCCGATGTTCGTGGACATTCCTTTTCTGATTTCACCTGATGTACATCAGGAATTCATGGTAATGTACAGTGTGACTGCAGCGCTATCACGATTATTCACTCTTTTGCGCATGATGAATGAAGCAATGCTCTGGTGAATTTTTCAGTTAGCTACAGGTAACACGATTCATTTGCTGCCCTGGGATCCAGGACCTCCATTATCTGGCATGGATATGATCATGTTCAGTACACTCGTAGATGGTCTTCCATGCTGGAGCGATGTAATACCAAGAACCCTTGATATTCGGCCATGTCCAATCGATTCAGAAAAAAGGAAACACAGAGCCAAAACTCTACACTATTCTGGAAAAAAATAACATAAATTATGTCTGTATTGGACATATGAACTGAGAAGCCAACAGCAGTTCTGAAGCTAGAAAGCAACAATCTACACATCCCAGAAAGGGAATCAAGCAGGCAATGGAATCAGTATCTCATCCCAGATCGAAAGAGAATGGAAGAATAAAAAAAACACTGAAGAGGTTAAGAAAGAAGAACACGTGAGCAATGAAAATAATTCTTTATGTCACCCTAGACTGAAAACAGAGACATCTCTTTTGCCACAAAAGAACCTGGCTGGAGTGAAAAAGGCAGTGAGACGTATGAAGATAATAACTGGAAAGACCATCATGGACGCTAATATTTCACCAAATTTAACTGTGTCACTCGTAATAATTACTATAGAGTCACTATTATGACTGATATTGCGATGAACAGGTGACAACCACCTGGTGCAAATACATGAACATACAACAAGCAATACCAAAGATAAGAAAAGAACAAACGTGAACCCAACAAGCCCATCAAATCTACACCTGACATAACAAAGAGGTGCCAAAGTGCCAACTCCTTGCAGTTCGAGCTAGTAGCCTAATAACAAACGGTGCACTGAGGAAAAGGAATAATGGAAGCAAAGGCAGAAAAATACATATACTTTAACAGACGCTGCTTTATAAAGACTTGAAAGTAGTAGCACAATATCCAGACCCAGGAACCTCACTTAAACACTGAAAGAAGCCACCGACAGACAGAAGGCACATCTGACAACTGCCCTTCTCAGAAAAACAAGAGAGGATAAACAACTGTACAGAAAGCTCGCCACGCAGCTAAAGCCGAACAAGACGCTACTGGATCGGCTAAAAACACTTCAGAAACTGCCAGCATATGGTTGCCTGTTGTATCCTCCTGACGTGGCACCATTTCCATAGCTCTGGCGCTGGGGGGCAGCAGCTTGCCCTGGGCAGTCTCTAGAATAGTGTCCAGGCTGATTGCATTTGTAGCACAAGTCTGATCTGGCATTAGCATTGCCAGCTGAAGAGCCATAAGAGAAGGCCTGCCCTGGGCAGTCTCTAGAAAAGTGTCCAGGCTGATTGCATTTGTAGCACAAGTCTGATCTGGCATTAGCGTTGCCAGCTGAAGAGCCATAAGAGATGGCCTGCCCTGGGCAGTCTCTAGAAAAGTGTCCAGGCTGATTGCATTTGTAGCACAAGTCTGATCTGGCATTAGCGTTACCAGCTGAAGAGCCATAGGAAATGGCCTGCCCTGGGCAATCCCTAGAATAGTGTCCTGGTTGATTACATTTGTAGCATAAATCTGACCTGGCATTTGCGTTGCCAGCCGAGGAGCCATAGGAGCTAGCCGGGAAGCTGCTTGCTGCTGGTTGCTGCATATCCATGGCTACTGTAGGGCAGTTCTGCACGCTGTGCTCATTGGACCCACAAACAGGGCAAGCCTGTGCATATTGTGTTGCTGATGGTGTACTAGGCATCCTGCCAGATAACCTCACTTGCTGCCCAAACTGATTTTGGCCACCCATATTTGTGGCATAGGTGTTGTTGGACGTGAAGCCAGTGTTAATAGCAGCAGCACCATTAATGCCAATGGTTGACCCTGAGCCATCATCCGCCAAAAGGCCATTAACTACTCCCAGAAGAAAGCGACTCTCTTTCGCCGTGTCATCTAACTTTTGAGCCTTAACAATGTTGGGTTTCACACGTGTTTCGTCTTGATACGTTTCTTCCTTGACTTTCAGCTTAAATATGTATAGCTGATAACGGAGACGCTCTATGATTCGAGCGAATTTGTCAACATCTTCCTGTTGTATCGTGAGAAGATCTTGCGCTTTGAGGCCAGTTATGTCATAGCCAGCCTCTTGGAATGCAGTTGCAAACGTTGTAGTTCCAGTGTGATCCTGAATTTGACATGGGAGCATGTACCTATACTCGCAATTTGGAGAGCTGTGCTCACATTTTTCACCTTGCCACATACCATCACCATTATTTGTGACCTTTTTAGCGCAGCGTGTGCCATTAACCTCTGCAGTGCAAGCTGGATAACAGAAATTTTCAGTGTTGATGTTTGAAATTCTGCCCATAACAGTGATCCAGTTGGGCTTCTCTGATCGTCCCAAGTTATCGTCCTTTATCTGCGTAACAGTTGTTCGGACATCAGTCCGGCCCATGCTTGACATACCACCCACAGATAAAAAAGTGCAAGGTGAGTTTTCTCCTTCAGTTATGTACCACTGCCTCAGCCTTCCAGCATCAGAGAACTCTGGATTTACTTTTAAGAAGGTTGAGCCGATTGTGCCCACAGATCTGCCATTGAAATCACCAACAAGGCCAGATCTCAGAGCAAGTACAGGATTCGCACCAGAATCGCACAGTGACTGCAGCTGCTGACCTTCAGCATTACAGAAGTCACCCCAAAGGGTCATTTCCACGCTGCAACCAGACATGTCCTTCAGTTGAAGGACTCTTTTCTGGGTTTCCACACCATTCTTCCGCATAAATGGAGAAGAAGGGCTAACAGATGTAACAACTCCAAGCAAATCTACCATGGAGCCTTTATCCATGTTAGCTATTTCGCTGATCTGTCGGAAATTGAACTGCTGCCTAGGGATGCTGCTATCATCACCAGAAGAAACCTCAATGGATGTTGAATTATCCAGATTGATTTCATAGTCATTGTTTAAACGGTTAAATTGCTTCTTTGTAGGTCTGAGTGCCCCTCTAGATATCAAGTACACCTTATCAACCTCAATTAGGTCATAGAATTGATCAAATCGTGTAGTACTATTAAAGCATACTGCACGAATTTCTCCACCATGTGCATCAAGAAGATCAAAGTTGAAGAGTTTTCCTGGACCTTTTGCATTATTGTAGTTCCTGACAGGGCCCTTTGCGGTCACCCTAGCCTTTATTGTCCATGTATTTTGGTATGGGTTCAAAGAAGAAATCGGGACAGCACGAACGGCAGCTTCATTCTTAGAAACGGGGCCATTATTTCTAAATGCTGGAGGTGGCTGCTGATACGAAGGCTGTGCAGGATGTCCATAAATATTGCTGGCAGGGCCAGAGCTCCCACCTGTAACAGGAACCCCAAACCTTTGGTTCTGATGAGAGGTAAGCACTGGCCGCTGAGAGTTTTGCTGCATCACATTTGCATTCATTGTGTTCTGTGCTGACACTGTACCATAAGATCCACCAGGCAACACATTGTTAGGTTCAGGTTCAATAGTCCGACCAATAGAAGAGTCCACTAGGCCATGACCTCCATTCGGGGGTCCACCATATGACAGATTATTAGCTACCTGCTCTACTCTTTGGGAACCAGCATTGCCAAGCATGCCTGGACCACCGGAATAGGTTCCGTTATTTGCTTGAGCAGCACTGGCGGGTAAGTTGGGGCCCTGTCCCTCAGGTACGATTTTCTTGTCATAAATCTTTGGCGTCCCAATCATGGGGCACTCGCTTTGCAGAACATCAAGTTTGACAACAATAATGATCCTGAAAGCAACAGAGAAGGATTGTCAGCTCAACTGATTAGAAATCGATATAAACATCAAATATCCAAAGTTTTCTGAAAGATATCTGGTCAGTTCTACAAGATCTGCCCGTTAAATGGTAAAAGGATGAATTTGAAGACATGCCCATGCTATTTACTATTCCAGAGTTATGCATGTTTAATTACGGCCACAAGAAAAAAACAAGGTTCCAAACACTTGGAGAAACCCTATGACTCAGAGCATGACTAATACATGATGCAAACCTTTTTGTAACTTGATAAGGCGACCAGGAATATAAAATAATTGTCACTATTTCGCATGAGCTGCATTGTAACCTTTTTTCAACCTCGGCAAACATAAAAGCGGGATGTCATGGGCTGCTACAACCCTAGACAGGGAAGGCATTTCTTAGAACTAATAATATATTTCACAGAACTCGGATTCCGTTGTCTCCCCGTGAAACGGTACTTGTTATTAAACATGAAACACGAAGTGCAATTCCATTGGATGACAAAGTGAAAACCAGCATGTAAAATCACCATGTGAGATTGCATTTCGCACAAGTGTGAGCGCGCTAGTTCTTTCTTGGCACACCAGCAGCATGAAAAGGGCATGCTATTCATGGGCGTTGAACCAAACACAAATTTCCCTTATTTCCATCCAGCAGCAGTACACACATCAGAGATGAAAAGTTCAACTTATTCCTCTGCTGGAACTGGACGAAGACTCAAAAGGTATAGAAGCAACGGCATGTGTCCTACTATTTTCCCGACCAACAGGGCAACAGGCTAGCTAGCTATTTTTATCAAACTCAAAGGCGCCATCCCTAGATTGCTAGTACATCCTCGTAGCCTGCGAAAACTGACGCAAGCGGATCAAGATCCAATAATTTTTTTTTTCGAGGGGACTAGGGTTTACCTTCGGTTCTGGATGGTGTTGCAGGTGATGTCCTGTAGCTGTACGATGGATCCTGGGCGGAGGGTTCCGTCCCTGATGAGGTGGTTGTGGTCGGTGGCGAGCATGGACTGCTGCGAGTGGACGCCGTCGGAGAGCAGCACGCGGAAGCGCTCCGAGTTCTTGGTGGTGACGGGGCGCAGGTCGGCCACCTGCAGCACCGGCTTGGTGGTGCCCGGCCCGTCCGGGAGGTCCCAGATCTCCTTCACCGCGCCCGGGGTCAGCTGCGGCGCGTCCATAGGGTCGGCGGCGAGTGGGGGGCTGGTAGGGGAGGGAGGATGCGCCGGCGGCGGTGGGTTTGGGAGGAATGGGATGGGAAGGTGTAGGAGAGGGGAAGAGGCGGTGGCGGCGGCGTACGGGAGAAGGAGGAGGAGGTTTTGTTTCGGCGGGGAGGAAAGAGAGGGAACCGAAATTCAATTTTTTTTAAAGTGAAAACTCAATGGGAATTTTGCCTTCCATTTTGTGCTCTCTACCTTATAATATCTCAAGGCTTCACGATACGAAGTGAGAATAGGATGAAAATGTCATGTGAGTTTATGGTAGGATGGAAAAAAAAAGGAATGTATATTGTAGTGATTAAGTGATAGTGTGAAAAAGGATCAAGATAATCGATCGAACCGTTACTCGCATGATTGATTGAATCGGTGGAGTGTATAGAGCTGAACGAAAAATCAATCGGTGGAGCAGAGGATGACATAAGGTGGAACTTTACGATTTTTTAAGTGGTACGAAGAACGAAATACAGTCGGGCAATTAATAAGGAAAATTAGACCAACACATAAGATACAAGAAATGATACACGTTTAGGTGACTATTCAAAGAAAGAAAAATATGCTTAGTTCATTCTAGTATCAGTGTGAAAGTATTTGGATGTTTGAATTTGCCTTCAAATTTTAGAAATAGAGAGTGTGATGCATAAAATACACGGTCGTGAGATTTTTCCCTCTCCAACGACAGACATTGTGACGGAAGCAAGTTAGTGTCGAGGCAGGGCCGGCTCTAACATTTTGAGGACACATGTGCGAACTTTATTAATGGATCCAATTTAAATGGGTGTCTCATTTTTTTTTACTATACTTTCTATGTACATACCTGTCATTTTTTTGCCCTAAATTTGGTTATACCCTGTGCCCTCGCACCTCTCGGCCTGGGTCAGAGTCGGCCCTGGTTGAGGCACTAACAAGGATAAAACGTGACAGACCAAGAGGGTTATACAGTAGAAGTCAAATGTGTTTCGGATGCAATTTCAGTACAAGCCATGAAAGACATTTCCTTTCTGACATTTGTAATGGCCCAGAAAACAGCAGAAAACATCATTCATGAAAAAAAATCATAGCAAAAAAAAAGGTTACTATTGAGGCACGAATGTATGAAGCACACAGCAGGTTCTGATGCATGCAACTTAACAAAGCTCTACATCATGCCCCTCCATCTAGTTCAGAATTAGCAAGCTAACTTTCTGGTTATGGAACAACAAATGACGACCAAGTAGTGCAAATACACGAAAACGGTATAAGCAATACCAAAGATCAGAAAAGGATACAATTGAACCAAACAAGCACATCAAATCTACACCGGAAATAGCAAATATCAGTAAAAGTGCAAACTTCGTACAGTTTGAGCTCGCTAGCCTAATTACAAATGCTGGGAGGAAGAAAATATAAGAATTGACAGAAGAAACACCAGAAAAGACAAAGAAGAACTCTAATATACACTGCTTTACAAAGACTTATTAAAAGTAGTAGCACAAGATCCAGATTCAGGCCCCACAGTGAACACTGGAGGAAGCCGCAAAAACACCAGGCATATTTAAAACTGTACAGTTGGCAAGGCGATGCCACGCAGCTAAAACCAAACCAACATGCTATTGGATCGTCCAAAACACATCAGAAACTACCAACATAGGACTGCCTGCCGTATCCTCCTGATACAGCACCATTTCCATAACTCTGGTGCTGGGGGGCAGCAGCCTGCGCCATGCAGTCTCTGGCGAAGTGCCCTGGCTGATTGCACTTATAGCACAAGTCTGATCTGGCATTGGTGTCGCCAGCTGAAGAGCTGTAGGGGACGGCCTGCCCTGGGCAGTCTCTAGAATAGTGCCCAGGCTGATTGCATTTGTAGCACAAATTTGATCCGGCGTTAGCGTTGCCAGCTGAAGAGCCATAGGAGGTGGCCTGCGCTGGGCAGTCTCTAGAAAAGTGCCCAGACTGATTGCATTTGAAGCAGACACCTGAGCTGGCGTTGGCATAGCCAGCCGAGGAGCCGTAGGAACTAGCCGTGAAGCCGCTTGCTGCTGGTTGCTGCATATCAGGTATCCCGCCAGATAAACTTCCTTGCTGCCCAGACCGATTTGGGCGACCCATATTCATGGCATAACCTGCAGGGTTAATAGGAGCAACAACATTTACCCCTGGGGTTGAGCCTGAGCCATCCTCCTCTGCCAACTGGCTACCAATTGCTCCCAGAAGAAAATGACTATCTTTCGATGTGTCATCCAATTTTTGAGCCTTAACAATGTTGGCTTTCACACGCGCTTCGTCATTGAACGTTTCTTCCTTTACTTTCAGCTTGAATAGATATTGCTGGAAATAAGCACCCTGTATGATTCCTGCAAATTGTGCATCGTCTTCATTTTTTATCTTGAAAAGATCATGTGCTGTGAGGCCAAGGATCTCCTCGCCAGCCTCTTGGAATGCAGTTGCATACGTAGTCCCAGTGTGATCCTGGATTCGACACTGGAGCATGTACCTATATTCACAACTTGGAGAGTTGTGCTCGCATTTTTCACCTTGCCACATACCATCACCATTATTTGTGACCTTTTTAGTGCAGCGTGTGCCATTAACCTCTGCGGTGCAAGCTGGATAACAAAAATTGTCAGTCTTAATGTTAGATATTGCACCCATAAGAGTTATCCAATCGGGCTTCTCTGATCTCCCCAAGTCTTCATCCTTGATCTGCGCAACAGTTTTTCGAACATCAGTCCTGCCCATGCTTGACATACTCCCAGACAAAGAACTGAAAGCAGTGGTTTTGCCTTCAGTTATGTACCACTGCCTCAGCCTCTCTGCATCAGGAAAGTCCGGATTTATTTTTAAGAAGGTTGAGCCAATTGTGCCCACAGATTTGCCATTGAAATCACCGACAAGGGCACTTTTCAGGGCAAGTATAGGATTCAAACCAGAATCGCACAGCATCTGCAGCTGCTGACCTTCAGCATCACAGAAGTTACCCCAGAAGGTTGTTTCCACGCTGCAACCAGACATGTCCTTCAGTTCGAGCACTCTTTTCTGGGTTTCAACACCATCCTTCCGCATTACTTTAAGTGATGGGCTAACTGATGTAACAACCGCAAGTAAATCTACCACGGCGCCTTTATCCATGTTCACTATTTCACTGATTGGTCGGAAATTGAACTGCTGCCTAGGGATGCTGCTGTCATCACCAGAACAAACCTCTACAGATGTTGAACCATCCAGGCTTATTTCGTAGTCATTGTTCAAATGGTTATACTGCTTCTGTGCAGGTTTCAACCCTCCTCTAGATATTAAATACACCTTATCAACCTCAAGTAGGTCATAGAACTTATCAACAACCTCATTAAAGCATTTTGCACGAATTTCTCCACCATGTGCGTCGAGGAGATCAAAGGTGAAGAGTTTTCCTGGACCTCTTGCATTGTTGTAGTGCTTGACATGAGTCTTTGAAGTTACTCTAGCCTTTATTGTCCATGTACCTTGGTATGGGTTCAGTGCAGAAATCGGGACAACACGAGGGGCAGCTCCATTCTTAGCAGCTGGGCCATTATTTCTATATGCTGGAGGTGGCTGTTGATATGCTGGAGGTGGCTGTTGATATGCTGGAGGTGGCTGTTGATAGGAAGGCTGCGCAGGACGCCCATAAATATTGCCAGGAGGGCCAGAGCTCCCTGCTGTACCAGGAACCGCATACCTTTGGTTTTGATGAGAGTTTAGTATTGGCCGCTGAGAGTTTGGCTGCACCACATTGGCATTCGTTGTGTTCTGTGCTGACATTGCACCATAAGGTCCACCAGACAACACATTGTTAGGGTCCTGTTCAACTGTTCGGCCAATAGAAGAGCCCACTGGGCCGTGGACACCATTGTAGGGTCCACTATATGACAGATTGTTAGCAGCCTGCTCCATCCTTGGGGCAACAGCATTGGCCGCTAAGTTAGGCCCCTGGCCTTCATGTAAGCTTTTCGTCTCGTACATCTTTGGCTTCCCGATTATGGGGCACTCACTTTGCAGAACATCAAGTTTGCAAACAATAATGATCCTGAATGCAACAGAGAAGAATTGTCAGTTAAACTACTTATAAAGTTCTATGCAAACATTGATCATCCAAAATTTCTGAAAGATATCCGGCTAGTTCTACCAGATAATTTTCTGAAAGATACTTTTTTATACAGACAAACACAGCTCGTCAAATGGTCATACTTGCAATAACATGAGCAGTTTGAAAAGGAGATTTGAAAATGATAGTTAAACACCCTTTTAGAATTTAAAAATTAAGGAACATGCTAGTTGCTGTATATTATAGAATTATTATGCATGTTTAATTATGGCACATGAAAAAATAAGGTTCCAAACACTGGGGAAGGTCCTACAAGCCAGAAACTGACACCATGTGAAATATTTATGAAAATAACAGTTTAATACAGCAATCAGCATGAAAATGAAAGGTTGCTAACCATAAGCATAGGCACAAAATAAAACAACTTTTCCCAATGCAGCAAATATACAACATGATGCCATGAGCTGATAAAATCCTACGCTGCCATCTTAGAAAAAATAAATTTCACAAACTAAGTCTACAAATTCGTTGTCACTCGTACTATCTTTTTAAAAACATGAAAAGTTTACTTGTATTTGTGAGTACACTCGCAATGAGACAATAGCATGCCAAATAACGGCAGAATAGGAAATCCAACATTCTCAGAGCCGCAGAAGAATGTGACTGCACGCGGCGTAATTCTTGGTATAACAGCTACATGAAAGGTTTTGAAACATGCGTTTGCCATAACACGGAACCAAACACAAAGTTCCCCCAAATTATCAGCAGTATCGACACCAAAGATAACTTATTCTGCCCGGACTGAATGAAAACTCAAAAGTGAAGTAGTAATGGCATACGTTCTGAGTAAAATGACATAGGAATCTCAAAAAAAAAATACACCTGCCTGCAAAAACAAGAAGTACATAGTCCAAGAAACTGCTGCGCCTATACTGACGATTCAAAGAAGGCCCAACTACACGCGCCTATACTACTACTGGCGATTCAAGAAACTGCGACGAGATCCCATCTTTCTGGGCCGCAAACGCCAACCAATGGAATGGAAGCAAGATTACCAAGATCCAATCTTTCTCGCGGCGGAGCAAGGCAACAGAAACAGAGCAAGAACATCGAGAGGTCACCTGCGTCCCTGGATGGTGTTGCACATGATGTCGAGCAGGTGCACGATGGACCCGGGGCGGAGCGTGCCGTCCCTGACGAGGTGGTTGAGGTCGGTGGAGAGCATGGACTGCAGCGAGTGGACGCCGTCGGAGACGAGCATCCGGAAGCGCTCCGACTGCTGCACGGGGCCCTTGGTGGTGACGGGCCGCACGTCCGCCGCCTGCAGCACCGGCTGCGTCGTGCCGGGCCCGTTGGGCAGCTCCGCAATCTCCTTCACGGCGCCCGTGGCCAGCCGCGGCGGCGCCTCCATCGGGTCGATTTCGAGCGGCGGCGGCCGGGAGCTTCCCTTGGTGGTGGGATGGGTTGGGAAGGGGAGGGGTGTCGGATTTGGGGGGGAGGGTTTTGCCGTAGGCGGTGGCGGAAATCTAGGGTGTATGCGGCGGCGGCGGCGGCGGAGGAAGGAAGGGGTTTGTGAGGGTGGGGTGGGTGTATAGACCGGGTGCACGGAAGGTTGGTTTGGAACGTTGAGCGGTGGAGCGTGCAAACGTTTTCGACTTTTCGGTGGAGAGGGAAACCGAAAATTCAATCAGAGGAATAACGGCAGAAATGTATCCATCAAGCATAGAAGCATGTTTTTTTCCTTCCTCCTCTTCTTCCTCCTGACGGCAGGGCATAGGCCGATGTCGCATAGGCGGGTTAGGGTTAATTCGATGAAATGGCGAAAATTGAGAACGACCCCTTGTTTTTAAGGGTGTGCCTCGAGGCGATCTCGAGATGGTGCTTTTTCCGCCGGTGTGTGCATGTGAGGATTGTATTATACTTTTGAGTAGGTTAGGTGGTCTTGGCAAAAATGGTGGGGCCTTTGACGACATTGTCATGTTAAAATATTTTATGCTTGCCCCCATCCACCGGACAAGTGATGGGTGGCTGCTCTAAAAGATGGGTGCGTATGTTTTCCTTCTCTAGAATATGGGCAATGTTTTTCATGTGCTGCTTTTAATAAGCTGGTGGAGTTAATTGTATCATCTTAATTTGTATGTATACATGTGAAATTGGGTGTGTGCGTTTTCCTTGTCTGGAAAATGGGCCATGTTTTTCATTTTTTGTTTTCTACAAGTTGGTGGAGTTATTTGTATCCTCTTGATTTGTATACATATGTACTCATAGGTCATCTTTGTGGGGTTTCTTGTATCTTAATATACACATAAGTTTAAGGAAACAACCAATTTCACCGAGCTGGTGCTGCCTTTCAAGGGTGGAAGGCGGCGTGTGTTCCATTAGCTCCTCGACTTTAGAGGGTTGTACGACAAGGGAAACATGGTAGGGTTAAAAACTGAGGGTGGGGGAGTGTGTTTATTCGCTCCACACCTCTAAGGGTGGGATAGCACTGCCTTGGCGGTAATGGTTACGATTGAAGTCTTAAGCCTATGCAATATCACAGATTAATAGTTTAGGGTACAAGACATATGCACATTAAACTGATAATCTAACTTTAGTTTTGCAAAGAAACACAAACACCATAATCTAGTTGATACTATTTACATCACCGCCACAGGTTCTCTAGTCGGAAAGCTCAGGTCATACTCATAACCTATCAGAAAAGTAGTTACTTTGAACGTGACATTCATAAACTCAGAAGCAACTAAACTAACATACATCATCTAAGCAAAACCATCACCAGTACTAGCAGAAATACTCATTAACATAATTAATTTAATCATGAGAGGCGATACACATTGTTCAGACTCATCCATCGTCACTACATATCAATTTCCACAGTGCAGCTTCCAGGGCTCCAGTCATCTCCCGGTCAATCATTTGGCACCAATAAGTCCCCCATCCATTATTGGCGGCAAAATTGTATCCTTGAATCTGCAGATAATTAAGAGCAAATTAAAATCTTGCCCGCAAAAAAATTTAAATTAATATCCCTCTTGATATTTGACTATCGTCAACCCTGAAAGACAAAATATTTCTGGTACTTCCATATGGTCCAGAAAATAGCTGTTAAGTTTTAAAACTCATAGCACCATTTTACTTGTTACTTTGTTGGAAACAAACAACAGATTCAAAGCTATCACTAATCGGACGATTGTACCATCACAAACGGACAGAAAAACCACACACTCATCTGTTTGATTTTGATAATAATACTCTTTTGACTTACTGTATAATTGGAAGTGACAAATGATGAAATGAATTTACAAGAAATAGATCATCATCTCTCACAAAACAAAGCAAAATATGATAGATCACACTGATTATCTGTGTGGACTAGCAAAAGCATCCTCACACCGATGTGGCATGAGAATGTTTCAGTGATGTACGCAAAAAACTATTATCCAAGCATGCACATTGGAAAGTACCGTAAATGAATTAGACTGATACATTCCTGCTACTGTATACAGATCATATCTTATTAACACCTCTGTATAGAATTAAATTAACAAAACGTCATATCCTTGAAACTTAAGAAGGAGTCAAGTTCAAACCCACCTTGTGGTTTAACCGAACGCATCTGATGCAACATAGGATCCCAGCAGTCTAGTGCAGGGTGCAATAGCAGCTTTCAAACATTTTTGTTTTACTTTTTCTGAGCATTGTGTTCACTACTTACCAACCATTGCTTGGTAGGTTTCCTCTGATTATGTGAGATCTCTACCACAAAGATGGTAACAGTACTACTGTAGAATAAGTTAGATTATTACCATATTATCCAAGAGTATTGTGCAAGAACTGTAGGAGTGTTGGTGTTAACTCATCTTTTCTTGGCTTTATTTTCTAGAAGACATTCAAATACCTACCGGCTTAGGAAGCTGAAACTACCAACACAAAACCAAAGCAAGGCTGTCTTAATAAAATTTTAACTTCCAATTGTCAGACCAACAAATTTTGGAACCTGCTATTTTAGTGGAGAGGCCGAAATACTATTTAAAAACTGTGCAGCTGTGAGCAATTGCAGAAGAAAATTACTGATCAAGGAAGATAAACGTACATACTGTTCACAGTGGACAGCTCAATACTTCATTTTGGTTTCTATGAGATGCATTTTCATCACCGTAGTAGTTCTTCTGGTTAGTTGCTTTGTTGTATGCCTCCACCACCATAATACCGTTTTGTTGTCTGCCTAGAAAACTCTGAAAATGTCATGCCTTCTCTGAGCCTTGACGAGAGAGGCGGGATTTTCTTCAAAATTTCTTGCATCAATACATGTTCACTACAAGAACCGGCTGATCTATCACTCCTCAAGGCCAATTCCATGTGATCACTTGAATCATCTTCATCAGCAGAAGCGTACCCCGAACAAGGTAAAGTTTTGTCCCATGAAGGCTGCAGGAATACAACAAAAGTCTCCCTGCTCATGTTTGGCATGCCTAATGGCCTGCTCACGGAATGAAGTGTAGATCTCAGCTTCCCTCCTGACAAGATGTCTGCTGCCTCCCCAACCTGAACAATGAAGCTCTCCTGGGAGCATCTCACTGAGAATATCCTCCTTTTACTGAATAACTGCAGGTGCGTGTGCCCATCAGGAAGGGAGCATTCTTCGGTATCCGGACGTTCCTGTCCGAGGGCAGAGCGCATGAATAATGGCGCCGTTAAGACGGTAAGCACTCCATAGTCATAGTGCCACTCTTGCCATAACTTCACAAGAGAAATCGTGCTACTCAGACCTTGCACCGTGACATCCTTGGAGTTACTTTCCTCTGCTGGCATAACAACAGCCCGCCCATCTTCTGACCTGATACATGATCCATCTTGTAATCCTGGCCTTCGATTACACGACACATCCATGTCATCAGATACAGGCATTACTGCTGCAGCTGCATTGTTTACCAGGTTCCTTCTTCTTTTTGCACTGCTCTGCTTGATAATCCTGTTATCCAGCTCGGAATGGTAATGAATGAGCCTCGCCTTTGCGCTCCCAGATTCGGTAATGCTCTGCTCCAGATGATTCCCACCGATAACAATGTCGCAAGCCCGCGCAACCAAGACGCCAAGCTCCATCATGCACAGGCCCAGCTCCTCAAAGAGCTCTCCAAGATTCTCAATGGCATCATCACCCGTGTGTTCCCCATTATGCCCATCGACTCCCACAACCGGCGCCTCCTCGGGACAGCCAGGCCCGGTCTTGACGGCTTCGCTCGTCGACTGTGGCAGGTGGAATTTGTGGTCTGAATCACCACGCCTGAGGAGCTTCGCGAATGAGGAGACGGACCTGTCGGGCTTCTTGAGAGGCACGTCGCTGCCCACACCGTGCTTCTGCGACGGAATGAAATCCCAGATCAGTTGAGGGACGCACTGGTAATTGCTATTGCAGGTTCCGAAGGGAAGGAACCAAGAAAAGGTAGCGAATTTAGAAGGGAGCGAGGAGGAAGACGGAGAGAGGGTTTGTGTGTCTGTCACCTTGAGGAGGTGGGCGCGGGAGGGGTGGTCCATGAGGGCGAGGCGGCGGGCCAGTGGGAGGAGGCGGCGGCGGAGGGCGGCCGCGCGCGGGACTCCGGCGACGGCCAGCAGCCCGGTGCCGCCGCGGCCAAGCGCGGCCCAGACGGTGGCCAGGAGTCGGCGGCGGCGGCGGGCATCGTCGTCGGCATCGTCACCCGCTGCCACTGATGGTTCTGGCGAGAGGAGGAGGAGGTCGGAGAAGGGGATTTCGTCGATGTTCAGCGCCGTCTCCGCCATGGGCCGGAGCTCGGAGTCCCACCGGCGTGAAGCTCTGGTTGACTATTTGAGTCTTTGTTTAAATTCGTTTGAAACTCCGTTGATGAAACTTCAAAAAATGCAAATGTCCATTTTTGTACTTATGTCTAATACAGTACAAAGGGCATATGTGCTTACATTGTTTATTGGGTTTGTAAATGACTCGTGAATTTATCCAGATTGCAAGTTTCATGGAAATGGCAACTGATTTTGGCTTTGGGAGAAAATCAAGCATATTTTAATAATGATGAAATGCTTTTCTTTGTTGTTTCACTCAAATTATAAATCAATAAAATAAGCCGCGCTCCTAGTAGCCTTGGCTATGGTGGATAGGTGAATACGACTTCAGGATTGGTGATCTCGGGGTGAAAACCATGCACCGCCCTTGGTTGATGTCGACGATGACGGTGCTCTCGGTTGTCGCTCCCTTCTTCGAGGCATAGAGTGGAATCCTCTGCCTCTTGCGTCGGTGCTTTTGCCTATCCATTTGGTCTTGTTCATCATCGGATAGATTGTGCACGTCCTAGGGCTGAACCCCTGACCTTGATGTGGGAGTGGTAGATTCGGATATTCGCCTCCGTCCTATTCCGTTGAAGTGTGAGGGTGTCGGCTATGATCACTAAACATCTGAGGCTCCGTTGTGTGAGTGAAATGACTATGAAGATAACCCTAGCCTCCGCGTGTATCCGAGGTGAAGCAGGCCGACTTACTCTCCTTCTTCCGCGTGATTATCTCGTCGTGTCTGGCTGGACATTATTACATTCTAATACAGCTTGCTATTACGAGCATACTAGAGGCTCCACAGTTACTCAGGGCAGCAGCCACATGATCTCCTTCTTCAGGTAAGTAGCTGGATAATGGCAATACCCAGCTAAAACCAAAATCCGTGACGAAGAGCACACATGCTCTCTCACACATCAAATCGCATTCCTTGTCGCAGCTCGACTTAATCAGAATTGCCGACCTCACATTTTATCCATGTGCACAGTGCCATACAGATTACCAAGATCAGTGCACATTGGCCAGATAATAGAAATACTCACTCCGTCCATAAATAAGTGTCTCAAATTTGTTAAAAAGAAGATGTATCTAGACATGATTTTGGTTAGATACATCTTCTTTTTAAAAAACTTGAGACACTTATTTATGGACGGAGGGAGTACAAGTCAATGAGATATCCTCAAAATGGCACATTAGAGTACTAGCTTGCATTCCGCGCCTTCCCAAGTCTTCTACCTCGCCTAATCATCACAAGTCGTTCCGTCACCTCCGTCATATCCGGCCGTTCTTCTACGTCTTCTTTCACGCACCTGATTGCGAGCTGGCCGATTTCTTCGAGGACCGAGATGTCTTCTGCAGCTGCAATCTCTTTGTCGAACATTGCTCCCCCAGTCTTTTCTATCTCATAACATTTGCAGTACTTAGCGGCCAGGCTAGGTTCCTCTCTAGAGTCACTTTTCCTCCCAGTAATGAGTTCCAAGAGAACTATGCCGAAGCTGTAGACATCACTCTTTAGCGTCAACAGACCAGTTTCCAAGAACACTGGGTCTGTGTAAAACTTGTGTCCAACTACAATATGGGTGAAAGGTTCATCCACGTTGAGGTTGATGATCTGCGATAACTCGAAATCCGCAATTTTTGGTGTTATATTTTCATCCAGAAGAATGTTCTCTGGTCTAACATCACCATGTCGGATGCCTGTAGAGTGCATGTACCTTAACCCTTCCGCTGATCCAATTGCAATGTCCAGACGCAAGTCTAGAGGGATCAATTTATTTTTGTTGCCATGGAGCATTTCTTGGAGGCTCCCGTTAGCAGCATACTCTTCGACTAACATTCGACAGCCTACTTCCAGGCAGCAGCCAATGAGCTTGATAATGTTCATGTGGTTTTTCATATGTGTCTGGATCTCCATAGTATTGAGAAACCGTTTACTTGTATAAGCATCGTCCAGAATTGAGGTCTTCACTGCCACGTTCTGAAACTCTTCCCTTGTATACTTACGAAGACTTCCTTTGTAAATATTACAAAAGGCTCCCGTACCAATCAATGTTGAATAATTTCTTGTAATTTTTATAATTTCCTCCCTTGTGAAAATCCGGGGGCCGTTAAGTACTGGACGTCCATCCTTCTTGTTTTCAGATAAGGATTCATCCTTCTTTCCCTCCTTCTTGTGGGTACCCCGTTTGAAGATTTTAAAGATGTTCAACTTGTCCAAAACACTAGGCTTAGAGCCGCCCTTCCACTCTGTATCTTGTGCATCCCATGACAACCAACGATCCGTGTTTTCTTCACCTTCCCAGGAATGACCATTCTCAGGACGTTCGGCAGCATCTACAGTTTCTTCAGGCCCTTCCTTGATATCCTCCAGCTTGAAGCTCCGAGCAAGCTCTCTAATACTTTCTTCATCAGATTGTCCCTTCAATAAAGTCACCTGCAGTTCAACTAATGAACTGCTCGAGCAAGTTTCATCAGCACCTGTTGTTTTATCAAGCATATCGATGATATGACATGCAACTGGTCTTTTCTTTGGGTCTGATTCCATGCACTCTATCCCAATCTTAGTGCATACTCTTACTTGTTCCAACTGTGTGTCCCCCTCTAATCGATTCATCCAACTTTGAGTGACCTACAAAATGAGTTGGTTTTATATAATAAAATATGATACTATGGGACTATATAGCTAGTATAGAAGATCATATATGTTAAAAAGTACAAACATATGGACCCAATTGTTAGCTAGTGTCGTTGGCCTATCTAGTTGAGTTAGGCTGACTACATGTCCTGTTAATTCAAGTCACTTGATCTCAGTATATATATTGAGTTTGGTACTGTGATACTTTTTTGTCCACTTAAAAAGGGTATGTAGCAAAATCAAGTCCCCCTATGATTTTTTGCATCCAACTCGCTTTGTTGTTATCTTCAAAACTACAATCCATATATACAAACACCACTACAAAAGCAACTTCCGGGACAGAAATACATCTGTGAACCTACTTTCGCATGCGCCATACATCATGATCACCAGCTGATTCGAAATGTATACCATGTGATATTTGGTATATTCGATATATTGGTTTTTTAAGAAAAAGGGCACCCCAGCCGCTGCATCAGGATGATGCATACGGCTTTTATTGCATATTCAATATGTTGCATAGCAAGTTCCGTGTTTGAATTAAACATTCAATCAGGCCCTAACATGTTGACCAAATATACCACATATGTTAGCCTTGGCCGGTTTATGCAAACTCAATAGATACAACCGGCCCCATGTATAGTTAATAAATACTCCCTACGCATATGTAACTCCCAATGTAAGCTTGTATAATTTTCCCTTTCATGCGACACAAGACATACCTTTGACATTCTGATGGTTATTTAATGAGCAGCAACATTGCATAAGAACACAAGTTTAATTATTATTTTTGGTTTTTGAAATTAAGCCCCATATGTTTTTATTTAATGACACATTTTAAGACTCTGAACTGCAACTCCACTTTCTTGTATTTATAATTTTGATGGAGTGAAAATGTCAACGACTTTCGATATTGAAACGGTTAGATAGAACAAGCGGACATAAGAAACATTCAACCATTCCTCACGATCGATTGATACATAATACGATTTTGTAAACCCACAGGGATTTTTTCCCGACTATTTAGAATTTCATCCAATATCCAACATAGTTTGTAATATTTCGTAAAAATATGTCCCCAAACACTGAAAAAATAGACCAGTTTTGCATGTTCAATAAACTTTCACATTTCAATATTATGAATGATTCAATTTTAGCTACTTTTAAACTGAATCTTTATAGGAAATCAACAAATCCTAATAAGTTTGTACTTCCGAAAAAGATCAAGTGCACTAATTTATTAAATATGGACCGAGCATTGGACAACTGGACATGCATGAAGAAGTGAGTCCAGCTCACTTGGTAGTGGAGTGGATATTCAACCCAACCACCCAGGTTCAAAAGCTCACGGGCGTGAATTTGGGTTCTTATTATATAGACATATCCGAGGTGGTCAACCACCCCGTAATAGGGCACCACCAGTTGATTTTTCCCAAGGTGGTTGCTGAATACCACTTTGGAATTTGGATGGGGTTTTACTATTCCTCGGGTTAATGCTTCAATAGTTTTGAAACCGAAACATGGATGCATACTTACTAGTATGTTTGAGTGTTGCATCCTTTTTATATATGTTTAGCACCTGAAATGATTTTTAAGAAATGAATATATTTAGGAAACACTATATGTCATGGTGTCCTGAATTCTATACGAATTGAAGGTAGATGATTTTTGTACTACATTTTTTTGTGGCAAGGAAAATTGCATGACATTATTCCTAACGGAGTAGATGTCGGTATGCCATAGTTTTCATTCAGATAACAAAAAATTCGTGAAACTATACTCAATGGATTTTTTCTAGAAAGAAAATTAAATACCATAGGAGGTTTCAAATCCTATACACATGAAGCAAGATTTCATCCGAATAAAACACATGTCTACAAACGGTGATAACATAGGATGTACTTCTAATGCTACAAAGTTGAACTAAATCACTAGGATTTATATCCTCATGGGTGGTGGTGTACCCCCAAAACTCAGACATCTCACCCAGAGGTGGATTTAGAAAAATAAAAATGAAAAATTGATAAATGGGACAACTATTTCAAAATCTATATTTAAGCTGAGAGCAAACACTCAGAGGTGGTTTTTGTATATTCCAAACCTTTACAAAAAATAACTGAAATGTGGCATGACTATTTCATATAGCATATAACTTAGCTTGGGATGAACTTAGATTGTCCTTACCTCCTCTACTTCAGGAAAGTTTTTCGCTCCTGTTAGTATCTCCACAATTACAATGCCAAGACTATATATGTCTGAGGCAAATGAGACTTTTCCACTAAAGAATTCAGGAGCCAAATATCCCCTGTGAGAACATACAAATTAATGATTTTTGAGCATATTATAAACTAGATCTGACTAGTCTATATGAATAGAAAATATAACGTATGATAAACCTAAACGAAGAGGTTTTAATAGGTTGGCTTACAGTGTTCCAGACAAGTGTATAGTAGTAACACGGCTTTGCTCTACGTCGAGACATCTCGATAAACCAAAATCACTAATCTTTGCTTCCATGCGATCATCTAGCAAAATATTAGCTGGCTTGAGGTCTAAGTGTAGAATACGATTCTTGTGTAGATATTGTAAGCCATGGCATATTCCTCTGATTATCCCAAAACGTTCTAGCCATTCAAGTCCACTCGATGGATCTGTTCAAGACGATACATGTTTTATTTTCATACATAATTAAAATAGATACGGAGAATGTAATGTAAATAAATGTGTGCTATATATTTAACTTAGTGTGAAATGGACAATAAGGGGAATACATGTTATAATCCTACCAGTGATATAGTTTTCGAGACTCCCATTGGGTACATACTCAAAACATAACAACCAGTTCCGCATATCTGCCATGATAAATCTTCCCTCACAATCTTGAACTCTTCCTTGCGTTTCAGCACAATATCCTAAAAAACGTACAATGTTCCTGTGTTTGGCCTTCATCAGACACTCAACTTCTTTGTGGAATTTACTCTCAGGCAACTCGTGCGTTTTGGTCAGCTTCTTCACAGCGACCCTCAATTTTCCAACGGTTCCCTGTAGACAGAACATAGATTGTCAGCGTCAAAGTAGTTTAGTTTATAGGTTGAGTACTATTTTTCTAAAAAGGGAGCGTTATTACTTAAACAAGTTTTAAGCATTACACCCGACTTCTAAATAACGAAGATGCACATAGCCGAAAGGTTCGAAGTTCAAAAGTAAACATAGAATTAATTAAGAAGGTTGAGTACTATTAGAATTAAGACGTTGAAAACTCTACTGAAGTTGCGGTACCTTATAGACCACTGCAAATCCACCGCTTCCAATTTTGCAGTCGATAGAGAAATGATTTGTGATATCTTCAAGAAGTGATAATGTCAAGTTCACTGGCTCTGCGTTTTCATCAAGTAGCATCCGCTCCAGGACGTTGTTTGTCCTACTGGCTTCGGGATCCATGCTCAATCACTGGAAACTATAATAAGTATTTATTTAGATTATGCAATACAAGTTCTCATTTCTATATCTTTGCATGCACCACCCATGAATTCACATAACCATCTGATTATCTCAAAACTTGAGACAAACAGAAAGGGAACAAACGCAAAAGGAGTCACGAGTCAGGACTCAGGAAGGTACATCAAGAAGCTGCAGTACATACTTACTTACTTAGGGACTTTTTGATTCATAGGATAAAAAAACTAAACTATAGGATTGCACTTAGGGAAATAGTAAAAATATAGGATTGCAATGCACACTTCAATCGTGTAGGATTTGGTATGTACCAAAGTTTCTTTGATTCCATCACAGAAATTAAAAAAAGAGCTTGACGTGGATGTTAGAATTCCAGTGGGAAGTGATACAAATGATTACTTATGAAAAAATCTTATATAATTCAATTATAAAAATCAAACTACCAAGTTAGAAAATTTTCCTATGGAATTTGTCCTAAAAAAATCTTATGAAATTCTTTTAAATCAAAGGAGCCCTCAATCTTAGCTAGCTCAACAGGGAAATCCATAATAATATTGGACTTGCATAAAAATTTCAGTAATTCTTGCTCCACTAATATCTACATATAGAAACAAATCCAATGCAAGCTACGAGGGTTAGTTGGAGATTTCATTCATTGGGGAGAGATGCTAGAAGCTCTGGTTTCAGGCTCTAGTCAACGCATGCCGATCTGCAAACTAAAATTCGCCGCAGTCTCAAAAGACGGAACAGCACATCACCACCACTATGCCACTACCCGCTAATAAGGTAGAAACCGTAAGAAGTATTGCTCTAATTGGTGATCTTGATCCCGCACTTGTTTCCCTCCCAAGAAAATAAAACTGATAAAGCTAATAAACTTTTAACTAAGAACATACAGACCTCTATCGGCGAGACGATTGATCAATGCGTCGTCAAAATTATCCCCGGCAAAGTTATGGGATCGATTAATCGAGATATGAGGAACGGCAAGTTAGTCGAACACACGAGCGAGCTAGCTGCCTTGCCTGCTTTGGTCCATTCTTGTCAACGCCTAGCTGATCACAGTGTCTCTCTTTGTGGTGAGTGGCATTAGTATAATGCACTAACAAAGCACTGCAAACTATATGCCTGCAAGTGTGTCTGTAGCAGCCAAAGATGCTGCAAGTGTGTACTAGTTAATTAGCAGTACAAGACAAACCAGCCAATTAATTGCCTACTGGAGGGCTACTAATCAATTAATATCTCTTGGCCAAGATGTTTATATAGTTGTTTTACCACCAAAAAATATAGCGGAAGTCGGTATCAGAAAACGTTCTAGATAGATGTAAGTATTGTAATCACGCATGTATGATAATTTAGTCTTGTCTCTTGTATCACTTTAAATATTTTCACCCGAAAGAGAATATCACTTTTAGATAATACGTCAATTTTTACTAATTGGGAATGAATGTGCGAATAAAAATCTATTCCACACTGTATCAATTTAGCTTTTGATTGTGTATATACAAAACTGATAGTCAATACTCTTAGGAGTACAAAATAGGCCTGTACATCGGTAAATGGTGGGTACTAAAATAGAATACACCCTAGAGGCTCACAAACAATCTCAGATACTTCTTTGGTATGACCCAGTAGCAAAAAGTAGGCACAACTTTTTCTGTATATTCCAATCTCCCTCAAATCATCCCAAATTATTTTTCACATACACCGGCTATGTAAGCACCACCCAGCAGGAAGCTAGCTGTTTTTTTATTTCCAGGGAAAGAAAGCTACTCCCTCCGTTTTTAAATATAAGATGTTTTAGTTATTACACATGATGACTACATGCATACTGAAATGAATGAACGTGTACACTAAAATATTAAAAATGTCTAGATACATACATATGCACGTGAATCTGGAAAAGGAATAAAATATCTTAGAGTCTCACAAACAAGCTCAGATACTTCTTTGGTATGACCCACTAGCAAAAAGTAGGCACAACTTTTTCTGTATATTCCAATCTCCCTCACATCATCTCAAATTATTTATCACATGGACCGGCTATGTAAGCACCACCCAGCACGAAGCTAGCTGTTTTTTTATTTCCAGAGAAAGAAAGCTACTCCCTCCATTTTTAAATATAAAATGTTTTAGGTATTACACATGATGACTACATGCATACTGAAATGAGTGAACTTGTACACTAAAACATCAAAAATATCTAGATACATATATATACATGTAAATCTGGAAAAGGAATAAAATATCTTACACTTAGAAAGAGTAGCTGTTTAATGTGAAGTATGTTCAGCATGATGTGTCAAGTAAGGTCAGCCCATCTCGCACATCGATCATATTATATGTTTTCCACCTCTCTGTCATTGTCTTTTCCGTTGACTACACGAACATGATACTTTTTACAGGATAATTATTTCCAGAAGAATAGTAGTACCCACTGTATTGTTTAGGGGCTGGAGAAGTCAGAGCTGCCATTTCAAATAAATCTATACATGCCTAAGCTGAATTTTCTGTTGATTAACTTAGAGATTACTCCATCAAGTATCTAGCATATACGTCTTCTTGCCGCTCTCTAGCTCTTCGTTTATATGCAACCTCGCAAGGTCGTCTTGCCTCTATCTTCCACTTGCGACGTTATCTGAGCAGCTGGGATAGCAGCACCCCTAAGGATCTTCCAGGTCAGTCATATTTAAACTCTTTGATCATGAATATACTTCCTTTCATTTCATATTTCGAACCTTCTCTTAGGACCCCTTTTATTTCCAATATAATGAGGATTTTAATTTGGTGGGGTCATTTGATTCACATGATTGAAATCTTCACAAAAAGTGCAGATCATCAGGACACTCAATTTTGTTATACACCCTTTCCCTAGACACAGAAGCAGTATGTACATAAACTATATTGAAATATATGGGAGGAGATTAACTGGTTCTCATGAGGGGAAATCATTTCAGTACAGTTTTTTCGTTTGGAGGATTTCAGCTTACATTTTTTTTTGTAGCTACAATTATATTTATCACAACATCATTTTGCAGGTTACTGGAAGTTGGATGAATCAACTACAGGGGGGCAACCAGTTAGATCATTGCCAGCAAGGCCAAGATAAAGCAGATCAATGTTCATCATGGGGATCACAAGATACGAAGCAAAAGGAAATCAGGCAAAGTATCTCTAGTCTGTTTCACAAGTTGAACATCTTCGGCAGGAATAATCCACAAAGGAAATACACAATGAATGGTGATCAGTTACTAGAGAATTTCTGCAACCTGACAATTTTCACAGCGGACGAAATGAAGAAAATCACAAGAGATTACTCAGAAGAGTATTTTCTTGGCAAAGGGAGCTTTGGTAAAGTTTACAAAGGAACTCTTGGTAATGGTATCCTGGTGACAGTTGCCTCTGTCATTGTAAATAAAGATACACATGGTATTTTTTGTGAGGGGGTGGAGATCAATACACGGTTGGCACACAAGAACATTCTCGAACTCATCGGCTGTTGCCTAGAGGTGGATGTTGCAATGTTGGTCTATGAGTTTGTTGATAATACGAGCCTACAAGACATTCTCCACGTCAGCAAACAAGAACTTTCCTTGGACATGCGCCTCAACATTGCAATTGGATCAGCACAAGGGTTAAGGCAGATTCATTTGTATACACCTTCACCGCTGTGGCATGGTGATATCAACCCAAACAACATACTCCTGACTAAAATGTTGAGGCCCAAACTTTCGGGTTTTGGGTTTCTAAAGGAGC
The DNA here is from genome assembly GCA_026929855.1 of Poa annua. Lineage (NCBI taxonomy): Eukaryota > Viridiplantae > Streptophyta > Magnoliopsida > Poales > Poaceae > Poa > Poa annua. The sequence goes on along the minus strand of CM049431.1, from coordinate 1,642,884 downwards.
ACCATTTCAACACGACTATAGTTGGAAGCATGAGTCACATGGACCCGATGTCAACTGGCTCTCCGCAAGAGAGTGATGTCTATAGCTTCGGAGTTGTTATGCTGGAAATTATTACCAGAAAGCAAAACATATACGGTGAAAATTGCAGCCTGGTTTTTGAGTTCTCGAAAGTGTATGAGGCAGAAAAAAGTGGGAGGGCAATGTTCGACGAGGAGATCGCAACTGCAGAAAATATGTTTTGCTTGGAAGAAATTGGTAAACTAGCAATTGAGTGTCTAAAAGAAGATGTAGGAAAGCGGCCAGAGATGACAGATATAGCAGAGCGACTTATGATCATTGGGAGAGACATGGCTTAACAAAGGAAACTGAAGGGGAAGGGCGAAGCTATCTGGCCAAACTACTTGTGTGTCTACAGTAGAAAGAAAACTGCTGGTAGTGTGGACCAGTCGTGTAATTATATATGACAGTCATTGATATATGACCCGTATTCTCATTATCCATCCTAAGATTCAGATTCTTTTATCATTAGTGCATGCCTGTGTCTGTGGGCCTATTCTACTTACTAGGTCAGGTTCCACTTGTGACTTGAGTGTTAAGTGTAACTCATGCTGCCTATAATTATCTCTTGTAAGCTGAACCTCGCAGAGTCCAATTACCTTTTCAGTTGGAGAGTACAACTACGTACCTTATCATGCTAGTCGCAACAATCAACACCATCGCTTCCTTCCCCACGGTATATATGCAGTTAGCTTTCAAATATCTGGAGATTTTCCTTTTGCTACGATATGGCCAGATTAATTGTAGTGCTGTGTACTAGTTCAGCGAGTAGAGCAGTCAAGGATCTCCTGTCCGGGCTCTTGCAATGTGACTGTACGAGTCGTAGCCTGTCGTGTGGTACTGGATCTTAAGAGGACGCTAGCTGCACCTGTAATTACAGCGTCCAAAGCTCCATCTGCCTATGTAGCAGTGCTAGGAAAGTTGTATGGTAGAAATTCCAAGCACCCCGGGTGTTCATCATAATATATTTCTCTCTGCAAACGGTCTTCCAGGGCACAACAGGTCATGACACTGAAGCTTCTGCTGTCGGCCTCAAGGCCATGCAATTAAGGACACTTTGTACACATACAGTGCTTCCAATGGATGCGCTCTCAGATTGTACATACCATATCAAAATTGGACGATGATGGTAATCCTGGATGCAGATAGAAAACATAAGAGGAATGATCAACTCAATTCACAAGCTGCAATCCATTAAAACGAGGTAAGCAATGTATGTATACAGGGCAAACATATTCAGTTGCTCTAACAGACAAAGTATCTCCAGAAATAAACTCATTTTCCCGAATCCAGGAAATTAGAGCAATACATTAGTAACATAGCAGACTCAAAAGAGTTACCACAACACAGTACTGTACCCTCCTTCAGTCGGCCGGCGGTGCCCTGGGACATGCGGCTGAAGAGGGCGGCGGCGAGGGCTGGGCCGTTGCTGCAGCCGGAGGAGGACGCTGGTGCGCGGGCGAGGGCTGCTAGAAGGTTATTCAGGGGGCGTTCCTGAACCGGAGTGCCTTGCTCCAGCAATTCGTCGACCAGGTGGTGTGCATCCTCCGGGGTGAGCGTCCCGGAGCACGCCAGCTCTGCGGCAGCGTCGAAGGCGGCGTCGGGATCCCAGGGGCGTGTGGGCGGCGAGGTGGAGGAGGAGGAGGACAAGCGGCGTAGGGCTCGCAGAGGCGTGTGGAGGCGGAGGTGGAGTGGCGACATTGGTGTGGAGTCTGTCGTGTCTGTGAACTAATTGGGCTTCAACTCTTGCATCACTCTCGCTGGTCGTAGGATGTAAATAAGTTTTTTAAAGGATGTAGTACTCCCTCCAACCCGAAATTCGGGCGGAGTGATTTTTTTACAAAACACCCCCTGATATTTTTCACCTGAAGTAATGAGTCCTCCCGCAGCCTCTCCCTCTCCGGCGATGTGCTCTTCCCGTCCGGCGCCGCCTACATCACCCCTTCCGCGCCGCCTGCTACGCCTTCCTCCTCGTTCCCGTATTTCTTTCACGAACCCCTCCCGCGACGAGGGAGATCAATTCCTTTAACAAACTTAAGTTTTATAACCCTTTTTTTTACATCGGTGGGTAAAAGGTGGTATATCCGTGATGTATATTTGGCCAAAAAATTTACATCGCAATGTAATTACCTCTCGTTACGAAATTATATTTTACATCACGCAGTTTTTTCTGCTAGTTTACAACACACATCGTAGACGCACTAAAAAATGCTAGCAAACACAAGCGGAATAAGCACAACAATCAGTCAATCACTGCGATGGTTCATCCACAATTGCTACGTAACAACTATCTCAGCCTAATCAACCACAGTTGCTAGGTATCTTGTTTATTATCTCTAAACAAAATGTATGGACTTAATTAACCTGACCATTGTCACGCCTGTACGTGATCTAATTTACGAGAGCAAATATAAACAGCCTCCATCGATCATCAGTTCATCACTCTAGCTAGCTTGCAAACAACAACCAACTAGCTTGGACTCCCTACTAAATCTGAGTCCATTAATTAATAACGGAGGGAGTAGGTACGTCCGGGACCGATGGACGAGGCCGGTTTCGGTGTGGTGGTGCCGTGTCTCGCGTCGCGCCGTCAAGGCACCAGATGGGGCGCGTGAAGCTATCCTTCTTCGACATGCCGTGGGTCGGGCTGCCGCCGGTGCAGCAGGTGAAGCTCGCCATTTCGTCTAATCGCACGATACTATGACGGGCACTAGGCATAACACTCGACACTTGGAGTGGGGACTCAAAACCTCGTTCACTGCTGTAGCATGCGCGCATAACTTAGAGCTTTTTTACGGTACCCTATACCGCAGGAAGCACCGAACAGTATACAACCACCTGGTCGATAATCTCAGGAGGGTACTATAGAATTTTCCATTCGTTGCTACCGGGTCAAGCGGGACCTAAAAACCGGACCCATTTGGTACGGAGTTGTTACTCGCGTTAGTCGTCTCCCTGCCCGCCGCCGCGACGTAGCCACTCGTGGCCTAGCCGAGCTTGATGACATGTCGTTTTACATGTTCTCACTCGTGGGAAGTACGGTGTTGTCCATGGCGACAGTGAGCGTCGAGGTGCCGGCCGTCGTTGGACAACAATACAACATGGCACGCCATCACGAAGCTTCCGCCGGACGCCATAGCGTTGAACCTAGGGTCGTCCTGCGCCACCACCCAGAGCTCGCGCCGTCGTGCACATCCACAAATGGCACGCGCGGGTCGGCGTCTGACGCGCAGAAACACGACGCTAGGGACATGGACGGGGATACGATGAAGGGGTGCAGCATGGACACGAAAGGCGAGAGGCCTTGCCCCACTTCTGGTGCAGAGATGAGGAAGCGTGGAGAGCAGCGTGAGCCCGTTGGTGACTGGCTCCTCTGACCCGGCAGCGCGGCGTGCTTGAGCAGACGCATGCACGGCGTAGGTAGGGTGCTCTGAAGGACACGGAAGGGAGAGCTCAGCGACAAGGTCGGGCACGAGTGCCGCCGCGGCGGTGGACCGTGTCAGGGAAGCCAAGCTCGACAACGCACCGGCCGGAGGGACATGGACTTGGCGTGGGCGTGGGCGAAGACGTGGCTGCACAGCTCGGCCTATGCTTGCAGGAGCTCATCGTCGGTGCCGAGGCAAAAAAAAATGATTATGATCTACCTAAAATGCCCTGTGACATATACTTGTGGGCTCCTTGGTGAGCAGTGCACACGTATACTGCTCTTTAGTCGAGAGTCGAAACCCAGCAGTACATGTTAATCTGCTCCGTTGGATCCAACGATTGGAGGGCCTAGATTCATCTTCCGGTACAATAAATAAAAGAGCTCATAACTTAAGCATGCGACTTAACCGGTTAAGTGATCATCAGGCGTGTACTAAAACAGTTTTTAGTCATTCCTGTACACACCTTAATTTATCACGGTGACGGTGGGATGCATGTGAGCAAATCATGATGAGCAGCATCATATCATATCTAATAAGACGTGGAGATAGAGAGCGAATGAACGGTATATATATAGCTCAAATTAGGGCAGAACCCTGAGAGCGGTGACACGATGTCGGCAGCAGGCGATGGGAGCAGGAGGAAGACGGCGTGCGTCACCGGAGGGAACGGGTACATCGCCTCGGCGCTCGTCAAGATGCTGCTGCAAAAGGGATACGCCGTGAAGACGACCGTCAGAAACCTAGGTACGTAATTAGATCGATTACTCTTGAGTAAGTGAGTGATGGTTGTTTAGAGATCGGGCTGGCGCGAGGTGCTGGATATGAAGGCGCTCCAAGAATTCAGAGGGACTGTGATGTTGAGACTCTGAAAGTACTGATCATAGGCATTGTGTGATTTGATTTTCTTTGATCGATCCCAGATGACACGGAGAAGAACTCCCATCTCAAGGATTTGCAGGCGCTGGGCGTCTTGGAGGTCTTCCGCGCCGACATGGAAGAAGAGGGCAGCTTCGACGAGGCCGTCGCCGGCTGCGAGTACGTCTTCCTCGTGGCGGCTGTGATGAAAATTAGTGCAGAGAACCCCGAGGTAAATTTCACAATCACCGACCTCTCTAGTTTAAGTTTAATTGAACTCTGAAATCTGAATACATGCATGCTGCTTTGAATTCGTTTGCTAATATGGCAGAAAGAAGTGATCGAGCCGGCCGTAAACGGAACCCTGAACGTGATGAGGTCGTGCGTTCGAGCAGGGACGGTGAAGCGCGTGGTGCTGACGTCTTCCGTGGCGGCCGTCACCGGCCAGCCGCTGGAAGGCGACGGCCATGTCCTGGACGAGGACTCCTGGTCCGACGTCGAGTTCCTCAGAGCCAGAAAGACCGGTGGCTGGGTGGGTATACACAAGTTGAGCGTCTTATTAATTTCATGGCACACAACAACGAAGTTCCTACAATTTCTCACACACTCCGATCCACTGAAACGGTGGGGCGCCATCGCCATGGCAGGCGTACCCTGTGTCGAAGGTCCTTCTCGAGAAGGCGGCGCGCGCCTTCGCGCAGGAGAAGGGCATCAGCCTGGTCACGGTGTGCCCCGTCTACACGGTGGGCACGGCGCCGGCGGTGAAAGTCCACACCAGCGTGCCCGACATCCTCTCCCTGCTTTCCGGTGAGCCCCTGAACTGAAAGTACTACTACTACTTCCTCCGTTCCACAATATATACTCCCTCCATGTCAAAATGTAAGATGTTTTACTATATCTTACATTTTGACACGGAGGGAGTATGACATAACGCTGATGAGCAATATGTATGATGAGTTTTTTCAGGCGACGAGGCGAGGATCGACAGGCTGGAGTTCATCGGGAGGGTGTGCGGCTCCATCGGGCTGGTCCATGTCCACGACCTCTGCCGCGCCGAGCTGTTCCTCGCCGAGGAGGAGGCTGCGTCGGGGAGGTATATCTGCTGCTGCCTGAACACCACCGTCGGGGAGCTGGCCCGCTTCCTGGCTGCCAAGTACCCGCAGTACAACGTCAAGACCGACAGGTACGCGCCTCTAATGGAGTCTGCTAGATCGTCATGGCCGGTGCACGTACTGACTTCCATCGTCCTACTTCAGGTTCGGTGCTCTCCCAGATAGGCCGAGAGTGTGCGTCTCCTCGTCAAAGCTCGTCCGGGAAGGCTTCGAGTACAAGTACACGACCTTGGATGAGATATATGATGACCTTGTCGAGTACGGAAGGGCCCTGGGAATCCTTACCGACTGATATGTACGATGAGCCTCTTTGTATTTGATCCTACAACCAGTCGATGCGTACGTTTGCAAAATAAACATATTTCCTTCCCTAAACTTGCCATGACGTTCTGAGTGTTTGCAGAACAATTAATGGTTGGATCCCTAGAAGGACTCGGTCGGACAACCCTGATAAACCATGCGTTGTAGTGGGAGAGAAAAATAATCAACTTAGGCCTCGTTTGGTTTGTCATTTGGTCTCACAAAACTGGTTTTGTAGTCAAATTCTTAGTGTTTCTGTCGAGACCCAAAAATCTAGCTCGGTTCGATGTTTTTTCCTTCGAGGAACATGGTAGTCGTTATGCCTTGCGATTAGATAGAAAATACTTTTAGGGGAAATCTCTTTGCAGACAAACAAAGGCTATGTTGTATGAGTCTCTCCAGGATCCTTCAAGTGGGCGACAGCCCACTGCACCACCTCTTTTTGAACAAAAGTCGCCACCTCCGTTGGCGAGATTGCTACATTGCGGAAGGTTGTTCGGTTCCTCTCATTTCATATTGTCCGTATCGAGTGAATGATGGCCCCACTAGCCACCCTCATATCCTCGGGTGGAATGCCCACAAGTGCTCGTCATGACAACCCCCCTGTCCCTATCAACAAAACATTGGTAACCCTTCCTAGTAGCATCACAGGCTCACAGCGCACTGGTAACCTCACATACACAAAAGAAACCTTCTTGTGCACATCTGGATGTTGCCCATTCCACCTCATCGTAACCCGACAAGACAAATGTCGGAGTCTGAGGCGCGTACTTATCTGTGCTCCTAGCGGAGGGTCCGCCACGAGGAGGCTGCATATGGCCATGCAAGGGACGAACCTAGCCCTCCCCAAGGTCCTATCCAAGTCCATGAACCAACTGGAGACGGGCACGCGTTGCTGGCATTGCAAGAAAGCCAAGGCGTTGCAGGAGGGCGTCACGTTGTCGGAGTGGGAGACGACGGCGAAGAAGAAGGATGCCAAAGTGAATGTCGTCCACCTTGGCAAAGAACAGACCCAACCGTATGGTTCCTCACCGAGTCACCTCTCCAGCAACGACGACAACTCCGATGACGATGATAGCTCCTCCTCGGACCCGTATGCCGTCTTCGAGAAGTATTACCACCCGTCACCAGAGATGACAATGGGAAGGGCAAGTCTACGTGGCCCTTGCAAGGGACGAACCTAGCCCTCCCCAAGGTCCTATGCAAGTCCATGAACCAACCGGAGACGGAAGCCCGTAACTGGCATTGCAAGAAAGCCAAGGCGTTGCAGGAGGGCATCACGTTGTCGGAGTGGGAGACGGCAAAGAAGAAGGATGCCAAAGTGAATGTCGTTCCTCACCGAGTCACCTCTCCAGCAACGACGATGATAGCTCCTCCTTGAACCCCTATGCCGTCTTTGAGAAGTATTACCACCCGACACCAGAGATGACAAGGGGAAGGGCAAGTCTACGTGACCCTCTCAAGTTTGTTCGTGTTTATATATTGTGTCTATATTTTGCTGAACATGTCCGTTTCTTTTGTTGAACTTGTCCAAACCTTGTGATGAACTTGTCCAAACAGTACGTTTAATCTAAGCATCTTTTCCGACGGAACTGTAATTTATTTTGCAGATTCACGACATTTGAGAGTTCGGCCGGCCCTGTGGACGGACAGACTGTGGACACATAAACGGTTAAATTTGTGCAGCCGGTCAGAGATGCTCTAAATCCCTCCTTCACAACAACTGATGTGTAGACTCTGAAACTATTCCAATTAATTACCTGCAGTTTAAGGGTAATCGAGGTCTGGATGACCGTAGCTCGGCTGTAGTATGTAGCGTCTGTTTGCTCGCAGAAGTAATAAAATTTGATGCTGAATAAAACAAGTGCATCCAATCTTGTGCACTCCTTGTTTTTTTCGCTGGATTCCATCTCTGTGCTTCGTTAATATTAAACCAGCATTGGACCAATTACGAGACTGCCGACAAGCAGGTATGTCAGTTGTATTTTACATAATCCTAGTTCAGCAGCGACACAGTGAGTGGAGAATCTCTGAGCATGCCATTGTCGCATCACGTGGATATGATCGAGCATCATTTATAATTTCATACTAGTTCAAATAGCCGCGGCGCCGCGCCCTTTATAATATGGTATGTCACTGACGGGTTTTTCGTCGTTGGTGCATAATATGGTCAGCAAGAGATTATTGGTTTTATAGTGTGTTTAACCGTGTGGTTGATGTTTTTTTCACACGAATTTTGGTCGTGTAGTTGATGTTATGGTGAAGACACGAAAGTGTGACAAAAATTTGGGCGCAAGAAAAATATGTCGACTACTTTGGCTTGGCGTCGCGCCCTCTCACCGATCTAATTATGTGGAGACATCCTGACCTCCCATGCGTCCGTGTTTCGACACGCGACATGCAGAGCCATGTGCAACCCTGATGGGAAGTCACGGTGCGTTTTCTCCCACAAAGGAGGCTTCGCGAGGGCCGAGGTGCTTCAGTCGCGTGCAGGGCTAGGTTAAACCCACCATACAATAAACTACACGATTAACTACACCAACATACCTCCACAGGTGACGACGCCTCTTGAACCCCGTGGTCGCGTCTCGGGACAGCGGCTCCTCATACTGTGTTGGCCCTTCCTCCACGATCGTCTACCTTGACAATGATGACGATAATGACACCGTTGATTGGGATGAACTTGCGGCATAGTAGGCTTAAGGCTATATTAGGGTTTAGGTTTAATTTTTGTTGAAATTATTTAAAATATTGACACAATTTAAATGAAATTATTTATTTCATTGATTCCATTTAATACTATTTTCTATTTTGATTTGGGGTACGGCTGGGTCATCACCCAATTGCATCGGACATCGGGATGGTCTAAAAAGGAAAAAAGAAAAGGTTGGCCAAGCCAAGCCAAAATAGTCGGCCTAAACCGCCCCTTCATAGGTCCCTTTCCCAGCCATGGATACTCCTCCTACGTACAAAAATCATTGTAGCTGAATTTGCATTTTAGCACGTCATTTTTCTACAAACAACCCGCGGTGCATACGACGGGGTATATCGTGTTGCCCCCGAGCTTCCCGATATTTAAAGAATAAACATCACAATGATGATTTAGCACTACTATCGCAACAAATGTCGAGAATTGCAATAGAATCCCTCACCGCATGTACAAAAAAAGAAGGTAGTATTACAACAAATTGTTGCAGCATTTCAAAGGAAGTAATGTCACAAAAAAGTGGTTTAAGAACAAAACAAAATATCTATATAATTGTTTGCAACACAATTTACCAACAAAAACTATCTCCTACTTCAACGAAAGACTCAAAATACTTCCAAAAAATGTGTTTCAAATTCTTTAAAGTTGTCCGAGCCATTGTAAATGAATATATCATCTAAAAATTCAACTCGAAATGAACCGCCGGCCGATCGATATGCACGCAAGTACAGAAAGCACGGCAGCTAATAAGCAGCAATGTGAAAAACCGGCCCATGTGAATTTTGTCACACATTCGTGTCTTCACCATAGCTCCCGCCTATATAGAGGAATATGCTCCAGCTGGTACACTGGCACTGCAGCAGCAATGGAGGCTTGGTGGACGCATTGCGAGTTTCATCTTGCGCTGCTTCTTGCAACATTGCTTTTCCTCTGCCGCGCTGCCACCTCGCCGCGGCGCCGCCTCCCGGGGCCGAGGGGGCTGCCATTCGTGGGCAACATCCTTGAGACGAGAGACATGACACACCAGGGTCTGGCACGCCTGGCCGCGCGCTACGGCGGCCTCCTCCAGCTCCGCGTCGGCCGCCAGCGCACCGTCGTCGTGTCGACGCCGGAGATGGCCCGTCTCTTCCTCCAGGTGCACGACCGCGCCTTCGCCAACCGCCCCGCCAGTGCGGCGACCGACTACCTCACCTACGGACGCGCGGACATGGTGTTCGCGCAGTACGGGCCCTTCTGGCGCGAGATGCGGAAGCTGTGCGCCCAGAAGCTCTTCAGCCACCGCCGGGCCGCGTCGCGGGCCGCCATTCATGGCGAGGTCGACAACTTGATCCGAGATGTCGCCAGGGGCAGCGGCTCCGGCTCGGTCGTCAATCTCGGTGACCTGGCGTTCGGCCTCTCCATGAACATCACCCTCCGGGCGGCGGTGGGGATGCGAAACGAGGGCAAGGACGCCACCGAGTTCATCGGCATCGTCAGGGAGTTCGCCGAGCTGTTGGTGGTGTCCAACTCCTGCCTCGCGGACTACGTGCCGTGGGTGGCGTGGCTGGACATGCAGGGGATCAACAGGAGGATGGTGGCGGCACGCGCTGCGCTGGACCGGTTCATCGACCGTGCCATGGACGAGCACCTCGCGCACCCAAAGCCCGTCGATGCCGCGGACGCCGACATGGTGGACGGCATGATGGCTTTGCTGCCCGGCTCCAGTGCTCATGGGTCGACGTCGACGCTGACCCTCACCAAGGAGAACATCAAGGCCACAATCATGGTACCACATACCTATCCCAGCACAGACAGCAGTGCCACTATTAGCTAGCGATTAGTTGCACCATTATCTAGTAGTAACGTTGGTGTGATGAATAATTAATGCATGCAGGATATAATGATCGGTGGGACAGGGCCATTAGCGATGATAATCGAGTGGCTAATGTCGGAGCTGCTGAGGAGCCCGGAGGAGATGAAGCTGGTGCAGGGCGAGCTGGCGGAGGTGATCGGCCTGCACCGCCAGGTCGAGGCGGCCGACCTTGACAGGCTCCCCTACTTCCGGTGCGCGGTGAAGGAGACCCTCCGCCTGCACCCGCCCGGCACGCTCCTGCTGCACGAGGCCGCCGAGGACTGCGACGACGTCGCCGGCCACCGCATCCCCAAGAACACGCGCGTAATCATCAACGTCTGGGCCATCGGCCGCGACGCCGCGGCGTGGCCGCCGGACCCGCACGCGTTCCGGCCGTCGCGGTTCGCTGCCGGCGCAGACGAGGCGGAGACGGACTACCGAGGCGGCCACTTCCACCTCCTGCCCTTCGGCTCCGGCAGAAGGTCCTGCCCCGCCGTGGAGCTGGGGATGTACGCGGCGGAGATGGCGCTCGCACGCCTCCTGCACGGCTTCCACTGGAGCCTGCCCACGGGGACGGCGCCGGAGGACCTTGACATGGGAGAGGCATACGGTGCCACCGCGCCACGAGCGGTGCGCCTGTCCGCCCTAACGGTGCCCCGTCTCACCTGTCCCCCAGTGGACTAAGCACACGACCACTCAACGCAAGTCAGGGTATCAGCATGTCCAAATCCAATAAAGTACGTGATCACAATGGCCGAGCTAAGGGCGGACACACATCAAATGTGTCCATGTTTTATCGTTTGGGTTGTCAAATAGACAAGTGTATGTAATGTCCGTCCTATCGACCTATCCGGAAATCGTTAAAAAAAGCGGTTTTGCTAGTTCTAAGTCGCCTGAGAACTCACGAGTTCTAAGTTGCGTCCACCACCGTTTGATCATGCGTCAAGATGTGTGCGTTTTTCTTTTTTCTTTTCTTTCTCACGTTTTTTCTAGTTACAAGTGATTTGCTACTGAATTTTTTCCAGTTACAAGTTGGTCGAAACTGATTTTTTTAGTTACAAGTGGGTTGTAACTGGATTTTTTTGTTGTAAGTGGGTTGCAATTGAATTTTTTTGCAACAATTTTTAAATTTGAACATTTTTTAGCCAAATCTCATGCGTATGTCATGCTTACGTCACCCCACTTAGAACTCACGAGTTCTAAGTCGACTGAGCTCTAGGCACGCCCTAAAAAAAGGCTTAACTTCGCGAAGGTTTATTCCCGTCCACTCAGATTTCGACACTTGTCCAATTTCGTTTGCTTCCAATTCCCACATTTTCTCTGCGCGTGACAAGTGGCGGCTTCCTGATGGTGCGCAGAGGGGTTGTACGTGCATTTATTTTAAGATTCGTTTTTTCAAAATAAAATATCTTAAAAACCGTTTATCCGATTTACGAACCGTTTTCACTTTCAAACTCCCCGCGTCGAGATTTTCAAAACTAGATCCCATGTTGATAGGTTTTGACGAACTTTTTTTTTGTACTTTGAATTGTGTATAGTTTGTACAACCTACGTGTAATAATATGTACAACCTGAAATTTGTATTTGTACGTACAACCTGCTAGGTGTAGTTGTACGTACAACCTGATCTGTTTTGAGGTACAACCAGGTCTGCGTTGCTATACAACCCGATCTGTGTGGTGATGTATAACCCAGTCTGCGTTGTTGTATAACCTGTTCTAAGTTGCTGTACAACCTGGTTTATGTTTCTGTACAACTCGGTTCTATGTTTCTGTACATGCGCGGGGCTTTTGTACGATCATCGCATGGGGCTTCGTACGGTGGAGGCCACTAACGCACGAACGATCGATCAGCGCGTGAGGGCTCGTACACGGAATGACGAACGATCGGCCTAGCGTGGGGATTTTGTACATAGAAGGTGCAGCCTTGTACGTGCGTACGGAGGCCTCGTACAGATCGGGCTGGATCGCAGCGCAGTCGACGGGCAGCAGCGACGCTTCGCATGTGGGGACATGTGGCGGGCAGCATCACGCACGGACGTGCAGAACTGGCCTTTGCGAAGGCTTGCCTCTAACTAGTGATACCCGACCTATCCAGGTCATTATTAAACGAGAGGGGTTCAGTTTTACGTCGAGAATAGCGGCCCAAGGGACATCCGGCACAGGAGCAACCCACGCTAGCGTGCATAAGATAACGGCGACTGTTAATAATGGTGAAGGCTTGAGTGTGCTTATTTTGCATGTGTGGGTGTGATGGAACGAGCATGTTCCTCGTTCTGACATCACCATGAGATGGGATCTCCCGATCTGAAATTGAAGTTTTGGATTATCCATGGACATGCTCTTCAATTTGCCTCGATTTTTCGGATTTGCATCTGGTCCCTTAACTACGTTCCTTTATTTGAATGAGCATGTTCCTTCAATTTTCTAGATTTACTTCCCGACAAGAGGATCTAGCAGCTGTGCGTCCTCCATCAAGCTCCAGCCTGCCGGCGGCGAATAGCAACACGGGGCTCGACCTCCTATTTGTTGCCATCCGTTCAAACTCCTTGTGAGGCTCTTCCGTGACGGGATGCAAGCGGCAAACTCGCGGGAAGGAACTGTTTTACTCTCGAGTTCGACGAGAGAGGAGAGAGAGAAATACAATTTTCTATTTGCTATGGCTCGGTCATACCGGTGTGGCCGACCTTAAGTTTTTCTGACTTAAGACCGAGACTCACAATGTTTAAAATTGCTTAAGGTCGACCCAAGAGGCTTATGACCCCTCCTTATTTCAACATTGGAGACGCCTAAGGAGTGAGGGAGTAACCTAGTATATCATTTTCCCGAGAATAAGCTAGTAGTATATCTTTGATAGGTCAGCAAACAGATGTTTGTACTCAGTTTAGAGCATCCACAGCGCGGCGCTTAGACACCGACGCTAGGATTTTGATCCCAGTCCATCAGCAGTTAAGGCCTGCGATCCTGGGCGTCGGGCGCAATCTCTATCGCCTGGCGCTAGCTGTTTCCTAGGTTGGGTTGTTGAGCTCAGAGGTGGCCGAAAGAGAATCATTAGCGTCTATGCAAGCGCCCAACGTTGCGTGGGTCGCTGCTTTCCTGCCTTTTGTATTTCATCCGAATTGTTTTAATTACATAAGCGCCTAGTTAAGCGTTGTTGCATTGTGGATGCTCTTAGGGCGTCTCCAATGTTTATTTTCAAAGTCGGTCTTAAGATGGGACCCACTACTTGTGCTATGGCAGACTACAATTCACCCAATGCTTAATGTTTTACCTGGGTCTTAAGGTGGAGCCCACGGGCAGTTATTTATCATTTTCTTTCAGCCGCCCAACAACTGCCTTCGTCTCTACGCGTATCCTACAGTACATGGGAGAAATCCCCAATCGTTGGGAAGCATCGTTTTTCTGGCCGGGCTCACAACCTCACAGGCAGTATCGTTTGGGGAAGCTCCGACGGCGATTCGTCGGCACCCCGTCCCCTAGTCTAATCCCAATCTGGCTCCTTCTCCTGGAGCGCTCGTAGCTTCTCCTTCAATCCCTTCGACGATTGTTCCTGGAGACCGTGGTGCGCCGGCCAGAAAAACTGGGGTCGACGTCCGCAGCGGCGTCAGCTTGCTTTCGAAGCTCTTGCGTGCCGCCCGGAAGTGCCGGTACTGCTCCGTCCAACTGCGCGTGCGGCGGCCTGCGCAGGTGCAGAAGCATATGCTGGATTTGGGATGGGATAACGGCGGCGATTTGCTCCTCCAGCGACCTTGTTTGGGGGTCTACGGCAGGTCGCGGCCCGATTTTGGTTGTCGGAATGGAGGGGGCGTGGTGGACGCGGCCGCAGAAGGGGTCATGTAGGAAATTTGGATGCGAACACCGGCGGCGGCCAACTCTGCCATGATTTTTTGGGCGTCGGAGCACTAGAGTTCATTTTTGCCCATGCGCGTCGCGGCCTCCTCCGAGCTTGGCAACGCTTCCAATGGTGTTTCCAACCTTCGTGCTTGCCATCGAGTCGCTCCCACGGTGCCGTGGTGGTTTTCCCCGAGCTCGCGGGAACGACGCTCCTTGCGCGCTGCTGCGACGGGAGCAAAGAGAGAATGACTTCTTTATTCGCTATGGCCGAGCCACACCGGTAGAGTCGACCGCAACGATTTCTCACTTAAGGTCGACGCGCGCAATGTTTATGGTCGGGTCTTAAGGCCACTTTTCTCTCTATGGCCGACTCTTAAATCAACATTGGAGACGCCGGGATTGCAAAACCGGCCGGATGGTGAAAAACGTGCCCCACTGTTTCAGCTGGTATTATACTAGGACGAGTCCTCGGAGCTCCAGGAGCACACGCACACACACAGACGCAAACTAGACGAAGAACACGAAGATCGAGATGCAGACGAAGATGAAGGTGGAGTCCACGCTGGTGCAGCCGAGCGAGGAGTCGCCGTGGTTCGGGCTGTGGCTCTCCAACCTCGACCTCGCCGCGCCACGGCGGCCCCGACGCCGACTGACTTATTCTTCTCGCCGTGCCGGCTCAGGGCGGCGCTGGCAAGGGCGCCGGTGCTGTTCTATCCGCTGGCCGGGCGGCTGCAGATCAAGTGCAATGGCGAGGGCGCGCTCTTCGTCGTCGCGAGGGTGGACCGCGCCGGCGAAGACATCTTCACCGTCAATAACTACGAGCCCTCGCCGGAGGTCAGACGTGCGTTCGTTCCGTCCGCGTCCGGCGACCCGCCCGGCCTTATGGCCATGTTTCAGGTGACGTTCCTGAGGTGCGGCGGAGTGGTGCTGGGCACGGGAATCCACCACGGGGCGATGGACGGCATAGGCGCGGCCCACTTCATCCAGACGTGGACCGGCCTGACGCGTGGCCTCGCCGTCTCCGAGGCGCCGCCCTGCCACGACCGGAAGCTCCTCCGCCCGCGGTCGCCGCCGCACACCGACTTCGACCACCCGGTCTACTCCCCCGCGTACCTCACCGGCCACCCACGTCGTCCATTCGTGGCCCGCCTCTACTCCGTCTCCCCGAAGCTGCTGGCGGGACTCAAGTCCCGGTGCGCGCCCGGCGTGTCCACCTACGGCGCCATCACCGCGCACCTCCGCGGGCTCGCGCTAGGCTCCGACACCCGGCTCCGGGTGACGGCCAACGTCAGGCACCGCATGCGCCCTCCGCTGCCCCGGCACTTCTCCGGCAACGCCATCCTGCGGGACCTGGTCACCGTGAAGGTGGGCGACGTCCTGGCCCAGCCCTTGGGATTCCTGGCCGACACGATCAGGAAGGGACTAGACCACATTGACGACGCGTACGTGCAGTCGGTGGTCGACTACCTGGAGCTGGAGCTGGAGTCCGGCGACGGCAACGGCCTGCAGGCGTCGCCGGGGCAGCTCATGCCGGAATCGGACCTGTGGGTGGTGAGCTGGCTGGGGATGCCCGTGTATGACGCCGACTTCGGCTGGGGCGCGCCGCGGCTCGTGGCGCCGGCGCAGATGTTCGGCACCGGCACGGCGTACGTGATCCAACGCGCCAACAGAGACGACGGCATCGCCGTGCTGTTCGCGCTGGAGCCCCAGTACCAGCAGTGCTTTCAGGACGTCTTCTACGAGGAATGAGATTCGATCGTACTCGCATAAAATCCTCCTACGTTTCTCGAGTTATTAGTAGTGCCAAAGCCAAAATTTAGGAAACCAGAGCAAGAGCTTTGCGGTGGTGGCTGGTGCTGAATCTGTCCATTCCAATAAGAAAACCAGTATAATCTTTGTGGATGTGGGTGCTTTCATTTGCGGTTTAACAGATAAAACATCTTATTATTTAAATCAAAATTACTCTCTCTATATATAGGGGTGCTATGGTTTAGTTCATATTCTGCCTACTACCTATGCACGCGAAAAGTTAATCTAAAGCACATGTCCTTACTAGTATGGTCCATAGATTTTTGATTGTTTTATCCCCATATGGATTTTGATCGTAGAGCCTTCAACCGTATTTCTTCTGCTCTTTAGCAACTTGAGCTTCAGGAGAGTGTGGGGCAATCGATGCAAGCGGCGGATGCCAGCGCGTGGGCGGGGAACAAGAAGCAGAAGGCCAAACAAAGGAAGGCCTTGAGTCCTCTCTCAATACCAGGTTGTAATGGGAGAAAGACAAGATTTTGGGTGGGATATGTGCCTCTTAAGATTGTTTCTCCTGCGCTCTAGCCACCAACCCCAATGCATCTGTAGCTGATAACTATAAGGTTCAGTCACATGCATGGGAAATTCAGTTTAAGAGATCTTGTGGTGAGGAAGAGTTTAAATCATGGGATTGCTTGACAAATTTGATTCACGACGTAGTTTTATCAGAATAGGAAGATAAAAGTGATATGGGCGTTCGAAGCAAAGGTAACCACGAAGCTACTTAATTTGATAGACGCCGAGAAAAATAGGATTATATTCTAAAACATAAGGATGTGAAAACGAAACCCGTTTGTAACAGTTTTTTCATTTTATGTATTTATTTTTGCGAACACGCAAAAAGCTTGCGTGTGGACTTAGATAGATCATTTTATGTATGTATAGTATAAAATGGAGAAAAAGTAGGACAGACGAATCCCTAGTAAAACAATAGTAGTATGTATGTACGTATGCAGAGTCTAGATATTCTGGCTCCAATTCTTCCATCCAGCTTGAGTCAAACTCTGCTAGGATGTGTATGTAGGTTGCACATAAAATATCGAAAGATCGATGCCATTTTTTTTTGCTAAACCACGTTGCGAGTCTGAGCCCCATTTGCAAATTCAAGACGTCATCAAGCGATGTCGCAGGCATGGAGGGCCCAATGTGTAACCGGGCAGAAATATATAAGTATCGCTGTATCTTCTTCCTCCCGAGTCCCCATTTCAGCTTTTGCAATCGCCAACGGCCAACGCCACCAACAAGCTAAATCGAAGACGGTAACATCCCGACGAAGCTACATCGATCCTCTGGCTGGCAGCAGCCATGGCCGCCGTCGGCGTCGTCGTCTTCCTCGCTGCTGCTCTAGCAGCGGCCTGCGGCGTTGAGGCGGCGGTCGTTGAGCACACCTTCATAGTAAGCTTTCCTAGCTCCAGGCTCTAGCAAGCTTCTCATCTTTCTCTCTCCGCATTCTTTCTGAAACGAGACTCGAATTAATATATAGGTTAGCCAGATGAAGCTTCATCACCTGTGCAACGACACGCTGGTCACCGTGGTGAACGGGCAACTCCCCTGCCCAGCGATCGAGGTCACGGAAGGAGACTCGGTGGTTGTTCATGTCATCAACAAATCGCCCACCGGACTAACAATTCACTGGTACTAACTCCTACTTATTCTGTCATGATTTGTTCTAGGAGTAGTACAAAACATGGAGCTATCACACACAACTGTATATATATACGGATTATACAAATGAATAAATAAATAAATAGGATGAGCTATAATTTATACTTCCTCCATCTCGGTTTATTAGGCACAATACCAAAATCAGATTTTCTCAAGAATTAGGCACGATTAGCATTAATGATCTCTTAAAAATGCTCCCAATCATTTCTTCTCCCCAATCCCAATCCCAATCCCAATCCGCATGAGATTTAGTCAATAGTACTTCGTTTAATTAGACCAATGCATGCACTTCAGATTGGATCTTATTGGTCTTTCCTAATCAATTGCATGATTTAGGAGTAATTATCTCGGTCAATCCTCATTTGCCTAGATCCTAGAGAAACTTCAAGTATATATGGTCACCGCGGATGCACCTCCAGGCATTTTTCTATGACATGACATCCAAGTGTAGGTGGTTGGTGGCGCGCCTAAACTCGGGGCAGTGATGATGTCCCCGGTCTGGCCCCTTCTAGCTCCGATTAGCTTGCATCACCTTTGTAGAAGACCACACGTACAAGCGGAGCGACACCAGCGAGTTGCTAGACTCCAAGAGCGGCTTCTCGTGAGGGGGAGGTCGCAGTGGCGAGATCGCCCCAATTAATTTGACAGTTTTCTTAGTAACATAACAAATGAATTCACTCATTGGCTAGCAACAATTTCCACTTCACTAAGAACCACAAACAACTCTCGGAAGCAACACTAGCTAGATCGACCGAGAAGACCAACAGTGAGAGCGGGAGAGGCGATGGTGAGGGAGCAAGAAGGTGATGCTGGCTCTTTGTCCCTATGGATAGGAACATGTGTGTGGGTTGGGAGACAAAGTGGAGAGAAAGCTAGAAAAAAGATCGGTTGCTGTCAAGCGAGGCCAACGACTTACAAGCGGGCTCTTATCCAAACGAATGTTCGTGTGTGGTGGGGGAGGGTATTTGTATTTTGATACTTTCCATCACGTTTTATCTATTTGAAGTTTTGGGCCTAAGTTGAAGTTTCTTTATGCATAAATAGTTAAATTCACAACTTTGATCTCGATTATTGTATATATGTAGGCATGGAGTGAAGCAGAAACTGAATTGTTGGGCTGATGGGCCAGGGATGATAACCCAATGCCCAATCCAACCGAACAAGAATTTTACATATCGATTCAACGTCATCGGCCAAGAAGGCACATTGTGGTGGCATGCACACGTCGGCTTCCTACGTGCAACAATTCATGGTGCCTTGATCATCCGCCCAAGATCTGAGCATGACTTATATCCGTTTCCCAAACCTGATGAGGAGATCCCCATTGTTATAGGTTTGTGTATGCAAGTTTGTAAAGCCATATAACCGCCTCACTTGCTACTTAGTTAGATTTTCTTAAATGTAGGTGAATGGTGGGACGTGGACCTTGTTGAGCTGGAAAGGAGAGTTGAGAATAGAATCTATGAAGATTGGCCTCGTTCACCTACAATCAATGGAATGCTTGGAGACCTCAGCAATTGTTCAGGTAATTCCTAAAACTGATCTTAATTTTAATTGCTTTAGTAATAACCTCTTAACTACAGTCTATGAAGATATTTCTGGATACAAATCTAATGGTACTGACTGAATCTCACCAATCTAAATATGCTAGAATTTCATAGTTACTATGAAAAGCATGCATGCTTTCTAAGAAGTCATGTAAAACACTAATTTTTTAAACCTGCCGTTAATGTTCCATTCATTTATTTGTTGTTAGAATACTACTTTGAAGACCAAACCTCATCGTTCTATGCTAGCCAGGCTAGCTAACTTTTAACTCCCCTTTTAGAGGTCATCGAAGACAACTACATTCTTAATGTCGAGCGCGGGAAGACATATCTCTTACGGATAGTAAATGCAGCCCTCCACGAAGAGTACAACCTGAAGATCGCTGGTCATAACTTCACAGTAGTCGCCGTCGACGCCAACTATGTGAAACCATACACCACAGATACCGTCGTGCTCGCGTCCGGTGAGACGGTTGATGCTCTGGTCACCGCGGACGCACCTCCAGGCAGGTACTACATGGTTGCCCAAGCAGTGCAGTCACCGGAGCCTAGCCCCCAGATCCCCGTGTTGACATCCAGAGGGATTGTATCCTACAATAATCCAAGCAAAGGGTCTGATGATGATACTCCGATAGTCATGCCTGAATTACCCGATCAACACGACGCAACACCATCATTCTACTTTCGTGGCAACCTGACCAGCCTATTGCCTCAGCCGGTTCCGATGAAGGTCGACGAGCATATCTTGATCGCCATTGATGTGGGGGACATCTGCCTATATGTCGGATCACCAAATTGCATGGTGTCCAAGTTGAACAACATATCGTTCGATCTTCCCAAGACGACGTCGTTGCTCCAAGCACACTACTACAACAACATGAGTAGCAGCGTAAGCTTGTTGCGAGAGTTACCAAGCAGTCCACCAATGGTAGAGTTTGGTCACAGCCCAACGTCGAAGGCGACGCTGGTGAGGAGGGTGCAACACAACACCACCGTGGAAATCGTGTTCCAGAACCCGTACTCGTCAGACTTGATCAGCAATACGAACCCGATGCATCTTCATGGCCACGACTTCTTCATTCTTGCTCAAGCGTTTGGGAGGTACGACCCGGTGAAGGATGTGCAGGCGTACAACTTAGTGGATCCACCAGTGAGGAACACTGCCCTTGTCCCCATTTATGGGTGGATGGCCATCCGGTTCGTCGCAAATAATCCAGGTAAAACATACATACATACATGCATGCATCAAGTAGGTTTAGCATGAAATCCGTTTTCTTCAGAGTCTCACGCTTTAACATGCCGCCATGAGCCTTATAATGAAGGATTCTATATGTATGGTTGAATGTCACATATAATGTTTTGCATCCATTCAAAGCTGTAAGTTTTAACTAGTGTACAATCTGTGTATAGGTGTGTGGTTCTTGCACTGTCATATGGAAAAGCACGTATCGTCGGGCATGGCATTGGCACTTGTGGTGGAGAATGGACCCACAAGGGAGACGACTCTCCCCCCGCCTCCAGTTGATTATCCAAGTTGTGTAGATATAAACACCAGAGTGGCAGATGAATGACGAAAATATTAAGCGGGATATCTTTTGTTTTTTGTAGTGTATATTTTGCTTATTGGATTTGTAATTTTCATAACAATTGATTGTCAATATGTATATTGCAGGAGATCAAAACAAAAGTCTCTGGTCATAAAGACCCACCAGGGGTTAGACTTAGACCTTCACATAAAGTAGATGATTTCCGGCTTCACAAATTTGTTGAATAATTTACGAAATTGGAAGGCTCATTAGTGACAACAAGTCGACTAGAAGTTAGATATTGAGCCCTTAAATTTTTCCTCAAAGTAATAACTGAAATAACCAAAAAATTCAAAGAATGATTGTAGGATACCAGCCACTGTCTCGAGGCGTTTTGATGTAAGCGCTAACAGCAGCCTACACCACCTCTGCCTCCACCATAGATCGGTTCCCTCAAATGAAATTGTAGTTTGGAGAAACATCCGTGGGAGTTTTGTCTCAAATGAAATTGTAGAATCTGTGCCTTGCCATCCTTTTTTATTTATTTTTAGATGTTATCAATAGCTTTAATCCAACTAGCACAGGAACAAATTTGCTTGCAGAACTTAGTATAACGCAACCACTAAACATTATGTTGACGCCAGAAGGCAATCTTGTCTTCTTCAATAATACAGACATGAATTCATATCCTTTCAAAATTAATTTATCCAAAAAGCCACACACACGCAAAGCCAAGCAAATACCCCCATAAACTCTGTAAAATAGAGGCGCCAAACTACCCAAAACGTAGATTGTTGCTTGTCCTCTAGCAATTTAAGAAAATAAACATTAACATTAGGGAACTTGATATTTGAATACATGTTCTTATTAGTCTGAGGTGATATAATATATCAGTCTAGACGAAACCTGCAACCTTAACATTAGGGAACTTGATATAATATATTTGAATACAAAATTTTGAAATTGTTCCTTACTTGCGACGAGTGGTGATTCGTCATAATTTTATGTAGTGGATATTTTAATAAATTAAATAAAGGCCATATGCATCGATTGATGGCGAGATTGTGGGGTGGATATCCCCATTTTTCGAAGAAAAAATCTTGAGCCGAGTGGTAACCTTTTTCCTTTAAATTGTTACTTGTCCAGCTTACTCCACACATTTGGATCAGACTTGCTTGTAAAGGTTGAAACCGTGTCACACACATATATATGAAAGCTTTTATCGCCAACTGAACTACGTCAGCAAAAACGATTAGTTCCGACGGCTGACCTAGTTCTCCATGAAAGCGTTGATGGCATCTCAACGCAAGAGGGTGGTTTTCCTTCCCTATATCCGTGGAAACACCTTTTGATAAGGTTTAGAGAATTACAGATGCAGACATTGGTGAAAATGTTCAGTAGTTGACGCCGTTATCACATGTACTGCTCTCGAACAATCCGACTCTAGGGAGGCTGGCCAACGACATATTGAAACCAAACGACGAAGGCCATCAAGGCAAGCAATGATCTCAGCTTCCTCCGCACTTGCAC
Source organism: Poa annua (assembly GCA_026929855.1). NCBI lineage: Eukaryota > Viridiplantae > Streptophyta > Magnoliopsida > Poales > Poaceae > Poa > Poa annua. Next base: position 1,620,687 of record CM049431.1, on the reverse strand, counting down.
AATAGGAACATGTCTCCACTCTGAGAGAAGGGGAAGGCCCGCATGATCTCTTACAATGCTGCCAATGCCAGCAATTTGGGAGAGTGAGATGGCTCAAGATCTTTTTACCGTCGACAAACTTCAGATCCTTAGGTTGTACAAATAAGGAGTATTTTTGTGCCAAATAAGAAGATTCGTGGTGTTCCCAAGAAAAAGATTCGTGTTACTACACGTTAGCACTAATTAATGCACTATACAGGTCATATGCCTGCAACTGATGCTCGACCAAGATTTCATCTTTATTTTATCATCATGCATTTGGATCCACAAAATCAGAACTGTTTTGCCGCTCTCTTAATCAAAGCGGAACACTCTGTAATATGTGCCAAAAGATTCGTGCATTTCTTGTCAAACAAGAAGATTCGTGATATATTCCCTAGAAAAAATATTCGTAGTAGATGTTGGCACTTGTTAATCCATCGTAGTACAACAATATGCCTAACAACTGACATACAATATTGCTCAATCAATATACTTATATTATCTTTACGTTATCTTGCATACGCATCTACTGGAGAATCACCACCGTCTGATCCCACTCTTCCACTGCATGGTTGTCCGTGTTTGTAGCCGCAAATATTACTTGTAAAAATAATCACAAAGATTAGCATAATTATTGCGAAGCTTAGCCACGAAAAAAGATTCGTTGACGTCGTAACAAAGATTAATCACAAAGACACACGTATTTTTACATTCAATAATATGCGGAGATTACGGTTCGGATCAAGCAGTGCCCTAAAAAATATATATGCGGAGATTACGGATCAGATCGAATAGCTGCCCTCGTGTTCCAGTTAAGTGGTACACCGATCGTAGACAAAACTACCCACTATTTTTTTTGGCGAAGTAGATTACCTACTCTATGTTTTTTTATTATGATTCCTACTTTAGTTTTGTATAGAATGCTTACCAACTCTAGTTTATTTTAGTACTGACGACTAGCTAGGTACCTGCTCTAGGTTTTTTTGGAGGAGACTATTTTCTCACACAAATAAAACTCTTAAATGCGTCCAACAGTACAATTTTCTTGTGTGAAGAAAACAATTTTCCCGCACTACGGGAGTGGCAGATCAGCCCGACGGCAATTATAACGCCGACGGCCAAACGTCGGGGCCGTCGGCGTCACAATCTAGCACCGACGGCCAGAGAAACACCGTCGGGTTCAAAACACCGTCGGCGTTCTAATGTGAGCCCGACGGCCACCGTCGGCGTCAAAACACCGTCGGACTTCTCCTCCCGTCTTCCCCGCGTGGGCGTCCTGGACGAAGCGACCTGATCACATTGTAACCCCGACGGTATAACCGTCGGCCTCACTATACAGTTTTTTCAGTTTTTCTCAAAAAATTAGATTACATTCAAAAAAAATATGAAAAAATACTAAAAAAAAGGAAACCCTTTGGCATGAAGTCTTTTGACGTGTACTAGTTTTTAGAAAAATGATAAATTTGAGTTTTGGCAACTTTTTAAAATAAAACTTTACAAAAAATATCAATCATATACAAATATGTAATAGTTTTAACACATATGTGTGACCATTATCATGTCATAGTTTGTGATAAAGTGCTCATAATCAGCACATATGTGTGTCATGGTATGTAAAACAACGTCGTCGAAGCGATTTTCAAAACTCTTTTTAGAAATATCATTTTCCATTTTTAAGTGTGAAAAATGACTTTTTTTGTGAAGCAAGTACATAAAATATGGTCCAAAATGACACCCATTTAATTTTCGCAAAGAGTAGAACAAATTTTATGGATAATATCTTAATATGAGGATTTTCCTTAATTTCTATCTAAATTCGCCTCTTTAATTGACTTTATGTCAATTTTCCGGAAGTAATTCAAATTTGAACTACAACTGTGTGATAGTTTGCTCTGAAGTTCTTACAAAAATAATTTTAAGGTACACAAGTAGTGGTTACAACATAGAACCGTCAATAGTTTTGAAAAATTCGACCACTTTTGATGAATAGCCATGCTCTCCATTTTGACCGTTTTTTGAAAGAAATGGAAAAATATGAAAAAGTACTCAAAAAAAGAAACCCTTTGGTATGAAGTCCTTTTACGTGTACTAGTTAATAGGAAAAATGATAAACTTGATTTTTGGCAAACTTTTCAAAACGAAACTTCACAAAAATATCAAACATCTATAAACATGCATAGGTTTCAAGACAAATGACCAATGTATGACCATTATCATGTCATAGTTTGTGATAAAGTGCCCATATTCAGCACATATGTGTGTCATGGTATGGGAAACAACGTCACCGAAGCGATTTTCAAAATTCTTTTTAGAAATATCATTTTCTATTTTTTAAGTGTCCGAAATGACTTTTTTTGTGAAGCAAGTACATAAAATATGGTCCAAAATGACACCCATTTAATTTTCACAAAGAGTAGAACATATTTTATGGATAATAACTTAATATGAGGATTTTCTTTGTTTTCTATCTAAATTTGCCTCTTTAATTGACTTTATACTGATTTATGTTGGTTCTTGTTTGTTTTAAAAGACATTATTCATTATGAAAATGATGGCATGGATGTCATATTTGGATTCCTCTCATTTTTATGATCGATATAGACATTTTATTTATTAAATTCTGATATATCAATATGAAGATATGAATTATTTTTTATTAAATGGAAATGACAAAACAAAAATAAAATAATTGATTATTATTATTATTATTCAAGTATTATTAAACATAGTTATTTTGTTTATTCAAATCTTATTTTTGAAATTTTAAAGATTAACAAATATAATATCTGATATGAGGGTTAATATGATTGCTATCATACTAATAGCAACAAGGTATGACATCTCAACTGGAATCTCATTTGAATAGAACTCAATAGTTAAGCGTGCTTGGCCTGGAGCACTCTAAAGATGGGTGACCGTCTGGGAAGTTTGACTAAGGGTGAATAGTTTGAGCTAAGATTATGATTAAGTGTGTGAGTGGATAGTTTGAGCTAAGATTATGATTAAGTGTGTGATATGAGATTAAATATATGACTAAATTGGAGTTAAAATAATAATAAAAAAGTTGAAAAAAAATAATTTTGAAAAAAAAATTGGTAGTGCCATCTATGAGCCCGACGGCATTGCTGACTAAATTGGTAGTTATAAGGCCGACGGTTATACCGTCGGGCTTACTATGAGCCAACCGTCGGGCTTACTATGAGCCCGACGGTATTTGCGACGCCGACGGCCACGGCGTGAGGCCGATGGATCACAGCCCGACGGCCTTAGGCCGACGGTGGCCGTCGGGCTCACTTAGGCCGAGGGTTTTTGTGCTGAGTCCGACGGCAAATGCCGTCAGGCTCTGCTGTTACTCCTGTAGTGCCGTGTCATGGGAGCTTTTTTCGTCAAACATTTTTGGAGTCCAAAACTAATTTTCAAAAACACTAATCTTTGTTTTGGGATTGCAACATTTTATTTTACGATATAAACAAGGAAACGACTGTGGGTTAGCCGCCGGATAAACATATGCGTATGAACCTCGGCTTGTGGGTTTTGCTTGTGCTTTTTTTCGAAGGATCTGTATGTGCTGGTAATTTCTAGCCGAGACGGGTTTCACAGTATGGATCTTTTTGGGTTTGGTAGACGAAAGATCATGTAAACGGTGTTGAGCTGGACAAAAAACAATTAACTGGGGGTAGATTATGCTGCCAAATCAGGCTTGGATACCCTGCTCAAAGAACGGGACAATGAGGGCGCAAGATGGCTGGTCACAAAGGTTAGTGAGCTTCACGGCTCATGCAGGCCTAGGACTTCCACCACTAGTTGATCTCTCTTTAGATCTTGTTAGTCGGTTAAGTTGTACTAGGTAACTTGGCGCGGCCTAAGCCGCGCCAGTGAGATAAAACAAATATAATTTGAACATTTATTTAAGTTTGGAAATGTAACGTTCATAGTGTTTTTCTTGTGTGTAAACCTACGTCATGCTGAAACTCTCAAATTTGTTGCGTTGTGTTATTTGTTGAATTATGTTATAAGCGTGTTGCATTGTGATATAACTAGTTAGTTACCTTTTGTAATCATTCTGATTTTTTAGTATTTTCTGATGGTTATGTTCAAAAATATTGTTGCGACAGTGAGATAAAGAAATGGTAGTTTGATCATTTATTTGAGTTTGGTAATTTAATCCATTTAGTAAATTTGTTCTTTTGTCTAAATTTACTGCGTGACGAAACTTTAAAATTTCTTGTGTTGTGCCATTTGTTGCGTTGTCTAGATTTACAAAATTATTCAAGTTGTGGTGGTTTTAAATTCAAATTCGGTTTGGAAATGGATTTAATAGTTGCTTGAAACTACACGGTGTAGAAACTTTCAAATCATCCCGTATTTTTATATTAGGTAGTTAGTTATTTGTTATTGTGGTCAGCTTGATATTTTATGGTTTGTATTTAAAGGAAACAAAGTTAAAATCTACTCAAATTTGAAAATGTTTTGAAGCGCAAAAATGTTTTCTATTCCTAGCATAAGTAAGTACTTTTCTTTTTTGAGGTCATTCTGTTGTTTTGTTGATAATTTTTGGTGGATAAATTTGAAGTTATTAGTAACCCAAATTTGTATTCGAAGGAAATAGACTAGAAATTTGCCCAAATTTAATTGTTTTTTAGATGCTAATATTTTTTGTCTCGGCATAAGTAATTAGGTCTATTTATTGTGGTCATTTTGATATTTTTTTAGCTTTTTATGATTTGGAAATCAAAAGTTATGAATTATTCGAATTTTATTCATTTTCTGTATTTTTTAAGGCGCTGACAGAGGGGACCCACGCGTCAGCCGCAACATGCTGACGCCAGCCCTTGACGTCAGCCGGCGGCGGAGGTGCCCGACGCTGCTGATCCCGCGCAGCGCGGCGGCGCACGAGCGCGGCCTCGAGACGGCAGGGATTCGAAGGAGCAGTAGGAGTGGAGACGAACGGGCGGCGCGGAGTGCAGTTTGGTCACCGGAGTCGCCGGTGGCGACCAAATCCATGGCGGCGGACACGAAGCGCGGCGTTGACGAAATCGACCGGATTGGAGACGACTCCGGTCGTATCAGGGCACGATCTGAGGCGAGGTGATGGCGAAGGAGACGGAGAAGGACTGAAGGAGATATGCCCTAGAGGCAAATAAATAAGTATTATTTATTGCATTATCTCATGAGTTTATAATAGGTCTGTGTATTGTGCTGTGACTGTATTAATAGGAATCGTTAATACACGTGTGATACATAGACAACCAGGTCCCTAGCGAGCCTCTATCTGAGCTAGTCCATTGGGCAACAGTTGATCGAGATTCCCGATCAAGGACAATGACGTCGGTTGACAATGGGGTCATCTTGTTAGTAGAATAAGGTGGTGGACATACGCAAAGTATTGCAATAAGATCGTATTACGATGTTTGTCATTTGCAATAGTTAAGAGTGTGATAGCTTATTCCTTGGACCGTGAGACCGCACTTATTGTTGCTTCGTAGGGGTACTTTGAGAGCATCAAACGTTGTGTCTTATATAGCATGACAATAACGGTGTCCATCTTGGGTATTCCGAAAGAGCATCAAGACGTGAGGATCAAGAGCGGGATTTGTTCATTCTTGTAATGGAAAGATACTCTGGGCCCACTCGGTGATATTGCATATATATAGCTGCGCAGCTTATGACTAGGTCATGGAGATGTAATATCGCAGACGAGTTAATAACCTTTGTCGGTAACGAGATACAGCAAAGGCATCGGTGTGTCTACGATCATATCTCGGACAAGGTAGTATCGCAGAAACAAAGGGAATGAATATCATACTTATGGTTCAACGACGATATTCGTGGAATGCACAGGGGTCGTCATATATTTCCAGGTATCCCTGACGATCATTGGTGAGCGGAGTGTCTCGACCATGTCTGGAGTATTCCCGAACCGTAGCGTAACAAACTTAAGGTCTTAGCGATGCTAGAGATAGGTTCTGGAATTTTATAGGTTTTTATTGGAGAGAAAGAAACGATCCGGAAAGAGTTCCGGTGGTCCGGAAGGAGTTCCGGTGAGCTATGGAAGGGTTCCGGGAATGTCCGAAAGTTGTTCGGGTGGTTCCGAAATAGTTTCGGAGTCATGGGATATTGAATTATATATAAATATATTAATTATGAATTAATGGGAATTTTATATTAATTTAATATTAATTAAATAAAGGAAAAAAGGGGCTCCCACCTAAATGGGCCCAAAGAGGGCCCATGAGGGGGGGAGGCGCACCATGCAAAGGGGCCTTCCCCCCCTTAGTCCGAATTGGACTAGAGGAGGGCCCAAGGGGGGGTTCGGCCGAACCCCCCTCCCCCTCTCTCCTTTAGTCCCACATGGGGGAGCCAAGGGGGTTGGCACACCCCCTTCCCCCTTTATATAGCAAGGCATATTAATTGTTTTAATTCATAGGAAAATCCAATTAATTCCCGATTTCTCTCTCGATCTCGTGGTTCCCAAGTCGGAGCCGCGCCGAGTAGAGGAAGAAGGTCTCTCTCCACCTAAGCCAATACCGCAGAGCGCCGTTGCTCTGCGGGATTCCAGAAAAGGTCTGCTCCTGCGATTTCAGCTGGATCTGAATGACCGGGAGTCGTCGCTAGGCTCCGTATGTTTGCGAGTGCTCGGAGGCTACTCTGCTGAGAAGCTTGGGCGACATCGTCTCGCCCCCTGCAGCCGCCGCGCCTCCTCCCCCCTTGCCGGCGCGCCACCCCCTCTGGCGCTGGCGCTCTGCTTCTTCCGCCCGACGCCCGTCGACGCAGATCATCGACACAGATAATCGTCGACACCCCGGCGTCATCGACTTCGACATCGCGGCAAGATCTTCGCGACCTCGAGGTCGGCTACGTACGACTTCATCGTCAACGCTTGTGCGGGAGCGTAATCCCCGCTATCGGTCTACATGGAGGTAATGTAACCTGTTCCGCCACCGTTATCGCATGTACTAGATAGATAGATCCTGGCTAGTTAGGGTTTCGTACGCTAGAAAATTATTGTTTTCTGCCCCGTAACCCCTTCAGTGGTATCAGAGCCGATCTATGCGTAGTACTGCTGGTACGGTTAGAACTCATGTTGAATGAGGGCGTCTTTCTTATATTTGCTACCCTCTAGCGTGCACTTGCGATGCCTTCGGTATTGAGTTGATGAAGCGGCCCGGACCGACTTTACGCGTACGCTTACGCGAGACTGGTTCCACTACTGACATACGGCTTGCACCGTATCTGTGGCTGGCGGGTGTCTGTTTCTCTCTCTCTAGTCGGCAAAGCATTTTCAATGGAGGGCCCGAAAGGGATGCTTAAACATGCAATTATACGATTGACGTTGTGGTACAAAGTTCGTAGGTAGGGAAGCGGTTCTCTTACGAATAAGCCTATATGCCACGTAAAACTTGCAAAACTAAATAAAGCTAGAGGCGTCTAACTTTGTTTTGCAGAGGCGTTATTTCATGTGACATGGTTACGGTAAGTTTTGATATTACTCGTACTGTCGGAGGCAATGGAGGGCTCCGTAGACTCGGAGTCATGCCGGGGCGCCGGGGGCCAGGCACATGGCGCCACGAAGGTCCAGGCGCATCGACCATGTCACATCGCACTTCATTGCATCATTATTGTGTGCTGTTGTGTGTGCATCCTATTGATTGCTTATATGCTAGATATACAACGGTAGCATCATAAATAGGATGATCCCTAAACAAATACCAAAATTGTGTTCTCCCTCGTTGCGCACCACCAAGAAAGTTCTACGTTATGAGGCAGGCCGTGATGATCGGGTGTCACACATCTCGTCGTTCGCATACAGTGGGTGTAAGCCATGTTGCACGCGCAGGTCTTCGAGGTTTGATTGGCGAGCCTAGCATACTCAGAGGTATGGCCTCGGAACACGGGAAGATCGAAAGATCGAGCACGAGTCATAGAGTTGTTATGATCGACATTTTATGTCCACCTTTGAAGCTGTGCTGCCGGCCGTGATGATCGGGGGTGGTGGAGTGGATGAGGGTCGTGTTGTCACCATTATTATTTTAGGGATAATAATCTTGGTGTGGTGTGTTTTTTGATAATGAGATTATAGAACTAAAACTCATCTACATATTATAAACTTTACCTTACCTCTTTTGCGATCACATCTGTAGACTACGCAACTATACTTCGGTTACTTCCTCAAGAGCCCGGATGCTACATTAGAAGCCGACGGGTCCAACTTCCTCAGATGGTACAGGGGTTTTAGAAACATTCTCGAACACAACAACATTCTATATGTTCTCGATGAACCGTTAGGAGAAGGACCAGGAGATTCTGCTAGCGAGGAGGAGGAAGAAGATTTCCGTAAGCGTCGAGACATATTCATTGAAGTGGAGATCACCATGACCGTATGCTTGGCACCCGAGTTGAAAGAGATGTTTCGACGCAAGGAGCCAAGCGTCATGATGGATGCGATAAAGACGCACTTCGGGGATGAATTGAAGCGTGAGCAGTTCAGACAGCTGAAAATGTTCCAGACCATTCACATGGAGGAGCACACCTGTCTGAAGACACATTTGAAGAGATTGTATGACATCTACTTCCAGCTGACGATGGTCTTCGACTACTGGATGGCAGATTCCTGTGCCATTCGGACTGTCTTGATATCTCTACCTCCTACCTATGAGAAGCATGTACGTAAGTACATTTTGAAAGCCGACGATATGAACTTCTACGTGTTCATTCGTGAGTTCCAGTCTCTGAAGGTTGATTCCATCGAAGGAGAGATCTTCGATGCTACAGGTATATATTTGATATATGCAGAATTATGAATTCGCCCATGGAATATGATGAAATTTCTGATAATTGCTCTGTTTGTGAAACAGGTCCTGATTATCACGTATATGCGGCGCAGTTTGATGTGACCTGGCGCTGAAGCTGGTAGTCAAGGAGTTGATGGCCTTTTGGTGTTCACGTCCTCAAGTTATCATAGTTATCATTAATAGTTTTTGATACGATCTTTTGTAATAGTGAGCGAGTGTGTGTGTCTTGATTGTTGCAAGACAAAGTTATTCATGTAATAAGACAAGTTCAGTTGTTTTATGTTATGGAACAAGTCAGTTGTTTTATCTTATGAATAAAGTTTCCACATCTCAGTTACATTGATTGTATGATAAGTATTCATAATCGTAGATATGATAAAATAGCTTGTCCCATGAACAAAGGTTCTATTGTTAGAACAAACGCTGTCAAGTTTAGTCATAAAAGCAATGAAAGAAGTAATGGATAATTTTGATCCATTTAAGTATTTCTAGTGCTAGATTGATTAAGCTTGAAATCAGGTGTTGAAGTTGCAATACTAGCGGAAATCAATTGAGTGTCATTTTAAATGATTAATTGATGATGTTCATAGCGTGATCCGAATTCCTCCATTTGGTAAATAGGAGTATTTGCCCGATAAATTGTGGAATCTGAAATTAATTTGATGATAGATCAAATGGGGTTTTTTCAGAAGAAAGATTAGTGAAAATTGTATTCACAAAATTCGATCAAAGGACAGTATTTTTAAATTATGTTTTCAACACAAAAGGCTCGTGGCAATTTGCTTCACATAATTATAATGTCATGTATAGTGATATGTGGGGAATTATAATCATGCTCTGTTTTCAAAGTATGGTCGCCAGAATCAGTCTTAGAATCTCTTAGGATGTTCGAAACATTATAGTCGATGTCCACTTTAGAAAATAGATATTTTTCTCAACGAGAATTCGTAGAATCGACAATGGTGTCGGCGTGTATATGATTATTCGATAATTCGGAATATACATGAGTGGTTCTTTGTAGATTGCTCGCTTTAGACGAGAGTGTATTCCAGAACCAATTAGAAACAAAGTTCTGTTTGTTGTCTAAGTAATTCCGAGAAAAGATGACTTTTCGAATTATGGTTTGTGGATTGGAATTAGAAGTTTGGAATAAAGTGTCAGACCTATGTTGGAAAGTGTTCCAAAGAGTATATGTCTGCTAATGAAAGTTTAGTGATTAAGAGTGAGGGAGACTAGAAAATTGTTTTCTGCTTGCAATCCTCTTCATAAAGATCATAATATTTTCATGAAAGAAACTTCTGAATAAAGTGTTGTTATATTTAATATTGTTGTCAGGTCACAGCACTGTATTAAGTATTTCAGATCTTGTTGACAAATCAAGGTGCACTTTATAAATACAAAGAAAGTTGAGAAAATATCGGAATACGAACAAAGGCTTTTTGAGCCTGGAAATCCAGAGTTACATTTTAAAGGATTAAAAGAGTAATTGTTGCTGCAATTCTTATTAGAGGAATAAGATTGTTTAATCGTCATATAAGGTGTTATATGATAACTGTGACTGTAAGAAAGACGTGGTAGCATGTCTTGTCAAGAAGTGTGTCTTGGACAAGATCAAATTTGTTGACTACATTTGAGTAGACATGCTTGAAGTCTGATGGATTTGTATTAATGTAATACTGTAGTTTGTATTAAATTCGAATTGATAGTAGATCAATGATTTTGGCTTAACCAAGATGTCGATTTAAGTGGGAGTCGTAGTTAGTTCACTCAGGAGAAATATGTGAAGAACATGTTTTTGAGTGGGAGCTCAGGAACTCAAATATGTGGATGACACGTTTTTGGGTGGGAGCTCGTGTTGTCAAATATGTGGAGACATAATTTGAGTGGGAGTCGAATTCGCCGTGTGTAGTTAACACATTGTGAAACTGTACCAGTAGAATAGGATGAAGTTGTGAAACTATTTAAAGGTTAGTGTCTATTTTTAAATAGAACGGAAATCTTGAATAGTTAGTCGAGTTATTTTGGATTATATCTGAGGAGTCAGAATAGAATCAAAAGGATGGTCCTTTGGAGTCCAATTGATCATTAAGAGTAATGATGCGTGAAAGTAATGGTTGTATGACATGTGGGTCTATTATGTAATATTAGACATCATACAGAAACCTTATTTGCTCGATGAATCATAACCGATGTTCTTGAAACAAAGAGCAGTTATGATCGTGAATTTGCAATTTACTGGAAGTAGAAGTGCGTTAGTTAAGGGATTGACATTTGAATGTCAAGTTTTCTACATTGGTGTGAAAGTATGTGGATATCGCGAGTTTGTAATTGTTACAAGGGGCTCTGTATGGCTGAGTGTGTTTTTCAGAGCAGTTATCTGGTTAGTATAATCAGAGTAAGCGCTGGGAAGCAGAAGTCTCACTTAGTTACGGTATTAGCATATATGTTGTTGGACAACATGATGATATCAAGCAAGTTGATGCCAGTGAATCGCAAAAGCGTGTACAATCATGGATTGTGCAGTAACACTTTTCCACAAGCAAGCATTATCAAATGATTCTTATTTGATAAGGGATTCTGATAAAGTAAAATGCAGCTAGTTTATTTGTACTCTAGTGCAAGTGGGAGACTGAAGGAGATATGCCCTAGAGGCAAATAAATAAGTATTATTTATTGCATTATCTCATGAGTTTATAATAGGTCTGTGTATTGTGCTGTGACTGTATTAATAGGAATCGTTAATACACGTGTGATACATAGACAACCAGGTCCCTAGCGAGCCTCTATCTGAGCTAGTCCATTGGGCAATAGTTGATCGAGATTCCCGATCAAGGACAATGACGTCGGTTGACAATGGGGTCATCTTGTTAGTAGAATAAGGTGGTGGACATACGCAAAGTATTGCAATAAGATCGTATTACGATGTTTGTCATTTGCAATAGTTAAGAGTGTGATAGCTTATTCCTTGGACCGTGAGACCGCACTTATTGTTGCTTCGTAGGGGTACTTTGAGAGCATCAAACGTTGTGTCTTATATAGCATGACAATAACGGTGTCCATCTTGGGTATTCCGAAAGAGCATCAAGACGTGAGGATCAAGAGCGGGATTTGTTCATTCTTGTAATGGAAAGATACTCTGGGCCCACTCGGTGATATTGCATCTATATAGCTGCGCAGCTTATGACTAGGTCATGGAGATGTAATATCGCAGACGAGTTAATAACCTTTGTCGGTAACGAGATACAGCAAAGGCATCGGTGTGTCTACGATCATATCTCGGACAAGGTAGTATCGCAGAAACAAAGGGAATGAATATCATACTTATGGTTCAACGACGATATTCGTGGAATGCACAGGGGTCGTCATATATTTCCAGGTATCCCTGACGATCATTGGTGAGCGGAGTGTCTCGACCATGTCTGGAGTATTCCCGAACCGTAGCGTAACAAACTTAAGGTCTTAGCGATGCTAGAGATAGGTTCTGGAATTTTATAGGTTTTTATTGGAGAGAAAGAAACGATCCGGAAAGAGTTCCGGTGGTCCGGAAGGAGTTCCGGTGAGCTATGGAAGGGTTCCGGGAATGTCCGAAAGTTGTTCGGGTGGTTCCGAAATAGTTTCGGAGTCATGGGATATTGAATTATATATAAATATATTAATTATGAATTAATGGGAATTTTATATTAATTTAATATTAATTAAATAAAGGAAAAAAGGGGCTCCCACCTAAATGGGCCCAAAGAGGGCCCATGAGGGGGGGAGGCGCACCATGCAAAGGGGCCTTCCCCCCCCTAGTCCGAATTGGACTAGAGGAGGGCCCAAGGGGGGGTTCGGCCGAACCCCCCTCCCCCTCTCTCCTTTAGTCCCACATGGGGGAGCCAAGGGGGTTGGCACACCCCCTTCCCCCTTTATATAGCAAGGCATATTAATTGTTTTAATTCATAGGAAAATCCAATTAATTCCCGATTTCTCTCTCGATCTCGTGGTTCCCAAGTCGGAGCCGCGCCGAGTAGAGGAAGAAGGTCTCTCTCCACCTAAGCCAATACCGCAGAGCGCCGTTGCTCTGCGGGATTCCAGAAAAGGTCTGCTCCTGCGATTTCAGCTGGATCTGAATGACCGGGAGTCGTCGCTAGGCTCCGTATGTTTGCGAGTGCTCGGAGGCTACTCTGCTGAGAAGCTTGGGCGACATCGTCTCGCCCCCTGCAGCCGCCGCGCCTCCTCCCCCCTTGCCGGCGCGCCACCCCCTCTGGCGCTGGCGCTCTGCTTCTTCCGCCCGACGCCCGTCGACGCAGATCATCGACGCAGATCATCGTCGACACCCCGGCGTCATCGACTTCGACATCGCGGCAAGATCTTCGCGACCTCGAGGTCGGCTACGTACGACTTCATCGTCAACGCTTGTGCGGGAGCGTAATCCCCGCTATCGGTCTACATGGAGGTAATGTAACCTGTTCCGCCACCGTTATCGCATGTACTAGATAGATAGATCCTGGCTAGTTAGGGTTTCGTACGCTAGAAAATTATTGTTTTCTGCCCCGTAACCCCTTCAAGGACGCCATGCTCGTTGGTTGGAGCGGCGAAGCGTGGAGCGAGGCCGGCGCGCGGCGACGGCGGCGGCGGCCGCGCGGTCGCGTGAGGGGAGAGGACGAAGAAGGGGGATTCTCCGGGTTTTTTTGCAGAAAAGTCTGCGGAGTTTAGCATATTTGCATTCTGGTCCTTTCATGTGTTAGAAGATGGAGGGCGGGTTGATGTTTCACTCTTTCAGTTACTTCTCTGCAAAATGCCACGGTGACCGGTGGAAACCGGAGACGACCGGCCCGCGACCGGGCGACGTGGCGCGCTGCTATTGGCTTAGAGCCTCGTGCTACAGTAACTACTGTTTGGGGGTTTCTGTGGGCGCATCTCGACCGTCGGCGGCGTCGATCGTACGGCCTGCGGTTATCGGGTGACGTGGAGGTCAGTTTGGGACGCGAAACGGACACACTTTCATATATAGAGTATGTCTGGCATGTTGTCTTTACCTTGGCTAAGCATACGCCGCAACATTGTAATCCAACTCTCCTGCTTTGTTAGTTCAAAATTGGGCTTGTACCTTTTATCTAAACAATGGTCAATGTGTGGGGTACCTAAGTTTTGAGTGCAATACGTAAGACATGTGTGAGGAGGACCCTCGCTGGGAGCGCAATGTGCAGGTTACACCGGCAAGGTCTCTTGAACCATCCTTTACATATATGCATATATCTTATCTTTAGGAACGGAGTGAGTTTGTATATATTTTAGTGATGTAGTTAACATTTATTTATTTCACAAGCAAGTCGTCTAACGTCTACTAAAGCATTTCGGCATATATATCCATCTGTCTTTATATACTCAGTTGGTTCATGTGAACACATACATCAATAGTGGATGGAATTTTATGAGAAGGTCATGTAGTCACGTGGAGCTGCAAAAGGAGGATAAATGTACTTATGGGAAAGTGAAGGTCTAGAATTATGTTTGTTAACTGCTACTTCTCTGTCGATAACAATTAATTTACGTATGATATCCATCAACATGTGCCACATGATAGCGCCCGGGTTTATGTTTTCTTCCTATTTGTTTATTCCAAACTTATTAGCTTGTCTTCTATGATTACTGGATGACGAAAGTCTCCTTTTTGAAGCAATCAAGAAACTTGGACTCTTCTGCGTCCCCTAAACCTACTAAAAGTCAAGTGGTCAAAGTTTTGTTTTTTAGTGTGATCCAGATCGATGCAATCGCCTCCAACTTGCTAGGATGCCCTTAACATAAAAATTGTGGTTAGTTGGCTGCTTTTATTGAGGAATTAGTGGACATAAGAGGTTAGAGACGATATCAAAGCCAATGCAAGGGTTTGGCTTATGTATAGTAGTGTGTGGCAATGTTTAGCTTATATCAAAGCCAATGCAAAGTGCCCTTTGAAAAGGAAGGAGCAGCACAAAATCTTGTTATACATAGATAGATGGCCCACATGACTCTTGAGTAAATCGCAACTATACGGGGTATAGTGAAGCAAATGTGCTTTTATATGTTTTTATGTTATTGGAAGTCTGCACTTTGTGATCTTAGAAATGGTAGGTATTTTACCTTCTTGTAGTAGCCTTTTGGGAGTCTGCAAGCAAGCGTTGCTCTTATTAGTTTGCACATACATTTTGCAACCTAAGTTTAAGCAAGTTTGGTTAGGTTGTGAGGCAAATTGTGGAAAAGTTAGCTTCCGGCAAATCAGGCCCTAAAATACTGCTGGTCATTCTGATAGAGAACATGGTGCTTTCAGTTGCATTTCAGCTAGAATAATTGATCTCCAGTCCAGACCACTAGTTAGGGTTCTTTAGAATGAACATGTATTTGCAAATTGTCACAAGAGAAGATTGATTTGTCATGTTAGTAGAATAGACCCGAACAAAAGAAATCAATGACAACTGAAGACGCTTCAGAATAACAGAATGGTATCATAAGTTCATGACAACACGTGACGAACAACTGCTCTATACATGGTTGTATCATCATCTTGGGAAAAAATGCCCTCGAGTCACTCGTGCGGGCGGCTCCCGGGGCGATCCAATTTCCACAGAAAAAGCCGCTGCCGTCGGATAGCTCCTGGCCAGCTCCTGGCCGCCGCTGCCGCCGACGCCGGCAGTGGTGGCGGCGTCCTAGCCGTCAATCGCGGTGAGGGCAAGGACGGCTCACCTCCTCTCTTCTTCTTCGCGCGAAGAGGCAGAACTTGCGAGGTGCGTAGGGATTCGGCACGGCGTCTGATCAGGCGTGGCGGCGGGGTGATGGTGGAGTGGCGGTGGACGGTGGCGATGTCTGGCGGCTCGCGGCGGCTGTCTGGGCCAAAGACCTAGAAGCGGCTGCTGCGCCCGTGGCTGCCATGTCCGAATCCTCTTCTGCCAATCGTGATGCTCGCCGTGCTGTGGAAGGGTGTGGCAGTCAGGGTCGTCTTTAATCTTCCGTCTTCCGGTGGGTCGGGCGGCCGGTGAAGGCCGGATGCTTTGGGGCTGCTGGCCTGGCTTTGAATAATGGTGACGGTCCTAGGATTTCTCGCGTGCAAACATGAAGATCTACCTATGCATGACTCTCGTTAATCTGGCTGGAATGTCGAGTTCCAAAAGGCTCCGCCGGTGATCTCCAACTGGCTAATGCCTAGAGACTGCTGGATCGGGTGGTATTCGGTCCTATCGGAGGTAGCGGCGCGAGCTCTATCATGGGCAAATCCATGGGGAAGCCAGAGGGGAATGTCATGTAAGCTGTGATTGAAAGACACTGTCAATGGTGTTCGAAGCCTTTGAGTTGACGAGGAGGTGGCTCGGATATTTAGGAATCGTGGCAGCAGTATGTAAGCGGGGCCGACAACACAGGTGAAGTTCAAAGTCCTACCTTTCAGGGTGAAAATTTAATGTTTGGGTTTAATTGGTTGTGCCTGGCAATGGTGTTGCTGAAGACATTGTTTTGAGAGCGGGACTATCTTCAGGGTGAAAACCTAAGGTCTGACCTTAATTGGTTGTGTTCGACACTGCTATTCTTGAAGGCGTTGCTTTTGAAGAATTGGACATCAAGTGTTGTTTTGGTGGTGATTGTGTGCGGTTGGTGTAAGGATGTGACTTTTCTTTTTATTTCTTTTTCTTATTATCTTTATGATGTGTCCATCCGCTTTGGCTATTGCGTTGTTATATAGGTTGGGTGTAGTTTGTATCTCCGTGATATTAATATACATTCTTTATCTAAAAATCTTGGAGACTCGCCCTAGCTGATATATAGTGGGTGCACGATGGCAGCTAGGGTTCTTCAACTTCCATATATTCAGCACATCTTTCTTACATGTTATCTGGTTAATAATACTCCCTCTGATCTGTAATCCGTTAAAAGTGTCGCTGGTATAACTACACATTTGTCCATCGGTAATTGATTTGCCATGACACTTTTAATGGATCGGAGGAGGTAGCAGATCTTTCATGGTTTTACAAGTTATCACTCGCTAGTCAAGACCTCGAGTGATCATCCTCGGAGCTCAGATACTCATCTTGCGGTTGTTGTAGACGTAGGATCTAGCCAACCAGAGGTATAGCAGGAGCTCGGCAGCGCTAATGCCGGCGAGCAGCCAGTAGAAGTAGTCGAGGTGGGCACGGTTGAGGTTGTCGGCGAACCAGCTGTCGCCGCCACCGCTACTGGTGACACGGTCGATGAAGGAGATGAGGGCGCTGCTGATGAACCCGCCGAAGCCGGTGACACTAAGGTACAGCGCCAGCCCTAGGCTGCGCAGCTCGCCGGGCATCTGGTCGTAGAAGAACTCCTGCATGCCAACCAGGGCGAACACGTCGGCCATCCCCATCATCGCGTACTGTGGCACCAGCCACGCGCAGCTCATCGGCACCGTCGCCCCGGGGTCGTCCACCAGGCCGTGCTCGTACGCAACCTCCAGCCGCTGGGCCTCCACCAGCGCCGCGAACGACACCGCGGCCAGGGAGACGGCCATGCCAGTCCCGACACGCTGCAGCAGCGTCAGTCCTGACGGGTTCCCTGTCGCACGCCGAAGCACCGGGACGAGCACATGGTCGTAGATGGGCACGAAGGTCAGTACAGACGCCGCTCCGATCGTCTGCAGGGAGGCCGGTGGAAGCTCCAGGCCGCCAAAGACGCGGCGGTCCATGGTGCGGCCCTGCTTGTTGAAGAGCGTCATGACCTGCGCGTACACCACACCGTACGCCAGGCACGTCGCCCAGATGGGCACCAGCCGTAGCACTCCGCGCGCCTGCTCGGATTTGGCCGTTGTGTCTTCGTCTTCCTCTTGTCTCTTGGTGAAGCCCGAGGTCCTGGCCAGCGCGGCGAAGCTACGCGCGAGGCGTGCGAAGGGGATCTCGGCGCCGGCGGTGGGCGCGTACAGCCGGTAGGTGGGGGTGCCGACGAGGAAGACGGCGAAGGCGCATAGCATGATGGCGCAGAGCGAGCCGAATCCGACTCCCCACCCGACGTTCTCCTGGATGTAGCTGACGACGGTGACGGCGACGTAGATGCCGACGGCCATGGAGAAGAACCACCAGTTGAAGAGCGAGCTGCGGGACGCGCGCTCCTTGGGGTGATCAGGGTCGAACTGGTCGGCAGCAAAGGCCAGGGCGCAGGGCTTGTCTGCGCCCTGCGCGAGGGCGACGAGGTAGAGCGACGCGTAGAAGAAGGCCACCTGCAGCGACGACGGGCTGCCGTCGGCGGTCGATGAGGGCTGTGCCAGCAGTGTGCACGCTAGAGTGATCATACCGTACCCCTACATGCACAACCTGCAACTTGTCACAACATGGATCATGAAATGCAAAAACTGAGATAATTATTGGCTCTGCCTCAAACATTTCAAGATAATTTCTTGTAATTCTTAAATTATGTCTCATATATAGTTGTTGGTTTATCAGAAATTTGGAAAACACTTAGCATTTGTCAACCTTACAAAAAATACAAATTTGAAGGGTCCATCTTACCTAAGACCTTAATTAAGTCCAGTGATGGCAATCTGAAACAACAACTAAATAACTGTATCTCTCAAAGATAAACTAAACAACTGTGTACTCCCTCCGTTCTGAGTAGTAATCAAGGTCTGAAATCCTTGGAGCACGTCTTCCATCCTATAGTTAATTATCACGTGTGCCGCGTGGCCACGGTAATATGTGGTACTGTAACTGGTAAATATACACCTAATTAACCTAGCTACCGCGCGTTGACGCCGGAGCAGTACAGAATTGAACTAAACGAGCTGGGAGATATGGTTAATTACCAGGACGTAGAGGGTGCAGGCGAGGATGATGGAGCGGTACCTCCCAAGGAAAGAATCAGCGACGACGGCGCCCAGCAGCGGCATCAGGCTGGCCGTACCAGACCACATGTTCACGGCGGCCGCCGCCGATGCATTGGAGTGGCCGAGCGGCCCGGTGAGGTAGGTGATGAGGTTGGAGGAGACGCCGAATAAGGCGAAGCTGCCGCAGACCTCCACCACTGCAATTGCATTAATTGGTCATCGTATGTATTATTAGCACTTAGCAGCGGTTGAGAGATGCAGAAATGTCTATTATATATGGTTGCTCGGCAAATTGGGGAACGTACGTACCGACGACGAAGATGGCGGAGCGCCAGCCGCCGGACGTGGTGCGGCGGACAGGGCGGCCGCGGAAGTCCGACACGCCGGCGAGCGGAAGCTCCTGGATGTCTGTGGACGCGCCAGTCAGCAAGGGGGCCTCGGCGTCTGCCATTAGCGCTGTTCCCTGCTCACTCTGAACTATCAAGTATACTAGTAGTACCGAATTTCCTACACTGTTCGCTGTCAGGGTTTGGGCCAAAGCAGTTTGCTTCGAATACGCTAAAACAATTTTTTTTTGTCTCAACCTTCAGTTCCTCCGATTGACGATTTTGACCGTTCAATCGCGGAAACGGAAGGCCCCGGAGATTTGTGTGTTACATACATGAGTTGTAGAGGAACATAACTGGGTTCAGACCAGATGCTACAAGAGCGATGCTACAGTGGAATACGTGAACGGTAGTCATTGACAAGTGGTGTGAGAAAAGCTAGCTTCTGATCTAGACCATCAAATTCTGATCGAAGCAAAGTGATTGAGTTACCATGCTTCACAACCCTAGCAAGGCCACGCCACCCAAGGGCACTCAACTTGCATTCGTGAAACAAGAGTTACCCCCGATTCTCGTAGTTGTCGCTCACACCCGGCTCGGTTACCATACAAAAAATTGTGCTATTTACGAGGCCTAGACAATGTCCAGGGCACATCGTCAGTCACCGCACACGGTAGATTGTCGTATCTACCGTTGTGACATGTTGTGAACCACATCTGTCAAGCCAATTTGAGTTTGTGTTCATTAAGTTTTGCAAGAACCCCCCCCCCCCCCCCCCCCCCCCTCCAAAAAGAACCATGCATATCTCTAAACTCATGGGTTTAGATGCACCCTCTAGGAAAAAATATTTTTACAATATTGTATAATGTCAAAAAATTCGAGCTAAAATTTTGTAGGTCCATCTACACATTCTATATTCACCAAAAAAAATATGAAGAAAACTCATGAGTACATTTGTATTGGTTGTGCAAATAAGACAAGGTGTTCTGACTCATCATGAGTCTAGATGCACCCGTTAGAAAAGTATATTTTAATATATATATAAGGATGTAAAAAAATTCAAGCTAAGTTCTTAGAGAGGTACGTCTAGATGTTCTTTATTTGCATAAAAGAATTCACGAAAAAGACATTTTTGTGGGCTGTCCAAAAAATAATGTCTCGTACATAGTCATTTTGGAACACCGGAATTTGTCTTTTTGCACATAAACATAAAATGTCATTTTCCGTGAAACTTGTTGTACAAACATTAAATATCCGGATATAAACCTAAAAAATTATTTGAATTTTTGACATTTTAAAATACGGTGCTTAGTTAGTGCGATCATATGGTTCTACGACAGAAAACAAGATTTTCGGGAATTCTTCATCACGCGTGTGCCAGCGAAATACGTTGGCATGCAGCTGCGCTGACGGCCACCGTCGGCGTAGCTCTGTCGATGAAGCTTCATTTACGTAGCTCCGTGGACGTCGGCGTAATTGCTATGTGCCGATGATTTTTACCGGCGGTCGGTTTCTATCGGCCGTCGGTACGCATTTCTAACTTGGCGGCAACTACGCCGACGGGCAATACCTTCAGCCTAAGAAGCTACGCCGCAATCAATACCATCGGTCTAAGGAGCGCATGTGGCCAAACTGTTTTAAAACTTTTGCTCCCTTTTCATTAAAAATAATTAAACTTGCGTGTGTAACAGAACACGAACAACTGCCACCGCATCAGAAGAGACAAGTTCGGCCCGGTGAAATTAAAGAACAAGATGAACGAGTAACCATAACAACTATGCTACCAACAAACATCAACAGCAAACAGTGATCGTCGATGCAGCACACACAGCAGCAGGCACACCTAGTGCTAGCTTACTATTCCTCCTCTACAATTTCCATGTCTGAAGGATCCACTGAGGTGAACTCCCCCTTTGAGGAGAAAATTCCGTTGGCAGCTTTGAGAATCTTCTTCTGTGGAATCTGGGCGATCTTGATGAGGTCGTCGTGAGTGAGCTCCCAGTCGAAGATGTCAAGGTTCTGTTTGAGCCTCTCCTTGCTGAAGCTCTTGACGATGGGGCTTACTCCTTGCTCATAAATCCACCTCAATGCTACCTGGATCATCAGGAGAAGAAGAAGAAGGGGATCCGTTACTCCTTGCTCAGATCATATGGATAGAGCATATGCCAGCTCTTTAAGACAGCGTTAAGAATAATCAAGCGCATTTACCTGTGCGATGGTCTTTTCTCTAGCCTTGGCAATCTCCGCGAGCACCTCAGATTCCAGCACGGCGTTGCCGTCTGAGCCGGGCCATTTCTGGCCACCCAACGGCGAGTAGGCTGCGACGTGGATGCCCTTCTCAGCGCAGTACGCCCTCAGCTTCCTCTGCTGCCACGCCGGGTTCAGCTCCACCTGCACGAGACTTTCCATGACCATGAGGCTTAATAGTTGCTACAATGTTAATTAAGACCACAAGTAGAGATTTCATCCTCTGTTTACCTGGTTCACTGCAGGCGGGACAGTGGCAGCTGCCAGGATCTTGTCTAGGTGCCTGGTGGTGAAGTTACTGACGCCGACGGCCTTGGCGAGCCTGAGGCGGTGGCACTCCTCCATCTCCCGCCAAACGCCCTCGAAGTCGAACGGCATGGCGTCCTCCCGCTTGGCCGGGAACGCCGTTGGCCCGGGCTTCAGGCTGACTGGCAGGTGAATCAGGTACAGGTCCACGTACTCCATTTGCAGGTTCCTGAATCATGCATGAATCATCGAGATCGATCAAGAAAATTAAGCGAAATTGATCATGAATCTGCGGTCCGGCAGGCAGGCAGAACAGAAATTGATCGGAGGCTTACTGGAGGCTTTGCCGGAGGGCCGGGAGCACGAGGTGCGGGTGGCACTGCGTGCACCAGAGCTTGGACGTGATGAACACCTCCTCCCGGGACGCCACCAGCCCCCGCCGCACCGCCTCGGCCACGGCCTCGCCCAGCGGCCGCTCCGAACCGTACAGGAAGGCCGTGTCGAAGTGGCGGAAGCCGACCTCCACGGCGGCAAGCACGGCGTCCCTCGTGGTCTCCGCCACCAACGGGTACTTGGACGTGCCCATGCCGATCGCCGGCATGGGCCTGGCGTTGCCGGACCGCAGAGCCACCTCCGGCACCGCTGCTGCTGTGGAGGCCATGTCTAGTCTCGTCTCCGCCGACCACCTGCTTCGCAGCGCAGTGACGAGGCCTGCAGTTTATTTTATTAGGTTTGCAGTGTAGGATGAACACCGGCCTGCTTTTTGCTGTATTTGTCTGAACCACCACTTCCAACTTAATATAAACTCATCCGTCATTTCCTACAAAAAATCTGCAACGTCATATACATTTTATTAATCTCTCTTCACTTCACTTTACATTCATCTGATATTTCCCTTTTGCTATGGAAAATACTGAATGCCGTTCAATCACTTCACTTTACGCTGTCTAAAGATTCACACTATCCTGCATGTGCAGGTTCACTACGGGAGTGGCAGACCAGCCTGACGGCAATTCTAACGCCGACGGCCAAACGTCGGGGCCGTCGGCGTCAGAGTCGAGCACCGACAGCCAGAGAAACACCGTCGGGCTCAAAACACCGTCGGCCTTGTAGTGTGAGCCCGACGGCCACCGTCGGCGTCACAACACCGTCGGACTTCTCTCCCCGTCTCCCCCGCGTGGGCGTCCTGGACGAAGCGACCTGATCACATTGTAAGCCCGACGGTATAACCGTCGGCCTCACTATGCAGTTTTTCAGTTTTTCTCAAAAAATTAGATTACATTCAAAAAAAATATGAAAAAATACTAAAAAAAAGGAAACCCTTTGGCATGAAGTCTTTTGACGTGTACTAGCTTTTAGAAAAATGATAAATTTGAGTTTTGGCAACTTTTTAAAACAAAACTTTACAAAAAATATCAATCATATACAAATATGCAATAGTTTTAACACATATGTGTGACCATTATCATGTCATAGTTTGTGATAAAGTGCTCATAATCAGCACATATGTGTGTCATGGTATGTAAAACAACGTCGTCGAAGCGATTTTCAAAATTCTTTTTAGAAATATCATTTTCCATTTTTAAGTGTGAAAAATGACTTTTTTTGTGAAGCAAGTACATAAAATATGGTGCAAAATGACACTCATTTAATTTTCACAAAGAGTAGAACAAATTTTATGGATAATATCTTAATATGAGGATTTTCCTTACTTTCTATCTAAATTCGCCTCTTTAATTGACTTTATGTCAATTTTCCGGAAGTAATTCAAATTTGAACTACAACTGTGTGATAGTTTGCTCTGAAGTTCTTACAAAAATAATTTTAAGGTACACAAGTAGTGGTTACAACATAGAACCGTCAATAGTTTTGAAAAATTCGACCACTTTTGATGAATAGCCATGCTCTCCATTTTGACCGTTTTTTGAAAGAAATGGAAAAATATGAAAAAGTACTCAAAAAAAGAAACCCTTTGGCATGAAGTCCTTTTACGTGTACTAGTTAATAGGAAAAATGATAAACTTGATTTTTGGCAAACTTTTCAAAACGAAACTTCACAAAAATGTCAAACATCTATAAACATGCATATGTTTCAAGACAAATGACCAATGTATGACCATTATCATGTCATAGTTTGTGATAAAGTGGCCATATTCAGCACATATGTGTGTCATGGTATGGGAAACAACGTCACCGAAGCGATTTTCAAAATTCTTTTTAGAAATATCATTTTCTATTTTTTAAGTGTCAGAAATTACTTTTTTTGTGAAGCAAGTACTTAAAATATGGTCTAAAATGACACCCATTTAATTTTCACAAAGAGTAGAACATATTTTATGGATAATAACTTAATATGAGGATTTTCCTTGTTTTCTATCTAAATTTGCCTCTTTAATTGACTTTATGTCAATTTTCCGGAAGTAATTCAAATTTGAACTACAACTGTGTGATAGTTTGCTCTGAAGTTCTTACAAAAATAATTTTAAGGTACACAAGTAGTGGTTACAACATAGAACCGTCAATAGTTTTGAAAAATTCGATCACTTTTGATGAATAGCCATGCTCTCCATTTTGATCGTTTTTTGAAAGAAATGAAAAAATATGAAAAAGTACTCAAAAAAAGAAACCCTTTGGCATGAAGTCCTTTTACGTGTACTAGTTAATAGGAAAAATGATAAACTTGATTTTTGGCAAACTTTTCAAAACGAAACTTCACAAAAATGTCAAACATCTATAAACATGCATAGGTTTCAAAACAAATGACCAATGTATGACCATTATCATGTCATAGTTTGTGATAAAGTGCCCATATTCAGCACATATGTGTGTCATGGTATGGGAAACAACGTCACCGAAGCGATTTTCAAAATTCTTTTTAGAAATATCATTTTCTATTTTTTAAGTGTCAGAAATTACTTTTTTTGTGAAGCAAGTACATAAAATATGGTCCAAAATGACACCCATTTAATTTTCACAAAGAGTAGAACATATTTTATGGATAATAACTTAATATGAGAATTTTCCTTGTTTTTTATCTAAATTTGCCTCTTTAATTGACTTTATGTCAATTTTCCGGAAGTAATTCAAATTTGAACTACAACTGTGTGATAGTTTGCTCTGAAGTTCTTACAAAAATAATTTTAAGGTACACAAGTAGTGGTTACAACATAGAACCGTCAATAGTTTTGAAAAATTCGACCACTTTTGATGAATAGCCATGCTCTCCATTTTGACCGTTTTTTGAAAGAAATGGAAAAATATGAAAAAGTAATCAAAAAAAGAAACCCTCTCATTATGAAAAAGTGCTCTCCATTTTGACATTATTCATTATGAAAATGATGGCATGGATGTCATATTTGGATTCCCCTCATTTTTATGATCGATATAGACATTTTATTTATTAAATTCTGATATATCAATATGAAGATATGAATTATTTCTTATTAAATGGAAAAGACAAAACAAAAATAAAATAATTGATTATTATTATTATTCAAGTATTATTAAACATAGTTATTTTGTTTATTCAAATCTTATTTTTGAAATTATTAAGATTAAAAAATATAATATCTGAGATGAGGGTTAATATGATTGCTATCATACTAATAGCAACAAGGTATGACATCTCAACTGGAAACTCATTTGAATAGAACTCTATAGTTAAGCGTGCTTGGCCTGGAGCACTCTCAAGATGGGTGATCGTCTGGGAAGTTTGACTAAGGGTGAATAGTTTGAGCTAAGATTATGATTAAGTGTGTGAGTGGATAGTTTGAGCTAAGATTATGATTAAGTGTGTGATATGAGATTAAATATATGACTAAATTGGAGTTAAAATAATAATAAAAAAAGTTGAAAAAAAATAATTTTGAATTTTTTTTTGGTAGAGCCATCTATGAGCCCGACGGCATTGCTGACTAAATTTGTAGTTATAAGGCCGACAGTTATACCGTCGGGCTCACTATGAGCCCGACGGTATTTGCGACGCCGACGGCCACGGCGTGAGCCCGATGGATCACAGCCCGACGGCCTTAGGCCGACGGTGGCCGTCGGGCTCACTTAGGCCGAGGGTTTCTGTGATGAGCCCGACGACAAATACCGTCGGGCTGGTCTGTTACTCCTGTAGTGGTTCCTGATAAAAATCTGACGGAGAATATTACAGGCACAATAAGCATCATACAAACCTTGTAAAGCAAGTATATGTATTGTATTTGAAGTGCAGGTTCAGTAGAAGCATTCTAATCGTTAAAAACCTTGTCATTTCTTGCCATCCACATGATAGCGCCTAGGGGGGAGTTCTTTCTAAGTTTATTTTATCATAATTTCTTAGCATGTCTTCCATGATTACTGGATGACGAAACTACCTTTTTCCAAGCTATCAAGAAATTTGGACTCTTTCTGCAGTATTCTGCCTCCCCTTAACCTACTAGAAGTCAAGCAGTCCAAGTTTTTTTTTGGTGTGATTTGGAAACAAACACCTACAACTTGCTAGGATTCCCTTTACAGAAAAATTGTGGTTAGTTGGCAGGGTTTACAGGAAATTCGACATGAAAGGTAAGGGACGATGTTCACACATGTACTCCCTCCGTTCTGAATTAATTGACTCAGATTTAGTATAAGTTGTATTAAAATCTGAGTCAATTAATTTGAAACGGAGGGAGTATATAATAAGTGTGCGGCAAGGTTTAGCATATATCAAAGTCACTACAAAGTGCCTTTGTAGAAAAAGGCGCAACGCAAAATCTTGGTATACATAAATATATGACATTTTGCGCTAGGTTAATAGGTGAAAGAGATATGATATAGAATGAATAATAAATGTTATTATTTACCTCACATTTATTATTAATATTTATTTCTTCATGATATGTTGTTGTGATACTTAAATGTTGAATGTAGATATAAACAAAACTCTCAAGCACATGTATAGATATAAACAACCAAGTGTTTCTGATGTAGCCTCTACAACTAGCTCATGTAGTGTGTGGCGATGATCAAGTTTTCTTAATCATAGGCACTGCTAATGTGACGGGGTTACCAACAACCATGATAGCCAATGGTGGAGAACATTGTTATTGAACCAACCCAATTATATGATTTGGTGTGACAATTTTTTTTCCACTTATTATAGATTTTTAATGTCATTTGTCTTATGCATAATTCATTTGGCCATGACAATATCAAGCAACCTGATACTTGATAGGGATGGTTTGATTGTCATCAAACGTTATAGTATGATAGGATGATCATACCTGTAAGTATGGTATTGTTGGCGCCTCTCTTGCAATGCAGCACCACTGCGAGTTAGCTTTGGCATGCCAAACACATGCCAGCAGAACAATTAGGCAATTAAAACTGAAATCCAACACTAATTCTGATTTACCAAGAATTTAATCGAAACAGATTGTTTTTAACTCCAATTATCCACAAACTTCTTACAAACCAGTGGTAATTTACATATATCCGTCGAAAGGTGCTTACAGAAATAAAAATAAAATATAATTGAAAGGGTGCATGTGGTCTTCGCTACTCCTAGCTACTTGTCGTCATCACCGCGGGCATCGTCATCATCGCAGGTGAAGTTGACGAAGACGAGCCGAGGCCATATGGACAATAGGTGACCGGTGGTGGCGGCCTGTCCTTCTCCATGACTCCACCCCCTCTCATATCTCCTCCTCTTGTGGCTCGGGAAATGGGCTTGTCCACAACAACGTCTGCCCAACCAACTACGGTGGGAAGTATGACAACAATGACTCCAGTTGTGTTGTTGATGCTCAAGTGTGTCGTGGAGAAGTTGGGGGAGCTTCGGCCAACTCGCCTTCTGGTCCAACGTGGCGAATTCGAGAGAGGTGGCACTAGTACAAAACGACACTATGGAAACGAGTAAAAAAACCTATCGAAAACGGAGAAAGTGTATGTGTTCTGAGCCCACCTCCTGTTGTGAAGAGCTCATTAGAAACGGTGATGTTCAACTATTGTCCCTGACATGGACAACATGTAGTATATTAAAGTGTTACCGCCGATACGTTTCACATTAGAAACAAAGTTTTACTAGTCACTGTTTTCTAGTAAGTGCTATATATAGTCACTGATTCCCAGCATTTGCCTATGAACATACGGTAGTAGCACTAGTTTGTACTCTCGGTCCCAGTTAGGTTGCCGTGATCCTTGCTCTATGACTTGGGCGATCGATAATAGTGGGATGGCTGCGGCGGCGCACGTGCTCGTGTTTCCATGGCCGCTGCAGGGCCACATCAACTGCATGTTCCATCTCGCCGCCACCCTCCTCGACGCCGGTCTCCACGTCACCTTCCTCCACACCCACCACAACCTCCGCCGCCTTCCCGCCCAGCCGGCGCCGCAGCACCCGCGGCTCCGCCTGCTGTCCATTCCCGACGGCCTCCCCGACGACCATCCGCGCTCCGTCGCCCACCTCAATGAACTCATGGACTCCATGCGGACCACCGCCAGCGCCGCCTACCGCGCCCTGCTGCTCGCCTCCTCTTCCACTAATAACCTTCCGGTGACCTGCGTCATCGCCGACGGCATCATGGCGTTCGCCTTCGACATTGCCGAACACGCCGGCGTGCCGGCCATTGCCTTCCGCACGGCCAGCCAGTGGCGGCGCTAGGAATTAATTACTGGGTATTCATAGGTATTCATTTTCTTATAATCATCACTATTTTCAGAAAAATCATCACTGTTTTGCTCTAATCAACCTTGTGTTGCAACAATCATGGGTATGCACTTGCATACCCAGGAAGACACCTAGCGCCGCCCCTGCGGCCAGCGCCTGCAGCTTCCTGGCGTACCTTTCCATGCGCAGGCTCATCGAGCTCGGCGAGGCCCCGTCCCCTTCCGACAAGCCGGTAAGCGGCGTCCCAGGGATGGAAGGCTTCCTGCGACGGCGAGACCTCCCGCGCGCACCCGGCCGCCCTCGCTCTCTCACCGCCGACCAAGACACCAACGTCGACGTCGACCCCATGCTGTTCAAGATGGGCGACTGCACCGCTCACAACGGCGAGGCGCGGGCGCTCATCCTCAACACCTCCGAGTCCATGGAGGCGGCGGCGCTGGCGCACATCGCGCCGCACATGCGCGACGTCTTCTCCGTGGGCCCTCTCCACGCCGCCGCAGGCGCCAAGTCCACGGCAATGACGGCGAGCCTGTGGCGCGAGGACGATGGCTGCATGGCGTGGCTGGACGGCCGCGAGGAACGGTCCGTGGTGTACGTGAGCCTCGGCAGCATGACGGTCATCTCGGAGGAGGAGCTCGCCGAGTTCCTATCCGGCCTCGCCGCCACCGGGTACGCCTTCCTCTGGGTGCTCCGCCCGGACATGGTCGCCGGAGGCGCCACAAGCCTCGCCGCCGTGAAGAAGACGCTGTGCGGCGCCGACGACAACAAGGCGCGAGTGGTGCAGTGGGCGCCGCAACGCGAGGTGCTGCGGCACCGGGCCGTGGGGTGCTTCCTCACGCACGCCGGCTGGAACTCCACGTTGGAGGCCGCCTGCGAGGGCGTGCCCATGGTGTGCTGGACCTTCTTCGCCGACCAGCTCATCAACAGCCGCTTCGTGGACGCCGTGTGGAGGACGGGGGTGGACATAAAGGACGTGTGCGACAGCGCCGTCGTGGAGAGGGCCGTGAGGGAGGCCATGGAGTCACGCGAGATCAGGGCGGCGGCGCAAGCCATGGCGCGCCAGCTCAGGATCGACGTCGCCGATGGTGGGTGCTCGTCCGACGAGATTAAGCGCCTAGTCGCATTCATCAGAGAGCTCTGATCAGTGACTCTCAGCGCCCAAGCAGGCTCGCTCTAATTTTCCTCGCCTTTTCGAGTTACTGTTTTTACCTTTTTACATATCGAGGAATTAATAATTATGCCCTGAGCACTACAGGAGTAATGCCGTCGGGCTCATCACAGAAACCCTCGGCCTAAGTGAGCCCGACGGCCACCGTCGGCCTAAGGCCGTCGGGCTGTGATCCATCGGGCTCACGCCGTGGCCGTCGGCGTCGCAAATACCGTCGGCCTTATAACTACAAATTTAGTCAGCAATGCCGTCGGGCTCATAGATGGCTCTACCAAATTTTTTTCAAAATTTTTTTTTTTAACTTTTTAATTATTATTTTAACTCCAATTTAGTCATATATTTAATCTCATATCACACACTTAATCATAATCTTACCACAAACTATCCACTCACACACTTAATCATAATCTTAACTCAACCTATTCACCCTTAGTCAAACTTCCCAGAAGGTCACCCATCTTTAGAGTGCTCCAGGCCAAGCACGCTTAACTATTGAGTTCTATTCAAATAAGATTCCAGTTGAGATGTCATACCTTGTTGCTATTAGTATGATAGCAATCATATTAACACTCATCTCAGATATTAAATTTTTTAATCTTTAAAATTTCAAAAATAAGATTTGAATAAACAAAATAACTATGTTTAATAATACTTGAATAATAATAATAATCAATTATTTTATTTTTGTTTTGTCTTTTCCATTTAATAAGAAATAATTCATATCTTCATATTGAAATATCAGAATTTAATAAATAAAATGTCTATATCGATCATAAAAATGAGAGGAATCCAAATATGACATCCATGCCATCATTTTCATAATGAATAATGTCAAAATGGAGAGCACTTTTTCATAATGAGAGGGTTTCTTTTTTTGAGTACTTTTTCATATTTTTCCATTTCTTTCAAAAAACGGTCAAAATGGAGAGCATGGCTATTCATCAAAAGTGGTCGAATTTTTCAAAACTATTGACGGTTCTATGTTGTAACCACTACTTGTGTACCTTAAAATTATTTTTGTAAGAACTTCAGAGCAAACTATCACACAGTTGTAGTTCAAATTTGAATTACTTCCGGGAAATTGACATAAAGTCAATTAAATAGGCAAATTTAGATAGAAAACAAGGAAAATCCTCATATTAAGTTATTATCCATAAAATATGTTCTACTCTTTGTGAAAATTAAATGGGTGTCATTTTGGACCATATTTTATGTACTTGCTTCACAAAAAAAGTCATTTCTGACACTTAAAAAATAGAAAATGATATTTATAAAAAGAATTTTGAAAATCGCTTCGGTGACGTTGTTTCCCATACCATGACACACATATGTGCTGAATATGTGCACTTTATCACAAACTATGACATGATAATGGTCATACATTGGTCATTTGTCTTGAAACCTATGCATGTTTATAGATGTTTGACATTTTTGTGAAGTTTCGTTTTGAAAAGTTTGCCAAAAATCAAGTTTATCATTTTTCCTATTAACTAGTACACGTAAAAGGACTTAATGCCAAAGGGTTTCTTTTTTTGAGTACTTTTTCATATTTTTCCATTTCTTTCAAAAAACGGTTAAAATGGAGAGCATGGCTATTCATCAAAAGTGGTCGAATTTTTCAAAATTATTGACGGTTCTATGTTGTAATCACTACTTGTGTACCTTAAAATTATTTTTGTAAGAACTTCAGAGCAAACTATCAAACAGTTGTAGTTCAAATTTGAATTACTTCTGGAAAATTGACATAAAGTTAATTAAAGAGGCGAATTTAGATAAAAAGGAAGGAAAATCCTCATATTAAGATATTATCCATAAAATTTGTTCTACTCTTTGTGAAAATTAAATGGGTGTCATTTTGGACCATATTTTATGTACTTGCTTCACAAAAAAAGTCATTTTTCACACTTAAAAAATGGAAAATGATATTTCTAAAAAGAATTTTGAAAATCGCTTCGGTGACGTTGTTTCCCATACCATGACACACATATGTGCTGAATATGAGCACTTTATCACAAACTATGACATGATAATGGTCATACATTGGTCATTTGTCTTGAAACCTATGCATGTTTATAGATGTTTGACATTTTTGTGTAGTTTTGTTTTGAAAAGTTTGCCAAAAATCAAGTTTATCATTTTTCCTATTAACTATTACACGTAAAAGGACTTCATGCCAAAGGGTTTCTTTTTTTAGTACTTTTTCATATTTTTTCCATTTCTTTCAAAAAACGGTCAAAATGGAGAGCATGGCTATTCATCAAAAGTGGTCGAATTTTTCAAAACTATTGACGGTTCTATGTTGTAACCACTACTTGTGTACCTTAAAATTATTTTTGTAAGAACTTCAGAGCAAACTATCAAACAGTTGTAGTTCAAATTTGAATTACTTCCGGAAAATTGACATAAAGTCAATTAAAGAGGCGAATTTAGATAGAAAGTAAGGAAAATCCTCATATTAAGATATTATCCATAAAATTTGTTCTACTCTTTGTGAAAATTAAATGGGTGTCATTTTGGACCATATTTTATGTACCTGCTTCATAAAAAAAGTCATTTTTCACACTTAAAAAATGGAAAATGATATTTCTAAAAAGAATTCTGAAAATCGCTTCGACGACGTTGTTTTACATACCATGACACACATATGTGCTGATTATGAGCACTTTATCACAAACTATGACATGATAATGGTCACACATATGTGTTAAAACTATTGCATATTTGTATATGATTGATATTTTTTGTAAAGTTTTGTTTTAAATAGTTGCCAAAACTCAAATTTATCATTTTTCTAAAAACTAGTACACGTCAAAAGACTTCATGCCAAAGGGTTTCCTTTTTTTTAGTATTTTTTCATATTTTTTTTGAATGTAATCTAATTTTTTGAGAAAAACTGAAAAACTGTATAGTGAGGCCGACGGTTATACCGTCGGGCTTACAATGTGATCAGGTCGCTTCGTCCAGGACGCCCACGCGGGGGAGACGGGGGGAGAAGTCCGACGGTGTTTTGACGCCGACGGTGGCCGTCGGGCTCACATTAGAACACCGACGGTGTTTTGAGCCCGACGGTGTTTCTCTGGCCGTCGGTGCTAGATTGTGACGCCGACGGCCCCGACGTTTGGCCGTCGGCGTTATAATTGCCGTCGGGCTGGTCTGCCACTCCCGTAGTGGAGAGTACTGGCTACCAATACGAGCTCCAAAAAATACACAACTCAGCAGTTATCACACCACATACGGTGTGTAATATCCATAGAGAGTAGACCTAAACTCAAGATTGTCTCGATGTGGTTTTGAAATGAACACGAACTACGGAGTTTAAACTCTAGATTGGTTTGATTTGTTGTTTAGACATGTTGCAAGCTCGTTTACGTTTGCTGTAAACAATAGGGCAGCATGCATGCTGATGCTGTGATGAGTGTTTTTCACATTTGTTGTAAGTGTTAGTTTCCATGTTGCGTAACTACCATGACCTTTTTGGACTATTTGTTGTGAGCAATGAAATTTGTTGCATACACTTTATTTTTTGCTCGTTTGTGTTTTTGAAATGTTACATCTTGTTTTCATGATTCCGACACGTTGCAAGAGAAAGGATGTGTAGTCCTTCTCAAGGTAGTTTAGAATCCCGATTCTATCATACTATTCTACGACTTCACTGTCTAAATTACCAGATCGATTCTACAATTTGGCTCAGTAGAATCAACGATTATACTAGTTAGGATCTATGATTTGCGATCTTACTGGATAGGTGTCGATCCAATTGAGAATCCCAAAACTGACTACCTTGACTCCCATCTACTTGTTCCAAACATTTGCGTGGGTGCGACGAGTAGTGGCGTTCGGTAGCCCAAGTTAGCAGCATAAACGGGCATCCCACATCCACACCATCACTAATAGGTTCGACTCTAGCATTAGAACAACCCACAATACGGTGTGCTTGTAAGTTGGCGGCAGGATCCAAATCCCTCTCGATTGGCAGTTACTATCATCCATCCCGGGCACTGGACATAGAAAAGAAGTGCATGACGATAGGTATTATTTGTTCGCGGTAGATACATGTGTGAGATATCAATTAGCGTCATAAATGTCAAGTGCTTGGCTACCCTTTTTTTTGTTGATCGATTATGCTTAGGCTTAGCTAAGCGCCTAGTTAAGCGTTCATGCATTGCAGATACTCTTCACTTTTTGGTGCCGCCTGCCAGCGGACCTTGCCCTACTCCAACTCCAGGAAGTCATCCACAAACAGCACGCACGACGTCGAACTTACGTCCTCCAACCCCTTCTTGAATCTTGATCGTGTCAACACCAGGAATCCTAAAGTTTGGGCAGGATGTCAACCACCTTTACAACACCGTTTTTTCTATGTTGCCCGCGAAGTAAAACTTAACGTACATGTGCCATGACGAAACAACCCTGCCCTTAGAACTATATATAGCAAAGGTATATCACGGTGTAACGGACGATTCCCTACGTTCCCACACTTTTCATTTAGCAAGATATAACACAAAACGTGCTACAACGCTCTATAATAACTATATTCCAGCTAATTAAAATAGTGGAGAAAATGGGTACCTACGTGACTACGTCACATAAAATTATGCACCCCTCGATGTAATAAACTACCTGTCGTAACGTCATGGATGACGCCAATTAATTGCTGAGAAGTTAGATCTTTCATCCCATGGCTGGCCGCTTGCCCAATATATCCATCCCTTAATTGCCAACTGGTTCGGTTAATTATTGTAGCTACCGAAATGTCTAATTGACGGACCTTTCTTAGACTAGAAATGGTACGTCCATGCCATGCTGATTTCTAGTATGTTTTTGCAACTTGATTAGTATAGCTAGTACAACACAATCACATATCCGATCTTAATTAGTTAGTAGAAGAACCAAAGCAGATGGCGGGTGTACATGCCGTTTGCATGAGTCAAGCTACATTAGAGATTCGGTTAATTTGAGGTGTCAACATTTCTGGCCGGGTCAGGATCGTATCATTTCACGTGGCAAGCTAGGACCTTGGTCGGTAGTTGCATCTCGGTAGGATCCAGACCCAACACATATCATAATAATATGTCAGAGTGAAGTGGGCCTCACAACTAGAAATCGACATATTTCCGACGGTGAAATCTAGTATCCGACGGCCTGTCGCTATGCTTTCAGTGATTTATCTAGTCAACCACTAAAATATATAACCGAGAGTACTTTTAACCATCGACTATTACTATTCCCCGTCGGGTATGTAAAATTTAACTGACGGTCAGATTTTGAACCGTCGGCTATTACTATGCCCGTCGGTTATTCAAAGTAATACCCGACCGTCAAATATCAACCCTCGGGTATAAATATGCACCGTCGGGTACGAGTTAAATTAGCCGAGAGTTAGTTTATCCCCGTCGACCAATGAGATATACCGTCGGTTAATGAAGGTCATAAGCGAGGGTATGCTAATCACCGTCGGTGATTACTGTATTAGCCGACGGGACGTCGGATACTAGATTTCACGTCGGAAATATGGGGATTTCTAGTAGTGTGCCCGTCAACATCGAGGCGCCTGTGGTGACTTCGTCAACCTCAAAGATCTGCCGGACCAGTCTCTCGGAGATGCTCATAGGGGTAGGGTTTGCGTGTGTGCGTTCATAGAGGTGTATGTACGTGTGTGTGTTTGTGAACATCTGCGTTTGTACTGTGTTTCAAAAAAAATGTCAAAACTACCATTTGGACTACAAGTCTACAACTGACACCTAGCTTCTGGCTAGACAAGTGAATTGTTGTTAGATTTGAGTGACTTGCTTCCAACAACATAAAATAGCAAATCTGCGTGGATGTAGGGATGACAGTGGGTATCCGCGTTCTATTCGGCTAGTATGGTAAGTATACGTACGTAATACATGGTATATAAATGGGAAGATAACATGTGCCCATCGGTTAGATCAGAGGGTACGGTATAAAATCGTGTAACACATACCCTGAACCGATGTACCAATCAAGTGGGAATGAACTTCCGTGCATTGATATGTATGAGAGTAGGGTATAAGCATGAAGTCACGATCGAAATTCTAAAGTAGCTAGGTTATGTTAGATAATTAAATGTTGTCTTTGGATTGCTCCGAAGTCGTGTACACAGACACGTTTATGTGTGCCCTCGTGAGGATGATGCGCCGAGAGCTTTTGAGGAAGGTCAGCAACCAGTGCGATGGTAGACGTACAAGCCACCCCACTACTCATCATCATCCGAGAGGGCTTGACGTAGTAATTGACATGAAGATAAAAGCTATAGATCTAAATGTACGCATTGATTGGATTTGTGTGCTTTTGTTTACAATCGGCCATCATCCCTTGCAGTATATGAACTTTGGTGTCCTCCGACTTGTGATCGTAATTAATTACCACACCACACATTAGCAAAACATTACTTAGGGAGTTAGGGTCTTGCTCATGCATTATCGGTCCTGTCGTGAGTACGAGGTTTATTTACGGTCTTGGTCATGAGATTTATTTACCATTATTTACCATTTCGATGGCTGACATCGTCGGCTGGCCCAGGATGCAGGCCTTCAACGCGTCCATGTGCACCGGGTCCACGGACACGGAGACCTGCACCTCGCCGTCCCGGCGGCCGCCCACGAGCATCATCTCGCCGTCGTGGTTCATCGACACCATCTCCACGCGCGCCGGCATCCCGAACCCAAAGTCGGTCGCCGCGTAGGCTCGGTACCGTGGGCTCGCCGCCACGTTCGCCACCCGCGAGAACGGCAGGTTCCTCACCGTATCGAACCCGGACTCGTCCGTGCCAGACAGCGGCGCCGCCTCCACCTCCGCCACCGCCGCCTGCACCGCGCGCACCGCATGGAGGATCCCGCCATCCGCGATCTCCGCTGCGTCGGCGCACCGCGCCACGCATGGCCTCACGCAGTTGCCGATGTAGGCGTCGCTCACGGGCGGCTCCAGGCGGGCGCGCAGGTCGGCGTGGAACATCAGGTAGGTGTCCTCTCCGGCGCCCAGCCCCTTGGACCGGACGAACGCGGTCCAGACCAGCGCAGCCAGCGCCACGAACGTCGACACTGGCTTCGGCTTGGGCGACGTCGCGAGGTCGTCAATGCGCCGCCTCAATGACCGTATGTCGTCGGCGTTGAGGTAGAAGGTCCGGCGAGCCAGCCGGAAGCGCTGGCTCAAGTCGCGCACCCCCTTGCTAACCTGCGAGACATACTCATGTACCACTGGGAGATTAGGCCACTGCTACGTACACGTACTCATTGCAAGAAAGAAAAGGATGTACTCATGTACCACTGGGAGATTAGGCGCCACAATGTTGAGCAACACGCGAGCGAGCTCGTCGCCGCCGCGTGGGTGGGACATGACCTCGCGGCTGTACTGTGGCGCGCCGAGAGCCTCCGTGACCGGCGAGCCCACGCGGGAGGCCGACGACCAGGCCTCGATGAACCGCCACGCGCCGCGGCCGTCGACGATGGCGTGGTGCATGGACATGCCGACCGCCAGGCCGGCGGCCCCCAGCCGGGTGGCCTGCACGGACAGCAAGGGCGCCGGGAGCACCCCGGTGTGAAGCTCCGGCACGAGGCCCAGGAACGCCGCCACGTCGTGCGCCTCGTCGCTGGCGAGCCGGCGCACGTCCATGCCTGCCGCATCGGCCTCCACGAAGGCGACCCCGGCGTCGGAGCCGGACCAGTCGACGACGAGGTCGCCGGTGTCCGGCACGTGCTCGAGCGTCCCGGCCAGCGGAAGGTAGTGCGCCAGCGTCTCCGCGAGCGCGCGCTTGAGCCGTGAGACTATGGCCGGGAACCCGTCGCCCTTGTCGTCAAGGTGGTGGTACAGGAACACCTGCTGCACCGGCGGCAGCCCGACCCACGGCGTGTCGAAGAAGGACAGCTTCACGCGTCCCACCTGGTGCCTTGACGGCGCCACGCGAGACACGGCGACCACACGCACGGCGGGTGCGGGAGTCTGCACGACCACGCCGGAGCCGGCCTCGTCCATCGGTTCCTTACGGCCGGACGTACCTACAAGCCACTAGTTTTGGTTGCTGTTCGCAAGCTAGAGTAGTGATGAACTGATGATCGATGGAGGCTGTTTATATTAGATCAGAGGCGTGACAATGGTCAGGTTAAGTCCATGCGTTTTGTTCTGAGATAATAAACAAGATGGCAATTGTGGATGATTAGGCTGAGATACTTGTTAGTGAACCATGACCCTCGATCTGTCACCAGAAGCACCTAAACGGCAACCCAAGTAGCTACTAGGTAGCTTCATTTCGGGTTTTTCTTTTCCCCTCTCTCCTATCCAGAGCCTTGAGAGTCGTCTTCCTCTTTGCCTCCGTCGCGCTCCTTGCTCCTCTTCGGCGGCGCTGCCGCTTGGAGTAGGCTTGGATGCGTTGCTTGGCCTATATATAGTAGATCTAGGGTTTGTTTTAGCCTTTGTGCTTGGTTTGTTGAGATGGCGTCTGAGAGTTGGTCGGTAGACCTCGGTGGCCAGATTCGTCGCGCCGTTGCCTTCTTCCTCCTAGCTGTAGCTCGCTGGTGGCGGGCGGTGCTGCAGGCGACGTGGACGGAGGCTCGCATCTCTCGTAATAAGGTACACACAGGAAGCTTTGAGCTGGGGCCTTCCGGCCAGCCCTGGTCTCGGCATGTTCTTCTTCTTCTTCTTGGTGCTTTGCTCTGGAGGTTGGAGCTTGTGCTGAAGAGAAGATTTGGCGACTTCCATAAGATCGAATCCCTAGCTCTCTACTGCATTGGCTTTGATCTGCCTCCTTTGGCTAGTGGCAAGAAGACAAAGGTTGTTGGCGGACTGGTGCTTCTTATCGAGTGGTGGGAGCTAGGTTTTGTGGGATTTCTGGAGGCAAAAAGCTTCCGCTTTTAGGTAGCAGTGGATGCGGAAAGAAGTGAAGGCGATTTGAATCCAAAGTTTCATGGGCAATCTGCGGAGATCATCAATAGAAGCAAGCATTAGCCTCTGTTTCTCTTGGCCGTAAGGGCCGCTCCCTGCTGTGGCGATTCTGCCACGGCGTCTTCAACCTCCAGGCCAGCGAGCCATTGCGGAGGCCCCTCTTCAGTTCAATCGCGGCATACATCGTCGCACTGTCCCCAAGAGGTCTCGTCCCTGGCGACGCCGCTGACGGGCCGCTGCGTTGAATTGCTCGATTTCGGTGGAGAAGGATCTGATTGCATTCCTAATTTTCTTAGCGAGATCCTTTATGTAAAGTTTAGGGACTTGGGTGTAATTTTCTTTTACTTTATGGTCCTTGATGTAATATGTAACCCCACCGAGTAATGCAGTCTAGACCCTTCAGGGTCCTTCTCCTTGTTCAGAAAAAAAAGATCTGTCACCAGATACTTAAAGTATTTCTAGTATTTTGCTATATGTAGACATATTTTAGTCTAAGGTTCACATAAATTTTACACTAAAGTATGTCTAGATAAATGTATGTGATTTTTTAAAAGGGTTACATTTAGTAACGGAGGGATTAGAAGATTATGGCCTTACAGTTAAGGCTTTAGTGGCCTACTTACCTCTATTAGAAGGAGTTTAGATTACTACTTGGGTATATTAAGAACGTCGACGAACGAAGGGTTCTTGTTGTCCGTTCCGCCCCTACAAAGGAAAAATAGCGGCCTCCATCATAGTCGGTGCCGCTCCGGCCGGCCTCGTCGATGTCAGAGGGGATCTATGAGTTGACTTTTCAAATTTGGTTAGGGTTTTGGTAGTCGTTCTGTTCATCAATGGAGATAACATCGCATGCAATAAGATGTCTTTGGTCCATCGTTCGTTGGCAAGATCTCCTTCCCACCATAAGTGGTGGTGTTGGAAATATAATTTGTTTACGTATGGTTCTTCACATCTTGCTTCAACAAATAGATTTGGGATAGTTTCTCATGGTTGACGTGAAGAGTATTGTCCTCGTAGTTTTTGTCCCGGCTACTGCCTACAGGAAAATATTCCCTCGATTAGCGAGAAAATGGCTGATACCTCTGCACTTTCCACCATATGATCCTTGTATGAGTGCTCAAGGCTTTAGACCTAACCAATATACTCACGTATACCCGTCACATATAAGTATACAAAGTGGGTTCCACGCCTAAATCAGACAGGCTTAGGTAAAAACATGCGATATATTGTGACATAATTGGAACACAAAATTTGATATAATAATTCGATGCCTGGTCTGGCCATCATCTCCCCCCTGCCCCCACCCCCCCTGAAGGGGATCGTGTGCAGAAAACAAAAAATTTCCTACCGACGATATCCTAAAAGCATGCCAAGATCTATTCTATGCAGATATAGTAGTACGAACGGAGATCGGAATACGTACCCTTGTAGACCGAAAGCGGGGATTACGTTCCCGCACAAACGTTGTCGATGCAGACCGACGAAGCCGACCTCAAGGTCGTGTAGAGGAAGCAGGCCTCCGAGTACCGCTAGCGCAGCACCTCGCAGGGAGTCGCACACGTACGGTGGAGACGACGCCTCCGAAGCTCCAGTCCAGGACGAGCAGCGGAAGACTTGGACCGGAACACCAGCAGCGCGGCAGCGGGCAATGGTGGAGGAGATCCCCGAATCCTCTTGCTCGGCGCGGCTCCGACTTGGGAACCACGAGATCGAGAGAGAAATCGGGAATTAATTGGTGAATTAAAAGGCTGGGGGTGCCCTTTCTTATATAGGCTCCGAGGGGGAGCCAACCTTGCCAGCCAGGCAATGTGGGACTATCCCCACATAGCCTGGTGCGGCTAGGATGGTGCGCCGGCCCCCTTGGTGGGCCCTTGGCCCACCTGGGGCAGCCCTCCTGGCCCCCACCGAATTCCCCTAGGGAATTTTCCCCTCTTGGGCCTTCTTTGGTCCGGAAGGTTCATTTAGGGAAATCTGCCTTAATAAATTCGAAAATAAATATATAAAATCATATTTGCATATTAATAACACTAATTAATATCAAACATAATATATATAATTTTTCCTAGCTCCGAAAACTCTTTCGGCGCTGCCCGATCTCCATCGGACCCCTCCCGGGACGCTCCCGGTGATCTCCTTCCTTTCCGGTTGTCTTGTCGAAACCCCTTAAGTGTGTTACCCTAGCGGTTCGATATAATATCAGGTATGATCAAGACTCCTCAATGATCAACGACTAACCCGTAGGCCTGGACCCCATGAATTAATCCCTGAGATATAACGAATGACTTTCATCTATCAAAACTGAACGTGAAGTCTTAAACCTTTTGCCATAGCGATACTTAGCATGTACGAGCGTCGTTCCATAGATATCTCCATACCTAATCCCGACCTCGTTACCGACGACGCTATCTTCTACTCGTTCATGATCTCATGTCTTTGTGACCTAGTCACATGCTTGCAAGCTCATTAGACATGATCTCACCGAGTGGGCCCGAGAGTATCTATCCTGCTATGCGGACTGGCAATCCCGCTCTTGACCCCTCGTCTTAATACTCCCTTCCAATACCCAAAAGTATCACCGTTATTGTCATACTAAATAAGATACGACGTTTGGTGCAATCAAAGTATCTTCCGGAAATATCAATAAGAGTTGATCTCACGGTCAAAGGTGTAACGACTACGTTCTCCAAATCTGGGTATGTCCATCACATCGCTCTCCATCGATATGACTCTCATTGCCGACCGGCGCCATGCCCCATGACCGGGAAACCTCGATCATCAATCGCGCAACGAAACTAGTCTTAGTAGAGGCTACTAGGGACCTGGTTGTTTACGTATCACACCCGCATTAATGTTTCCGCTTAATACGGTTCTAGCATGACACAAAAACCTATTATGAACAAACGAGATATGATAAAGAATACACTTTATCAATTGCCTCTAGGGCATATCTCCTTCACCCCCCCCACCCACCTCGTTGTCCGCTGCGACATTGATCTTCCTCTCATATGCACCCCGATCCTTAAAGTACATTTTTTTCCTATTATACATAG
Source organism: Poa annua (assembly GCA_026929855.1). Lineage (NCBI taxonomy): Eukaryota > Viridiplantae > Streptophyta > Magnoliopsida > Poales > Poaceae > Poa > Poa annua. The sequence continues at coordinate 1,579,512 of CM049431.1, read as the reverse complement.
CCATGACAGTGATTGACTGATTTCCGTGCTTATTCCTCGCTAGCATTCGTTAGAGCGTCTACAATGGGTGTTGTAAACTAGCAGAAAAAACTGCGTAATATAAAATATAATTTCGTAACGAGAGGTTAAATTTACCGTAAATTTTATATTGTGATGTAATTTTTTTTGCCAAATATACATCAAGGATATCTGTTGTAGACCACCTCTTCACCCAGTTAAATAAAAAGAAGGGTTGAAACTTATTTACATCATTTTAAAAGAAACTTTTTTACATCCTAATTAGCAAGAGTGTAAGATTTCTTTTTTGATAAGAGGAAGCCCATCAGCCCAAGTAGCAACTACACATCGGCCACAGCCTTAGGGCCCTTTTGTTTGGGCTGTCTGTGGCTGGCTGTATGTGCTGTGCAGAAAAGCTGCTGTCTAGGGGAAGCTGCTTTTTTCAGTGGAGGTTTTTGGTAACCCAGCTGGCTGTTTAACTGTAGATTGTGGAATTGTCTGAAACACCCTTTATAGTCATCAAAGTTGTTTTGTTGCTGCTATCACAAATAATAAATAACATATGCATATAAATTCAAGCCAAACTTCATATCCATACAATTGTCATTATATAATCATTACGAATATATAGTTGTCCAAAATACAATTCCACAACATTATACTAGCTTGATGAATGAGTTCTAATGTTGTCTAGAAATGAAGCAATGTCATCAAATTTAAGTCAATCTTCATATCCATACATTTTCACGCAAGGGACTCTCCCACGCAAGGGACCCTCCTCAAGGGACTCTCCCACGCAAAGCGGCCAGAGGAGGCTCTGGATGTGCTGCTTCACAGGATGCCTGAGCTGGGCTGCACCCCTAACGTGGTGTCGTATAACACGGTTATCCATGGCTGCTTTAAGCAAGGTCAAGTAGGCAAGGCGTGCCGCGTGCAATCTTTTCCATGAAATGATGCAGAGGGGGGTTGTGCCTGATGTGTGGACTTACAACTCCGTTATTCATGCCTACTTGAAGGAAGGCCAAGTAGACAAGGCGTGCAATCTATTCCGTGAAATGGTACAACAAGCACTACAGGAGTAACAGCCCAGCCCGACGGCATTTGTCGTCGGACTCATCACAGAAACCCTCGGCCTAAGTGAGCCCGACGGCCACCGTCGGCCTAAGGTCGTCGGGCTGTGATTAATCGGGCTCACGCCGTGGCCGTCGGCGTCGCAAATACCGTCGGGCTCATAGTGAGCCCGACGGTATAACCGTCGGCCTTATAACTACCAATTTAGTCAGCAATGCCGTCGGGCTCATAGATGGCTCTACCATTTTTTTTTTCAAAATTATTTTTTTTCAACTTTTTTATTATTATTTTAACTCAAATTTAATCATATATTTAATCTCATATCACACACTTAATCATAATCTTAGCTCAAACTATCCACTCACACACTTAATCATAATCTTATCTCAAACTATTCACCCTTAGTCAAACTTCCCAGACGGTCACCCATCTTTAGAGTGCCCCAGGCCAAGCACGCTTAACTATTGAGTTCTATTCAAATGAGATTCCAGTTGAGATGTCATACCTTGTTGCTATTAGTATGATAGCAATCATATTAACCCTCATCTCAGATATTATATTTTTTAATCTTTAAAATTTCAAAAATAAGATTTGAATAAACAAAATAACTATGTTTAATAATACTTGAATAATAATAATAATCAATTATTTTATTTTTGTTTTGTCTTTTCCATTTAATAAGAAATAATTCATATCTTCATATTGATATATCAGAATTTAATAAATAAAATGTCTATATCGATCATAAAAATGAGAGGAATCCAAATATGACATCCATGCCATCATTTTCATAATGAATAATGTCTTTTAAAACAAACAAGAACCAACATAAATCAGTATAAAGTCAATTAAAGAGGCAAATTTAGATAGAAAGCAAGAAAAATCCTCATATTAAGTTATTATCCATAAAATATGTTCCACTCTTTGTGAAAATTAAATGGGTGTCATTTTGGACCATATTTTATGTACTTGCTTCACAAAAAAAGTCATTTCTGACACTTAAAAAATAGAAAATGATATTTCTAAAAAGAATTTTGAAAATCGCTTCGGTGACGTTGTTTCCCATACCATGACACACATATGTGTTGAATATGGGCACTTTATCACAAACTATGACATGATAATGGTCATACATTGGTCATTTGTCTTGAAACCTATGCATGTTTATAGATGTTTGACATTTTTGTGAAGTTTCGTTTTGAAAAGTTTGCCAAAAATCAAGTTTATCATTTTTCCTATTAACTAGTACACGTAAAAGGACTTCATGCCAAAGGGTTTCTTTTTTTTAGTACTTTTTCATATTTTTCTATTTCTTTCAAAAAACGGTCAAAATGGAGAGCATGGCTATTCATCAAAAGTGGTCAAATTTTTCAAAACTATTGACGGTTCTATGTTGTAACCACTACTTGTGTACCTTAAAATTATTTTTTTAAGAACTTCAGAGCAAACTATCACACAGTTGTAGTTCAAATTTGAATTACTTCCGGAAAATTGACATAAAGTCATCTAAAGAGGCGAATTTAGATAGAAAGTAAGGAAAATCCTCATATTAAGATATTATCCATAAAATTTGTTCCACTATTTGTGAAAATTAAATGGGTGTCATTTTGAATCATATTTTATGTACTTGCTTCACAAAAAAAGTCATTTTTCACACTTAAAAAATGGAAAATGATATTTCTAAAAAGAATTTTGAAAATCGCTTCGGTGACGTTGTTTCCCATACCATGACACACATATGTGCTGAATATGGGCACTTTATCACAAACTATGACATGATAATGGTCATACATTGGTCATTTGTCTTGAAACCTATGCATGTTTATAGATGTTTGACATTTTTGTGAAATTTCGTTTTGAAAAGTTTGCCAAAAATCAAGTTTATCATTTTTCCTATTAACTAGTACACGTAAAAGGACTTCATGCCAAAGGGTTTCTTTTTTTTAGTTCTTTTTCATATTTTTCTATTTCTTTCAAAAAACGGTCAAAATGGAGAGCAGGGCTATTCATCAAAAGTGGTCGAATTTTTCAAAACTATTGACGGTTCTATGTTGTAACCACTACTTGTGTACCTTAAAATTATTTTTGTAAGAACTTCAGAGCAAACTATCACACAGTTGTAGTTCAAATTTAAATTACTTCCGGAAAATTGACATAAAGTCAATTAAAGAGGCGAATTTAGATAGAAAGTAAGGAAAATCCTCATATTAATATATTATCCATAAAATTTGTTCCACTATTTGTGAAAATTAAATGGGTGTCATTTTGAACCATATTTTATGTACTTGCTTCACAAAAAAAGTCATTTTTCACACTTAAAAAATAGAAAATGATATTTCTAAAAAGAATTTTGAAAATCGCTTCGGTGACGTTGTTTCCCATACCATGACACACATATGTGCTGAATATGGGCACTTTATCACAAACTATGACATGATAATGGTCATACATTGGTCATTTTTCTTGAAACCTATGCATGTTTATAGATGTTTGACATTTTTGTGAAGTTTCGTTTTGAAAAGTTTGCCAAAAATCAAGTTTATCATTTTTCCTATTAACTAGTACACGTAAAAGGACTTCATGCCAAAGGGTTTCTTTTTTTTAGTACTTTTTCATATTTTTCTATTTCTTTCAAAAAACGGTCAAAATGGAGAGCATGGCTATTCATCAAAAGTGGTCGAATTTTTCAAAACTATTGACGGTTCTATGTTGTAACCACTACTTGTGTACCTTAAAATTATTTTTGTAAGAACTTCAGAGCAAACTATCACACAGTTGTAGTTCAAATTTGAATTACTTCCGGAAAATTGACATAAAGTCAATTAAAGAGGCGAATTTAGATAGAAAGCAAGGAAAATCCTCATATTAAGATATTATCCATAAAATTTATTCTACTCTTTTTGAAAATTAAATGGGTGTCATTTTGGACCATATTTTATGTACTGGTTTCACAAAAAAAGTCATTTTTCACACTTAAAAAATGGAAAATGATATTTCTAAAAAGAATTTTGAAAATCGCTTCGACGACGTTGTTTTACATACCATGACACACATATGTGCTGATTATGAGCACTTTATTACAAACTATGACATGATAATGGTCACACATATGTGTTAAAACTATTGTATATTTGTATATGATTGATATTTTTTGTAAAGTTTTGTTTTAAAAAGTTGCCAAAACTCAAATTTATCATTTTTCTAAAAACTAGTACACGTCAAAAGATTTCATGCCAAAGGGTTTCCTTTTTTTTAGTATTTTTTCATATTTTTTTGAATGTAATCTAATTTTTTGAGAAAAACTGAAAAACTGTATAGTAAGGCCGACGGTTATACCGTCGGGCTTACAATGTGATCAGGTCGCTTCGTCCAGGACGCCCACGCGGGGGAGACGGGGGAGAAGTCCGACGGTGTTTTTACGCCGACGGTGGCCGTCGGGCTCACATTAGAACGCCGACGGTGTTTTGAGCCCGACGGTGTTTCTCTGGCCGTCGGTGTTAGATTGTGACGCCGACGGCCCCGACGTTTGGCCGTCGGCGTTATAATTGCCGTCGGGCTGGTCAGCCACTCCCGTAGTGAAGGTGTTGCTCCTGATGCGGTGACATATAGCTCCGTTATCCATGGCTACTTTAAAGAAGGCCAAGTAGGCAAGGCATGCAATCTTTTTCATGGAATGTCGCAACAAGGTGACATATAGCTCGGTTATCAATGCCCTGTGCAAGAGGTGGTCTTTCGTCAAATGATTGACAATGGCGTTGAACCGAATTCTATAACTTATGGTAGCCTCATCCATGGATATTCCTCCCAGCAGCAGTGGAATGAGGCACTTAGGGTCTTCAAAGGAATGACAAGTCGGGGCGTTACTCCAGATGTACCTACTTACAACTTGCTGATGAACTCCCTTTGCAAGCATGGAAGAAGTAAAGAGGCTGCATCAATTTTTGATTCCATGTCTATAAAGGGCTTGAAACCTGATGTTGTCTCATACGGTACTCTGCTTCACGGGTATGCCACTGAAGGATCGTTAGTTGAGATGAATAATCTCTTTAACTCAATGGAAAGAGATGGTATTTTACCTGACTGTCTTATTTATAACACTAGCATGGAGGCCCTCGCAAATGCGAGGGCATCACTTTTGTATATTTGAAAATTAAGTTCATAGTTTCAAATATATTTACGAACATGAGAACACAAATACGGTTATATAGCTGCAACACTCAGTGTTATCCCTTGATATGCTCTTCAGTTTTTGGATGCAACAACAAAGGGTGTGTTCATGTGAGGCAACTTCTTTTCTTAGAACCACTGTGTTACTTGGACGTTGTTAATGAAGGTTTTTTCCGTTGAAGATCATTGATTCATTTTGATGCTCTCAATGAATGGACAATTAGTTCTCTTTTTTTTCTTGAATTAATTGGCTATGTCTATGTGCATCCTTGAATTTCCTTTTGGTTGATCTTATATGGGGTCAACATATCCTGCCATGTGGAACATGACACCTAAAACACAACACATAATAGGTAGGAGAAACAAATAATGAGAATTTTTTACCTCCTCCACATTTTCTTTCCCCCATTTACTCTGGTCTACTGTATACGCAAAGCTTTTGCTATCCATTTCAAAATACATAGCTTAAACTTTGAGTATGGGTTTAGAAATTCCGCCTAGCATGTATATAGTTTATATGATACAAAATTTTGGCGGTTTATATTATGGTCTTAGCTGCAAAAAAAAGTGGAATCTTACATGCACAATGACTACATTGTAACATTTAAATTATGGATAATGTTGCTAGAGAAGTAAACGGCAGGGTAGCTCCAAAATTATTGTAAAGTCAACCAACTTTTTTAGCAACTATTATGTTTGAGAGAAATATGCCACGATTCCCAGTTTTAGTCTACATTGATATTTTAAAGTTGAGACGTGGAACCAACACACATGCACTTGCTTTTAGAAAATCTAAATTTGGTTTTGGAAAATTCTGGCTGATAACTTTCACCTCCATGCATATTTTGTTCTAAATATTTATGAATATTATTTCAATCAAGTGCCAATGTGAAGCTACTTTTAAAAAGGAAATAAGATTGTTTCCTAATTATCCTCGTAGTTTGGAACAACGACGTATTCATCTTCTTAAGCATAGCATTGCTCGCCTTTCTTTTGCAACTTGCTTGAAGTGAATAGACACAAAGAATCCCTTATCATACGAATGATTAATGTAAGGCATAAAAGATTGCCAGACATTTATAATTATAATCTTTCTTTCTACATAATGTTGATACTTGTAAAACATATTAGTTATATCACTATTGAAATTCAATCTCTCTCCCACTCTCTCAAAAGAATAAGACGTACAACAGGAGAAAAATAAATAAACCATCTTTCAAAAAATTGTATGTAATTTTGCCTTTTTATGCACGAAGTCCTATTCTTTTGTATTCTCTAGTAGGGTAGACACTTACCAGTATCTACAGACCAAATATCTCTTCTGTGTAATTCCTTGTTTTTTTTCTCTTTGTTTTTTCTAAGAAAAAGTTGCTACATGATTTCCTTTCCATCTTCTTGATTCACATGAAGTCTTCTTTTTTGAAACGTAACATGGACTTCCTTTTTTACGGTTGGCCGGAAGACACAGACTATTCCGACTATCCATACGGACGATGTTTACATAAAGCTCACGCCCAAGGTAAAACCGCTTGGATGTCCTAAATGTTTTATTAGTGTTGTCTTTTCTCTTTGACACGTACGGTTTACATATAGACCACAAAAATGAGTTGCATGAAACATGACGGTATGGTACATGTTATGGCTAATTTTTAATTAAATGGTGGCCATAAATTTTACATCTAACCATTAAAATATTTGAATGATGTGGATCATCGTGGTGCTTGGGTTGGGAAAATACTAAATTTATGGTCTAAACCGGAGCGCAGTGGGCATACCTAACTTAAACTATGCTCCAACTATGTATGTATGGTATTTACATTATCAACACGGTTTTGCCAACAACAATGAGAATATCCCTGTTTATTTTGTATTTGCAATACATGTATTTAGTTATATTTATTCGTATATAGTGTAGATCAGGATGACATTCTGACACTCGAAGAAATATATGTATGCAGTTGGCTATAAAATGCATATTAAACGTTATGTGAGATATCCGATAATTTGGACAAAACAATTCTTGTTTACATGTCTGACATTCTCTAAACTAACAAAGTCATCTCACACAAACCGATTTCTTTTGTGTTGTTTGTAAACAACATAGGTCGGTGGTAAAAAAAATGTTTTCCATGAAACCTTTTTTATAATTATAGACGCCATAAAAAATGTCGGTTCCCACGAACCTTGACATGCACACATAGAATGTCGAGAGATATGCGTCAAATGATTGTTCAATTTTTTTGGCATTTTAAAATATTTTTCCAGTGGCAGAAGCATATATCCAACATCCCCAAATTAACTTTTCCCCTTACAAATCATATTACATTTACATGTCGCCACATTGTTCTATTGTAGTATTATTGTTTTTGACAGGTACATATGTGTGCGTTAGCTAGTAATAGCTGATCACTCCGACCAGCTTCTTTCATATATTTTTTGGTGTGTATTAGCTAGTAGTTGTTCACATCAGCTTTGTTGTTTTTAAATTTGGAAACACTCTTGAAAAAAAAAATCCGATCAGCTGGTACATTAGGAAGCGGAAACTAAGCTTCCGCTTGTACATTTTTTTGGGGAGGACTTCATAAAGTTAGTTGTATCCAGCCTGGACTCCATCAAGGTAATCTCCTCAACTGAAACCTGCCGTGCTACATCTCTCTAATTTTGTACCAGACTCGGTAGATAAAAATAATGGAACTTGACATATCACGTGGTTAAAACAACTTTTTTGTACCTGATTTATATTGTACGTAACTTATTGATCTTTTAATCTCAACCGCCACACCCAAAATCAACGGATTATATATTTCTAACCTATGTGGCTTAACGTGGTGGCTCGAAAAACTAACTCATTTTGCTTTTAGTATATAATAGATACTGATTCATGCATACGCTAAATCTTGCATGATGGATGAGGCTATGCTTGTATTTAAAGAAATGCGGAAACATGGAGTGAGTCCAGATGCAGTCACCTATTTAACCTTAATACATGCATATTGCAAGCTGGGTAGCTTGGACAATGCTATGGACAAGTTTAATCAGATGATTGCTATGGGAGTACAACCAGACGCACCTGTATATAATTCTCTAACTCAGGGTTTCTGTACACATGGAGATTTGCTGAAAGCGAAGGAATTGATTACTGATATGAAGAATAAAGGTATGTGTCCTCCTGATGTTGTGTTCTTCAATTCAATGGTACGCAACCTATGCACCGAAGGAAGGGTAATGGAAGCACAAGATGTCCTTGACTTGATGCTCCACACTGGTGAGAGACCTGATGTTGTCACATTTAGGTCACTCATCGGTGGTTATTGCCTAGTCTGCAAGATGGAGGATGCGAGGAAAGTATTTGATGCTATGGTATCATATAGTTTAGAACATTGTAGTATTACATATGGTATACTTATTAATGGATATTGCAAGAACAGAAGGATTGATGATGGGCTGATTCTATACGAAGAAATGCTGCGCAAGGGACATAAACCTACAACTTTTAACTATAATGTTCTACTGGATGGTTTATTTCTAGCTGGACGAACTGTTGCTGCAAAGGAGAAGTTTCATGAGATGGTTGAATCTGGAGTAAATGTACACATCGATACATACAGTCTAGTGCTTGGTGGACTTTGTAGAAATAATTGCAGTAGGGAAGCAATCACGCTGTTCGAGAAGTTACGCAAAATGAATATGAAATTCAATATTTCGATTGTCAATATCATGATTGGTGCATTCTACAGGGTTCAGAGAAACAAAGAAGCTAAGGAATTGTTTGCTGAAATACCAGCCAATGGGTTGGTAGCTAATTTTGTCACCTAGCTACGGTATAATGATGAAAAATCTTATGAAGGAGGGGTTAGTGGAAGAAGCTGACAATCTTTTTTCATCAATGGAGAAGAGTGGATGTGCTGTCGACTCTTGTTTGCTAAATCATATCATCAGAAGTTTACTAGAGAAGGGAGAGTTAGTCAGGGCTGGCAATTATATGTCTAAAGTTGATGGGAAGAGCTGCTCACTTGAAGCTAAAAGCGTTTCGCTGGTGATCTCTCTTTTTTCGACGGAAGGGAAATATAGGAAAAACATAAACTTGCTCCCTACAAAGTACCAGTTTCTTGAAGAGGCTGCCTGGTGTCCATAGTTCAGTAGTTGAAACATAATACCTGAACTTGACTCTTCACGAGGTACACTTCAGTTGTTTCTTACCATAGGTCCCTCTGCTGATACATGAAATACGAATTATCTCCTCTCTTTCTTCAACCAAACTAAGAGGGATCACGCAAACTCTCTTGTGTGGCCAGGAGGGAGCCATCCTTTGTTTGTGTATCTCTCGGTCTGATGTTGAAGCCAATTAGGTGGTAGTGAGCTAAATGCTGGATGATGTAGCGTGTCACTGTCTTGCTGCTTGTTTCCTTGACTTGGTTGTATTGACTGGCATGAGTTTAGTCTTTTGTGGTCTTGGACCTGAGAGCTAGAGTTTTATTTTCTTCACGTGGGCATCATTCTCTTGCTGAACTGGATATGGTGATGATCCCAACCATATTTGTTTGAAGTATGATTGCATTGAGCCAAAATCGGATCTTGCTAATGCTTTAATCATCATTGACTTGTCTGCAGATTCGTTGCTCTACTTGTTTCCTGATTGGTTATAATTGATTAGAAGTCACAACAATTTGCAGAACTATGTTCTAGGTTACTAATTCTTTATGCTTTTCTTGATATTTGTAGGTCTGTGTATCATGATGAGCTGCTGTCGGAGTACGCCAAGCTGGTATGGGAGGTTTACTGTGATGAGGAGTGTGTCTTGAGCTACTACCGAGCTGCTGTGCCGGCTAAAGAATCCATGTGCTCGCCGGCTGAAGAATCGAGTTGCTGTGCCGGCCACGACCTTCTGTACCTCGCGCAATTGTTGTAGGCCCTCGGCTTTGATGACTTGGTCCTTTACCTCCACATTTGCTGTCGTGCAATGGTGGCGAATTCAACACTGCAACGCATGTGCATGGCTTGAAACCTGATATTGTCTGATACAGTACTCTGCTTCACGGGTATGCCACTGAAGGATCGTTAGTTGAGATGAATAATCTCTTTAACTCAATGGAAAGAGATGGTATTTTACCTGACTGTCTTATTTATAACATACTGATTCATGCATACGCTAAATCTTGCATGATGGATGAGGCTATGCTTGTATTTAAAGAAATGCGGAAACAAGGAGTGAGTCCAGATGCAGTCACCTATTTAATCTTAATACATGCAAATTGCAAGCTGGGTAGGTTGGACAATGCTATAGACAAGTTTAATCAGATGATTGCTCTAGGAGTACAACCAGACACACCTGTTTACAGTTCTCTAATTCAGGGTTTTTGTAGACATGGAGATTTGTTGAAAGCGAATGAATTGGTTACTGATATGAAGAATAAAGGTATGCGTCCTCCTGACGTTGCGTTCTTCAATTCAATAGTACACAACCTATGCACCGAAGGAAGGGTAATGGAAGCACGAGATGTACTTGACTTGATGGTACACACATGCGAGAGGCCTGATGTTGTGACATTTAGGTCACTCATCAATGGTACACACAAGATGTCCTTGACGACGAGTCGATGACAGAGCTCTCTGCCGTGGTACGTTCTTGACTACATCTGGAACACTATCTGAAGGCGCATTAAGGTGATATTTCACTCCCGTTCTTGATTTAGGTTTTGTCACTTCATATATTTATTTCCTGTTAGAATTATCAGTGATTACCTAGTCCTTACTCTCTTCAAAGGTTATTTTCAGCAACATTTTCTTATCCATCCGGCAATGCAAAAGAAAGTTCAGAGAGAGATTTAGCCATGGTTATCCATCTGTCCAGGAGGAAAACAAAAATACTCAACGTTTGAAGCATGCATGGATGGACTCTAGCTTTTTGGTTTGCTCTTGTAAATTTTTTTGTTAGCCTTGTAGTACATTTGTAAGTAGAACTATCAGCAGAGAGCTGCTATTTCCTTGCAAGAAATTTTGGCTGCCCGGAAAGCGATTGATGGAAAAGCTCCAACTGAAAATATCGCTGGGTAACTGTCAATTGTCAAGGGCCGTCAGAAGAGCCAAGTTACGTTTGATTATCTATCTCTCGGTTGAGTTTATTTTGCTTCATAATGAGAGTTATATACTAAAAAATCATTGTAAGATGATGACAGAAAAATTGTTTTGCGTCAATACTCTGCATAACAAATATGCACACAACACCAATGTAATTCATAGATAATTATGGAGAATAAATCTTATTCAAAGTTAAATAATGTACATATTTTTTTTTTCGAGAATTGACCTTAGAAGTTGTATTAATTAATTGTATAGAAGGAGCGCCAACCGCCAAGCAGCAGACACAATGATGTTAATTGTATAGAAGGAGCGCCAACCGCCAAGCAGCAGAAACAATGCTGCCGAGCAGATAGTTTGATGTATGTAATATACATATATTTAAGTTTAGGGGGGCCACCTAAGTTGACAAAAAAACACAAAAAGAGACGTGGCGGCAAGCATGTGCGGCAGCCCTAATTGACTTATTTGTTTAATTGTTAAATCACTGTACCCACTCTATAGTCTAATGTTAGAAGTCACCACATGATCACAAATTGGCAATTCAGTAGTCGGTAATCGTATGTATATCGTTATCTCCGCTGTTAAGTTTGAGCGACTGGTCGTATCTCTCTGGGCTCAACATAGCCAGGAGAAAAATATAGGGTAAAAAAATAGAAATACATGAACTTTGTATCTCCCAATTACCACAGATTGCTATATTTTATAAATTTGGTTGCTGAAGATGTTAACTAAAATTTTGGTTGCCGAGATTGAGAGTCCAAAGGTAGCATAGTTGGGTTGGTATTAGACCTGGCCTGAAAATCTCGACCCTCACCAAGATTTCCGGGCCGGGTCAGGCCTAATCATTCTTGTGGATTGGGCTTGGGCTGTGTTTTCAGTCCAAAAGTCAGGATGATTAACGTAAGAAGTCGGAATGGCATGAGGGTCTAGTTTTCTAAGCATCTCACGCAGTGTATTCTGTATCTTATTTTGACCACGAACTGCGTGCATGTGTTTTATGCAGAAATTAATCATGTATATGCGTAACCATTTTGTTTTGTCAATCCAAATAGAAAACCAACACGCTAAAAAAATCTAAAAATGTGTGAATACGAAAAAAGTTTGAACATTTTATACTATCGGGTAAAGTTTGAAGAAACCAAGTAATAAAGTTGGCAGCCACGCACCAAAAGATGAGAGGTTTCCAATCCCAACATGGACGGACGGAGACGATGGATGCATACAGGCCGGCCACATAATATGTTGGAAACACAAAGCGCAGCAGGCAGAGATTACGTAAGTACGTACGGACGTACGCCTAAGTTGACCCATTAATTAGTTTATTTATTTATAATCATGTATAGCAACTCCATTAACTATTGAAGTACCTAATACACACCACATAAGACGGAATTCGTTGACAAATCTTCTATATACCGAGTACATAATTTCAGGTTGTGTGCGGGGTGTATCCTTGGTGCATGAATTTGGTCATGCATGTATGTATCAACATCATTTTGTCAGCCTCTGAGCGTGACCACGCATTCCACTTGGAAGCAAATATCCATATACATGCAACATGTATGTGTATACTGCCATGTAACGGTCGCATAAAGTCTGATAGACACACACAAGCGACAATCAAACAAGAAAAATACAAGGATCAATGTAGGTAGACTTATGGATTGTGACAGATGCATGCATACGCATTTGCGTGCTCACGATTAATCTGTCATGCTCATGGGGATCACGTATCCGCTGGATATGTACTAATTAGATAGGGTTTATCTTGCTTTAACCCCTCACACACACAACAAACCCAATACTATCGACTAGATGTGAACCTCCGCCTCTAAGAAACCAACGGATATATATCGTCGCCCCAAACCTACCAAGGTATGGCCGGAATGGGTCACCTGCCCTCTCGCTTCAGGACGTTAAGCGTTGATCATGCTAGCAGACACCAAAGAATGGATTGGAGACGATAAGTCACATGTAAAGGATAGGAGAAAGGCATATCATGGCACAACAGACTAGGTGCATTATTTCCTCTAACTTAGTTTTTAGACCTTTGATCTTATATAGGTTAACCATGTATGTATTTGTAATATCTTTTTTTATTGAGGACAACCCACGTCGGGACGAAATGCATCAAGAGAAGACCCGAGCATCAACGCCCTTAAGAGGGTAACGACACCGCTAACGCCTTCAACGAAATGGTAAAAAAAATCACCCGGAAGTCAGGTGTGTGGGGAGGTAACACAAGGGTACGTAGGACACCCACATCGCCACTCATGTGTCAAAGGTTTCGCCCAAGGAAAACATCCATGCCACAACACGGATCCATGGACCACCGTTGTTTGCCTGAAACACCATTAGCACCAGGGTTCCCCACCGCCTACTCCTAGCCACCTACATGGTTAAGGATAGAAGCTACCACTATTTAATTGTCCTAGAGAAGCCAATATAGCTGCATATGTTTTAGGTAGCCACGCAGAGGGTCCTTTGTCGACCATTTGGCAAGAGGAACCCCCTGCTTTTCTTATTGGTGTAATGGCGGGATGATGTACAGTATCTATGTTGGCTAATGAATAAAATCCAAGTTTGACCTAAAAAAAAAGTTGTACCGTATATAAGAAATAGATACACACCCCATGATCACACCAATTACAAATAAATAAATAAATAAATCAACAACATATTTCATACGATTTTCCTGGCGCCGATAAGTTTGACCCTCTGGACTCAACATAGCCAGGAGATACAAAAATGAAATGACGAGAAGACCACGTCACGTCAGGTCGGGCCCACATGGCAGTGAGAGCGAACGTGTCGAGGCTAGCGCGCCGCCTCTCCCTTTCTCGCCTTTCTTGCTTTCGCCCGCCATGGATGCCTCCTTCTAGAACTACAAGAGAAGTAGGAGTAGCAGTGTACCGGATTCCCCTCGCTTTCTGGCTTTCCGGTGGCGGTGGTGGTGGGAGGGAAAGTTGGAGAGGCCACCGCACGAGCAGCGCAGAGGGAGACGCAAAGTTCCACACCTCCCCCTTCTTCTCACCTCCTCCCCGGAGCTCCGATTCCTCTCTCTCTCTCTCTCTCTCTCTCTCTCTAGAGGTTCCAGAGGAGGGGTACTGTTTGATCTCCGATCCGGCCGGCGTCGCCGTTCTTGAGCTCCGACGATTCGATCTGAGGGCCGCCGGGTTGGTCGATGGGGAACTGCTTCGGCGCCAAGATCAGCTCCGACAGCACCTCCTCCTCATCCTCGCCTTCAGGTGCGCCATCTCCTCCCCCCAGATATGTATGCATAATTGGAGGATTCCTCTCCTCTCTCAAGTGCTGAAATGAATTGATTTTTATTAGTAAAAAAAGTGCTGAAATGAATTGAATTTCAGTTTAACCTGCTTATGACAGACACGCAGGCTGATCGTATATAAAGTAGTCGAGCTCGAGCACAAACCCAACCAACTAGCTACTGGCGATTTGTTTGTGCCAACATGCTTGGTCTTTTTCTTTTCCTCCAAATCATTTCTCAGGAACGAAATCAAATCATTTGTTTTGTGCTAATAATTTGGTGCCTTCGCACCTCTTATCTTATTTTTGGATGCTAGTTGTATTAAATTAGTTCCTGCTGGTTCACCTCCAGTTTAACTGGATTAAGATGGACCGACCTGTAAATTCAGCCGACCACGAAACTTAATTTGGATACTAGCAAAATTCAGGGCCTGCCTTTTCTTTAAAAAAATCTACCTTGAGCGTAGATTCTTCCTGGTGGACTATTCCATGTGTGAGGATCAAATCTCCCCTTTTAGAGCCTCCCTAGCCGAGGAACCTTCTAATGGGCAGGGAATGCTACAGTTTACTCTATCTGACTTTTCTTTTGATTCTTCAGAGTGTTCAGTGCAAAGGAAACCTTGAATTTTCGCGCTACTTTTGGCTGAATCCATAGTACTTTTCTTCAAAGTTAGTAATGTGCTAGATGTCCTGGCTTACAAAAATAAAATCTTTGTGATTGGGTACGTTAGTCCTGTGCTAGATGTTCTTCTATGTGGTTGCCACATAGAAGAGGACAAGTCATTTTTTTAGTCCGACCTAACTTATCCATGATGAACCTTTTGGCTGTTCAGTGTTAGGCAAGTCAGATAAGTGGTAAGGGAAAGCAACTTATTTGTGCTGAGATGTGATTGGATATAAAAAGTCTGCCTTTTATGATGTTCAGGGACAGCTTCCAAGTATACTAGTAGGAATGGGGCAGCCTTAAGCAACTCCAGCAGCTATGCCTCGGTGGCGTCGGTGCCACGGAGTGAGGGCGAGATTCTGGAGTCCGCAAATGTCAAGGCATTTACCTTCAATGAGCTGAGGACCGCCACGAGGAACTTCAGGCCAGACAGTGTGCTTGGGGAAGGAGGGTTTGGATCAGTCTTCAAGGGTTGGATCGATGAGAAGACCCTCACCCCGACTAAGCCAGGCACCGGGATGGTCATTGCTGTCAAGAAGCTTAACCAGGAAGGCTACCAGGGCCATAGGGAATGGCTGGTTAGTGACAATTGTGTCTGTTGGTAATGGGATCTCCTGTTCATTCCATTTTGGCATTCTGTATAACAGCTGTTCATTTGGGTGCAGGCTGAAGTTAATTACCTTGGACAACTATCACACCCGAATCTTGTAAAGCTTGTCGGGTACTGCGTCGAAGACGAACAACGGCTTCTCGTCTACGAGTTCATGCCCCGTGGGAGTTTAGAGAACCATCTATTTAGGAGTAAGTGCCTCAACCTTTTCGCTTTCCCTATTCGCTGGCTGTTATTTTTCCGGTGTTGAAGGAATTTTGCTAATTAAAGTGTTCCAACATTCAGGAAGTTCACATTTCCAGCCAATCTCCTGGAACCTTCGGATGAAAATTGCACACGGAGCGGCAAAAGGGCTTGCATTTCTCCACAGCGACATGGCCAGAGTCATCTACCGCGATTTCAAAACCTCTAATATTCTCCTAGATGTGGTATACATATATGCACAGCCTTCAGAAAGCTTTTCCTTTATGTTTGCAACTTTTCCCAATTGGTCGAGCTGACAAGTCAGAAACTTCCTTCTTCTTCAGAACTACGACGCGAAGCTCTCAGATTTTGGCCTGGCGAAGGACGGGCCGACTGGTGACAAGAGCCACGTGTCCACAAGGGTGATGGGGACATATGGGTATGCTGCACCAGAATACCTTGCAACAGGTACGTTGGTCATTCCCATTCTGGAATCCTTTTGTGTACACAAGTATCTTGCTGAAATTCTAACCTCATGCACCAGGTGTCGTGAATTCGTGTCTATCCAGTTGTCGGTCCTTGTCACGCAATCGACCATGATGCCTAACTTTCCTGTGTGCACTTTCTCAGGCCATCTGACCACGAAGAGCGACGTGTTCAGCTTCGGCGTGGTCCTCCTTGAGATGTTGTCGGGGCGGCGCGCCGTGGACAAGAACCGGCCGAACGGCGAGCACAGCCTGGTGGAGTGGGCGAGGCCGTACCTGACGAGCAAGCGGCGCATCTTCCGCGTCCTGGACGCCCGGCTGGGTGGGCAGTACTCCCTCGCCAGGGCCCAGCAGGCCGCTTCGCTGGCGCTGCAGTGCCTCTCCGTGGATCCCAGGCACAGGCCGACCATGGAGCAGGTCGTCGCGGTGCTGGAGCAGCTCCACGACGCCAAGGAGGAAGGGACCAACCCTCGCCACCCACTGCAGAAGAAGCTGAACGGTAACCACCGAAGCTTTTCCAGCTCGAGATCGTCGTCGACGAGGGGGGATAGCAGGCCCGCTTCGACGAGACCGGCCTGATCGGCCAGAGTGGACCACAGCAAAGGTAACTTACTAAAGAGGTGTGTTGAGGTGTAATTACATAAAAATATCATGGTAGGTTCTTAGAGGTGGTGTGTCTAGAGGCAGCAGGTCATCAGTGAATCTTTTGTGCTTGCATCTGCAGCTTGTAGTGTTGTCTAGTAGTCTGTATGTAAGTAGTTCTTTTTTGTATATGTTTGGTGGCCTTAATTCTGAGGTGCAGAGGTTTTGTTTGCAGCCTCCAATTTTGGGGTCAAATTTATACTCCTAGTAAAGATGGAGAGGCCGAATGTGTATATACCTGTGAGGTCAGTTATGAGATATGAAGATGGATAGTCGATCGAGTTTTATTGAATGGAAGTATGGAACAAGTATACACGATCGAGTTCCTCACTGATTAACTAGATGCCAGCTATGGGCAGCTCCCTTATGCCACAAAAAAAACAAAAAATCTAGGTACAAACAAACACCAAAATCGTCTAGGCTAGATTAATCAGAAGAAGAAGAAGAAGAAGAAGAAAGAATCTCTCAAGTTTTGCTCAGAAGAATCACTCAAATAATTAGGCGGGCCTAGGCGCATGGCTTTGGGTTCTGTATTCCTACGTACTTTGCCTTTGCGTTCTCGCACTTTGATGATGCGGTGCCCTGGCCCTTGTACTTGATGTCGACGTCCTGCAGCACGACCCCCTGGCACGGGACGCCGCATCGGAGCATGACGGCGATGGGCAGCGTGGTGGTGCCCTTGACGTTCTTGAAGACGATGTCGCTGATGGTGACCCCGGAGATGCCCTTGTGCTCGCAGTTGTAGTAGGGGCAGTACTTCTGGTCGATGATGATGGGGTTCTGCACGTCCTTCATGACCATGGTGTCGAACACCATGTGCGCGGCCTTGCTCTTGGTGGGGGAGTTCTCCCAGGTCTTGATGCGCACGCCGTTCATGGTGCCCTCGAAGGTCATGTCCTTGACGTGGACGCGCGTGACGTCGCCCTCGCCGACGTAGCGGCCGAGGCTGCCGACGCTCATGCCGTGGCCCGGGCCGCAGTGGACGCGGGCGATGTCCACGTTGTCGTTCCCCTGGCCGATGGAGATGCAGTCGTCGCCGGTGCTGATGCGGGTGTCGGCGATGGACACGCCGGTGCTGCGCTCGATGTGGATGCCGTCCGTGTTGGGGCTGGTCTGCGGCGCGGTGATCCGGAGGTTGCTCATCTTGATGTTGTTGTTCTGCAGCAGCGCGAAGTGGAAGAACTTGGGGTTCACGGAGGTGAGGTCGCGCACCACCGTGTTCTGGTTGTTCACGAACAGAATGCTCTGCACACAGCCCATTTCCTCTTCTTTTTGACAAACTCGAGACACTTATTTATGGACGGAAGAGGGAGTGTCAAGTAATTTGGACTCACGGTGGGGAGCACTTTGCAGTCCTTTCTGACGGGGCACTTGTTGAAGGGCCAGGAGGAGGCGCCCTGGCCGTCGAAGATGCCGTTCTGGCCGGCGACGGTGAGGCCGTTCACCCACCCGAACTCGATCCAGTCGTTGCCGAAGCGCGCCAGATCCGTCATCGCCTTGAGCGTCCCCTGCATGCGCGCGTAATAATCCACAGAGAGCAAAGTGAGTAGATCGATCATCTCGTGCATTTCATCATCATCTTCTTCCTGTTCATGCATGGTGTGTGCTTGCCTGGAGCAAGAATGTGAGGGAGGAGGCCTTGCATGGCCCGTGAAACTGCGTCGGCCCGATGTAGTAGGTCCCCGGCGGGACGGTGAGCGTCACCGTGCCGGCGGCCGCGCACGCCACCTTCCACGCAGCCATCAGGGCCTGCACCAGCAACACCATCGCGATCACCACATTGGCATATGAATTCTTAATAGGCACAGACAGCCACACCAACGTACCTTGGTATCGTCGGTGGCGCCGTTGCCTTTGGCGCCATAGTTCTTGACGTTGTAGGCGACCGCCGCGCCGTGGTAGGACGACGCCGGCAGCAGTTGCCCCACCGTCACGTTCTCAGCCGCGGCGACCATGAGGGAGGCGGCGGCGACGACGACGACGACCAGTAGCGCCTCCATGACGATGATCGACCTACGTAGCTAGCTACCTAGCTAGCAGCTCCTCACGATCAATCGATCGATCTTCACCAGCTAGCTAGCTAGCAGTACAACATGAAATGCTCGATCGATCGATCGATCCTGCTTTGTTCTTGGTGTGAGGATCGATCCACAAGTGATTGCTGCTACTGTAAATTAACCGCCGCGGCGCCCCACGTCTATAGTCTCTCTAGCTAATACTTGGTTGCTATTCTAGGCGGGAAGAGGGATGCAGATCGTCGTTGCTACCGGCCGATCGCACACGCGTCACACCCGTGCATGTATGACTACATCTAAACGACTTGTTCGGGTCTTTGCCTCCTTCCTTCCTTCCTTGTCGATCCATGTTTCTCTCTTGATTTTTCTTTTTTTTCACACTTTGGACCTTTATGTCTGCACTTCATATAATTTAGCTGAGAGTTTGGACCTTGTATGACTGCATCGAAATGATACATACGGCCGCTTTATTAACTTATTACAGATGTGCGGTCGATGCACATATCAATCACCGAAAAAATCTTAAACAACAGAAACACCCATAGTGGTCGCCTGGGAGCGACTCGGGGGCAGTTGCGTCGCGTTAATATTTTCCACCAATTGATGTAGTCACAAAGAATTTTGTCTTTCGAGGAAATGGTCAAGATACCGAACGAAAATAAGAATAACCCAACCACAGGAAATCACCTCAAGAGCTATTCTTTTACCTATAGAGCTATTCAAATTGAGATGTGTTTACAACCTATGAGATATCAGTTTTCTTCACGATGTTGCTTGCTGCAGGCTGCAGCGCACGGCCATTCAGGAAGCTGGAGTACCAGCGTCCCGAGTTCCTTAGGTACCTCCTTCTCCCCTCGGAGTTCATGTCGACACCACAGATACCATAGCGTGATCGGTATCCGTGCAAGATCTCAAACAAATCAAGGAACGACCACACAAAGTATCCACGCGTGTTTGATCCGTTCCTGCAATCAAAGCACGTACGTCTCTTTGTCATTAGCTACGCCGGATATCAAGATTTGAGCTATATTTTATGAACCCAAGAGTTTCATCCTAGCTACATGTTTATTTTGTTCATATCGGAAGATAAACTCACGTTAAAAAAAAACTCACCGTATGGACAGGGCGAGCACTTGAATGTAGTCTTGAAGGTAATCTGATCTTTTGTCGTCGTCGTACACGATCTTGCTCGGTGTTTCCGGCTCGTCCGCGTATCCTGAATCCACATATATAATCATGTTCATTTCACAAGGAAAAGTAATGCAAGGATTACATACACAATATAATTAATAAGCAAACCCTTTGCCTTGTTTCAAATAAAAAAAACATTAGTAGGTTTTTGTTTTCTTTCCGCCTACCATTTTCATGGATCATGACTGGAGGATTTCCGTACTTAAGTTTCAGGTGCTCCAGTAGCTTTCCTAGAGCCCAGGGAGCGTGCTCAGGGCGTCCCTGCACATGTTGTTTTCACTGATATAATATACAGATAAATTTTAAAATCCAAAGAAAACCAGGAATTCCTTCACCGTCACACGCTTGTGTGCCGTGATTGCTGGATAGATGGTCAATGGATCTGCTTTACATCTATACCTCTTGGATGTCTGTAAGCAGAACTGAATCCAGTTAAAAACGAGGATATATAATCATGAATTGCATGGTATCTTGATTTAACCAACGTACATGCGATTGTGGCAGTGTCGGCGTAGTAGTCCCTTTGCTCCAAGCTGAAGGCGTTCTCGTCGGCTCGCATTCGATTAACTTCGTAATGGGTCAAGCCGATGAAGTCACATGATCCGGAGAGTTTCCTCGACTGCTCTACCGTAAATTTTGGCAATCGTGGGCCTACCCTTCTTCTCATCATAGGAGGGTAGTCCCCATACACCAAAGGATGCATAAACCTGTCAAGTAATGAAAGCATAGTTCAACTTTTTTATGATGTGCTTGATTGTCTCATAATTAATATCACATAGACATTATAGGGAGCTCAAATCGGTTAAAGTATGATGGGCTAAGTATATGATTCATCGAATAAAGCTATTGAACGAGTGGGGTTTCGCCATTTTCCTCCATGCATCATCATGTCAAAATTCAAATACAAGATTGGAGCGGTTCACTCGCAAGTCATGGCTGGCTCCAAATACCCGGGACACACCATATTGTGACAATAGTGATTTTGTTGTTGTTGTTGTTGTTGTTGTTGTTGTTGTTGTGTTTTTACTTTTTTTTTTGCCTGATTGGTTTCCATAACTCTAGCTTAATGAATTTAGTGAGGCAAAAAAAAATGTGTCCACCCTTCGTAAAAAAACTGTTTTCATGTGTTTAAAAATTGAAAGCTCAACATCGTTCATGTTTTGAAAATAATTAATGACTAGTCCACTATCTATTGATCCAGTACAAATTAAGGACGCCCGGTGGAGAACTAACCATCCAATGTGAAACTCACGCATCCTTTCAGCAGCAGCCGAGTCCTCCGCCGTGTCACTCGCAGGTTCGTGCCACCCACCCATGAGTGTAATTCCAATTTCTCCTCCCTGACCTCCCTGCATAATCACCATGCATGAATTAATGTTAATGATATATAGTTGTATTAGTCTATGCAGGCATAGGAAGATGATGCTGCATATATAGACATAAAAAAAAGATACCTGGTACTTGTGCCTGTACAGCGACGTTGCTGAAGCATGTCCAAGCAGGAGGTGGTGTGCAGCGATGTAGGGCTCCGTCGTGGAGTCCCCTCCGGCGCAGTTGGTGCCGAATGGGTAGGAGCAGCGCCGCGGTGGTAGTATCCCGGTATCGAAGCCCCCTATGGTTTCTACGTTGGGCTCGTTCAGGGTGACCCAGTGCTTCACCCTGTCCCCGAAACTCCTGAAGCACACGTCCGCGTACGCGGTGAAATCGTCTCTGCGTGCACACATGTATATTAATTTGCAGAATCAAGAGAGTCTCTTCCATAGATTCATCTCAGATCTGTGTTGCAGTACTTACACGAATCTGGGGCTCAACAACCCGTCGTATTCGTCCTGGATGGACTGAGGGAGATCGAAATGGTAAAGTGTGACATGAGGTTGTATGCCTGCAACAAATGTTCAAATATGCATGTGTTTTCAAGTTGTATGGGTGTTCTGCCATTTGATTTGACAAAAGAAAGGGAAAAAACGCGCCCTAAAGGGAAAACCGGAAGTGCTACCCCCTCCATTTCACGGCAAAAATTATAAAATGGATGTAGTACCAAACACCATCTGCGGGATCGTCCATGAAGGTAAAAGCCCGATGTCCAATCTATTTGCGCACGATTCGCACCACATCTATCATGTGAAGCGCCATGTTTGTGAAACCCGCCTATTCGCCATGTGTTCCTCCAAATGATGTATGTGATAATTCCATTGGCCATTCTCTTCTTTTCCTTTTAGAGGGTAGCGGTGTAATCAGGTCACCAACCATGGAAATCATGATTGATTAATGTTCTAAAAAATCATGATTGATTGTTGAGGCTGGGGGGGGAGGGTCGCATAGTACGAGGACTGAATCCCAAACTAACATAGATAAGGAACACTCATGACCAAGCTACCAAGGTTTGACAAAGGCCAAATTCGGACTGAGCTAAAAGCCCGAGCTGCACATCCAACGTGAACATGTTACGTCTGGAGGGGTGGCAAAAGCGGGATACCTTTTGATTTGGTTGCTCAGCGCAGTCAGGTTGGGAGAGGACATGGTTTCCTCCACAACCTACCATCACGCACACACACACACACACATCTTGATCTTCGATGCAATCATCCAAAATGTATGTTTATAAGCCATATTAAGATACATAAAGAGACATATTATCTTACCGTGATGCAACAACTCATCTATTAAGTTGCCGTAGTATTCCAAACCCTTTGGATTGATCCTTCCTCTTCCATCTGCGTCGTTAACATATAGCATTATTAAGGTGCATGGTACATAAAATCATATTTGAGAAATCTATGACGGGCCAAAAGCTATTTATTTATATAAACATGGGTACGTATGTACCTGGAATAAGGCGTGGCCATGCGATGGAGAATCGGTACGCGTCAAGACCCATCTCTTTCATAAGTTTTACATCATCCTAATGTCAATGGAGAATAATTAACGAAAACTCTCTATGTCTTCTGAGTTCCAGTTATCTCTTTATTTAAAAATATAAAAAAATCATATTACAAGTTAAAACTGGAAAAAAAATACTAAATGTAGTCAGAGATACATCTTACCAGCATGTAAACTTGTAACTTTCAATTCTTAGTTTTAAAATATTCAAAATAGGAAAAACTGATAAACTTTGGAGCTTTGAAAACATGCATGTACCGTTCACTCTCAAAATAAGATTCAGTGTGTTTCTTAGCATACATTACTAAGTACATTTATAATAGATTTTACAAATTTCTAAATATTGTTTCAAAGGGATCACTAGAACTAGAGTGCATGCATATATGTGTATCGTTTTGTTTCACATGGTATGTACATAGTAACCAACCTTGTAATGATGATATTGATCCGCTGCAATATCCGCGGTGGCGTTGTCAGGCGAATAACCTATCAACAACATACGGGTCATCAACAATATTTACTTGCTGAATGAATGAGGAGGAGGCGGCAGGTAGATAAATCATTTGTTCACAGACCTTGATGAGTGAAGGTGTCCCAGATACTGGGCTTCCTTCCATCTTCAGCGGCCGCGCCTTCTACCTGTTTGTTAGTTTCTTCTGTGAGCTGGCTGACACGATTCAAATCAAAACGACCTCGCTCCTAGTTCGACTTTCTGTAATTGAATATAAGCTTTCTTTGAGTTGCTCAATGATCCCTTTATGCATGTACGTACCTGATAGGCCGAGGTGCCTGCACCGAAGACGAACCCTTTAGGGAAGGCGTCGCGGGTGAGCGCCGCCTTGGCATATCCTGGCGAGGCGATGAGAAGAAGGAGGAAAAGTGGAAGCATCATGATTGCCACTTGGAGCTGCAATGCAATGGCACTGATATTAGAAACGAGAGAGAGTAGGATACATATATAGCACCGCCAGGGGGAGGTGGCTTGCTCTGCATATATTCGACACGAATTGAGAATCACTCACGTCACATGATTCTTGCACAAAGCAACGAGACACACGTACGTACATTGAGGACTACTAAACTAGAAATTCCCCAATGGAGATAGACAAAATCAGGGTTTAACCCACTAATTAACATGCCACACGCGCATGATCGATCGATTGATTATAAGAGCAGCTGGCAGCTTAGCGTGCTCTTGTGGCTATATGGTAAGCTAGGTACATACGTGTCACGTATGCGAGAGGTGTGACCACTCACACAGTACCACGTGGATGCATGAATAGCAAGTCAACCAAGCATACAACCTATAGCACGCTAGCTGGCAAAATTAATATGGTTTTTGACTAGTTCCCTATAAAACATATGTTTTTGACTAGTTGATTCCACCTAAACAAATACTAGGTGCATAGTCACTGAATGACAAGTGTTTTCCAAAGGTGAGTGGCCAACATGATGACATACGGTTTCCATTCCACCCTCCATCGCCGATGCTTCTTTGTTCTGTTATTTCGCCAGGATGCATCCTTGAAGCTCTAAAGAACTATCTCACCGTGGGAATGTTTCAAGTCCCTTATCCCCCGCTGATTTTACTTGTGATTGCTCACAGTTGATCCAGCAGACCATCGTGTTACTCTTGCGTAACAAAATAAAGTTACATATCTTTCGAGCTTATTAATGGATCTTGTGTTACAGTCGTAACTTAACACAAAATTAAAGCATATGCATTTATCTAACTTAATATCATCTTGGTATATTTAGGAAGAGAAAGTAGTTCTGAGAGAAATATGTCATGAGAAGAAATAAAAGATGTGCAGTGAAGAACAGGCCACTACGCAGTGTTTCACCCAGTGAATAGTCGATCTGGTTTTCCCACGCTGACGGCTGACCCAATCGATCAGAATGCTACCAGCAAACACACACCAAGATCACAGCAGATGGAGGTAGCTATATATAGTTCGTACCTGGTAGGCCGATCGAGGTGCCGGCCGGCGACGAAGATGAACGTACCCTTTGGGGAAGACGAGCGGCGTAGCTAGGAGGAGGATGAAGTGTATCATGGCTTCATCAAGGACGCTCTGCTAGGGTCGGAGCTGCTCATCGTCAGTTGTTTCATCGGAGAGAGTGTGAGAGAGTTTTTGGAAGCTCTGTAAAAATATATGGCGCTCGGAGCGCTAAACGCGGAGGTTGCCTGCTTCGTATCGCGCGCGCATGCTAAGGTTCTTGGGCCGCTCCCATTTTTTTTCTCCTTGAGATGAGGGAGAAGAAACACATACTAGTACTAAGCATGGGCAACATTTACCGAGATAATTGATAATTAGTACGGACGTGATTAGTTCGAGGCGGCCTTGTTGTTGATTATACGTACCCAGGTCATGGAGCAGGCCTGGAACTGGAAGGATGGGTCTAATAATGGGCTCGACCTGGGCCACTCTCCATCCGGTGGCAACGACCTTGACCTGAGCCATGACACTTTCGACTTTCTTTTCTTAACAATCAAGTATCATAGCGAATACTAAATTAAAAAAGTATCATAGCGAATACTACATGGTAGAGATACATGAGCTCTAACTACACCGATTACGAAATCTAATAGAAACAAGTAAATCTTCCAGGTTTTCAAACTCTTTCTTTTTTCATGACATAGTCTTGTACTTTTTTCCTGAAACCAACCGTAAAATGATAAAGAAACCACCAAATCATAAACCTATGAATACCAATGAGGGTTCCCTCATAATTTTAGTTTTGAAGCACAATACCAAGACTGCATGCACCATGGGATGACAACCAGGCTGGAGCCGAGCTGATTATAAGGGAGCTTAGAGCAACTCCAACCGCGGCGACTCAACCAGGCACGTTTTTTCGTCCATTTTTGGCTTATTTGGGTCACCAAACAAACATTGCCCAGTCTTTTCTGCCTAGTGCGCACAACGGGGCGACCCATTTTCTTACAAAAAAAAAACCAACCAAGCAAGAAATGCAAAATAAACTTTCCATGTCGGCATACAAATATTGTAGTGATACTATCATGCCTTGCCATGACGGCATATATAAATATTGTATCCAAAATATCACACAATAAAAAAGCTTGCTCCTGAATTTAAAAACACAAACGCGCGGAACTATTGTGTTACTTTTGCGTAACAAAAAAGTTTACATATTTGTCTAGGGCCAAAAGCAAATTTGTTTCTCAAAAAACGGATAACTTTCAAAACCTTGACGATGGAGAGCGATGAAGGAGCCACAGCGTCACTGTCGCCGAGAGCCTGCACCCGTTCTTGTTTGAATTTCTCAACAGTTTGAGCAGGGTTTGGGGGTTTAACGAGTGTGATAGTCTCATCTCGGCGATGAATACGGTTTGCGATGGGGTTTAGCGTGAGCACTATTTGATGATGGTATATTGCCTTACACTTTTATATATACCCGATTCATGAACATAAATACACACATATATACATACACGGGTATTAGGGGTATGTTGGGCCACATTCTTTGTGCATCGATCCATTGTTTCAGAAGCAACCACAGGACCGGGGAAGCTTCCCCGTCGACCGGATCTTGGCCGCCTTCTGCCAGACCTTGCCCTCGGCATTCCTCTTCTTCTCCTCCGCCGTCAGCCTCGACGCGGCGGCCACCTTGTTGATCCGCCTCATCTCCTCGTTGTACTCCTCCAACGCCTTTGCCCGCTTACTCTCCGAGCCCCCCTGCAACAGAAGTAGCAGCAAAAATTATGATCCAGACAAATGACTCAGGGTAGCCAGAGTGCCAGACCATTGCTAGGATGATCGATGATGAACTCTGAGGAGCTAGCAGAAACCTCTCTGGATTCCTTCTGGCGCCTGGCCTTGGCCTTCTTCTCATCCTCCCATTCGGCTATGGTTCCCATCGTCTCATCATACCTGGAAATCAGCGTTACGTAAGAATGGAATTCAGAAGAGTGTCGATCGAACTTAAAAATCTACTCACTGCTTCTTGATCCTCGCCAGCTTCTCCTTCTCCCACGAGGCGGCCATCCTCTCCGCATCACTGGAAAAGCCCGCTCCCGACGGCCTGGCCGACGGCGGTGCACTCTGCTTCGCCGGCGTCTCTTGCTCGTACCTCCGGCTGTCTTTCCTCTCTCGTGGAAACGAGGCCGTTGACGTCGGGTTCACCCCGGCCGGCACTGTCGACGTCGTCGTCTTCAGCTGCGGGTTCGCTTGCTCCTGCTCGAATCTCCTGCTCCTCTTCCTCGGATCCTTCTCCAGGTTGGGCACGGAGTCGACCACCTCTTTCCCTACCACCTTCTGGCCTGGAGCAGTAAGACCCTCCGGCTGCTTCGTCCCCGCCGGTTGCACCGGCATCCTCCTCACCGAAACATTCGCTGCAACCCCACCATGTTTTAGTACATTGCATAAAAATATACCTTGTAATGCATGGTCGATGTCACCATGTTTACCTCTCTGTTCGTCGTCATCTTCAATGACCTCTTTCCCGCTGAGCCATCTGGAGATCTTGCTCCCATCGACGACCGGCCTCTTCATGCTTTCGCCTCTCCTGGGCGGCGGCGGCGGCGGTCCGACAGTCGGGGCGGCGGCCGTGGGCGTGTGGATCGGTATATGCTTCTTTCGAGATGATGCTTTCTCCGGGACAGGTTTGGCTGTTTGAGACGGTGCCTTCTGCTCCTCCATTGCAGCGATCGCGTACGCCACCGCCGCCACGGTTGCCGCGTACGCAGCGTCGAATTCTTCACCTGCACTCATGATGAAATTCCACATTAAATTCATCTCTTCAAGATTACATCGAGAACATGGTAATTAATAAACCGATTAAAAGTGCAGAGATGAATGGATGGTGATGGTTTTCACTACCTCTTCCAAGAGGTGTGCCTTGCTGCGGTGGTGGCATCGGTTTAGCCTGCCACCAGCTGCTGCCCTGGTCTTCCTGCCCTATGCCAGAAAACTTGACCCTGCAAAATAGCAAATTGTTTTCAAATTTCTGGAACGGATGAAAAGATTTCAGAAAGTAGTAACTCCAGACAACAGAGCTCTAATATAAGGTTTCCTTCAAACAATACCTCGACTGTTTCATCCCAACATCCATGGTGCACAACTGAATGTGGGAGAGAACCAAGGGTCTTATGTTGACGTGTGTGCCGCCTTATGTTGTCGAACCTCCAAGCTTATGTGCTAAGCTAAGCACTGCCTGAACGTATATATATGCACATATAGAGAGAGGGACATTTAGAGAGAGGAGGAGGGCACGAAAGCTGGTATCTTGGAGGCAAAGGGAAAAACTGGGATTGCTTTTGCCTCGCTGAGAAGCCTTCAAGAATCTGGACGAATTAACCTCTTGCTTGGAGTGTGGTTGGCAGCTACTCACATTATTCCTCTAC
Organism: Poa annua; assembly: GCA_026929855.1. Classification (NCBI taxonomy): domain Eukaryota; kingdom Viridiplantae; phylum Streptophyta; class Magnoliopsida; order Poales; family Poaceae; genus Poa; species Poa annua. The sequence continues at coordinate 1,550,891 of CM049431.1, read as the reverse complement.
CGCTCCTGAATATCTGCGCTGATTCCTCCCCTAAGAGTCATATCAGGAAATACCAATACAAAGTGTTGATGCGATTCTCTCTGTACCTAAAAAACAAGGGCAAATAAAAATGCTGTCTATAAAGAAATACTAAAATACAAAGTGTACATATGCAGACATGGACTGCTCTCTCCGGTAAACCCTATTTGACGACCAGGTCGGGGAGCGCGTTAGCACCTGCACACCCTGTTCGGCGACTTGGTCCAGGCCCAACTTCGGAGGAGGGAGACGACGACGGGACCAAAGCGAGGGAGAAAGACGAAGCCCCAACACTAAGAGGGGGACGATGCGGCGGGCCGCGGCGTCCCGGCGAAGGTGAGGCCAGCACCTCGCCGGAGACAAACTTTTTTGGTGAATACGTTTTCTGAGATACATGAACAGTTTGTTTAATACATGAACCTTTTACAAAACTTAAAAATCAGTTTCGAGATGTATGAACAATTTCCAGAATACAAGAATATTTCTTTAAAAGTACATGAACATTTATTTTGATTTAAGTGTAGTGTGTACACTTTTTGGAACCCATGAACATCTTCTTAATATAAATATTTTTATACGCATATATATTTTTTGTTCCGTGTGAACACTTTATGATTTGCGCTGAACTTTATTTCTCATGTACAAGAATATTTTCTGGAATTTACATGAACATTTATCATTAAAATATAGATCTGAAATATTTAGATACTGACTTTATAAGTTCGAAATGGCATGAAATACTCTCCATGCTTGAACATGACAGAGTGAACAGGTTGAACAACCCAGCACCCCTCCTACAATAATATCAGAAAAGCGGGGCGACGTGTAGGTGAAGTTGCGCCATGGAAGTGGGCTCGCAAGTTTCCTCGTCGTCGGCTGAGCAGCATACTTGGCGTAGGAGGGGTCTTCCTAGTCCCTCGTCAAGTCCTCCTCTGAACTTGGGGCGTAGGAGGGGTCTACCAGACGTAGTGTCCTCCATGGCCGTCCTCAGCAAGTTGACGTTATGATCAATTTTCAACTAGTAATCGTTATCGCGATATTATGATATTTGTTGGGAAATATGTGATGAGTTTCATGAATGACGGCATGCATTTATGAAAATATATGCATATGCCTACATTGGTTCAAAAACTATTTGATTTTTTGAGATATAGACCTCCCGCTATATTTGCAATTAAAATAACTTCATATGATAGCTTTGTGTAACTATTAACTTACGCTCCCCGTGAAAATAATGTTTACCTGCACATTGTAGAAACATGAAGACCGCATAAACACAAAAACGTCGGAGAAGTAAAAGACATTGTTTAGATATGCCACTGGCATTGTAGTTCCATTTCTAGTTCAAAGACATATAAATGTAGTGGTTTCAAACTCTTGAGAACGGACTGAATAGACAAAAAATGCTACAGATCACCAAGACTGCTGCGCCGGAATGAAAAGAATTCCCTAGGACTGAAAGCATAGTTAAGCAATTTACATGCACTTCAAATCAATTACAAGAATAACATCCTAACGAGCCAAATATTTAATAATGACACAAACATCAATGCGTCATCAATCTTATCAAATGTTTATTTGTAGAGTTCGGTTTATCTCCGGAAAGAATGCACTGCTAGCTTTACAAGATGCTTGGTTTGATCAATGGAGAAGACAATAAGCGCTTCAGAGGGCTAAGATTTAAGGCTTTCGGCCAATGAGGACACGATAGTATCTATTTCTTTGACAGCTACGGATGGATTTCTAGTCTTTTATCCACCTCCGTTTCTTGGGATGCCCTTGCTTTGCCATGTAAACGCGGCCATACACCCAGCTTCTTCTAGGTCCGGACAGAGATCTCTACACAGCAATGTCAAGAAATGAAGGCATGCTCTGATGTTTTACACTCTCACAAATATATAGTTTAAAATAGCAAGTCCAGTGAAAACTTCAATTATCTGGATTTAGGTTCCATTACTATTTTAAAATATCCATTCAAGTATGTGTAACGCGATACTGTATTCATTTTGAGTGCCAAATGGAGGCACGTGGAAGGGCCAGAACATGCTGAGCTATCACTCTATTAGTGAAGGAAGTAGCGAAAATGGATCCCAGAGTTTTTTCCATAGTAATACTTTCGACGTAGATTCGGCAAGAACATGCCCCTTTTAATAAGCATTGATGTTTTGCATGCATTGGTGATAACCAACATAAATTAAATTCCCATTAGTTTTCTATTCAAATCTATACTTTTTGGTACTGCAAAAGCTGTATGAAACTACAGGTATTTCACCTACCTCGACTTTAGTACGGTACTCCAATGGGCACTCGCAGACATGGCATTCTGCCTTGTGTGGTGCTTTAATGGACTTATCCGTCTTAACGAATGCAAAGACCTAGAAGTAACATGCTTTAATTGCTCAGATGAACGAAATGATGTGCTCCAAGAAATACGGATCAACAGTAAACAGTTAAAGGAGCCATGTTGGGCTACTGCTAGAAGAGTAGAAGTGAGCCTGACCTGCTCACCACAATTTGGGCAAGAGCCTTTTAGTGCAACAACATTGTTCGTCAATAACCCTTGGAGTGCACCAACTGAAACAACAACAACAACAACAACAACAACAACAACAACAACAACAAGAAGATTTAAGCTGTGTTGTGAACAAAACTTCATAGATTGAACATGAAAATACATAAAAGAACATCTAGTTAAGAACTGTTCTTACCTGACGCGGATGCAATTGGATAGCCAATCAGGTAGCCCAATCCAATCAGAACCATGTCGTTCACCCTCGTTACCCCGTCAAGGGACTTGGCACCATACAACAGAAACCTCGTCCCGAACGCGTCTCCGAACGCCCGGCTCAGAGTGTGGAAGGTTGGAACCAACAACGCCGAGGTGCCAAACAGGAGCAGCAGCGTCCAGATGCTCGATAGTGCCATAAACATCGAGTGGTCCTCCTGCCCTATACCCAAACGCCAACCAGAACACCAAACTGTGAGCCTGTATGTCAACTTCTTCGACTATATGTTCAGTAGGGAGAGATGAACCGGGAACAAAAGTGTGACAAGGACCGAGGTTGATCTTCAGAGAAAGGTTACCTCGGCGTCTGCATACGCCGACTGCCGCTTCAGGCTGCAGCGCGGGTACTTTACGACCGACGGGGAGCCGTAGACCCGGAGCTTCATCTGATAACAGGACAGCATGGTTTGTTAGGACGCGGACGCAGTGGTGAAGGAAATTGAGCCGTTGTGTGCAGAGATTGGATATAACAGAGTTTGGTTTAGGCCTGTGGTGTTCACCTCGACTTTGTCGAACATGTCATCGACGATCAGAGGCTGGCCGCTGTAGTAGGAATCCCTGGCCTGCCATGAAGGATTGAGGATTATGCAAGGGACATGGACAAATGGTGATGAATTGGCTCAAATGTACAGCAGACAACCCTAAGAGGCTACACCCTAAGACTAAGAGGCTAAGATTATGAGACGCGGTATGGATTTTGGATGTTGATGAGGGACAAGATGTCAACTTGTAATCAGCTGCCACAACAAAACATGGTGACCAGTATGTATGAATTGAAGTGTAGTTTTGGGTACTCCTACTAAAACACAAAACTTTCATCTTTAGACTACACAGGTGCTAACTGTAATGGAAGTTGCTCTAACTAGTGGGAGCAAGAACAGGAGTGGGACCGAACCTGGCGGTAGAGCGCCTCGAGCCTCTCCTGGCTGGCAGTCTCGATGGGCCCCACGTAGAGGCACGACGGCGCCTCCCCCGCGCCCGCCGCCGCGGCTCCTGCTGCGGCGCACAGCCCCGCCCGCGGCCGGCCGAGGCGCCCGCTCCCGGGGGCCACCGGGGCGGCGGCGGCCATGGTCGATGCTGCGTGCAGCGTAGCCGGCTGAGCTCTCTCCGATGGATATCGAATGGTGGTTGGCGCGCGAAGGAAGCGAAAGAATCCGGCGGGGGATGCGTGGAGGCCTCACGCGCGGCGGGAAGCGGACAAGAGGGCTGGGGATCGGTGGCTGTTGCTTCAGGGGAACGAACGCCGACTCGGAAGAAATGCGTGGCTGTGGTGGTCGGGATTTGGGATTTTCCGGCGAGCTGCCGGCCAAAGACTAGAAAGAAGAGATTTTGTTTTGTTTCCTTCCTTGATTGATTGTCCGTAGACGGTTCCTGGGAAGATTATCGATTGACTGGGAGTAATTCTTATCCAGAGCAAGAATTTCCGGGAGAGAAAAGCTCCTAAGTTTTTCCTGAAGTTTTTTGGCACGACCTTTAAAGCATATCAACTGCGACTGTGATTAAGTTCATGTAAGGTCTAAAAAGTGATGTAAGAGAAGTACTAACTAGGCGGGATTAACACCCCAATCTCCACCCCTAATCACAACCATTGTTATGCTTTAAAATTCGTGCAAAATAACTTCTGAGAAAGAACATGAGCACTTCTCTTTTTGGGAAATTGCAAAGACATGTATAATGATTTGTACTCCCTTACCTTTTGATTGTCGCGAGGGAATAACTGGTTTAGTACAAATATACACACATCTCAACTGTTTTCCTAACCTAGTCGTCGCCAAAGTAGAGGCGACTGGGAGGAGGTTTTTTCCACCGATCTCCGTCGGCGGACGACCTGGGCCCCTCTCCTTCCGCTTGCTGCTTCGGCGGCAGGAGGGAGGGGTTGGTCAGGCGACAGTTGGACCTGAAGTTTTCTCTCACCAAATTTCCCATCGGTTTTCAGGTTCCTATAAATATTACCTTTAAAACTGTGAATGTTGGGTTGAAGGGGAGAGATATCACTGGACCTAATTTTTTTCCCAGTACCAACCGCTTTGGGATCTATTCGGTTCATGTTTTGTCAACTAAAAAGCAGTTATTTTCTAGTTTTGGAGGCTTATCCGGTATTTACTGAGTTGGTGTGTACATGAATGTAAATACAGGGAAGAAGAGGAGAAATTAGTCGTAGTAGAATAGTTAGAAGGGTGGTTGTATTTTAGTTCATCACATTTTATATCTCAGATTTAAAGCTGATGTTTCTTTCGTATTTGCTGATGTTTCTCGTTTAGACGTACTGAATATTTAGACGAATATTAGGAAGTGAGGTTTCGAAAAAAAACGGAAGAAGAGAATCGAGGCCTCGAGGGGGCAAACAGGAATTTGCCAGGGAGCTCCGTTACCCAGTACCCTACTCCCGCGGGGAGCAGAGAGCAGGGGCGAAGCTCCTCCGCCGCCGATCCATCGCCCGCTCCCAGCGCCGGCAGAGCCTTTCTCCTCATCGGAAGAGCAAGGTCCCTCCGCCGCGATACGCACGCCTGGCGCTCCAGAAGACGGAGCAGCCGCCGCGGCCGAAGATGGCGGCGGACATGGCGGCGTGCGAGCGGCAGATCGCCGCCGGACGGGACCGCTTCGCCTCCTCCTCGGCGTCCTTCCGCGCCGCCGTCAACTCCGCCCGCAACGTCTTCCACCGGGACCTCTCCCGCCAAGGCACGCCCCCCATCCCTCCCTTCCTCATCCCACAACCAAACCCGAAAACTCCCATCTTTTCAATGTGCGCCAAAATGTGGCCGCTTTCCGCTCGCCGGGATGAAATTCTTCGGATTTCGGGCTGGATTGCGCGGTTTCCCCTCTGACCGGTGAAACTTCTCCGTGTTTATCGCAGGTGACCTCGCCGCGCTCCAGAAGCAGCTACGGGACCTGGAGGCTGACCTAGCGCAAGCCATGTCCAGTAAGTGGTGAAGTGCAGCTTTAGCTTTACTGAATGCTGCATACTATGCGTTGCTTTCAGCCGTGCTTCTTTTTAACTGTGAGTTGCTGGATGGCTGGTTCATTAAGGTTGAGATATGGGTGCCAACATTTGCAGTTAAACTCGGCAAGGAGTCCAAATGCGAGCTCACGAGGGCGTCAATTTCGACCTCGGTTGCTACGAGCCAGCGGCTCATGAACCTGGTCGCCGACCAGAGGAACATGAGAGACCACCGTGCCGCGGTCGTGTCGCGTGTGCTCGAGGGTAGGTTCAGTATTGCTAGTTTGGCATTTGGAGGGTTGATGCATGCTCTTGTGGCATATATACGGCCCCGCTAATTTTCTTGACTCAACTATGTGCGTATGTAGTTCATAAACTAATGAAGTTCATGTACCGTGCCCAGCTGTGGAGGCTCTTGAAGCAAAGAGTAGTGAAGACGCGAAATGGAAGAAAGATGTAGACAAAGCTGTACTCTGGTATCAAAAGTTTCTTGGCCTCCAGGTTGTTACTGAAGGAGAAGGTAATATGTAATTTAGTGCTGTGCTTAAGGGAATCACGTTAACACCGTGTTTAATCCTGACAATTGCCCTGTTTCATTACAAGGTTTGAAATTCATCTTCGACAAAGTTGACTTGCAAAATCCTGAGAATGAGTTCTCAATGCTATTGAAGTTTGACAAGGATTCTGAGGAACTGCTGAATTTGAGCCTCAATAATGATCCAGTCAAGTCCGTCAGAATGATCCGACAAAGAATCCAGGATGATTTGATGAATGGTACCCAATATTTAAGTTTATTTTTCCATATGTTCATAAACATCTCACATCTGTACAACAAACAATACAGAGTTCCTGCCTTTGCTTTTACGTGTTAGTAAGGGACAAAAACATATAGGCCGTGATTGCTTGGGATTGCGTATTATAGGCAATACAGGGGGAAATTTCCACGGATGTGTACACCTCTTGCTAAAAATCTGGCACACCTTTAGTCCAGTGATTCTCTGTGCATGACACATTTCCTGGAAATGGAAACTGTATAGGTTGTTAACATTGCAGTGATCTATGAGTTGGTGACTCGTTAAATCTGGTGTTTGAGGATTGCCGAAATCATATCAATGTTCTTACTGATCCAGCACATTATTTTCACAAAGAAGATTGTGCCTTCTATGTTCTCATGGACCCAACCTTTCTTTGCCTTATTTATGCACATATATGCTTTCATCTTATTTTATGTAGCCTATTAATTTTTATTACTTTGCTTTCCACAGGGACTCTTCCTGTAAGCGCAACAGTTTTTCTGGATGATTCACGTCTACCAATCTCATCTCCGGTGGTAATGCCAGTTGATTCTAGTAGCAGAAATGTTGCTGATCAAAGTAATTCCCAAAGTAAGAGCAAGAAGCGGTCTCTTCCTGCGAAGCGAAGAGCTTCTGCCATATCGGCAGCTTCTCCTGGCTCTGTGCGTCGCTCCCCACGTTTTCCGGTAACCGTCTCTTCTATTCTAAATATATTTCCAGATGATGATTATAATATAGAGGAATATGTAAGATGGAGTCCCCAGACCACCACTCCATGTGTTGTGATTGTTTCCTACTCCGTCCATTCTAAGTTAGACGACTTCCATTTGTCTACAATCTACATGTGAATGTATCTATACATCAATACATGTAACATGTCTACATACATCCACATGTTGACAAATGGAAGTCGTCTGATTTGGAACGGAGGGAGTATGGGGGTGTTTGTTTGGGCTTTTGGCTTTGGCTAGGTGCTTTTTGGCTTTTAACTTTTGGAAGCCAAAATCCAAGATCCAAATCTTATGGCTTCCAAAATTCAAAAGCCAAAAAGCACCTATTTAGGTGCTTTTTGGCTTCCAAAAGCCAAAGCCAAAAGCCCAAACAAACACCCTAAGACCTATGACATTTGATCTAGAACATAGAAATTATCTGGAGGAAAACCACAGTGGCATGTAACGTTATTATTATTCCCCTTTGTAAGATATACCAAGTCCAGAGACCATATGAGCTCTACATAGTTTTTGTTGCAGTATGCTTTGTACATGTGGTTCTGTGGCAGCAGGCAGTAAGTCTTACCGCCGGCTTGCGCAGTTTGTGTCTATTTGAATCACTAGCAGGCTACTTCCTCCTAAATTGGTTTAACAATGATTTCTTTCTAAATACCAAAGCACCCCAAAACTCTGTATGACCATTTAAATTTGCACATTTAGGGCTTGACGATGATTTTCAATTGCCACTGTTAGTATCCTGTCAGCAAGAATGGCTATCTATTCTATGGCAGTAACTGTATGTTGCATTGCATTTTAATATACAGTAGACTAGTCAGTGTCAGGCAACCAATGTTCTTTGCAGTGACCGTGTGCATTCTACTTGGTAGCAAAAGAAGTAGCAAGAGACGGAAGAACTGCGTTCACAAATCGTACTATTAGCATGCCACATATGATTTGCTGCATTTGGGTTCAGTCCAGACGAGCTGAGAGTACCTCGATGTTTTACATTGTTATGCATATGATCGACGTTGTGTGTCGAACCACACAGAAGATCCTGTGCTTGGTAACTGATAAATAGTATATAAGAGAACTAACACATTATGCGCAATGGTTTTTATGCAGGGAAACAGGTGAGCATACCCTGACCCGAGAGACTGATCCCTGACTGATGATGACTGTCTCTGCCTGCCCAGTGTAAAACATGGTTGAGCATTCTCCATCCAGTGTAGTCACCAGATATAGTACCAGACATGATCATTCTATTGTTCAGCTCTTTTAATTAACATAATGGCCGAAATCTGCAAAATTTCTTTGTTGTCGAAACAAATCAGTGTGAGTCTGCTGCTTGCTACCTTGTGGCCCTAATTTTGGGCTTGTATGAAGGTGTGTGTAATTTTTTTGTTTATGTGGTTTTTTTATGTACGCATTGTGTGTATTGTTGACTATTGTGCTCTCGGGAGTTTGGCACTCCGTTCCAAACTACTTGGAGGTTCTTGCTTTGTCATAAGTCTGAACTCATGTAAGCTGGAGTATGTCTGCGAGAAAAAATGTTCTGAAATTTTCGACATAAAACATGTGTACTAGTATGAAAGTTGTGATATTTTATGATGAATCTATTCTAATCTGATGAGCACATGCTAATCAAGTGGGGATTTGCTCAATTGCTCTCCACATAGTATTAGGGGTATAGAAGCATACCAAAGGTCTACGGGGGGTGTATACGCAAAACTCGAGCCACCACCAAATTACCAAAAACGCCACCGGTTTAGTCCAGAGAGAGGCAAGGGAGGGAGAAAGAAGACTGCTTTCCGCCTCGATCCCATCGCCTCCTCCGCCGGCGATCTCGCTGCCGCACGCCATGGCGAAGGCGAAGCCGTCCTCGGCGAAGCAACCGCAGAAGCAGGACGGCGGCGGGCACGCGCTGCCGTCGAAGCTGGCGCGGTACCTGGACCCGGAGGCGGCGTGGGACAGGGACCAGCTGCTGGACGCGGTGCACTGGATCCGGCAGGCGGTGGGGCTCGCCTGCGGCCTCCTCTGGGGCTCCGTCCCCCTCGTCGGCGCCGTATGGATCGCCCTGTGAGTGCTGCCCGCCGAATCTCCCCCACTCTTTCTCCATTGCCACACGTAGAATCGTGCTTTTGTTAGCTGATTGTTAAGCCCGAACTTGAATTCGCATCCCGTAGGATGGAAAGTTGCTAGATCCTTGACAGAATTCTTGCACCTGCTTGAGGTGTTCTTGTTGCATTGTAGCTTTAATTCAGCTCTGATCTTGGTTATCCCCTGTGGCTGGCTGGCCGGGTGCAAGATCCTTGCAGTTCCAACTTGAAAGTTACAAGTGTCTTGGCGAGGTTTCAAGAATTTGGGTCATACTGTAGTTAGATCGTGACACTGAAAGTATCGTGCAGGATAATAATCACTAGCCGTTTTCAGTTACTAATGCGAGAGCATGGTTTTCGTACCCTAATCTACACTGAATATTTGCTGTCATGACCTTGTGTTATCATCAGTATGTGGAGATTTTGATGGTTATGCGGCGTGACTCTTCGCAGGTTCTTGGCGATTTCTACCGGTATAGTCTACTGGTACTACACATACCTACTGAAGATCGACGAGGAAGAATTCGGAGGCCACGGCGCGCTGCTTCAGGAGGGGATGTTTGCTTCTTTCACCCTTTTCCTGGTAAATAATTGCTTCAATTCTTAACTACTTCCAGGTTATTTTTTGGATCACTGACAAGATGCTTGTTATTGCTTTGCAGCTCTCATGGATTCTTGTATACAGCTTGGCTCACTTCTGAGAGCTCCTTCGTTGAACTATACCAGCCGGATCTGCTAGATGGAAATTCGCCAGAACCATGTAGATTAAAGACCCTTAGAAAGAACATCATTGTATTTGTATCAAACTATCAAATCGCTTCAGTCAGTAGTGATGTTTCTGAATCTCAGTGTAATTTTGACAGTACGGGTAGCTTGATTCAGCATGAACTAGAACGTTGCTTGTGTAGACTAGTTCAATATTGAATCAAGCAAAAAAACATGGTAATGTCAAACAGCATGATCTTGCACTGGATGAATAAACGTTTTTACAATTGATTATCAGCAGCCAATTTTGAACTATTAGATTGTCACTGAAACACTTATATGTATAGGTCATAAGTTACAATAAGCCTAATGTACCACAATAAATATGGTACATTCGCTGCTACAGTCAAGAAACATAACCGTTCCTGTGGTCTCACCGCAAAATTAGCCCTTGATCTAGCTCGCTAACTACTACGTAGGCTTTTGCTGAAGTTGCTGCTGTTAGTTTGACAAAACTGGAGTGGATCATGGTCCACCAACAGGTCCTTGGTGACGGGCAATTACAATATCGAAATTCACTTCTTAGCAGGGAGCTTTCTCCTTTTGTTGTTATTAGGCCTCTCGCGTTTCTGCTCTTTCTTCCTCTTCTTGAGCTGCACCTGATGTGACCTTCCGACCAAGGAGGGCTGCTCCTTCAACCCAAAGCTCCTCGCGACATGTCCCAGGTGGAGCTTCTTGACCATAAAAATCTTCTTCAGCTCGCCTCGGTGGGCAGTGTAGGCACGGAGCCAGGAACAGAAGGCATCTCTGGCAAGCTTATTTGCTGTGGCCTGGATAGCACATTTGTTATGGTCATTAACAGCATAAAGACAGATATTCAAATCAAAATAAGCGAATGGATACTCATCACAAGAGCAGAAAATGTGTGTTACCTCAGACGCGATGTAATTTTCCAGCGTTCTCTGCACAGACATTATCCATGGGTGCATATCCAAAGCTATCGGCTTCCTCTTGAGAGGCTTCTCTCCATTTACAGGGAAGCCATCTAAAACCTTTTGGAAGGGGTATTCTGTCAATGATACACCATGTAGCTCTAGATCTCTCAGGTAGTCGATTTCAACGGGTTGGAGAAACAGGATTGCCTCCCCCTTTTCACCAATCCTTGCAGTTCTTCCAACCCTACAATAAACAGCTAGTGTTACTAAAACAGAAACATACCCAGAAGATGATAATTAGGGCAAGCCAAGTACAAGGTATATTTATCTTTATTGACAAATAATACTGAATCTTCATAAGAAACTACAGAAAGTTGTGGAATTCATAAGAAAGAGCCAAATGTTTTACAAGACTGCCAGTATCAAAAGCAGGAAGTATGTACAGTTCATGCAGTTCCCACATGAACAAAGAACCTGACAACAGTTACAGGGAATACAATAGACCATAACCTACAAATAAAAGTGCATATCACATGGTGTACTTAAGGTACCTGTGGACATATTCAGAAGCCTCCCCAGGTGAATCATACTGTATGATGCATTTCACTTTCGGAATGTCCAAACCCCTAGCAGCAACATCCGTACATACAAGAATTGCAGATTTTTCAGAACTGAATCCCAAGTATGATTTCTTTCGATCCTCCTGGTCCATGCTACCATGTAAACGGAACACTTTACAGCTAAGAAATTTCTGCTTCTGGTCCGTATCTAGTGCAAGGCCACGGCTCCACTCAAGCTGGCTGAGTACGGTGTGATGGAAATCTACAGAGTCACATGTTGACAAGAAAACAACAACCTGCAGAAGATGAAAACTAACTCAGATTAGTCTAAACCTCAGGACGTCCCAGGCCTACAGCCCTACAAGGTGATACCCGAAACTTAGAATGGAAAGAAAAGTCTAGTAAAGTGAAAGTTAAACAGATTCATTCATGGTATATAGAACTAACCTTCTGGGACACTTGTCTTTCAAATTGAGATTTCAGAATGGTAAGAAGAACCGCAAGCCTCGAACCACATGAAACTGAATAGAGCAAAAAACATCGCAGTAACTACCAAAGTAAGACATAACAAACATGAGGGTTAAAGTTCCAAGCGAGCAAATTTCTGCTACCTTTAACATATCTTTGAACCAATTGTGTAGGAAGCTTAAAATCATCAACCGCATGTTGCACCATATCATTGTGCCTTACAACTATTTCGTCCTCGTCATCAGATAATAGGGAAGTGTGCTTCTTCCCTAGGGCACTGGACCTCTCAGAAGGCTTCTTTGGTTCATCAAGTCCAATCATCACTGGGTTCTTCAAACTGATATTGGCTAAGCGGTTCACCTTTTCATTGAGAGTTGCTGATAAGAGAAGGTTCTGCCTTTGCATAGGGTCTGTTTTGCTTTTATTCTGGTCAGAAGCATCAGTTCTGGAACCCAAGAGCCCTAGGATATCTTCGACTGCTTTTCCAAAACCAAGTTCAAGAATGCTGCATGAATACAAATAAACAGTGTTGCAGTAAGAGCTTTGTCCACTGGATAAGATATCTTTTACGGAAAAGGGTCAAGCAAGTGATGAATTTATGACTAGCAACATGGTAAAAAAAAATTGACTAGCAGACCTGTCAGCTTCATCAAAAACTATCCAGCGCAAATTTGAATAAACAAATGAGGAAGTATGCTGTAAGTGGTCCAGAAGGCGCCCAGGGGTAGCAATAAGAATTGATATTCCTATAGAAATTGTAGAGAGTCAAAATGCAAAATTATATGAAGGTAACATTATATGAGAAATCGAGACAACTCCTTGACGGCGTTACAGTATATACGTGGATGGTTGGTGCATGAAACTTGACAGATGAGACAAGATATTACCTTTCCTTAATCTTGCTTTCTCCTTTGATCGACTCTCACCACCCATTACATACCCAGGGACGAGCCAGTGGAAGCGGTGCACCAGCTGCTGTGCGATCCCATAAACCTGCAAACACAGCTCTCGCGTTGGAACAATTACCAACGCTGGAGTCACATAATTAGTAACACGCCATTCAGAACTTTACAAGACTGCTACACGGATTTCCCACTTCACATCCCAAATTAATTTTATAGGCGATTTAAACTGGGAACCCTTGATTAGATGTAACCATCAGCCAGATTCGGTGACCAAGCATATCCCGATAAAAGCAGCATATCCATGTAATGCACAACAAGAACACACGCAGAGCATGGAACTAGTCATTACCAAAAGTTCCATGAGTCCTCTCGACACGAGGCTCCCTCATCTGGAGAAGGTGAACGATCGGCGCGAGGTACGCGAGCGTCTTGCCGGTGCCAGTCGCCGCCTTCACCAGCCTGGAGTTGCGCAACACGAGACAACAAATGTTTGTTCAAGATAAGCAGTGATGCTCCTAACTAAGGAGATAGAACTAAAATGAAAATGTGTTAGGTGCATACAAGTGCTGCCCTGACATGGCGACCGGGATCGCTTGCGCCTGGATCCGTGTCGGCCCCTGGAAACCCATCTTATCTAACAGAGAGAAATGAAAAAGGCGAACAATGATGATTAGCAAGCAGAAGAAAACTGGTGTGGGACAAAGGGGCTGATAAGCATTTAGCAGGCAGGAGAATATCAGGAACACGGTTGTTCTGAATTTTTTTTGGTATCTTCCCTATGGATGCTATAAGATATGCTACTGTGGCACCCATAAATCTCATCAGAGCATGCTATTTCTTCTGCTAAATTTTATCCTACGACCAGAAGAAGAAAATATCCTCGCCTCGCTCCAGCTTACAACAGAAAGGCAGAAAAATGTTTTCTTTCTACTCCAATATTCGACCGGGCGCTAGGAAAATCAGTGGAGGCTTAGGCGTATACTTCTCGACACAACCAAGTCATTAAGCATCGAAAGAGAGGGGGCAGGAAGAGGGACCTTGCAGGTGGGCGCAGAGGGTGGGGTGGAGGCCGAGGTCGGCGAAGGAGCGCGAGGAGAAGATTCCGTCCTCCGCCGCGTCATCCTCCTTGGGTTTCTTCGTCGTCGGCGCCGGCGCCGGCGACTTGCCGAGCTTCCTCTTGGCGGCCATGGAGAGGAGAGGAGAGCTCGCGGGGGAGGGGTTTAGGGCGAAACAGGGGGATGCGCGTTCCGCCTTCAGACGGCGTTTACGTAAACCTGTTGGCTTGTGTGTTACTGGGCTTGGGCTGTGCAAAAGTTAGGCCCAGCGCCGCCCGTTCGGGCAGAATTCACCCATACAGAAAAAAAGAGACCAAACATAAAGTATGGTTATTCTAAAAAACATAAAGTATGATTTAAAAGTGGATACAAATGCGTGTAATTTCCACGCGTCAACGACAAAAAAAAATTGACCAATTGAAGCCGTGTCGTGGTCGGTAAGTCTTCTGCAATTTTTCTTGAGTGCATTTATTTTTCCTCTTATCTCGCAAATGTGTAGCTTTTCATATGGAAGAGTGTGTTATTACGCCTAGTCAACATATTTGTGTCCACACATGTGTGGTATAATATCAAAACCATATCAAACACTTGGTAAAACATGATGCAACATACAATAGTCAACATCGCTCAAATTTGGACTCTTGCTTGTCCCCGAGAAAGGACGCGTTTGAGTGAACAAGGTTATCATGAAGTGTGAATCGTTAAGATGAATGAGGGCATTGCAGCAATATGTTATTACATAATCATACAAAAATGTTATCATACTTCTACTACTTAAATGTTTTAGAAAGATTCCACGCATTTAGGAACTAATTGGTCGGTGAAGAAAATACATCAAATATGACATACCCCATTTTGTTCAATAGAATAAGTCCCGAGGAGTTGACAAACGTCTTTAGACTTTCACATATCCCCTTTGAATGGACTCAATCTCTTTCAACACCTTGTACCTCGACGAAACCATTGACCCTCCCTCCAACCAGGCGACCCTTCTCTGGTGCAATGCAGGTCTTCCAAGAACTTCTGTAACATGTACAGATTATTTTATGTTTCTTTATCTTTGTTTAAAGATTGACATATACAAAATCCATGTAACCGATGAATTTATCAGTATGCCACCGATGAATTGATCTTCAACCCATCTTTCAAATTTAAACAAACTTTAGTGTTAATGAACTAACACCTAAGCAGTGCCATACCATGTAAAAACATTGGTTCAGCATTTTGTTTATGTTATCAAATATCAAGCAAGGATTGAGCCGACAGCTGAGTGATAAACCGGGGCCCACCTCATCTACGAAACCGTCGGTCGACGAGTGCTGCTGTCTTGGTCGTCTTATCCATGGAGGGAAGCTTTGTGTGGAGGAGCAGCCGCAGTTCATCTCGATGCACCGCGCGCAGTCGTCTCTAACCTAGCTCGATCGCTCTAGCTTACTTCCTCTCGCTCACTTCTCACCTACGTGTGCGCCTTGATCGCTCTAGCTAGCTTCACCGAATCCCTGAACCAAGAATGGCTGCGCCTTCCCCCGCCGCCACCGCCACCGGCGGGCCCTCCGCCGGGCTCCTGCCGCCGCGGCGTCGCGCGCCGTGCAGCGCCGTCCCGCTGCCGTCGATGCGGAGCAGCCGCAGGGCCGGGCCAGCTGGGCGGGTGCGCGCGGTGGGGGACGTGGCGGCGGAGGGCAACACGTTCCTCATCGCCGGCGCCGTGGCCGTGGCCCTCGTCGGCACCGCCTTCCCCATCTTCTTCTCCCGCAAGGACACGTACGTAACGTAGACATAGCTCAACGTACGATCATTTCGCCATGCATCTTCTTTCTTCCCCCATCTGATCAAGTGGACGATGGCTGCATGCAGGTGCCCGGAGTGCGACGGCGCCGGCTTCGTGCGCAAGTCCGGCGCCACGCTGAGCGCCAACGCGGCGAGGAAGGACCTGCCGCAGATCGTCTGCACCAACTGCAACGGGCTCGGCAAGCTCAACCAGGTCGACAAGTAGAGCCATCCATCCATCCGTACGTCTCCCCGAGATGCACATCTCCATCTTCCGACAGAGCCCTCACCTGTGTTCATCGATCTTTGTTTCCGAGGCAGTACCTCTCTGTCTAAAATACAAGACGTTTTGGTAGGCTATCTATCAAAACGTTTTATATTTTGGGACGGAGATAGTACTTGCATGGTGTTCATACCATTTGTGTCCCCATACCCTTATAGCCACGTATATATATCATGCCTTGTGCTGTGTTGTTTCACTTGTGGTGTTGTAAGCATGTCGACACTTGTAGCTTCTAAGCATGTCGATGGAGTGTGTACAGATTCTACTGGCAGTCTGGCATTGGCATATACCAACATAAAGCAGAAGGGGCACTCCTTCTCTAGTATCAGAAATATAGGTGTGGTGTATTCTAAGCGTAATATCTATCTATTTTATTGGAAAATGCCAATATAACAAATTGATAGTATTGACTTCTCATATCCAAAACATCACTACCAGTAGATTTTGTAAACATTGGCAGAGAATTACCCAGTATAGTTATGGTCCACTGAACTAGAGTTTCTAAGCTTTATCTGCTCTTTTCGGCCTCTCGCCCTCTATCGTGCAAATATTCAAAATACAAGGGTTCTTTTCGGGTGTTTTACTTAACAAACAAAATACATCCTATGTTTCGGCATGACTCCCCTTTGCGTAAAAAACAAGGCTGGCCACGAGTTATAACGAACAGGAAGAGGTGATAACACCTCCATCACGATCTTCTTTATTGCTGTGATTTTGTATGTATGATTTGATTGTGGCACCAATTGGCAAGGTAGGACTATGAATCTTACCGACCTTCAAACTTGCGCTAAATTAAGAGTTTCATGGATGCCATTGATCGCTGATGCTACGATACCCAAACCTTTCCAGCCACAAAAGAAAGAAGACCGCGGTCGTTGAAGCAATCAACGAGGATCTTTGAATCCCCTCAGTAAAACCTAACCCTTCGGCAGAGTGTCTATCATAATTCTCCTCTCTTTGTCTCTCTCTATTAGTTCCAACACTTGCCTTTTTATTCAACTGAACCTTACTTTATTTAATTGAATAACACTTAATCCAGACAATACTCTGCTCATCTGATTATGTAATTTTGTTAAAAGGGTGACACCGTAATATATCACCAACTGAGAAAATCAAGATCGCACAGTATGCCTATTCTTTGTATTGATGATTCTCCACAATAAGTGCCTAAGAGCAGAAAATTCGCCAAGAAAGTATGGCCTCATGATCCAATTTGTCCCCTTACTGTGGATATTCTTTGGGTATTTGCACTTTGCCGTGCCTTTTTAGTATCAACATATTTTAGAAGGGCATTGCTAATTGGCTGTAAGCCCATGCGTTTTTCCTTGCTAGGTCAATTGTTTACCGGATATTTGTTCTGAAACTTTACATGTACTTTCTATTATTGGTAATTTTTTGTTTTGAAACTTATGGAAACTATATTGCCGAATTTCATAAGTCCAGGCCTAGTTTTAAGTTTTTAAAATTTGGTACCTTTGAACTTTAATTTTTTTTACTGTTGCAGCTTGAACTATTAAAAAAGTTGAAGTTCCAAATTATTTGAACTTTATAAATTCTGGAACTTTCTTGAAAAAAGATTAAGAAAAAACCCACAATATTGTGAACCCCACCAAAAAAGAAAGATACCAGAGAGAAGGCAAGACACACACATGCATATTGGCCCTCGGCCCCATCGTTGAGTCTCAACATAAATTGTGTGTCCCCTCTTGTAGTCCCCAACACATTTCCGGGCATTAGCGTAGTCAATTAGTCGACAATGAGCTCAAGATGCTTGTACAAGCGCTTATTAAGTGACAAAAATAAATATCAGAAAAGTAAATCGGTCAAAAGTGTCGGGATACTAAAAAAATTATATTGAAATTTTGACAAATTTCAATAATGTTGACTGACAACTGAACTAAAGTTGGTAACCACCACTCTTCTCTGTCTAAATCGGATAGAGAAGAATAAAGATGTTGCAACATAAACCCGCTAGGGGCCTTGAAAAGACATATATAAACTTGGTAACTAATCGGATGGCAGAGCGATACAACAATAAGCTGAAATGTTATTCATTATGATTGCACCGCAGAGATGAGAAAAATCATCGAGAAGAAAACTGAGAAGCTAATAACCAAGGAAGAAGGCAGGACAGGAGAATCAGACGGAGGAACCTGCGGTGCGAAGCTAGCTAGCTAGGCGACTAACGAGCGAACGATGCCGGCGATCGAGTTACATCAATGGCGACGGATTCGCTAGTTTAATTTGGCTGCTCACAAGCTAGCGTTTGGTGTCGTCGCGCCAGCAGATGAGCATGTGGAGGCAGCGGCGGACGATGTAGAACCGCGCCCGCTGCTCCCCCGCCTTCCTCCTCAGCCTCACCACCCGTCGCTCCCACGACCCCTCCCGCCGGTGCCGCTCCTCGCCCTGCTGGCTGCTCACGCCGCCACCGCCGGCGGAGTAGCTCCTCGCGAGCAGCGCGGTGTCGCCCGTCGACGACCTCGCCCGCTCCATGCTTCTCCTGGCTAGCTAGCCTCTCTCGGGTCGAACTAATCACTGGAGAAGAGATACATGTATATAGGGACGGATGACGGATCGATGAACAGGAACAGATGGTGAGCGGAGCAGTGGCATGTCGTCTGTCTCGCTTTCCCCCTCGTTTGTCGCTGCCGCCGCCACGGACAAAAGCGCGCCGTGATCGTCTCGGTCGCCGGCGTACGCAATTAACCGCGTATGCGTCCGTCCGTTGCTGTCTCCGGGCGAGGACAGCGCAGGCGCCACCGGAGATCTTGGCCGGACTGCCGGAGAACCGGAAGTAACTGATCCTTTACTAATTTTGTTGGTAGCACTGCTTTGTTTGCTTCCCTGCTCTGCATGTGTGTGGGTGGAGGTGCATACACTTCAGCTTGTGCCCGTCCCACGCCACGGGCACGCTTGTGTTGTGTATTTTTTTCAATGAAAGAAATAGCTTGAATAACAAATAGAGAGATACACCAAAATATGTCGGCCAATCTTCAGAGAAGGAGTACACTTTACAAGACTATGATCCCAAACATTGTTTTTTGAGCAAGTGATCCCAAACATTTTTACAAGACTATGATCCTAAACTAGCTATGGACTGCCAATACAACTGGGCTGACGATTGTCTGAAAGCAGCGGGCCGAAAAGCCCACAATCACATTCACATTCGGCCCACCGTCGAAACGATAAGGAGAGTGACCCACCGCCGCTCAGCCGAGCAATCTCCCACCGGCCACCGAGACGCGGTTCACTCGCCGGAGGAACACATAGCCAATGATGACCACCACGGGGGCGGCGGCAGCGACGATGCGACTGTCTTCTCCATTCAGGGGTCAAACTCTGCATCCTCTCAGCCACCGCGTCGTCTCGTCGAGGCGGGTCCCCGGGCGCGCCGTCTCCGCGGCCGCCGGCGGGTCGCCTGCCACCGTGCTCGTCACCGGCGCCGGAGGACGAACAGGTATACAATACACTTCCTGCTATCTTCATATGTTTCACATTCGCTAGCCTACATTACTATATTCCGGGGCGGGGGAGGATTGGCCGGCCGGCAGAAAAGGCAATTTCTTGAAACTCTGTGGTAATCCATCCATCCAGGCCAGATTGTCTACAAGAAGCTCAAGGAGAGGGCGGACCAGTTCACGGCCAGAGGGCTGGTCAGGACGCCGGAGAGCAAAGCCAAGATTGGCGGCGGGGACGACGTGTTCGTCGGCGACATAAGAGATCTCGGGAGCATCGCCGCCGCGGTCGATGGCATCGATGCGCTCGTCATCCTTACCAGCGCTGTGCCGAAGATGAAGCCCGGGTTCGATCCTAGCAAGGGCGGCCGGCCGGAGTTTTACTTCGAAGAACGGTCTGACCCTGAGCAGGTGACTACTGACAAATCACTTTGGCAATCACATTAAACTCACATTAGCAATGATTCCACTTGTGCATTCCTTCTGAATTAGATGTCTTGTGTTGTTGGCAACTTGTGCATTTCTTCTCAATTGATGTCTTGTGTTGTTTTTTCGTCGATGTAATTCAGGTAGACTGGATTGGCCAAAAGAATCAAATCGATGCAGGTAAATCTTCACCTTCATCTTGTACTACTATCATAATATATTTCTACATTGCAACTTGTTGTTTCTGTTAGGGCGTGAAACAATGTGCAATGTGTTTATTGGTCGGTGAAGCATCCATGTGCCGTTTTCTCTTCAGCCGACCTTTTTCCTGTCTCGCTATCTTTGTCTCTCAGTTTTTTTCCATCTTCAATTATCCATGCAGCCAAGAGCATTGGTGTAAAGCAGATAGTTTTGGTTGGATCCATGGGTGGAACAGATCTCAACCATCCTTTGAACAAGCTCGGAAATGGGAATATACTGGTATATAGCATTTCAAAGAAATTTATTTTGTTTTTCTCTATACTTGTGCGTGCGTGCATTAACATATCATCTGTATCATCTTGAAACTTAGAATGAACAATTGCTCTTATAATTTGCAGGTGTGGAAACGAAAGGCAGAGCAGTACCTAGCGGACTCTGGTGTACCATATACAATTATAAGGTCAGAGGACAAACTCCATTCGTTAGCGCTATTTGCAGAATGCACTTATTCTTGCATATTCAACACATATGTCTTTTGTCACATTTTATTTACGTAATAGGCTGCCAGACAGTCTGTCACTTTTCTTCTCCATAGACGTCCAATCATAAAACTAATCTTATATATATATATGACACCATATATGACATTGATTTAGTTTGAGAAATGATTTTGCACAACTTTTTCTCATAGGGCCGCACAATTTTGTATTTTGCACCAACAATTTTGTGTTGATAACATACCTTCCACGATTTCCATCTCTTTGCAGGGCCGGAGGACTACAAGACAAAGATGGTGGTGTGCGAGAGTTGATTGTTGGTAAGGATGATGAGATCCTGAAAACGGAGACAAAAACTATTGCCAGGCCAGATGTTGCAGAAGTTTGCATACAGGTACCTTTATACAATGGAACACATGTTTCTATAGATAAACTATTGCTCGATGTGTTTTCTTTCATCATCTACAGAACATAAACCTTGCTTGTAAAAAAAACATAAACCTTGCATTTATACTGACTAGTGGTTCCTACCCCTAATCCATATGTGCCTTTCCTGCCTAGGCCTTGCTATTTGAGGAGGCAAGGTTCAAGGCGTTTGATCTGGCATCAAAACCTGAAGGTGAAGGAATACCGACGACAGATTTTAAGTCCGTTTTTGCACAAATTGCTACTCGCTTCTAAGAAGACAAGATCATTCTGGCCAAGAAATGGGACAGTTTTTCTTAGGCGATATGGGATGTGTATTGGGTCAGGTTAGTGTTCTTTTTGCTAATTGCGGAAAATCAACATTTGGTTCTGTGCATTATTATTCCATAGTGATTTTTTGGTTATCTCTTTTCTTTATTGGGCAATGGATTCTGTATATAAAATGTTTATGGTCTTTCTGTTACCTGGTTGGTAAATGCTAATATGGATGTAGGGTCTTACTATTTATAGTTTATTTAGTTAAATTAAGTCTTGATCTAGTTTCAGGTTAATTTGTTTCCTAGTTTACATAACATTTAGAATAATCCATGTATGTGAGTATCTATTTCCTACCAAATATTTTATTAATATAATCTGGATTATAAAGTTGGCAGGACTACAAACAACCATCATAAATATGTTATATTGTAGCAAAGATAAAAGTGGCATGCTATCTCCTTCCAGATTGTGTCCAATGCTTTGACTAGGTAGATCTTAAGCTCCAGATTGCTGCTGGGGTGGCAAGCGAGTAGATGCGTACAACGACAGTGAATTTGTGGTGCGCCTAATACCATTGTCCCGATTTTTTCTCAGTGCAGGAGGAGAGTGAGCAAGCTGTAGAAGCGGGAGGCGCACGCCTTAGTTGTTAAGCAGCAGTAGCAGCATGGAGATCACACTTGACATTCTTCGAGGTACGGTGTTGAACTGAGCGGTGAGGCCGAACCATAAGTGTTGTCGATCGATGTAAACGAGGGTTGTCTTATTGTGATCGGTTCAGGCCTTCCTGGTCAGCATCTAGGCAACAATTTGTCCCGTCTGATTTGAGTCTAGGCTTGGTTGTGTATCGGACGAAAAAAAGAAGATGTCTATTAGGAGCTGCCGGCCTTTGTGTTCTTCCATCAATTGTTGGTTTTCCATCATTGTTCTCATAGGGAAGCATCCCAGTAGGTTCAAACTGTAGGAAAATTACTAGCTCTATTAAAGAGCAGATCAACTTCTTACCTCCCTATCAGCCTGGACATGAGCCCCAGCGCTGTACCGATGCCAGCAGGGTGAATCCCCGTGGCACTGACGTACTCGCCGAACGGCAGGGTCCTCAACTAGCAGGCAAGTTACCCCGGCCTAGATTCATTTCACGGTCTCAACCCACTTGATCTTGCTGGGAAAAATGCCAATGGGTGGGGTCATATCCATTTCACTGGTGTCATCTTTTATACTCCTGGTAACCATTAGCTAATGGTAATTAGTGCAGGTTTTGATGTATTCCATTGGGATCAGCTGACCCCAAGGCAGCTCCATCCTGACGCGTGGGGCATCCTGACCAGTTCAACCATAACAGAGAAGGACGTGCAGAAACTTCCCGGTCTTGGTCTACCAGACAAGCCAGTAGGCAACGTCCGCTCTCCTTTTCTCCCCGTCGTCACAGTCGCTCATCCGCCTCTTTCCCAGAAGCTCTCTCTTGCTCATTTCTATAGCCTCGTCCAGATGTACTGAGACTGAGAGCCATTCCATTCAACGTCTCCCTTCCTACAAGGCTACATCATCACTGCTAGTCAGGCAGGCAGTACTTTACTCGTCAACCTCCTCACCGACGTACGGCCATGGCCGCCACACCGGAGGACTTCCTCGCCAACGCGGATTCGTTCTCGCCGTCCCACTTCCTCAACCTGCCGCCCACACCCACCTCGCAGCCCGCCGATGAGAACCTCCACCTCGACTTCATCTCCCGCGTGCTCATGGAGGAGGACATCCACGACAGGTTCTTCTACCACTACCCTGACCACCCTGCCATCCTCGCTGCCCAGCTACCCTTCGCGCAGATCATCTCCGACTCCACCTTCTCCTCCGATGAGTCTGCAGCCGGCAACTCTGACTCCAGTTCTGTGGTCACCGCTGCCCAGAACAGTGGCATCTCAAATGGGGGCACGGTGAAGGAATATCATCAAGAACCAATGATTTGTCCTGCTGGTGACTTCTTCAGCGGCCAGACGGACAACGACATGGCTATGTCTACCGTGGCGTTTCGCAAGGGCATGAAGGAGGCCAACAAGTTCTTGCCCACCAACAACATCCTACTCACCAACAACTCCGATAAGCAAGCGATTTTTCCTTGTGGTGACTTCTTCAACGGCCAGACCGACAACGATATGGCCATGCTTAACATGGCGTTTCACAAGGGCATGGAGGAAGCCAACAAGTTCTTGCCCACCAACAACACCCTCGTCGATAAGCCAGTATTGATGATGTTCGTTAACGGCCGTGGTGGTCGTAAGAAGAAGAGGCGCGACGATATGGAGGACTTGGAGGCCGAGACCGGCAGGAGCAGCAAGCTGATGACATGGGAGCAGGAGGAAATAGGGGCACGCAAGATGGTCGACGAAATAATGCTCCGCGGGTTCGAGAACTCAATGAAGGACCCGCGGATCACCATGGGCAGCGACACTGAGAAGAACAGGAAGGGCACTAGCAGTGATGATCAGGTGGTCGACCTCCGCGCCATGCTCATCCACTGCGCCCAGGCGGTGGCCTCTGGCGACCGCCGGGGTTCAGGCGAGCTACTCAGGCAGATCAAGCAGCACTCCTCACCAAAGGGGCATGCCACGGCCATGCAGAGGCTGGCGTATTGCTTCGCCGAGGGACTGGAAGCGCGGCTAGCGGGCACAGGGAACCAGGTCTACCGATCCCTGGTCGCCAGGCGCAGCTCACTCGTGGAGTACCTCAAGGCCTACAAGCTGGTGGCGGAAAGCAGCTTCTACAAGGTGGAGTTAGCTTTCATGGGCAAGACCATTGTCGATGCCATGGAGGGTAAGAACCGCTTACATATCGTGGACTACAATGTCAAAGATGGATTCCATTGGCCAGGCCTGCTGAAGTCGCTGGCGACCAGGGAAGGCGGGCCACCGGAGGTGAGGATTACCGGCATTGACCCCCTGCAGCCTGGGTTCCCTGGGTTCCGCCCGGCCTTCCAGATCGAGGAGACAGGCCGCCGGCTTACCAACTGTGCCTGTGTGTTTGGCCTGCCATTCAAGTTCCGCGGTATTGCAGCAAAGTTGGAGACTGTATGTGCGGAGGACCTTCACATTGACCCAGATGAGGTGCTTGTTGTCATTGACCGGCGCGGTTTCAGCACCTTGATGGATGAGAGTGTTGTCACTGACAATAACGACCCAAGCCCTAGAGACATGATCCTCAACAACATTCAAAAGATGCGACCTGATGTGTTCATCGAGTTCGTCGTGAATGGAACCTACGGTGTGCCTTTTTTCGTGACACGGTTTCGGGAGGCGCTCTTCTTCTTCTCGACGCAGTTCGACATATTGGACGCGACCGTCCCCCGTGACAGCGACGAGCGTCGGCTTATCGAGCAGGACATCTTCGGGCGGGCTGCACTGAACGTCATCGCATGTGAGGGTGCTGATCGGGTGGATCGCCCTGAAACTTATAAGCAATGGCAGGTGAGGAGCCAGCGGGCTGGGCTGAGGCAGCTGCCATTGAACCCAAAGGTTGTCAAGGTTGTGATGGATAAGGTTAAGAAGAACGATCACAAAGAATCCGTCATCGACGTGGATCAGGGGTGGTTGTTGCTGGGGTGGAAGGGGCGGGTGTTTTATGCCATGTCGGCATGGGTTGCTGCTTGAATTAGAGACACATAGGATTTTGCCAGGTGTTTTTTAGGAATCACCAGACTATATTATTGAACCATAACAGGAATGGTTGGATTAACCACAGCCCTAAGCCTAATGCACCCTTATCTAAATCACGTGCTTCCCAATTTGCTTCTCTTACTTCATGCTTGAATACATTCTTCAGGGTATGGTGTTGAACTGAGCGGTGAGGATCAACTTACTAGCTCTATTATAGAGCAGATCAACTTATTACCTCCCTGTCAGCGTGGACATGAGCTCCAGCACTGTACCGATGCCAGCAGTAAGTAAAAAAACACTGCTCTACTCCTAGACCATCTCCAGCAACTACCAAAACACAGGAGCTCATCTTTTTCTCCTGGAGCCAACTTCTCTTTGCTTTCCTACATCACCACACGGATGCAGCATAGGCAGGTTCTCGGCGACCCGCGATCTGTTCTGTTGGTACCCATAATATACGCAAAAAATGTTCACGGGTGGTGAAGGTATGGTAGGCACATCATATAATAAAAGCACGCACGGGGCATCGTGTTCTGGTCGTCGATATTGACCATTGTCTGTGCGACCCTAACAAAGAAGGACGTCGCAGTCGCACATCCGCCTCTTTCCCAGAAGCTCTCTCTTGCTCATTTCTATAGGCTTGTCCAGATGGAGTGATCAGAGCCATTCCATTCGACGTCTCCCTCCCTACAAGGGCTACACAATCGCTCCTAGCCGTGCTAGTCAGTCTCAGACAGGCAGTACTTTACTCGTCAACCTCCTCACCGACGGCCATGGCCGCCACACCGGAGGACTTCCTCGCCGACGCAGATTCCTTCTCACCGTCCCTCTTCCTCAACCTGCCGCCCACACCCGCCTCACAGTCCGCCGATGAGAACCTGCACCTCGACTTCATCTCCCGCATGCTCATGGAGGAGGACATCCACGACAGGTTCTTCTACCACTACCCTGACCACCCCGCCATCCTCGCCGCCCAGCAACCCTTCGCGCAGATCATCTCCGACTCCACCTACTCCTCTGATGACTCTGCAGTCAGCAACTCTGACTCCGATTCTGTGGTCACCGCTGGCCAGAACAGTGGCATCTCAAATGGAGGCTTGGGGATGAAGCCAAAGCTGTTACTGTTGGATAATGGCATGGTGAAGGAGTCCAATCGGAAGCCAACGATTTGTCCTGCTGGTGCCTTCTTCAACGGCCAGACCGACATTGATATGGCTATGCTTAACATGGCGTTTTGCAAGGGCATGGAGGAAGCCAACAAGTTCTTGCCCACCAACACCAGCCTCCTCGATAAGCCAGTATTGACGATGTTCGGTAACGGCCGTGGTGGTCGTAAGAAGAAGAGGCGAGACGATATGGAAGACTTGGAGGCCGAGGCCGGCAGGAACATCAAGCTAAATGCCTGGGAGCAGGAGGAAATAGGGGCACGCGAGATGGTCGACGAAATAATGCTCCTCGGCTGCGAGAACTCCATGAAGGACCTGCGGATCGCCATGGGCAGCGACACCGAGAAGACGAACATCAAGGGCACTAGCGATGAGGTGCTTGACCTCCGCGCCATGCTCTTCCAGTGCGCCCAGTCGGTGGCCTCTGGCGACCGTCGGGGTTCAGAAGAGCTGCTCAGGCAGATAAAGCAGCACTCCTCGCCAAAGGGGCATCATGCAACGGCCACACAGAGGCTCGCGTACTGCTTCGCCGAGGGACTGGAGGCGCGGCTAGCGGGCACGGGGAGCCAGGTCTATCGATCACTCGTCGCCAGGCGCACCTCGGTCGTGCAGTACCTCCAGGCCTACAAGCTGTACATGGCGGCCAGCAGCTTCCACAAGGTGAAGATGGTTTTCGTGGAGAAGACCATCATGAATTCCATGGAGGGGAAGAGCCGCCTGCACATCGTGGACTACAATATCAAATATGGATTCCATTGGCCAGGCGTGTTGAAGTCGCTAGCGACCAGGGAAGGCGGGCCACCGGAGGTGAGGATCACCGGCATTGACCTCCCGCAGCCTGGGTTTCGCCCAACATTCCAGATCGAGGAGACTGGTCGCCGACTTACCAATTGCGCCCGCGATTTTGGCCTGCCATTCAAGTTCCACGCTATTGCAGCAAAGTTGGAGACTGTCTATGCGGAGGACCTACACATTGACCCAGATGAGGTGCTTGTTGTCACTAGCTTTCGCGGTTTCCGCAGCCTTATGGAGGATACTGTTGTTGTCATGGACCAGAAGCATGGCCACGACCCAATTAGCCCTAGGGACATGGTCCTCAGCAACATCCAGAAGATGCGACCTGATGTCTTCGTCGAGTGCGTTGTGAATGGAACGTATGGCACGCCTTTCTTCGTGACCCGGTTTCGGGAGGCGCTCTTCTTCTACGCGGCACAGTTCGACATACTTGACGCGACCATCCCCCGTGACAGCGACGAGCGTCAGCTCATCGAGCAGGATATCTTGGGGCGTACTGCCCTGAATGTCATCGCCTGCGAGGGCGCTGATCGGGTGGATCGGCCCGAGACATATAAGCAATGGCAGGTGCGGAGCCACAGAGCTGGGCTGAGGCAGCTGCCGCTGGATCCAGAGGTTGTTAGGGTTGTGATGGATAAGGTTAAGAAGCACTACCACAAAGATTTCATCATCGATGTGGATCGCCGGTGGCTGCTGTCGGGGTGGAAGGGTCGGGTACTTTATGCAATGTCAGCATGGGTTGCTGCTGACAAATGTTAGCTCTCTCGACTATAGCTGACAAGAATTGATTTTGATGCCTTAAATATGTGTCTTATGAACCTCATTTTTCTTACTATATCATCAAATTGGCCTTTTGGTACATCTGAGAAGAGTAAATAGATGCTTGCTTGAGCAACAAACTTGCATTTGAAGTAGTTACTCAGACCGATGCGTGCATCTTATTTTGTGTGTGCATGCATTATTGAAAAGGTATTTGTCACAAGTTTCAGTTTCTGGGAGATAATTTTTGTGTTATCATTTAGTTGGTCACAGCTAACTGATGTTATAAGACGATGCACAATACGAGTGATGTCTTCTGCAGAAATCTTTGATCATATCATTTCGTCTAAGTGTACAATGATAAATAAGTACAGTAGTTATCGATGATGATAACTGAGGAATCATGAGTTAAAAGTAATTGAGAACCACATATTCAAATCTGTTGTATGTTACTTAATCCTTGGCCAGTTTCTGAATTTATTAGGAATTTAGTATGATGCCCAGATTTCAAAGCAAACTAGAATTATGTTTGTACGGAGTTGAACTTGTGGTCAGAGGTTGCTTATACGCTTATACTGCTTGCAGGATTGAAATGCCACTAAGTTGGTGCATCAGTCAAGCGCACGGCTAGGGTGTACCATAAAATGTTTCACATATTTCAATGAATGAATCTACCCCCTCAAACATGTAGATATATATCTGTTACAGAAAAGAAAAATCTTATAACTGTGAGCTTCCATAATCTACAATAACAACAACAGGAATGGTTGTGTCTACCTGACTAGCTTTATTATTGAACCATAACAGGAATTGTTGTGTCTACCAAACATGGCGGCCAACCCCTAAGCCTAATGAACCATGTGCTTCCCAATTTGCTTCTCGTACTTCATGTTTGAATACAACCTGATCAAACTCATTTCTTCTCCTCAAAATCTCAGCGATGACTGTGCCATATACTCTTCTGTTAACTTAAGTAATATCCCTCACCACCTCCGCACAATCAAAGGGCGACATTCTTTCGGTTCAATGCCAGGTCCTTTGCTAGTGTAATTGCTTCCGGTGAACCCGGATCTGTCATTCCTTCTATGACCATTGCCCAAGCTTCAATGAAGTTCCCATCCATATCTTGAAATATGGCTGCCGCTGCTACCCAGGTTTCTGCTCGGCTAACAGCTCCCCCGGTTCCCAGAATTTATTTACTTTAGCAGCAAAGTCTGTCTAAATCAAAGTTAAATCTTAGGCGAATGGAATTGAAATTTTGCCAAGCTAATCTATATATCAAGTGACAAATCTTCTCAATGAACATGTTAATTAATCAACTATTTCAGAATCTGGCCACCCCATTTGGCACTAATAGTCCAAGACGCTGACAGAACATCTACGTGAGAAATTTCCACGAAGGCTCATAATTTTCCAGTCTCCCTTTTCTTCTCCGTGCGACCCAAAGCAAAATCGACCACACAGTCAGCACTCAGCAAGAAGTCACATCCACCTCTTTCCGAGAAGGTCTCTCATGGTCATTTTCATAGACCATTCAATTCCATTCCACCCTTCCAGGTCTCCCTCCCTACAACATCGCTGCTAGAAAGGCATGCAGGCAAACAGGCCACTCGCCTACTAGCACTACTTTACTCGTCAACCTCCTCGCCGACGGCCATGGCCGCCACACAGGAGGACTTCCTCGCTGACGCCGAGCAGTTCTCGCCGTCCCTCTTCCTCAACCTGCCACACACGTCCTCGCCCACGTCCAGACAGTCCTCTGGTGAGAACCTCGACCTCGACTTCATCTCCCGCATGCTCATGGAGGAGGACATCCACGACAGGTTCTTCTACCACTACCCCGACCACCCCGCCATCCTCGCTGCCCAGCAACCCTTCGCGCAGATCATCTCCGACTGCAACACCTCCACCTTCCCCTCCGATGACTCTGCAGCTGGCAACTCTGACTCCGATTCTGCGGTCACCGCTACCCAGAACAGTGACATCTCAAATGGGGGCGTGGAGAAGAGGCTAAAGCCATTACTAATGAAGACTGGCACGGTGAATGAGTCGCCTCAGGAGCCAATGATTTGTCCTGGTGACTTCTTCAGCGGCCAGACCGGCAACGACATGGCTATGTCTACCTTTGCGTTTCACAAGGGCATGGAGGAGGCCAACAAGTTCTTGCCCATCCTTCTCACCAACAACTCCGATAAGCCGATGTTCGGTGACGGCCGTGGTGGTAAGAAGAAAAGGCATGACGATATGGAAGACTTGGAAACTGGCAGGAGTAGCAAGCTGATGGCCTGGGAGCAGGAGGAGATAGGGGCACGTGAGATGATGGACGAAATAATGCTCCACGGGCTTGAGACCGGCCTGAAGGACCTGCGCATCGCCATGGGCAGCGATACCGAGAAGAAGAGTAGGAGGCGCAGAAACGATGAGTTGCAGGTTGACCTCCGCGCCATGCTCATCCAGTGCGCTCAGGCTGTGGCGTCTGGCGACCGCTGGGGTTCCGAAGAGCTTCTCAGGCAGATCAAGCAGCACTCCTCACCAGGGGGGAATCATGCCACGTCCACACAGAGGCTAGCGTATTACTTTGCTGAGGGACTAGAGGCACGGCTAGCGGGCACAGGGAGTGAGGTCTACCGATCACTCGTCGCCAGGCGCACCTCGATTGTGCAGTACCTCGAGGCCTACAAGCTGGACATGGCGGCCACCAGCTTCCACAAGTTGAAGATGGTTTTCGTGGAGGAGACCATAATGAATGCCGTGGAGGGGAAGAGCCGCTTGCATATCGTGGACTATATTGTCCAATATGGATTCCATTGGCCAGGCCTTTTCAAGGCGCTAGCAACAAGGGAAGGCGGGCCACCGGAGGTGAGGATCACCGGCATTGACCTCCCGCAGCCTGGGTTTCGCCCTGCTTTCAAGATCGAGGAGACTGGCCGCCGGCTTACAATTTGTGCCCGTGAGTTTGGCTTGCCATTCAAGTTCCGCGGTATTGCAGCAAAGTTTGAGAGTGTCTGTGCGGAGGATCTACACATTGACTCAGATGAGGTGCTTGTTGTCACGTGCTGGAGCGGTTTAAGTAGCTTGCTGGACGAAAGTGTTGCTGCCATGGACAAGAAGCAGGATGACGACGTCCCAATTAGCCCTAAAGACATGGTCCTCAGCAACATCCAGAGGATGCGACCTGATGTGTTCATCCAGGGTGTTGTCAATGGAACCTATGGCACACCTTTCTTCGTGACCCGATTTCGAGAGGCACTCTTCTTCTATGAGGCGTTGTTCGACATGTTGGACGCGACCACCCCCCGTGACAACAACGAGCGTCGGATCATCGAGCAGGATAACTTTGGGCGGGCTGCCCTGAATGTCATCGCCTGTGAGGGTGCTGATCAGCCCGAGACTTATAGGCAACGGCAGGTTCGGAGCCACAGAGCTGGGCTGAGGCAGCTGCCGTTGGACCCAGAGGTTGTTAGGGTTGTGATGGATAAGGTTAAGAAGCACTACCATAAAGATTTCGTCATCGATGTGGAACGCCGGTGGTTGCTGTCCGGGTGGAAGGGTCGGGTACTCTATGCCGTGTCAGCATGGGTTGCTGCTGACAAATGTTAGCTCCTTCTCTTCTCTCGACTTTATTCCATAGTGCAGATATACAGAGTTTAATGATGTTTTTTTTATTTAATGTATGTTAGCAACAGATGTTTGTGCCCCCAGCTGTTCTTGTTCAGTTCAGTATATTTTCAATCCAAGAAATATTGCACAAACTTGTATGGTAGAAATAAGTAGAGATGCAGACAATGTCATACAATATATGTTCAGATGCTTAGGCATGCTTAGGATTTTATTTGCTGTAGTTATTCACATGTTGCTGCAGAGCTGTGATAATTATGTACAACAACTTCACGAAGGCTAGTTTCTTTTATTTTTCCTAGTGTTTGTCTGGCTTCATGCTCTTCTTCCTCCTGTCGCTGAAAAGCAATTTTACAGATAACTACTATAGCTGACAAGAACTTACTTTGATGCCTTTCAGATATATTTTTCAGTTTCTTGGAGATAATTTTCCAGTTTTATCATTTAGTTGGTCACAGCTAACTGAGGTCATAAGACGATGCACAATATGATGATGTCTTCTGCAGAAATCTCGGATCATATCATTTCGTCTAAGTGTACAATGATAAATAAGTACAGTGAACCCGGCTCAAGCCTTTGCTAGCTATTACTCAGCAGTTGTTGCTGCTGCATGGAGATCACACTTGACAATCTTCAGGGTATGGTGGTATGGAACTGAGCGGTGAGGCCGTATGTAGGTGGTGTGGATCGATGCAAAAGAGTGCCCTGTCGTAGAATGGAGAAAATGTTTATCAGGAACCACCAGCCGGGGCCCTTTTTATGTTCCTCCATTGTGGATTTCCATCCAGGAGAATTATTTCTGCCCTTCAAGCAGACTAATACTTTTGGGAAACTATTTCAGAATCTTGCCACTCCGTTTGGCACCAACGTGAGAAATTTCCACCAAGGCTCATAATTTTCCAGTCTCCCTTTTCTTCTCCGTGCGACCCAAAGCAAAATCGACCACACAGCCATCAGGAAATCGCACATCCACCTCTTTCCCAGAAGGTCTCTCATGGTCATTTTCATAGACAATTCTATTCCATTCCAGCCTTCCAGGTCTCCCTCCCTACAGTAGAAAGGCAGTCAGACAGGCCACTCTACTAGTACTACTTTACTCTTCAACCTACTCGCCGATGGCCATGGCCGCCACACCGGAAAATTTCCTCTCGGATGCCGAGCAGTTCTCGCCGTCCCTCTTCCTCAACCTGCCACACACGCCCTCACCCACGTCCAGACAGTCCTTCGATGAGAACCTCGACTTCATCTCCCGCATGCTCATGGAGGAAGACATCCACGACAGGTTCTTCTACCACTACCCCGACCACCCCGCCATCCTCGCCGCACAGCAACCCTTCGTGCAGATCATCTCCGACTGCAACACCTCCACCTTCCCCTTCGGTGACTCTGCAGCCGGCAACTCTGACTCTGATCCTGCGGTCACCGCTGCCCAAAACAGTGGCATCTCAAATGGGGGTGTGGAGAAGAGGCTAAAGCCGTTACTAATGAATGATGGCACGATGAAGGATTCCCATCAGGAGCCAATGGTTTGTCCTGCTGGTGACTTCTTGAGCGGCCAGACAGACGGCATGGCTATGTCTACCATGGCGTATCACAAGGGCATGGAGGAGGCCAACAAATTCTTGCCCACCAACAACATCCTCCTCACCAACGACGCCGATAAGCCGGTACTGATGATGTTCCGTAACGGCCGTGGCCATAAGAAGAAAAGGCACGACGATATGGAAGACTTGGAGACCGGCAGGAGTAGCAAGCTGATGGCTTGGGAGCAGGAGGAGATAGGGGCACGTGAGATGATGGACGAAATAATGCTTCATGGGCTTGAGACCGGCCTGAAGGACCTGCGCATCGCCATGGGCAGCGATGCCGAGAAGAAGAGCAGGAGGTGCAACAACGATGAGGTGCAAGTTGACCTCCGCGCCATGCTCATCCACTGCGCCCAGGCGGTGGCCTCTGGCGACCGCCGGGGTTCAGAAGAGCTTCTCAGACAGATCAAGCGGCACTCCTCGCCGGAGGGGAATCATGCCACGGCCACACAGAGGCTAGCATATTGCTTCGCCGAGGGTCTGGAGGCACGGCTAGCGGGCACAGGGAGTGAGGTCTACCGATCACTCATCGCTAGGCGCACCTCGGTCGTGCAGTACCTCGAGGCCTGCAAGCTGCAGATGGTGGCCACCAGCTTCCACAAGGTGAAGATGGTTTTCGTGGAGGAGACCATCATGAATGTCATGGAGGGGAAGAGCCGCTTGCACATCGTGGACTACAGTATCCAATATGGAATCCATTGGCCAGGCCTTTTCAAGTCACTAGCGACCAGGGAAGGCGGGCCGCCGGAGGTGAGAATCACCGGCATTGACCTCCCGCAGCCTGGCTTTCGCCCTGCTTTCCAGATCGAGGAGACTGGCCGCCGGCTTACAATTTGTGCCCGCAAGTTTGGCCTGCCATTCAAGTTTCAGGGTATTGCAGCAATGTTTGAAATGTATGTGTGGAGGACCTACACATTGACTCAGATGAGGTGCTTGTTGTCACGTGTTGGCGCGGTTTAAGCATGACGACGACGACGACATCCCAATTAGCCCTAGGGACATGGTCCTAGGAACATCCAGAGGATGTGACCTGACGTGTTCGTCCAGAGTGTTGTCAATGGAACCTATGGCACACCTTTCTTTGGACCCGATTCCGAGAGGCGCTCTTCTTCTACGAGGCGATGTTCGACATGCTGGACGCGACCACCCCCCGGGACAACAACGAGCGTCGGCTCATCGAGCGGGATATCCTCGGGTTGTCCGCCTTGAATGTCATCGCCTGCGAGGGGGTTGATCGGGTGGATCGCCCCGAGACTTATAAGCAGTGGCGTCCGCACACCGAGCTGGGCTGAGGCCGCTGCCCTTGAACCCAGAGGTTGTTCAGTGTGTGATGGATAAGGTTAAGAAGCACTATCACAAAAATTTCATCATCAATGTGGACCGACGGTGGTTGTTGTCCGGGTGGAAGGGTCGGGTACACGATGACATGTCAACATGGGTTGCTGCCGACAAATTTATCTGCTCCTCTTGAGTTTATTCCATAGTGTAGATATAGAGAGACAGAGAGTAATGATCGATGTTGAGATAGGTCCATGTTTTATTCAATGTATGTTAGCAACAGATGTTTGTGCCCCAGCTGCTTTATTTCAGTTCAGTATAGGAGTAGTTTCTGTCCTTTCCTAGTATTTTTCTGTCTGTATTTATGCTCCTCTTTCTCCTGTAGCTGACAAGCAATTTAACCAATTATACTTACTAGCCTAGCTGACAAGCATTGGTTTTGATGCTTTAAAGATATGTCTTATGAACCTCATTATTCTTGATGTATCATCGAATTGGCATTTTGGTGTATCTGAGAAGAGTAAACAGATGCTTGCCTGAGCATGAAACTTGCATTTGAACTAGTTACTCAGAGTGATGAGTGCATCTTTTCAGTAATACCAACAAGGGAGTCTACTACTAATGGCTAGTGAACCCAATAGCAATTAGTAGTAGACTCGCCTCGTCGGTATCTCATATAAGATGGTTAAAATGGAGTGTACATGGCAGATGCTAGTAAATGATATGCTTAACACTGGAATAAAATAAGAAAACATGATCCAAGGAGCAACCGAGCAAGCAATGCACGACAATTATAAAGGTACCAAGCGAAGCAACAATTGGTACCAAGGATTTCGCATCAGCACAAGTAATCTTCTGAATGAACATGTTAATTAATCATGTTACTAACCAGTACCATAAAAGCTGATTTTTTTTTGGCTAAGCATGTATAACTGTAGCAGTTGGAGATTGAATTACCTATAAATAAAGTCTGAGTTTTATTTATGTGTTAATAATCTGTAAAAATCACTTGATTACATATAAGAGTAGTTTGAGGTCTAAGAGCGCTCTTCAGCTAAACCATAATAACTAATGTTTCATAATATGCCACTTAGCTAGCTAGGTGGTGCTGCTGCTGCTGCTGCTGCTGCAAGGAGATCACACTTGTCATTCTTCAGGCTGTGGTGGTGTTGAACTGCTGCAAGGAGAATCTGGACACTCCGTTTGGCACCAATACGCTGACAGAACATCTACGTGAGAAATTTCCACGTAGGCTCACAATTGCACACGTGATTGACCAGTCTCCCTTTCCTTCTCCGTGCGATCCAAAGCAAAATCGACCACACAGCCAGCAGGAAGTCACATCCGCCTCTTTCCCAGAAGCTCTCTCTTGCTCATTTTCATAGGCTCGCTCCGATGGATCAGCGCTCAGTACTGAGACCATTACATTCCATTCCAGCCTTCCAGTTCCAGGTATCCCTTCCCTACAACATCGCTGCTAGAAAGGCAGAACACAGG
Source organism: Poa annua (assembly GCA_026929855.1). Taxonomy (NCBI): domain Eukaryota; kingdom Viridiplantae; phylum Streptophyta; class Magnoliopsida; order Poales; family Poaceae; genus Poa; species Poa annua. The sequence goes on along the minus strand of CM049431.1, from coordinate 1,515,266 downwards.
ATAATAGCCTACTAGCACTACTTTACTCCAACCTCCTCGCCCACGGCCATGGCCGCCACACCGGAGGACTTCCACACCAACCTGGATCCTTTCTCGCCATCCCTCTTCCTCGACCTGCCGCCCACACCCGCCTCACAGTCCGCCGATGAAAACCTCCACCTCGACTTCATCTCCCGCATGCTCATGGAGGAGGACATCCACGACAGGTTCTTCTACCACTACCCCGACCACCCCGCCATCCTCGCCGCCCAGCAACCCTTCGCGCAGATCATCTCCGACTCCAATACCTCCACCTTCTCCTCTAATGACTCTGCAGCCGGCAACTCTGACTCCGATTCTTTGTTCACCGCCGCCCAGAACAGTGGCATCTCAAATGGGGGCTGGGTGATGAAGCCAAAGCCGTTACTGTTAGATAATGGCATGGTGAAGGAGTCCAAACAGAAGCCAATGATTTGTCCTGCTGGTGACTTCTTCAACGGCCAGACCGACAGCGATATTGCAATGCTTAACATGGCGTTTCACAAGGGCATGGAGGAAGCCAACAAGCTCTTGCCCACCAACACCAGCCTCCTCGACAAGCCAGTATTGATGATGTTTGGTAACGCCCGTGGTGGTCGTAAGAAGAGGTGCAACGATATGGAAGACTTGGAGGCCGAGACCGGCAGGAACATCAAGTTGTTGGCCTGGGAGCAGGAGGAAATAGGGTCACGCGAGATGGTCAATGAAATAATGCTCCTTGGGTTAGAGAACTCCATGAAGGACCTGCAGATCGCCATGGGTAGCGACACCGAGAAGACGAATAGGAAGGGCACTAGCGATGAGGTGGTTGACCTCCACGCCATGCTCATCCACTGCGCCCAGGAGGTGGCGTTTGGTGACCGCCGGGGTGCAGAAGAGCTGCTCCGACAGATCAAGCAGCACTCCTCCTCGCCAAAGGGGCATCATGCCACGGCCACACAGAGGCTCGCCTATTGCTTCGCCGAGGGACTGGAGGCACGGCTAGCGGGCACGGGGAGCCGGGTCTATCGATCGCTCGTTGCGAGGCGCACCTCAGTCGTGCAGTACCTCAAGGCCTACAAGCTGTACATGGCGGCCAGCAGCTTCCACAAGGTGAAGATGGTTTTCATGGAGAAGACTATCATGAATGCCATGGAGGGGAAGAGCCGCTTGCACATCGTGGACTACAATGTCCAATATGGATTCCATTGGCCAGGCGTGTTGAAGTCGCTAGCGACCAGGGAAGGCGGGCCACCAGAGGTGAGGATCACCGGCATTGACCTCCCGCAGCCTGGGTTTCGCCCGGCCTTCCAGATTGAGGAGACTGGCCGCCGGCTTACCAATTGTGCCCGTGAGTTTGGCCTGCCATTCAAGTTCTGCGGTATTGCAGCAAAGTTTGAGACTGTCTGTGCGGAGGATCTACACATTGACTCAGATGAGGTGCTTGTTGTCACTAGCTGGCGTGGTTTAAGCAGCTTGAGGGACGAGAGTGTTGTTGTCATGGACAAGCAGCGCGACGACCCAATTAGCCCTAGGGACATGGTCCTCAGCAACATCCAGAGGATGCGACCTGATGTGTTCGTCGAGTGTGTTGTGAATGGAACCTACGGCACACCTTTCTTTGTGACCCGGTTCCGGGAGGCGCTCTTCTTCTACGCGGCGCAGTTCGACATACTTGACGCAACCATCCCCCGTGACAGCGACGAGCGTCAGCTCATCGAGCGGGATATGTTCGGACGGGCTGCCCTGAATGTCATCGCCTGCGAGGGTGCTGATCGGATGGATCGTCCTGAGACTTATAAGCAATGGCAGGTGCGGAGCCACCGAGCTGGGCTGAGGCAGCTGCAGTTGAACCCAGAGGTTGTCAAGTTTGTGACGGATATGGTTAAGAAGAACTACCACAAAGATTTCATAATCGATGTGGATCGCCGGTGGTTGTTGTCCGGGTGGAAGGGTCGGGTACTCTATGCCATGTCAGCATGGGTTGCTGCTGACAAATGTTAGCCGCTTCTCTCGACTTTATGCAATAGTGCAGATATACAGAGTGTAATGATGTTAAAACAGGTCCATGTTTTATTTGATGTAATGTATATTAGCAACAGATGTTTGTGCCCCAGCTGCTGTGGTCAGTTCGGTATAGTTTCATTCCAAGAAAGCTTGGACAAACTTGTATGGTAGAAATAAGTAGAGATGCTTAGACATGCATGGGATTTAATTCGGTGTTAGTTATGGACACCGACTTGAGGAAGGCTAGTTTCCTTTTCCTAGTGTGTTTCTGTCTGTACGCTCTTCTTCCTCACCGATGACTACCCTAGCTGGCAAGCATTGGTTTTGATGCTTTAAAGATTGTGTCTTAACCTCATTGTTCTTGCTGTATCATCAAATTGGCATTTTGGTATATATCTGAGAAGAGTAGACAGATGCTTATTTTGTGTGTGAATACATGATTGAAAAGGTATTTGTAACAGGTTGTAGGTTTCAGTGATACCAACTAGGGGAGCCTGCTACGAATGGCTAGCAAACAAAATTATTTTGGGGTTTAAAATGGATTGTACATGGCAAATACTAGTAAATGATATACTTGACACTTGAATAAACTAAGAAAACATGATCCAAGAAGCAAGCAATGCACGACTGCACAACGATGCAAATGTCAAAAGTAGCCAAATGCATTTATTATTAGGGTACCAAATGAAGCAATTGGTCCCAAGGATTTCGCATTAGCACAAGTAAATCAGTACATATGGATCTTTAGTGATGCCAGAGCTGAAGCAAAGAGCCAACCTTTCAATTGGAAAATGTCAAGAGTGAGTGAGCATGGTCAGAGGAAAATGCCATCTCTTTCTGATCAGGAGAGTGCTGCCACTCTTACTATCTTGAATCCACGACGGTGCCTTCAGGAAGCGAAGACAAGTGCACAAGAGGCGTATGAGATTTTAGTGGAATGCCAGAGCCGGTAATCTTCTTCTCATTCGACCTGCTCAGCACCTTCCTCACCGCATCAGCAAGCTCGATGATGGCATCATCTTCATGGCCTTAAACAAATCCACGCAGCAACATTTGTAAGGCATCGATTATATGGCTCAGGTAACGCAGTCATAGTCATGCAAGGAGTGGACACATCAAGCAGAACAATCAACTACTAAAAAAGACGACAACTAAACTGTCTTGTTTGGAACGTCAAACAGAACAGATGAATGAGTGGTAAGTATGTGCTACATGTTAATTACATGCTTCATCAATCATGATACCATGAAAGAAGGTTCTTACTTATGTTTGACAGTGCCTTCTCCATTGAGAACAGGTAATCCCTATTGTTTCCGTTAGGGCCATTGGCTGTAGCAATTTGCCTGGTTTAACGAACAAGACAAAATAATCAGAATGAGGTGCTTCATTAAGCGGACTATTTATAGAAGAGGGTCAAAGGGTTCAGCAGCCCACCTTGCCATGTCCTCTAAAGGAGCAGGGCCAAGATAATATTTGTTGCCAACTGGATCAGGAGTGGATACGAAACTGCAAAGTGGCAAAGTAAGTTTGGCAGACAATTAAAATGGAATATAAAAGAAATCACTAGCCAAGTTTGACCATTACACTAATACGTTCGTCACACATGGTTCCAGAGAAATTTCATCCTAAGAATTGGAAATAAGCGAGAGAAAATGAGTCAGAAAAATAATGAGAAAAAGAAAAATCTCTACATATTTGATTTGCGTAACAACAATACCTTGTAGAAATTCACAGAGATCTTCTGGTCATACTCACATTCTCTTCTCTCCAAGTACTGTGGTGAATTGAGTAAATTATCAATATAATTCTAGCATCTAAATCTAATCTTTCTTTCAAATGAAAGTACAAGAAAAAAATCACTATACCTGCATTGCTTCTCGCTCTTTTTCTAGACCACCATTGACACAATATGCAATTCCCCACTGTAAAAAGGATCAGCTGTAAATTTAAAATACAATTGGAACAAGGAAACAAGAGAAGAAAGAGCGACGCCATAGCATTTTAAAAGCATTTCCATACTGGGTAATGAATAAAAGCTAAACATTTGATGTGACAGTGCAATTTCAAACTTTATGCATGTTGGACGGCCTACTAGTTCTGGCGAATATAACTGCTACAGAAAATACAAGGTTTACAAACACCTTTCCAGTAGTTCTAGTTGAACAGTGAGAACTAAGGTGGACGAGTGAGGAATTAGCCAAAAGGGTAAATGCATACCATACAGCAAGTGGCACTGCAATTTTTATGAGGGAGAAATTGACAGGGTGCTGACAGAGAATTTGTGATTCAAAACCTAGGAATATCATAAAAGTTATTTATACGGATAGCGAGTATTGATACCAAGCTTGCCGTACCAATAAATTGGGTTGATGCCAACGATTCCACCAACTTTACTAGGAAAACTGAACTAGAGTGGGCAAAAGATTTGAATTCCAAAATAATGGCAACCAAATAAAGAAAAAAAGGTTGTCGTTTGGAAAGGATTGGCAACAATCCTAACATAACAACATTATAAGAGCAATATGTAATACTCCACTAATTACAGAGGAAGCAGGAAGAGGTAAAGTCCACTTCCACTTAAAAGGTCTTTGCTGTTCCGCACAAGCAGGCAGCACACGTTTAAGCAAATTGAGTTTCGTAGCAACTCATTTCCAAAAACAGGTTCGTAAACCAAGGCCCGGTTCCCTGTGGAACAAGTACGCAGGTGTGTTTCGCAGCGCAACAAGCCTGAGAAGTGTCACTCATAGTAGCAATGCAGTATGATAGTATCAATGTGCGTGGCGCGACAAGCCTGTGAAGTGTCACTCGTAGCAGCAATGCAGTAGTATCAATGTGCGTTTTAGATTTTTTAAAATTCATTGCTGGCTGGTGGCTGGCACTTACGCACACGGCCTCCTCTTCGGATTCGAGCGTGCAGGTCCTGGCCGGGTCCTTGGGGGTGCCCCTGTGGTCAATGCAAGCTGCAGGAGAAGAAAAATGTCATACAGTACGTAATAAGAGATGAATCTTCAGACAAAGCGAGCGACAGAGCTTCAAGTCCCGGCACAAGAAGAAGAAAGCATACCGAGGTTGAAGGTCCGCTTGTAGCCCTTGATGAAGCCCAGGATCTTGTCGTCGAAGTCGAAGCCCGGGTTCCAGATCAGGGAGCCGTACCCGAAGACCCACAGCACCATCTTGCCGCTGCTGCTGTATGCCCCTCTCTCGTGTATGTTTTCCTGGCACAGAGAAAAGAACGAATTTTAGCCCAGAGTTGCTACCCTCCTTCCTAATCCGTCCCACATCGAGCCATCCGGAAAGGTTTCCAGAGCTGCCGCTGAAGATGTCAACGTGCGTCGCCCGTCCAAATCCAAATCCCCAGCTCGCACACGCAGAACCACGTCCGCATCTGAGACGAGGGATGTCGAACTCGGCAGCCGCATTACGCAACCCCTATGTAACTACTAGCTGGATTCGGGAGTCTCACCTGGCGGAGGAAGCGGACGCCGGAGGGAGGGAGAGAATGCCGCGGGCGGTGGGCTGGCGTGGCGGGGCAGGAGGAGGAGGAGCAAGATTGGATTTTTGAGCTCCGCCGCCGCTCCCGAGCCTGCCTGCCTGCCTGCGGTCTCCTCTCCTCGGCCGGAGATTCGATTCGATTCGATTCGGGGGAGGAAGAAGACGGTGTGGGGTGGTGGAGGAGCACTTGTACCGAGCACGAGCAGACGGATTGGGGTGAGGTCGGTGGCCGCGTGTCGGGACGAGGATGCACCTGGACGGCTTTGTGGACTAGACGTGCGGTTCGATGAACTTGACCCTTCTGTTCTGAGACGGTCGAGGCCGCCCACGACTATGGCACCGGTTCGCTTTGACGTGGACGCCACCATTTTTAAGTACAGTATACGATTTATATTGTACGTATTGGCTTTACAGAAAACGATTTCGTGGTTTTCTTCCTTGTTATTTTTAGTGTGCAAGTGCACCGCACGTCTTAGTCGTCCATAAAAGTAATCATAATTATGCGTAAACTAAAAGATATACTGTAACGTTTTGCCTCACAGGGTCACATGTTCCTGCTGGAAAACAAATACTCTAAGAAAATGTCCAAGGGTGAACGTTGTATAGCGTACCTCTTTGAACTCGACTACTCCATCTTTGAATGTTCAATTAGGTCACTTCTTTCTCATTCAAAGAGAGTATTCGAGATGAGAAAAAAGTGACCGACGACCCTCTTTGAATGAGCAAAGAAAATATAATTAAACGGTTAATCTATCTAGACTACGTGCCCGAAGAAACTTCTTTGTCCGGCGGGTGAATGTTATAAATCTCCCCTATAGGGGCGTGAGACCAACGTCATACATGTATAAAAGGAATCTTTTCTCTAACAAAAAATTCAAAATAAATTATCTCTTCAACCGTTAATCCGATTGACGATCTGTTTTCACAGTTGAGTTCGGATTGATGAGAACTTCAAAACAATATCCCATCTTAATATGTTTTGATGAACTTTTTTTTTCACCGTTAGTTACCAGGTTATATTATCGTAGTTGCCATATTACTAGTTAACACTTACCATCCAAATAGTACCTCGTTACACGGTAAAATTTATATGTTTTTTTATCGCATCCATGATTTACACGTCAAATAGTGAGTATATGATCCATTCAAAACACGTAAAACATGAAATACCATCATGAAAGGATTATGTTGACGAGTAAAAAAGTTCAAATAACAAGGCAACCATTTGATTAACCATTTGATTTTAATCTGGCTAAAAAGTTCAAATAACCAGGCAACCGTTTGATTTTAATCTGGTAACTAACTTGACAATACCTGGTGACTAAGTGACCATAATCTGGTAACTTGGTTCAGAAAATAATATTGTCAAAACATATCAAGATGGGATTTAGTTTCGAAGATCTTGTCGCGACAAAGTCAACCATGAAAGCGGATTTGAAATTTGATTTACGGTTTAAGAAATAAAACATTTTAAAGCTACAATATCCAAAAAGAATCTACGTGTCTGCTGCATGCAAGTTCGGTTGCCATACTATTTTCCGTGCCCACGGAAAACAAATCTGGGGCACGTGCCCTTAATAGAACAGTCCATAATTAAAATCTAGATACAACTGGGCCATTATGTGTACATTATTATATTTATTATAGAGGATAAACAATGCAGAGGAAGAGAACAACTGTTGTAGTTCAAGAATCGAAAATAAACAACAACAAACTCCTCCGCCAAGAATTCGGGAAGTTGGAGTGGCACACCTGCGCCACAACATAGGTCAAGCTCACAAAGGTCTGGAACAACATAGCGCTTATAGTGACCAAACCAGAGTAGTTTCAACGGATGCCCTATTTTACATCGTCCATGTTCGAGAACAAAGTTTGGTGTCCTAAAACCCAAAATTCGGTGCCCCGAACCAAAATGGAGTGCCCTATTTTAAGTAATCAATTGGACTTGCTCTAAGTAGCTGCTTCCTTCCAGAATACAGAGAGCTAGATAGCATCTGGTGGTGCTGAAGAAAAAGCAAAGAGCTAGACAGCACTTGATGCTATACTGTCAGGTCATTTTCTTCTACCTCTTCTTCGCTGAATAGCACCTGATGCTTTGTTAGCATAAATCTTGACATTCATTGCACACATGCAGACATAATAAAACCAGACGGAAATGAAAAACGATGCACCATATCCTTCCCACTGCCCTGTGCAATGTGCATATCCAGTTATCCACTCTATGAGGGCTCGGACGTGCTGAACTTCATGTGCCTACCACTTTCCGTTCAGCAGGACAGCGACATCCTCCAACTTGAAATAGCCATGTTCACTGAAACCTTAACCAAAAAAGAAAATGTGCACTTGACCTATCCACAGATTTCCACTTTCAAATCAGATTTACCTTCGGATCAAGAAGAACCAAACCAGTTTTGATAATGCGCACCGACGATGTGTCCGTGAAGATAAATTGAAGAGCATGAGCGAACCATACCGCAGGTTGCACCAACTCTGTATCTGTATGCACGCTCAACCACCGAAGTAGACACGTATGGCAGGATTAGGGGGCAGCTTAATCATTGCACCTCCAAACATAAGCTCCAAGAGAGCTATAGAAATATAAAAATGATTTCTTTCTTGGTTTGGTTGATTAACCGAATGAAAGCTGTAGCAGAGCACGCACATACTGATAGACCTGCACACCTACTGCAAAGGTCAGAATCACCTTGGTATGGTATGGCTTATACATCAGGAGAGTGATCTGGGGCGAGTGGCAAGTAGTAAAGTGGCATACATTTGAGGGTAGTAAAGCAAATATCTAGTTTCAGATATGTGATCCAGAGGAACTTAAACACCTGAATACGCTAGAAACATATGCAGACATCAAAATTTCAGTCACGCAGATAACAAGATAACAGCGATAACAAGATAGAAACCATCCGTAAAGTCGTGGTATCTTTGCAAGAGATAGATGATATAGAACCTGACACCTCAAGTGGAATATATCTAGAGCCCAGATGTCTACCACCTCTCTGTGCAATGTCCCTATCTACTGTATAAATACTCAAATGTGGTGAACTTCATGTGCCTGCCAATTTCTATTCAGCAAGACAAGGACATCCTCCAACTTGAGATAACCATGTTCACTGAAACCTGAACAGAAAAAGGTGCAGTTAATCTATCCACGTGTATTCTGTTTCAGATCAAAGTTAGGACCGGATCAATAAGAACCAAAACTGTTTCGGCGCCAACTTTTACCCAATATGATGCTTCTTCTGCAGTAATTTTGCTCCGCAGCACTGAACAAAAACAGCTGCTGTTTACTACATGGCATATGTGGTGAGCAACGAAAACCAAACAATATCAAAAACAGCTGCTGTTTAGTTACAAAAATGACGGGATCAGAGAAAGAAAATGTGTCGTTTGGGCAAAGACAACAACCAAAGAAGATGCACAAATAGTACCTCAGCTTGCACCAGCTTCGTATGCACGCTCAACCACCGAAGCAGACATGGATGGCAGGATTAGGGAACAGCTCAATCATCCAACATATGCTCCATGAGAACTATAGAAGAAAAATCAGAATGATTCGTGTTTCAGTGGTTGCATTGCACTTGTATATGGACCATGCCTGAAAGGAGCATTTCTTGGTTGGTTGGTTGATTAACCGAACGATAGCTGCAGCGGAGCATGCACAAACTGATAGACCTTCAAAATTCCTGCAAAGGTCAGGATGATCTACTCTACAATTTTTTTGCTGTATATACAACAGGCGACGCAGTCATGTGTAGCTGCTGCAACTTGCTATGGCTCACATCAGGACAGTGATGTAGCGTGACTGGAAAGAGGCAGAGCTACAACGGTGGCATACATTTGAGGGTAGTATGCAAATATCTTGTTTCAGACATGTGATCCCCATGAATTTACACATCTGAAGAAGCTGAAAACAAGAAAGCTTTGTCAAGAAGCCAGAAGTTATGGTATTTTCGCAGATACAGATAGATGATCCTACTAACCAACTCAAGAAGCCAGAGAACGGAGCAGAAAATCCAGGACAAATGTTTTAATGAGCCTTTCAACATTGTAAAACATCAGGCCACATTGCATTGAATGAATCATACATATGATTTGCCACCAACAAAACAATTCCTCTCCTAGTAAGCGCCAAATGCTCGATTTTAGAATTACAGTGGACATCTTCTTCCCTGCAACAAACTAATATAGCAGATGCTGCTCTTATGTACAAGACCAATTCTGTTCTACAAACAAATCGACGTGTTCCTTTCTTCTAAGTACATGAAACATGATGAACCAGAAGCAACCAACAACCTTTCTTCCGGCTCCAATCAAGAGCTATCTTTGCACCATGGCGTCGGCGTGGCCGTCCTCCAACCTCCAGCTCATGCTCCGGCTCCTCGAGCCCTGGCTGAACACGGCAGAATGATCGGACATCTCGTTCATCTCATCGGACCTCATCCGCGCGGAGGAAGCCGCCAGAGAGCTCCCACGGCCAAAGCATGCAAACATGTTCCGGAACATGCGTCCAATGGCGCTCCTCTCGGTCGACCGGCTCTGCCTGGACCCCCACGAGATCCTCCTCGGAGCGCCGCCATTGTTGAACCCGCCGTCCATCTCCGTGTATACAACCGGCAGCTCCCTCTCCTCGGGCCTCCTCCCGCCGGCGAACCGACCGACAGCAAAGCCACCTCCGGGCAGCCTCCAGATGGTGAGCCCCACGGTCTCCTCCTCGGCGGCACCGGCATGCGGCCGCGTAGCCGCCGCGGCGTCGACGGGCATCTCGTGGCGGCACACGGGGCACGAGTTGCGCAGCTGCAGCCAGGGCAGGATGCAGTCCTCGTGGTAGATGTGGCCGCACGGCATCTCCCGGGCGTCGTCACCCAGCTCGAAGGCCTCCTTGCAGACGGCGCAGTGGCAGTCCGCGCCGACGTGCGCGGCGGCGATGGGCACGGTGGGCATGGACTCGACGGCCGCCTTGGACGCCGGCGGCAGGGTCTGGCGGGCGAGCCCGCCGGCCTCGATCTGCGCCAGCTGGCCCAGCAGCCGCTCGAAGCCGGAGCCCATGAGGAAGTCCGACATGCTCTCCGGCAGCGGGCGCAGGCCGGACCCGGCGCCGTCGTCGTAGAAGAGCTCGAAGCTGGTGCCGGCGAGCGCGTCGTCGGCGTCGGCCGCCGAGCGCCGGAGCACGATGACCGGGTTGAACGGCGCGCGGTCGCCGGAGGAGGCTGAGGAGGTTCCGGAGGTGCCGGCGTTGCGGCGGCTGCGGCGGAGGCGCAGGTCGTTGGCGTGGTGCGCGCGCGGGCGGCGGAGGTAGGCTGCGGCGCGGGTGGGCGGCGGCGCGCCCATCTCCTCGAGGAACCCGCCGCCGCAGCCCGGGCAGGCGACGGCGCCGGTGTCGTCGGGAGCGGACGCGGCGCGCACGAAGCGGTCGCAGCTGTAGCACCAGTAGGAGGCTGGTGACGCCGCGGTGGCGGCGGGGGAGGTGTCCATGGACCGAGGAGCTCAGATCTGGCTGCAAAGAACGGACCTTTTCTCCGTCGGTCTTCACCTCCTGCTCTCCACTCAACGTCAGACCTCCGTGACTGACAGACAGATCCGGCGAGCTCCTCCTCGGTGACAGACAGATCCCGAGGCAGCTCAGCAGCGGCGGCGGAGCAGAGGGAGAACTGGTCGTGGGAGCTGGAGGAGAAGAGGAATGGGGGGGAGTCCGACGGTGGGTGGGAGGAGGGAGGGGTTTTAACCGGCGGGCGACAAATCAACCAAAGCGCGTGGAATGGAACCGGAAATGGCGAGGAAAGAGTATTAATTTGCGAATGAGAATGGCGTGTCTCCACTCTCCACTATCCGACGCCGCGCCTTCCTCCTACCCCCCTCAACTTCAACTTGTTGCCGGAATCACCATCCACATCCAAGGTTACTGATGCTTTCACATGGTTTTCGGGGTCCGGTTTTGGCATGCTAGGATGTTTTTTTTTTTTGAGGGAAGAGCTACTTGGCGGCCGACCGTCGCCGATCTTCCCCGCACTCACCTGTCCGACAACGAGGAGGGGCGGTGGCGCATTGCTTTTCTCGGGCGATCGTCGTATCTACCGCGCCACGTTGCCTATTACCATGCCGAGTCGACTCCTCCATCTCCATCCATGCCTACCTCTGCGAGCTCAACCTCGCTCGTTTGATGTCGTTTCCCCCTTTCAACCAACCCCCGCATGCCCTAACCCTATGTGTTGCGTCGAGAGATATCGTTGATGTTAGCTCTGACTTGGTGGGTGGTCGTAGTCACCGACAAAGGTACCGAGGAGGAAAGATGGTGAAAGAGACGACATATAGGATAGGTGTTGGCCGGTTTGCTTCCATGTGGATATTGATGGCAGGACCCTGTTGTTAACAACGCTTTTTTTTCTAGTCAATTCAGCCACCACATGACGTTGTAGGTGCCCAAGGGTTATCTCGAGTTTTCTTTGCTTTAAAATTTAAAGTAGGAATAGGGAATTATGCCTCGAGTTCATCCCTTATTTTATGTAAGTTGGAAATAATATTTGAAGTTTAATCTCAATTTGAAATAGTTTGCTACACAAAGATGAAAAAATATGGATGTGGCATGTGAGTATAGTGAACAATGTTTGTTTCAAAACTCCAAAATTCAGAACATTAACGTTGCAATTTTACATTTTGTAAAATGCATCATTAACTGCACCTAGACCGTTAAAAACTTCTTTTAGTATTACTTTCAAGTAAAGACAGCACCTGAGCCAAAGAGAGCATTCTTGAAAGTTGGGTACATATATATATGAGTCACCGGATGAAGTGAGATCCACAGTCTATGTGCTTGGACCTCTGAAGTCGAAGGCTTGAAGGTGGCAATTCAAAATCGTTCCTCATACAGAAATTCTTGAAGTATGTATGCTTATTCCTCGAGAACAGACAAAAAACACCACACTACTTACAAGAGCTCCCCATGTGCGATGCTTGGGTTGATCCGCCCGGAACAGCGTGTCTTCTCAAATCAAATCGAGAGAAGGAGACAAAAACGAGAAAGATTAAGAAACGGATAACCATCGATCCAGGTAGGAGGATTAGGCAAATAAAACCAATCAGCAGCAGCAATAGCACGCTAGGCAGGTAGCGCCAGCCGGGAGAGAGAGGTCAAAGTCAAGGCGAGCACGCTACAAGAACAGCCAGCCAGCCTGCCTGCCGGCGACGACCGACGGCGGACGGCGACGCGCCGAGTGACGCGACGCCGCGTTGCCGCCGGTGACCATGATCGGCAGTTGACTCGTACTTTACTACCCTGCGTTTCCCGGAAATGTAATCTGGTTTCTACGCAGGTCTGGACTTACAATATAGACCACTAGGACAGTTTGGAAGAAGAGAAAAAACTGGACCCCTAGTCCAATTCTGCTCTTCAATTCTGGCTTTGTGAAAGGATTTTTTTTTCAAGGCATGGCTAGAATCATGTAACATAGTGGCTTGTTCTTCGAAATAGGACCTGGACGGTGGATAGACTACAACGGGAAAGTGTGGGCTAATTTTGGAAATTGTCCTCTTTGCGACCAAGTCTAAGAATCGGCGAGTCACTTGCTCTTCAAATGTCGTTTCACTAGACGTGTTTGGAAGGAGATTCCAGCTTGGTGTGGGTGTAATGATATCATTCTGACGCATTGAGATAATGCTATTAGTGTTGATGAGTGGTGGACAAAGCACCCATGTACTCTATCATCATGCTAGTCTCGTGTGAAATTTGGAAGGAACGTAATGCTAGGATCTTTAGGCATTTAGCCTCGCCGACTTTTGTGGTCGTTCGAGGACGAGGCGAGGGCATGGGTTTTGGCCGGTGCCAAATTTTTGGGCTATGTAATCCTGAAAGAGTAAGCTCCTTTTGGAACTCGTAGAACGTGTTTTAGGCACCTGAACTCTAAAACCTTCTTCTTATTTTGTGAAAATGAAATGGTAAATATTTTGCCTCACCTAAAAAAAATGAATCATGCAACTTACTGGTTTGGAATTTAAACCATAGCATTATCATTTTTCTTATATTAACTAAAAGCTTCAATCAACGTAAATGCTAGTACATATACACATGTGCTTAACCGCTAATCAGGCCGAACGGCCGGCGGTGTGCCTGCTAGCTGCTTCCCCGTGCACTGGCTCGACAACAAAACAGTAAATTAACGGGGTCTTCTTGTCGCTGTATCCGATTCCGATCGGCGTTCAAAAGCTAGTTCCACTTGCTTCTACTTGCGTACAGTACACTGTAGTCCATTTGTACTATGTTTGATTGCTGCCCATTTTGCAACTTGAGTGTGATATCATCTTGGTTTCCTCGCCCCTTCTCTCTCGTATGATGTGTCTTGCTTATCTCAATGCGGGGGGAGGGGAAAAAGATATGGGCTTGCAAATTACCTTGAAAATGTATGTCGTAGACATTTCAAACCTACCTAGTGACGGCGCTCTGTCCAAAATTAGTTTCATATTTATATGAATTTGGATCACCAGAAACACCACATATAAGTGACGCGGACCGGGAGACATTGTTTACTCGAAGCTTCTAACTCTCTCGGTCCCAACCACTGATCAAAGTTGTTGCGGTTATTAGGTGGATGTCCAAGTTCTGAATCTGCTAAAGCGTCATAATTTGTACCCCTAATGTTGCTAACGACGATGCATCGTACCAGCACGGCTTTATACCCAACTTTAAATGGTGGTTGTTGGTTAGTACTTGATTGTACATGGGACTAGCCTGTTTGCGCGCTACTGTGAATTTTCGCTTGATTTAGGATGCCATTTTTTCTCACAAAGTGCTTTGGAAGAAAAAGAAATTTGGAGGAAGGTACGAGGTTTGTTAGACAAGGAGGACAGGATCAATTTAGGGTTTTCCTTGTCCTAAACGTGAGGTAGAGTTGCAGATTTCGTTGAAACCTATATAGGGAGGAACGGTTAGGCACCAGAAGGTTTTCTTTATGATACACGTACTGAAGGTGCTCTAATTCTGTTGAGCAGAGAGTACAATCGTTTGTTGTTGGATGCATGCGTTCTCGATCGGAGCCGTACGTCGAGAATAATTACTCATCGTCCAACTAGAGAACATGGAAGAACGTTTTGAGAACTTTGCTCTGCAGAGTGTGAAGGGACTGCTGAGATTCTACCTGTACTAACTGATGTTGATCAAGACGACGACCAATATTCAGTGCCTCCCCGGTAGGTGTTCCCCAGTTTCTACCTCAAGACGAGCGCTTTCCTCTGCCGCGATTTGGAGCAAGATCTGGTTCTAAAGAGCTTAAATACGATCACAGACTGAGTTCAACGACAAGAGTTTGCTGGACGCTGCATGTTGCCAAAGCTTATCCTTGCATATTGGCCTCTCCGTCGTTGTGGCATGCTCTGTCTGAAATCACAAGCTTCTATAATATAAGGTGTTCTTTCGGCGACAGCACGCGATCTGGGCGCGGTGAGGACGGGAGCCGGTACTCCGCGGCTAGGACTCCGTGGCTGCGGCAACCTTGTTGCGGGGTGGGGGCGGGCCTATGGAGCAGCGGGGAAGTGGTCAACGGTGCGTCGGTGGTGGCTACCTCCTACTATGTATTTGCGTGGTCGTGGCGGAAGTCGGCCAGGAGGCACGGTCAGGATGGCCAGTGCCCAAGGATCTCCGGTGGACTGGCGATCAGGAGACGGTGGCGCACCGCTGGTGCGGCCTTTGCCCTCTTCTCTGCTGTCGTTCATGCTGGGAGATGACTGGCCATGTGGGGTCCCGTGAGTCTTGAGAATAATGGATGTGGTCCTTGGATTCTTATCGCATCAAGACGAAGATCCGCCTGACCCATGTCCTCCTTCATCTGGCTGGAGTGGCGGGTTTCCAGAACGATCCGCTGGCCAATTGCTGGATCGGATGGATTCGGTCGTGTCGGAAGGAGCGACGTGAAGCTCTGCTTTTGTTTCCATCATGGACAAATCCAGAGAATCCAAAGTGAAGTCAAAAGCGGGGAATGTCATGAAAGGTGAGGTTGAATGACAAATAATGGTGCTTGAAGCCTTTGGGTTGATGAGGATCTGCCTTGCAGTTTCGTAGCAAAAACGGGGGTGACAACGCAGATGAATTCAAAGTCTTAACTTTCAGTGTGAAAATCTAAGGACTCGCTTAATTGGTTGTGTCTGGGAATGGTTTTGTTGAAGACATTGTTTTGCAAACATGGAACCATCTCCAGGGTGAAAACCCAAGATTTTCGATCGGACGATGACGGCGCATGCATGTGCACTATTTCCTTTTTTTTAAGGTGTCCCTTTTGGAGAATTTGGATATAGGTGGTTGTCTTGGTGGTGGATGTGCTGCTGCTGTAACATAATTTTGTTATGTTTATGTGTCTTTTTCTATGATACAGCAGTTATGGATCCCACCAGATCTTTGCATTACAGGCAAATTCAAGGTTTTGGTTACCGAAATAAAAAAATCCCGATGGGCAAATCCAACTATGAAATTTACTAGATGAATTAAAAAAATGAATTTCGAATTCAAATTAACTTTAAAAGTTAACTACTACCGGGTCTTTATTGTTTTATAGGATACAATTTATTTATCACAGTTTATTAAGTTCAAATTTAAAATTTTCTAAAAATCTCGAGATTTTTTTAACCAGTAAGCACATTTCCTGTGGTTGCACGGGAAACTCTGTTACCGGGCGGTAAACAGATTTACCGACCGATAACCAAACCCATGGGCAAATCTATGCTTGATTCAATTGCCTATGCGCCGGGTTCAGTTGGAAGATAGTAGGTGAGAGAAGTAAGGAAATAGCAGGAGTGTATTTGGCTGCCAATTCCCTTGATCCACTGGAAAAAAAATACACGAGCATGCTAGTAGAAACTTTGAAGCCCGGCCAAACACTTGCAGAAAGTCGCGGACATGCCAACTTTAATTGTTTTCATAATGCTGGTTTTGGCCTAAACCGAACTTATGTAAAGTTTTAATGGGGCATCTAAGCAAACCGTTGTTATGGCCGCATTGTGACTACTTAGACTAACTGAAGATCGAACTATGGTTTGGACCCATCATTTTCATGGAATTTCATTTCATATTTCACATCCAAACGTGTTTGGCTTTTGTGGAATTGGAATTGAAATTTGAATTGGAATTCTAGATAATGTCAATGCTGTGTTAAGTCAATTCTTGTCTCTAGTGTTGTCATGTCTCTAGAATTCATTTAATTTCATTTTGCCAAATGAAACAAAATGATGGGTGTCATCAAACTTGCATATTGTAATAAAACCAAAATGCTTCATAACATGTTTTGTCTATCCAATAAGTAATATTCCTAAAAATCTATTTACCTAATGGAAGGGCGTGCCTACATGATCTAATGATCTTGTGAAACAGAATATACAAAACAAGAGAACACTCGACCATCTTATAAGCCAACTACCTCCACACTTTTTAACACATCTCAAACCTTGTTCACACTTCTATATAGCGGCTCCAAAGAACACCACAATCGATATGCGAGATAGATCATGCTCTACCTTTCTTCTTAAACGAAGAAGCCTTGTTGCGCACTGGGGTCTTCTGGGGCTGTTGTTCCTTGCCGTCTAGCATGTCAACAACAGCCCACATGGTTGGCCTGTCCGCCCGCTCTTTGGCGGAGCACTGCAGCCCGATGTCCATATATCTTTTGATCTCCTTCAGCTCGGCCTCGTCACGCGGTGAAGGACCCAGCAAGCTGTCCACGTCGTCTTGTCCTTCAAGTGCGTCCCGAATCTGAGAGAAATAATCGAAAAGTTTACTTGGTGAGTTATCGGCCGAACACGCGCCTACAAAATGTTCAAAACCTTAATTACGAGTCCTTTTATGGTGCCCTCAAATGAACCACAACCATCTATTTCCGTTGATCTAATGGCTAAAAACGTTTCATACTAGTTTTTAAACGATGACTAGTATAAGTCATACTAGTGCTAAATCTGAGCCTCCTATAAATGGGTCTAGGCCCAATAAGGTAGAAGGCTGCTGACCGAGCAGACATTTCCGTTATCCTCGGTCCATGAATCCGATACAGCCATCACATCACAAGTCACGTACAACGATTCATTATAGAAAACCCCAATGTCCATGATATGGAACCCTAGCACTACCAGACCTCTACAACGAACGCAAGAGCATGTGCATGTCGAGCACCCAACACTGGTCCTCACCGGCTTGAACTCGAGCAGCCACAAGTCGCTGAGCATATAAAGGACAAGGTGCGGTAGGTCGACCATTGCGACGACGGCAGGTTAACCTCCTTGCACGCGGCCATGAAGCGACAAAGCGTTAAAATGCCCTCGACACGTATTGTACACAAATATCAAAATGTCTGAAACAACAACATGTTATTTTAACCGGGTGCAATGACCCTTTAGCACTTTTAAAGATGCATAGTTCAGGTTCGTTTCGTGGCTCCAGCGAGCACAACACACCCAACCATACACACTGCTGCTAGTGCTAAATCTACAAGAACGTAAATCTACCAGTACCAAAGACCAGTGCAGAAGACCGGTCATGGGCTGGTCGGATCGCCGCTGATAGATGCGACCTCCGTGTAGAGACGGCGGCAACTGCTCTACAAGTGGAGAGAGGAGAGGGGTTCGTGGCAGACTGGCGGCGTGCGTTTTAGCTGAAGGCCGAGTTGGGGGCGTGTGTTCTGCTGAAGGCGGCGGCAAGATCGGAGATGCCTTGTCGTCAAAGGATTGTTTTGTTCTTTGAAAACTGTATAAGATTTACAGCTGGTAATTGTTTTTTCATGGAATTACCATTAATGGGCCTGCTGGGCTAAATCTTTTTAACCGTTAGATCAAACCATACTAGCCATGTTTAGCACTAGTAAAAGGTACTATGAAAGTTGCCTTAATTACCCAATCAGTTGAATCTTGGACAAGTCCCGACTTGCTGATGGTTTGGAGGAGGAGAATGCCGAAGCTGAACACGTCATGCTTAAACGAGAAAATACCATCCGCGATATACTCCGGAGGTAAATAGCCCCTGAAAATAAAATTAAAAAAATTCAGAGAAGCAGAAACGAAGCAGGAAACGGTAGGAATGTGAATGCAGCCCTTACAGTGTGCCCGCCAGCTCTTGCGTCACTCTCTCATCAGCCGCCTCTTCGTCTTCTTGATTCAGTATCTTAGACCTCTCGAAGTCGCAGATCTTAGGGTTCATCTCGGAATCCAAGAGGACGTTGGCCGGTTTCAGATCCAGATGGACAGCACCCTTGGTGTGGATGTGAGCTACGCCCTGCGCGATGCCTCGAATGATTCGAAATACCGAGGACCAATCCAGCTGCTGCCGCGAAGACCCTGCACAACAACAAAAAAGCAAACCATAAACATATGATGTCTTTGGTTTACTACTTGTGTACTTTAGTGGAAATCAACTTAGTCGTACCATCGATGATCTCGGACAAGGTTCCGTTGGGCATGTACTCTTCCACCACCAACATATGACGCCTTTCCACAGCAACGCATTTGCCTTCCACCGGAACCATCTGAATCTTTGTTTCATGACAGTATCCCAGAAATCTAACTATGTTCTCATGCTCACGGATCACCGAGAAAACTTGAGCATAATGTGCTACGTTTTCATCTTGAGAATCACCCACACAGAAACTCTTGATGCCAACTTCTGCTCCATTACCAAGTACACCCTGAGAAGCAGTCGCAGACAGTATGTATAGTGTGAATAATGCATCTGCGGGAAACGAAAATTATGAAAAAATAAAGTGCATGGATCGAGAGTACCTTGTAGACGATAGCGGAACCACCTTTTCCAATCACGTGCTGTTTTGAAAAGTTATTTGTAACCCGCCTTAGTTCAGATAAAGAGAAATTTCTGAAACCTGTCGATTAAGCAACACAGGAGAGCATATATAGATAAAAGAGTGTTATTAATCTTCCTAAAAGATGGTTACAAGATTTATGATCTTACGTGATATGGTATCCTCCAAGCTTCCTGCTGAAAAACTTTTTTTCCCCCCTTGAACTTCAGATCTGCCATGGTGACGCGAATGCTTCTTAACTTTTTATTTGCGTTTGAATGCTTCTTAACTTTGGGAATAGAAAGAAACAATACAACACCGTTGGGGCCCTTGCGTATCATGTCATGGTATATGGATGACTACAAACTGAATAATATGTCATGGTACTTCTGAATGTTGTGAGGAGTTATCAGTAACATATTATGCCCTTAAGATAGGAATAGATTGCTGTATCCAAATTCGAGAGTTCAAGTTTGTGGCCTCTGCATGGTTGAATGCACACAACCCAAAATGTACAACCATAATACTCAGAAACAAAACTAGATACTCTTTCGAACAAACATAAGCAAGAATTACTCATCCAAACAAAAATCTGACCTAGTACCGTCGGTTGAGTAACTGGCATGTGCGTCCTCCACCTCTCCTGCAGCATCCTGCAATAGACAAGTGATTCCATAAAAACTGAAGCTCTTTATCATGTATACGACCAATTAATTTCAGCAATACCAACAGTGATATCTGTGTCCTGCCACACCAGACGGCTCCCAACCACTTGGATTTCTTGCTTCCCTTCCATTGATTGCACTTTTCGAAGTTTCTACAATCAACAAATAAAACAATTAGATGTATTAAGGATGGGTAAATTAAAAGACAGAGATAAGCTGGAAACTGAAAAATTAAAACCAGCTCCTAAACTATAAGTTACATTAACAATATAACTTAATTGTTTCCTTGATTTAGCTGGAAAAAGGAGTGGTTTTTATGTGAGCAAAACCTACAAGAGGAATCGACAAGATTCGAGAAATTTGAAATGGAATGATCTTTCTTGTAATTGTGTTTTAATTTGTAGCAATTTGCAAAAGTTGCAAGAGAAGTTTACAATCAAAGCTAATGTTTGTATTGTGTATAAGATAGAGAACAGTCAAGTAGTGATACCTTTGGCTTGGCTGCTGGATCTTTCACATATTCTGTGGTGAGCATGAGTGTCTGCTGGACGCAGTTGCTGAAGTTGGCAATTTCCACATTATCCATGATATCAAGCTTCACCTGACGCAGCTGTTTGGATACATTCCCGGCCGTGAGGAAAAGCCAGAATTTGTTCTTGGCCTGGCAGGCCTTGATGAGCTTGAGCGCCCGAAGGAACGTCTCCTCGAGCTCGTTGAGCGTGTGGATCATGGTTTCTTCTTTGGATACATCCGTGTTGTCGAGACATTCCACGATTGCGCGGAGCCTTTCCACGCGCCTCGCGATCTTCTTGCACTCCTCTTTGTTCTGGTGGACCTTCTCCAACAGCTCCTTGATCTGGATCGCAACTTTGACGATCTTCGTCACGCTGTCCACCAGATCCATGGCCGGACAGAACCACAGTCCGGAGATGATGAACTAGAGGAACTACTAAAGTGAGGAATGGGATTTCAGATTTCTTTTTTTCTTAAAAAGAATCCAGATGAAGCGAAGCACACCAACCTGCTTCTAAGCTCCTTCTTGGCATCTCATCCTCATCTTCCAGCCAGAACGACCAATCGAATCCTTATTGGAAGCGATCCTT
Source organism: Poa annua (assembly GCA_026929855.1). Taxonomy (NCBI): domain Eukaryota; kingdom Viridiplantae; phylum Streptophyta; class Magnoliopsida; order Poales; family Poaceae; genus Poa; species Poa annua. The sequence continues at coordinate 1,494,233 of CM049431.1, read as the reverse complement.
ATAGGCTAAAATCAACGATTTCAGATTTTTTTTTAGTATTCTTGTGAAAGCAACAGGCTAATTAGCAGTAACCCAACGCAATTATTGAAGAAGACCAGCTAATGCTAAGTCTTCTCATCAGTAGGAATAGAATTGTATTTCTTTACTAGCGCCTGCACAAGCGCGTATGCCCTTAAAGCGAGTTAGCAGCACCTAATCCAGAGTACACAACTACACATCAACCTACCACACAAAACAATTCTCCTGTGCCCAGCTCACCGCCGGCGCCGGAGATGATGAGGGCGGCTCTTGGCGCAGCGGAGTTGAGCCTCGGCAAGGTGCTCACGAAGCTGTCTGATGAACTGGTGGCCAGCTCCGAGCTCGGCCTCACGGATCAGATCTCGCATGACCTCACGTCCACGCACGCGCTGCTGCAGCAGGCTCAGGGGAGGGACGTCGCCCACAATCCTGCCATCACCGACTTGCTGGTGAAGCTGACCGACAAGGCCGGCGAGGCTGAGGATGCGCTGAACGAGCTCCAGGACTTCATCATCCAGGACCAGCTCGACGGCATCCACCTCAACGTCATGCCAGGTTACCTCAAGGTCAACAAGGGTAACTGGTTTCCATGCTTTTCTTGTTGCTGTACCCGTGATCCACAACATGGATCCAAGTCTGATAGCGGCGACCATGTTCACCAATTGGCATTTGACAGTGTGTCCATGTCCGTTAGAATCAAGTCCTTGATACAGGAGATGCACTCCATATGTCAGGCTCTCTCGGACTTGCTCCCTAGCACGACAGCCACGCCTGTTATCCCAAGACGGCCTGTTGTCGGATCAGCAGTTGCACATGATAGACTGTATGGTAGGTCAGCCATTTTTGAGCACACTATTGGTATTATCACCAGCTGCAGTGAAACTCTTTCTGTTATTCCGGTATTTGGGCCTGGGGGAATTGGAAAAACAACTTTTGTCAAACACATTTATAATGATGCGAGGACTCAACAACACTTTGCTGTAAGGATTTGGGTATGTGTATCCTTTGATTTCAATGTGCTTAAGCTCACCCAGCAGATCCTTAGATGCATACCTGCAACTGAAGAAGAAGGAAGTAGTGGTATGACCAATGAAATAACCAATCTAGACCAGCTTCAGATTTCCATTGCAAGGAGACTAGAGTCCAAAAGGTTTTTATTTGTGTTGGATGATGTATGGGCATTGAATAGTCACGATGAGTGGAATAACCTATTAGCTCCATTCACAAAGGGGGAAACCAAAGGTAACGTGGTACTTGTCACAACTCGGTTCCCATCGATAGCACAGATGGTGAAAACTCTTGACCCAACTGAGCTGCAAGGTTTGAACCCTGAAGATTTCGCCACATTCTTTGAAGCATGTATATTTGGTGACCTCAGTAAACCGGAACATTACAAAGATGGATTACTTGATATTGCAAGAAGCATTACAACAATGTTAAATGGTTCACCGTTAGCGGCCAAAACAGTCGGTCGACTACTAAGAAATGACCTTTCTCCGCAGCACTGGAAAAGAGTTCTTGAAAACAAGGAATGGGAAAACGAGACAAGCAATAATGATATTATGTCAGCTTTGTACATTAGCTATGATTATCTTCCTTTCCTCCTGCAAAAATGTTTTTCTTATCTTTCCCTTTTTCCTAAAGATTATAGGTTTAGCAATTCAGAAATTAATCGGTTTTGGATTGCGGTAGGCATCATTGACTCTAGTCAACTAGGCAATTATATTTACTTTGAAGAACTAGTGGGCCATGGTTTTCTCATGACGGTAGACGGTAAAAAGTATGTAATGCATGATCTAATGCATGAACTATCTCGAAGTGTTTCCACACAAGAATGCCTTAATGTAAGTGATATGTATTTTCGAGCTGACACAGTCCCACAATCTATCCGGCACTTATCGATCACCATTGAAAACATATATCATGAACATTTTCTGCCAGAAATGAGTAAACTGAAAAAGAGGATAGACATTGCAAATTTACGAACTTTGATGTTTTTTAATGAATATGGAGAAAGAATTTGTATTTTAAAAGACGCGTTTAAGAAAGTAAATAGTCTGCATGTCCTGTTTATAGTAGTGAAATCCCTAGATTATTTGCCACAAAACTTTTCAAAACTTATCCACCTCCAGTACCTCAAACTTGGATCACCTAAAGACATAGAAATAAATTTACCTAGCACACTGTCCAGATTTTATCACATGCAATTCTTGGACCTAGAAGATTGGCATGGTAGTTCTAATTTGCCTAAGGACATTAGCCACCTTGTGAATCTGCAAGATTTCCTTGCTACGAAAGAACTCCACTCCAGTGTTGCTGAGGTTGGAAAGATGAAGTATCTAAGGGAGCTGAAAGAATTCTGTGTTAAGAAAGAGATAGTTGGATTTGAATTGAGACAGCTGGGGGAATTGACAGAGCTTGGGGGAGAACTCAGCATATGTAATCTCGAAAACGTGGCAACCAAGGAAGAAGCTAGTGAAGCCAAACTAATATCCAAAAACAATCTGAAGAAGTTGACATTAGTTTGGGGCAGAAAACAACCGCCTGCAGATGCTGATATTCTTGATGCTCTTCAACCACATCCTAATCTTCGAGAGCTTCACATTGCAAATTATGGTGCTGCTGTTGGTCCTAGTTTGTTAGGGCAGCTACCACTCCTTACCAGACTCATTTTGACGAGGATTTCTGGAGTGCATCAGTTGGGAATCCATGACATGGTGTCATTGGAGTCCTTAATGATATGTAAATGTGACAACATGTTCTTTGGGTGTTTCACGGAAGAAGCAGCTGGAGGAACTGAGACCATGAAGCCTTTCCCTGCTTCCCTCAAGAAACTTGCTATTTCATCTGACTCTAGCATAAAGTCAATGTCTCTGATCTCAAACCTCACTTCTCTTACACACCTGACACTACAGGATTGTCTTAATTTAACAGTGGATGGCTTCAATCCTCTCATCATAATCAACCTGAAGGTACTGGTGGTATTTAACTGCAGATGGGACAGAAGCTGTCCCGAATCTGTAGCAGCGGGTCTGCTCTCAGAAGTAGCAAGTAGCAGAGTAATGCCCCAACTGGAACAGCTCAAGGTGGATAGCATTTCCGCAGTGCTCGTCGCTCCAATCTGCAACCTCGTTGCCTCTACCCTCCACACTCTGATATTCTGCCATGATCAGCGGGCTAAAAGCTTCACTGAAGAGCAAGAGAAGGTGCTTCTGCTCCTCACATCCCTCCGACACCTCGGATTTGATGCCTGCGGGGCTCTGCAGTCCCTTCCGCGAGGGTTGCATCGCCTTTCTTCTCTTCGGGACTTACATGTCCTCTGGTGTCCTGAAATCCGATCGATACCCAAGGAGGGTTTCCCCGTTTCTCTGCGAAACTTGCGTGTGAGGCCTTGCAGTGCTAACGCAAAAGAGCAAATTGAGAAACTCAGAAGAACAAACCCAGATTTATTTGTGTCATACGAGTAGCCGAAGGTAACACTTCACTCTTATCGTTTTTCATTAATGAAGTTAAATTTGCTTCTTCATCCTATTTCTGCTTTATCTTAACTTCTCAAATCTCACAGGCTAGTATGCTGTGCTCCACCACTATTGTGAATTTATGATGTGTACAGAAGTTTAATCTGGAAGGCTGTTAGGCACCAAAATCGGCATCTGCACATCAATTAGCTGGTCAGTAGTACTACTCCTTAGTTAATATGATTTCATTCACAGCCCATTCCTGATTCCTGTGTTTCCTTGTCCATAAAAGTTCTTGTGCATCTTTCCATTTTCTGACAAGAACTGTTAATTTCTTGGGCAGGCTTGGTAGCCTTTTTATGTATCTTGGATTACAGCACCATTAAATTCAGAATGGCCTATTACACTTTGCATAGAGCAGATGTATGCTAAATTTGAGGCTAAGGTGACACCGGGTGGACCTTGAGGTGAATATCTATTCTATTTTTATATTCAATTTCTCATAAGAATCCTATCAAGTAAACAGTTTGCAAGCACAAATGTGCAATGCAATTTCTCATGTGAGAAAAAAAATAATGTGATAGCCTCTGCATTTTTCATTCAGAACAGGAGGCACCTTGTGATTTGTGAATAATGGGACAAGCGAGTATACAAATACATCACATACAACAAACTCCAGGTTTCTCAAAATGTTAACAGCTTTTTGAGCATTTTCCTGTTACAAGTTTTTTGCTTGGGAAATATCGCTTCTGAATCCTGACAGGGTGGTCAGGCGCTGCTATTATCCTTGTGTGTTTTGTCGCGTGTCTATATCTTCAGCAACATAATCGGAAGAATATAATACAGGTTGCAGCATTCACCCTCAACCTCAAGCCCCAGATATACGATGCATGCTGCAGAGAAGCCAATGGTGTAGTTCTTCAACAGAGTGTTACAAATGTATTTCTTCTATCATGAAGTTATTTATGTGTTTATGTTAATTAAATACTCTACAGGCGACCTACTGGATCCACACGTGGTCATTTCTTCTACCTGCGGAAAGACGTGGTCACATGGATACAGAATGTACTCGAATGATGATGGTCGTACGGGCTATCTTCTGCCGGGGTGGGTGGCAACATCATAGGCGACTAGATGGCTAGAGCTCTATTTATTTGGTTAATTTTTGTATCCACTTTGAGTGACCCATGATGGGAAAACATTGATACTATTAAACTTTTAAATAATTGCGGTGGTTGTGTGCATCATTTTGATGCAGAGGTCGTGATTTGCGATGTTGCCGCATGACGCGAGTCCCACACGGAAATCCAGTCTCGCTCCACGTAGCTAGCACCCGTCCGTTAATTACTCCTCCTCATTTCCTTTTGAAATGATGAAAACATTGAACTTGTAATCAAAAGCTAATTCAAAGCCTGAACTCTGCATACCAGATCTATTTTGAACACTGCACCTGTTTTTACCACCGGAAAAAGGCAACTCAGTTGGGATAATCATCTACTCTCATTGATAGGGCGGGTCCACATGTCATATATTTCTTCCCCAATCTATTTCTCCTCGCTTCTGGATTCCCCAACGTCGGACTGCGGGTCCACATGTCATATAGATCCTCTACCTAGCTGCTTGTTTGATGTAAATCTAGTGTCTAGTCGACATGATATGTGGCTAAGTTACACGTCACAACATGGACTTAACCATACGTGAACATGTTGAACCTTATTATTAATTTAAGGTCGGGAACATGTTCGTTCTATCTGAAAAAATATATGTCGGACTATCACCAAGTGACTAACTAGCTCATAGTCGCGCCTTGCTTTTGCAGATCGATCAAGCTAGCAAGCAGTGGCGGATCTAGGATGTGGGGGTGCCATATAGCTTACTATAGATTTATAAAGAGAATTTTTAAGATAATTAGACTACAAATTATATGATTTAGCCTAACTATATTATTATAATACAAAGTGTTTTGCATTTTGGGAGGGGGTGCCATGGCCCTAGATCTGCCCCTGCTAAGTCGACATGCATACACGACCAATCGTAGTTGGCATTAGTCGTTCGGCCCCAAGGACACAAAACTGCAACTTTTTTGGCCCCCACGTCTCAAACGGCGCAAATCAAGAACCTGGGGGTGACAAAACACCGATACGGATATTAGGCACCATGCCCTAATGATATTACAACTATTACATGAACGATCTCATCTAATCTCAACCATCACCTTAAGCCTACAACGGTAGATTACTCACACATGGACAGGGGAAACGTGGATGATTGATGAAGAAGTGGTGGCGATGATGATGGCGATGATCTCCTTCGAATCCCAATCCCGAGTGCCAGAACAAGAACTTTTGGTCCCTAAATTGAGTTTCGAGTAGGCGTGTTTATGAAAAAAAGTGATCAGAGTGTCCTTGTTTTTTGGTCATATTCGAGAGGGGGTCGCGAGGGCGTGGTCGAGGCGACCACACCATGTGGTGGCGCGGCCAGGGGCCTGCCGCGCCGCCATGTGGTCGTGTCTTATGGCTCCGTGACTTTAATGGGAAAATAGGGACTTTTACATATTTTCTGATATTTTTTCCTAAATTTGAATTTCTACACAAAAAACAAGACACCGGGTTAATTCTGCTGAAAACAAGACACCGGGATCCTATAGTGACGGCAGCAAGGTCTGAAACGGTCGACGTTCGACTTGCCGATGACGAGGCAGAGCAGGACGAGGCCGCCGTCCGTCTCGGAGGCGAGGATGAGCGGATATATTACGAAGTCGGTGTGGGTGTAGGCAGTGGCGTGGACGCAGAAGTAGGAGACGAGCGGCGGAGGGGCAACGCAGAAGGTGACCTTGAACGCGCCGTCGAGGTCGGGCGCCCTGGCTTCGCAGGAGGCGGTGGTGGCGTTGTAGTAAGGGTCCTGACCGCAACCGAGCTGATAGCATGATTTGGCTTTGCACTTGCATCCTGGGAGCCGGCCTTCAAGCTTATCATCGATTAGCGGCTGAATGGCGCAGATATGTACTTCTGTACATGTCCCGGCCTTCAAGCTCACCATCTGGTCCCCAGATTGCTAGGAAGCTCCTACAACTGAGTGCTGTAACGGTGCAGCGGACAGTCGAAAACACTCTGATGCCACTGAAAGGAACACCTTTGTAGGACGTATGGTAAGAAAGTCAGTGCGAAATAACAATGCGTATTTTTCTTTCAGGAAGCATCCACTTCAATCCTTTAAGAAAATAATTTGGTATGTCACCAAATAAATCTAAGGTTCGAACAACTAAGTGACCACATGTTGAGTGTTTGCTAACACTAACACCCAAATAAATTTCATGATAGAAGATTTAAAATTTCACCACTGATCTGTTGAAGAAATGAATGATTAGCTAAGTTGTAGCTTCTCTGCTCCTATTTTGAGATCATGCTTGCACTGTATCCAAAGAATAAGCCTACTGTTCTTATGGCGTCATACTCCACCACTTCACTTATTTTATTGTTCTTGAAATCGACAACAATCACCCATGCTTGTTGGTCCAGAAAGTGGATCTTGGCGAGGAAGTAGACAAGATTCTTATCTTGAAGGCTCAAATTGGGTAGGCCTAGGTGGAGTCTCCGTAAATTCGGTTCAACTGTTTTGCCTTCAATCTCAGAGGATATCAAGATGTTGCGTGAATGGACCTTGTGGTCCAAGCGCCAATCCTCCGAGCGTCTGCTGATCTCCATGCTCCATTTGGCCGCCATCCAACCCTTAATGACGCTGTCGTTTATCATGTGATGCACCTCGACACAGTTGATACGACCATCGAGGATGGCAACGTCCCGAACAGTTCTTGGTTCTTTCACTTTATTGATCGGCAGCGGTAGGGCGACAATGCGAACCTTGGGGGTTTCGGCAAGCACGTCGCAGAAGACGATGTTGCGTGAGAGGTCGAACCACGCCACCTCTTCTCCGATGGTTAGTGTCTTGCTGGTACGATGGCCATGGTATGTTGTCGGCACCTCGACCGTCTTGAAGCCCCATGAGTCTGTCGCAGAGTGGTACAAGCAGAGGTAGGATGGCGATCGGTACCCGAAGTCGCCGTCTCTTGCCACAATCACGTAGTGGCACTCGCTACGGTCATGCTGACATGGGGTTGCATTGGGGTGGAGGCCGGTGGAGTTGCTCCGTTGTTGGTTACAGTCGCGCACGATTGCAAGGGAGACGTCGATGAACGCGTAGGTGCCGCCGAAGAAGCCGCCCGGGTGTGGGAGGTGCGTGAGCGACGGCGGGCTTCCACGAGCGCCGGAGTCGTAGACGAAATAGTGGCGGCAGCAAGGTCTGAAACGGTCGACGTTCGACTTGCCGATGACGAGGCAGAGCAGGACGAGGCCGCCGTCCGTCTGGGAGGCGAGGATGAGCGGATCTATTACGAAGTCGGTGTGGGCGTAGGCGGTGGCGTGGACGCAGAAGTAGGAGACGAGCGGCGGAGGGGCGACGCAGAAGGTGACCTTGAACGCGCCCTCGAGGTCGGGCGCCCTGGCTTCGCAGGAGGCGGTGGTGGCGTTGTCGCGGTCGATGAAGTAGGCCGATTCGTCGATGAGCAGGAAGTCCGGCCTAGGGAGCTGGAGGCCGTGGTCATCGTCGGGGTAGCCGTGTGCGGGAGGGCTCAGCAGGGGTCGGCGATCCATGGAACAACCCAGCAGCGGCCCCTCCTCCTCATCTTGGCCGTGAACCTCTTGTTCGTCTTCCTCATGCGAGAAGGAGAGGAAGTCGTCTTGGGTTGCGACTTGGTCATGCCAGGAGGAGATGAAGTCGTCTTGAAGCCTTGCGGCTTGGTGATGCCACGAGGAGAAGAGGTCGTCTTGGGTAGGGACTTGGTCGTGGAAGGAGAGGACGTCCTTGGAAGGCATTGGCTATCCCTCTTTTTTGTAGTTGCAACTGACGGATTTTGTGTGGATATAAGTAGTGGAGAGGAGGCGTAGTAGGGGCAGGCTGAATCGGAGCTGGAAAAAAAAGAATCGGAGCTGGAATCGGTATCCGATTGGAAAACGCCCGGGGGATCCCGCACGATTCATCCTCCGCCTGCCTTCTAGGTGGACCCACCGACGAGGAGTCTTCCTCTCCCGAAATCGAGCCGCCCACATCTCCTCCCCGTCTCCATGGCTCCTGCGCCGCCGCCTTCCCGCAATTATCTCTCACCTCCTCGCAGCCGCCGTCTCCCTCAGCCCTCGCACCCGCGTCCAGCCGCCGTCTACCCCGGCCCCCGCGCTCGGTGCGCCTCGACTACGTCATCCCCACCGACGCCGTCGAGCGCAGCCTCGGTGCCGGCGGCGGGCTCCTGGCCGCAGCCATCGAGCACGAGCTCGTCGAGATCTCCCCGCGGAAGCTCCAGCTACTTCGTTCAGGAGGGCCGTGACGCCTACTCTGTGCTCGAGGTCTTCGATACGGTGGGAGGTGCTGCTCTACTGGGCGCCGGGGGCGGTGGTGCTGCCATTGGTGCATCATTTGAGCCTACCACCGGTTTTTGTTTTGCTTCACAGGAATGAGAATTTTGCTACCATCGTTCCTTTGTTTTTGCATTATATGATGAATGTTTTTGCTACGACCGTATTTTGTTAGGTGGTAGCAAAAATCACCTTGCTATGATGCAATTTTTTTCAAGTTTTGTAGCAAAATGTTTGTTCCTTTCACGCAAATTTAAAGAATGGTGTTCCGTGGTAGCAATAATGTTCCTTTTCTATGATGCAAATTTGCTTCATAAGGTGCAATTAGATTTAGAGCAGAATTTTTTTCCCTTAAAGCATATTGATATTTTTACTGGTATGATGCAAATCTCTTAGTACAAGTTTATGTACGTAGCAGAATTGTTCTTACTTTGTTACAAAAAAACATACATGTTCTAGCAGAATTTGCTAAACGTGGAAAGCAAGAGAGATCGACCGCTCCCCGTTTTTTGTTTTGCATTATATGATGGAAATTTTTGCTACCAATGTTTTTGTTTTGCTTCATAGGAATGAGAAATTTGCTACCGTTATTCTTTTCTTTTGCATTATATGATGATTTTTTTTGCTATCACCGTTTTTTTGCTTTGCTTCATATATAGGAATGAGAAATTTGCAACCACCGATCCTTTCTTTTGCATTATAGGATGGAAATTTTTTGCTACCACCGTTTTTTGTTTTGCTTCATATATAGGAATAATATATATTTGCTACCATCGTTCTTTTCGATTTTTCTTTTACATCATAGCAATATGCCCGTGCGTTGCTACGGAAACATTAAAAAAAATGTTTAGATACATTTTATATTGATTCACAGTTGTTTTCCTGTTTTCCTCATGGGTTCTTCAAATGGGTGGTGACAAATATCACTGCTCCTCCCCGTACTCCCTTCAACTACGGTAACTATCATGCACAGATCCGCCCGTATTCATTCTCCACTTGTCTCCTCTGCAATAAAAAAGAACAAGACTCCACTATCCTCCCTCCATAACACTCGAAATTGTCCTTCCATTGCATTCTAATCTATTGTCGTGCTGTTTCAACTCTAATTGTTCTTTAGAGATCATGTGGTAATCACTAATAAACGATGAATCAACAAGAGACTAATATGAACGATTAATTAGATCAGTTATTTATCAACCATACGATGTATTTATTGTGCAGTATGACAAACATCATTTTGCATCGACCAAATACTACAGATCCTAGCCCAAGGGCATCAGAAACCGGGTGCTACGTACATCATTGTGAATTTGCAAATAACCCGCGTAATAATACAAACTGAGAGTTATCGTATGAGCAGCATCCATATGGTCAGTCGCTGCTCCTGGCGCTTCTGGTGACTTCTTGCTTGGAGACTCAGCAGCAACGATGAGCTAGCTGTTCTTCGGTAAATGCTTCCACGCTGCCATACAAGCTGAGGTGCAAGGGTTTAACAGATGGGCTACCATGTTGGTTTTTAGTTCCGGCTAAGCTGATGGTTTCCTGGGAGGCAAACTGTTGTGCTCTCAGCTCACCATCCTGGCAGCTCGAGTGTCCAAGACGACAAGAATGAGCTTCACTATAGCCTCCGCTAACAGCCTCCTTACTTCAAAGATAATAACCCCAGCTCATGCTTGCACCTTACCACTGCTTGTAAAAGCAATCAGACACTTGAATCATAAGTTAGAAGATAACTATTAGACCTATGAATTAAAATCACTGACCAGTCAATTAAATGTATAAAACCTGATGAGACCATGTAACTCCGAGTCATTTTGGTTCAGAAGTCATTTTACCAAGACACCAATTCTATTATTCTAATTTGACTGTTTGTCACATAACTTGGGAATCTATATCCAATTTCTCATATAAATATATAAATATATAAATGATCGCATTATGTTAAAAAAAATCAAAACAATAGGCACATGGCAGGAGATTTGTGGTACTTCAGAATAAAGTACATAATCATCTTCAACAAAAAGGTATAATAAGCACCTATATTAAGGGCCTTGAAAATTCAGAACTATCATGGGTCCTCTTATCTTGATACCTCTTCCTCTATGCTTCTTGTTTCTGTGGACAACATTCACACGATACTACATCAACCATATTAGCAGTGCATACGACACTTGCGACAGCTTTATCCTTTAGTAAGAAGAAAGTAATTTGGTAGTTGCTCTACTTCTTTTGAAAACGGTATGTCCTAATTTCATATAAAACAAATATAATAGCTCTACGATCACTGGTCTAGCTTTAGTACAAGCAGCTCAGAATCTTTTGAATAAACACAATATGTCTCAAAATTTCCTTTATTCATCTCAAAGCTATCACAAACTTGAACTCCACGAGTGTTTCACAAGGTAGCTCAAGCTGGCAGACTTAGCCAATATTGTGTCCCTCCGGTTGAACGTGCATTTTCCATGACCAAAACTCCTTTGACGAACCTATAATACCAACATACTCACAAAACTGAACCCGATGCTCCACAGAAACCCGTAGTAGCACCACATCCAGCTTTGAAGGATCCCTTCTGGTTATCTCCTTTGTTCTCTAGCAAATATTAGAACATATAAATTAATAACCAAATTGTCCAGAAAAGGAAGCAGGTAAACTGCATATGTGCATAGAACTCTTTAGACTGAATTGCTCAATTTGTCAACTTTATTTGATACTCATGTGACAGAAAGGCCTATAAGCATTGTAACAAAAACTTCATAGTAATCAATTAAGAGTAGCCTGACGGACAGGATGTCGGTAAACATGAGTCCAATGTATCAGATTCAGTTGGTAGCTAAAACGCACGGGCAACCAGCTACAATTTATCTAATCTAAGTGCATACCTCGATGGCTAGTAGCTACTTCGACCAGTCCAACCTTGATGGCTAGTTGCTACTTGCGGACAACCCTTGGTTGGAGGAGCTGCTCTGTTTGCATTCAGTTCCTTAATGTCATTTCATGGGTAGCATAATGAACAAATGACCATAGTCCATAGCAGTTTAGGTACCAAATATCCCTTCAACATCAATCGAGCTTCCCACATCAGAGACAATGGGCTGGTGTGCTCTTCGTCGGCACAACCAGGAACCATCCTACCAGAGTGAAATGAGAAAAGACAAATATATTTGCTGCAGTTTTAAAACTGAAACTAACTTGCAGAGGACGTGGGAAAATGTAGAACTGTGCTTGGTAAATTCTTAATACTTGCAACCTACCATTTGGTTACCGAAAGAGTAAACGATGGTGGTAATCATTAGTAGAAAAACTTGAAACCTAAAAATAAAGTTAAACATAGACCAGACGCAAAGGCTTATGTTACCTGCCCGTAGCCGGATAATTTCTTATGCTTTCTGCCGAGTCGGGTTGTCTTGAGTTTCCTATTTTTTCATAAGATTGTGAAGTCGTATGCCCAGCAGACAAAGTCCTTTCAGTGCTTGATGGCTCTAATTTCTTGAGTAAGAACTCCTTCGAAACAGTCAAACTGAAGTAACACCAAACACTACAATTCAATTTCCCAATTGACTTAAAAGAGAGAGATACCAATTCACTAAGGAGTAGTCCCAGTACCAATTCACTTAAGATAACCCACACCGCCTCCACTCCCAGCCGCAAGATAGATATGTAAGCAACAAAAATAAAATCATTCATAGAGAAGGAGGAAGGAGTGATACTTACACATACAACATCACTTTTCCCCTTCAAATATTCTCTGCATATTAAGCTCATCAACCATTGTTCTCCATCTATAATAGTAGGATGGTAAACAAATCATAAAAAATTAAAAGAACATTGTAGAAGAATCACGAATCACACTTGTAACTGACTAATGATGACAGTGATTTATGTCGTTGAACACGATTATGTTGTCGTTCTAATAAAATAACAGTACCACTTCACATGCAACCCACACCCACCCAAAATATCTAAAACTTAATTCGCCCAAATTGTAACAACCCTTGCTGACACATTCAACATTCATCGAGTCAAATACAAAATCACTAATGCATTCATAAGCTCATCACTGCAAGGGCGACAGAAAATCAAATCGCTGGAAACTGGTACAGAAGCCGCGGATAGGAGGAGGGTGCGGAGAGAATACCTCGTCCGGAGTTTCCGCACTTATACAAGCTTGCTGGCCCGCTCCACAATGCCGCACAACAGCACTGTCACCTCCTTATCCCGATCCGTTGTACCATGTCCTCTGCACATAAAACCCAATCAGTCAATCAGGAAGCACAAGTGAGGAAATTCATAAAGATGGGATAGTGTTACTTGAGAATGTTGTCCTCGTGGTTGACGAGGATGATGTCTGTGGCGGCGACGGCGGAGGCAGGGGCAAGGGTCTGGAGCGTAGCCTCAAGGTGGATCTTGAAACTGAGCGGGAGGTGGAGAGGTTGCTCCTAGCCTGTCTGCTATCTCGTCGAGAAGGAGGCAGCCCTTGGTGTGGGGGAGGAAATCGCGGATTGCGTGCGCGTACAGGTCGGAGTGAGCGGAAACGGCGGCGTCCATGTCTGCAGCTGGGTGGGGACTGAAAGGTTGTGGGCGTGATTTGCTCGAGACGCTGCGAAGAAGAGGCGACGGAGCGAAATGACGTGCGGGAGAGAGTCGGACGAAAATCGAGCGGGAGAGAGTCACCGCCGACGAGATCTACGACGCCATGGCGACGGGAATCAGGTGGAGGCGCGGTGCTGCTGCCTTGGCGTGGACGCTGGCGCCATGTTCTTCAAGCAAAAAACGGGATAAGTCGTGCGGAAAATTCCCACGCGGGGAGGCTAGCGAGGACCCAGTCAACGATCACGGTCGTACGTGCGCGATAATCTAACGGCTCGGAAGGCGGAGGATCTAGGCTTTCGATCCTCCGGGGGACACGAGTCCGCCGTGATTTGCGATGTTGTCGCATGACGCGAGTCCGCGTTGTCCCACACGGAAATCCAGTCTGGCTCCACGTAGCACCCGTTAATTACTCCTCATTTCCTTTTGAAATGATGAAAACTTTGAACTTGTAATCAAAAGCTAATTCAAAGCCTGAACTCTGCATACCAGATCTATTTTGAACACTGCACCTGTTTTTACCACCGGAAAAAGGCAACTCAGTTGGGATAATCATCTACTCTCATTGATAGGGCGGGTCCACACGTCATATATTTCTTCCCCAATCTATTTCTCCTCGCTTCTGGATTCCCCAACGTCCGGACTGCGGGTCCACATGTCATATAGATCCTCTACCTAGCTGCTTGTTTGATGTAAATCTAGTGTCTAGTCGACATGATATGTGGCTAAGTTACACGTCACAACATGGACTTAACCATACGTGAACATGTTGAACCTTATTATTAATTTAAGGTCGGGAACATGTTCGTTCTATCTGAAAAAATATATGTCGGACTATCACCAAGTGACTAACTAGCTCATAGTCGCGCCTTGCTTTTGCAGATCGATCAAGCTAGCAAGCAGTGGCGGATCTAGGATGTGGGGGTGCCATATAGCTTACTATAGATTTATAAAGAGAATTTTTAAGATAATTAGACTACAAATTATATGATTTAGCCTAACTATATTATTATAATACAAAGTGTTTTGCATTTTGGGAGGGGGTGCCATGGCCCTAGATCTGCCCCTGCTGAGTCGACATGCATACACGACCAATCGTAGTTGGCATTAGTCGTTCGGCCCCAAGGACACAAAACTGCAACTTTTTTGGCCCCCACGTCTCAAACGGCGCAAATCAAGAACCTGGGGGTGACAAAACACCGATACGGATATTAGGCACCATGCCCTAATGATATTACAACTATTACATGAACGATCTCATCTAATCTCAACCATCACCTTAAGCCTACAACGGTAGATTACTCACACATGGACAGGGGAAACGTGGATGATTGATGAAGAAGTGGTGGCGATGATGATGGCGATGATCTCCTTCGAATCCCAACCCCGAGTGCCTGAACAGGAACTTTTGGTCCCTAAATTGAGTTTCGAGTAGGCGTGTTTATGAAAAAAAGTGATCAGAGTGTCCTTGTTTTTTGGTCATATTCGAGAGGGGGTCGCGAGGGCGTGGTCGAGGCGACCACACCATGTGGTGGCGCGACCAGGGGCCTGCCGCGCCGCCATGTGGTCGTGTCTTATGGCTCCTTGACTTTAATGGGAAAATAGGGACTTTTACATATTTTCTGATATTTTTTCCTAAATTTGAATTTCTACACAAAAAACAAGACACCGGGTTAATTCTGCTGAAAACAAGACACCGGGATCCTATAGTGACGGCAGCAAGGTCTGAAACGGTCGACGTTCGACTTGCCGATGACGAGGCAGAGCAGGACGAGGCCGCCGTCCGTCTCGGAGGCGAGGATGAGCGGATCTATTACGAAGTCGGTGTGGGTGTAGGCAGTGGCGTGGACGCAGAAGTAGGAGACGAGCGGCGGAGGGGCAACGCAGAAGGTGACCTTGAACGCGCCGTCGAGGTCGGGCGCCCTGGCTTCGCAGGAGGCGGTGGTGGCGTTGTAGTAAGGGTCCTGACCGCAACCGAGCTGATAGCATGATTTGGCTTTGCACTTGCATCCTGGGAGCCGGCCTTCAAGCTTATCATCGATTAGCGGCTGAATGGCGCAGATATGTACTTCTGTACATGTCCCGGCCTTCAAGCTCACCATCTGGTCCCCAGATTGCTAGGAAGCTCCTACAACTGAGTGCTGTAACGGTGCAGCGGACAGTCGAAAACACTCTGATGCCACTGAAAGGAACACCTTTGTAGGACGTATGGTAAGAAAGTCAGTGCGAAATAACAATGCATATTTTTCTTTCAGGAAGCATCCACTTCAATCCTTTAAGAAAATAATTTGGTATGTCACCAAATAAATCTAAGGTTCGAACAACTAAGTGACCACATGTTGAGTGTTTGCTAACACTAACACCCAAATAAATTTCATGATAGAAGATTTAAAATTTCACCACTGATCTGTTGAAGAAATGAATGATTAGCTAAGTTGTAGCTTCTCTGCTCCTATTTTGAGATCATGCTTGCACTGTATCCAAAGAATAAGCCTACTGTTCTTATGGCGTCATACTCCACCACTTCACTTATTTTATTGTTCTTGAAATCGACAACAATCACCCATGCTTGTTGGTCCAGAAAGTGGATCTTGGCGAGGAAGTAGACAAGATTCTTATCTTGAAGGCTCAAATTGGGTAGGCCTAGGTGGAGTCTCCGTAAATTCGGTTCAACTGTTTTGCCTTCAATCTCAGAGGATATCAAGATGTTGCGTGAATGGACCTTGTGGTCCAAGCGCCAATCCTCCGAGCGTCTGCTGATCTCCATGCTCCATTTGGCCGCCATCCAACCCTTAATGACGCTGTCGTTTATCATGTGATGCACCTCGACACAGTTGATACGACCATCGAGGATGGCAACGTCCCGAACAGTTCTTGGTTCTTTCACTTTATTGATCGGCGGCGGTAGGGCGACAATGCGAACCTTGGGGGTTTCGGCAAGCACGTCGCAGAAGACGATGTTGCGTGAGAGGTCGAGCCACGCCACCTCTTCTCCGATGGTTAGTGTCTTGCTGGTACGATGGCCATGGTATGTTGTCGGCACCTCGACCGTCTTGAAGCCCCATGAGTCTGTCGCAGAGTGGTACAAGCAGAGGTAGGATGGCGATCGGTACCCGAAGTCGCCGTCTCTTGCCACAATCACGTAGTGGCACTCGCTACGGTCATGCTGACATGGGGTTGCATTGGGGTGGAGGCCGGTGGAGTTGCTCCGTTGTTGGTTACAGTCGCGCACGATTGCAAGGGAGACGTCGATGAACGCGTAGGTGCCGCCGAAGAAGCCGCCCGGGTGTGGGAGGTGCGTGAGCGACGGCGGGCTTCCACGAGCGCCGGAGTCGTAGACGAAATAGTGGCGGCAGCAAGGTCTGAAACGGTCGACGTTCGACTTGCCGATGACGAGGCAGAGCAGGACGAGGCCGCCGTCCGTCTGGGAGGTGAGGATGAGCGGGTCGTCGACAAAGTCGGTGTGGGCGTAGGCGGTGGCGTGGACGCAGAAGTAGGAGACGAGCGGCGGAGGGGCGACGCAGAAGGTGACCTTGAACGCGCCCTCGAGGTCGGGCGCCCTGGCTTCGCAGGAGGCGGTGGTGGCGTTGTCGCGGTCGATGAAGTAGGCCGATTCGTCGATGAGCAGGAAGTCCGGCCTAGGGAGCTGGAGGCCGTGGTCATCGTCGGGGTAGCCGTGTGCGGGAGGGCTCAGCAGGGGTCGGCGATCCATGGAACAACCCAGCAGCGGCCCCTCCTCCTCATCTTGGCCGTGAACCTCTTGTTCGTCTTCCTCATGCGAGAAGGAGAGGAAGTCGTCTTGGGTTGCGACTTGGTCATGCTAGGAGGAGATGAAGTCGTCTTGAAGCCTTGCGGCTTGGTGATGCCACGAGGAGAAGAGGTCGTCTTGGGTAGGGACTTGGTCGTGGAAGGAGAGGACGTCCTTGGAAGGCATTGGCTATCCCTCTTTTTTGTAGTTGTAACTGACGGATTTTGTGTGGATATAAGTAGTGGAGAGGAGGCGTAGTAGGGGCAGGCTGAATCGGAGCTGGAAAAAAAAGAATCGGAGCTGGAATCGGTATCCGATTGGAAAACGCCCGGGGGATCCCGCACGATTCATCCTCCGCCTGCCTTCTAGGTGGACCCACCGACGAGGAGTCTTCCTCTCCCGAAATCGAGCCGCCCACATCTCCTCCCCGTCTCCATGGCTCCTGCGCCGCCGCCTTCCCGCAATTATCTCTCACCTCCTCGCAGCCGCCGTCTCCCTCAGCCCTCGCACCCGCGTCCAGCCGCCGTCTCCCCCGGCCCCCGCGCTCGGTGCGCCTCGACTACGTCATCCCCACCGACGCCGTCGAGCGCAGCCTCGGTGCCGGCGGCGGGCTCCTGGCCGCAGCCATCGAGCACGAGCTCGTCGAGATCTCCCCGCGGAAGCTCCAGCTACTTCGTTCAGGAGGGCCGTGACGCCTACTCTGTGCTCGAGGTCTTCGATACGGTGGGAGGTGCTGCTCTACTGGGCGCCGGGGGCGGTGGTGCTGCCATTGGTGCATCATTTGAGCCTACCACCGGTTTTTGTTTTGCTTCACAGGAATGAGAATTTTGCTACCATCGTTCCTTTGTGTTTGCATTATATGATGAATGTTTTTGCTACGACCGTATTTTGTTAGGTGGTAGCAAAAATCACCTTGCTATGATGCAATTTTTTTCAAGTTTTGTAGCAAAATGTTTGTTCCTTTCACGCAAATTTAAAGAATGGTGTTCCGTGGTAGCAATAATGTTCCTTTTCTATGATGCAAATTTGCTTCATAAGGTGCAATTAGATTTAGAGCAGAATTTTTTCCCCTTAAAGCATATTGATATTTTTACTGGTATGATGCAAATCTCTTAGTACAAGTTTATGTACGTAGCAGAATTGTTCTTACTTTGTTACAAAAAAACATACATGTTCTAGCAGAATTTGCTAAACGTGGAAAGCAAGAGAGATCGACCGCTCCCCGTTTTTTGTTTTGCATTATATGATGGAAATTTTTGCTACCAATGTTTTTGTTTTGCTTCATAGGAATGAGAAATTTGCTACCGTTATTCTTTTCTTTTGCATTATATGATGATTTTTTTTGCTATCACCGTTTTTTTGCTTTGCTTCATATATAGGAATGAGAAATTTGCAACCACCGATCCTTTCTTTTGCATTATAGGATGGAAATTTTTTGCTACCACCGTTTTTTGTTTTGCTTCATATATAGGAATAATATATATTTGCTACCATCGTTCTTTTCGATTTTTCTTTTACATCATAGCAATATGCCCGTGCGTTGCTACGGAAACATTAAAAAAATGTTTAGATACATTTTATATTGATTCACAGTTGTTTTCCTGTTTTCCTCATGGGTTCTTCAAATGGGTGGTGACAAATATCACTGCTCCTCCCCGTACTCCCTTCAACTACGGTAACTATCATGCACAGATCCGCCCGTATTCATTCTCCACTTGTCTCTCTGCAATATAAAAGAACAAGACTCCACTATCCTCCCTCCATAACACTCGAAATTGTCCTTCCATTGCATTCTAATCTATTGTCGTCCTGTTTCAACTCTAATTGTTCTTTAGAGATCATGTGGTAATCACTAATAAACGATGAATCAACAAGAGACTAATATGAACGATTAATTAGATCAGTTATTTATCAACCATACGATCTATTTATTGTGCAGTATGACAAACATCATTTTGCATCGACCAAATACTACAGATCCTAGCCCAAGGGCATCAGAAACCGGGTGCTACGTACATCATTGTGAATTTGCAAATAACCCGCGTATTAATACAAACTGAGAGTTATCGTATGAGCAACATCCATATGGTCAGTCGCTGCTCCTGGCGCTTCTGGTGACTTCTTGCTTGGAGACTCAGCAGCAACGATGAGCTAGCTGTTCTTCGGTAAATGCTTCCACGCTGCCATACAAGCTGAGGTGCAAGGGTTTAACAGATGGGCTACCATGTTGGTTTTTAGTTCCGGCTAAGCTGATGGTTTCCTGGGAGGCAAACTGTTGTGCTCTCAGCTCACCATCCTGGCAGCTCGAGTGTCCAAGACGACAAGAATGAGCTTCACTATAGCCTCCGCTAACAGCCTCCTTACTTCAAAGATAATAACCCCAGCTCATGCTTGCACCTTACCACTGCTTGTAAAAGCAATCAGACACTTGAATCATAAGTTAGAAGATAACTATTAGACCTATGAATTAAAATCACTGACCAGTCAATTAAATGTATAAAACCTGATGAGACCATGTAACTCCGAGTCATTTTGGTTCAGAAGTCATTTTACCAAGACACCAATTCTATTATTCTAATTTGACTGTTTGTCACATAACTTGGGAATCTATATCCAATTGCTCATATAAATATATAAATGATCGCATTATGTTAAAAAAAATCAAAACAATAGGCACATGGCAGGAGATTTGTGGTACTTCAGAATAAAGTACATAATCATCTTCAACAAAAAGGTATAATAAGCACCTATATTAAGGGCCTTGAAAATTCAGAACTATCATGGGTCCTCTTATCTTGATACCTCTTCCTCTATGCTTCTTGTTTCTGTGGACAACATTCACACGATACTACATCAACCATATTAGCAGTGCATACGACACTTGCGACAACTTTATCCTTTAGTAAGAAGAAAGTAATTTGGTAGTTGCTCTACTTCTTTTGAAAACGGTATGTCCTAATTTCATATAAAACAAATATAATAGCTCTACGATCACTGGTCTAGCTTTAGTACAAGCAGCTCAGAATCTTTTGAATAAACACAATATGTCTCAAAATTTCCTTTATTCATCTCAAAGCTATCACAAACTTGAACTCCACGAGTGTTTCACAAGGTAGCTCAAGCTGGCAGACTTAGCCAATATTGTGTCCCTCCGGTTGAACGTGCATTTTCCATGACCAAAACTCCTTTGACGAACCTATAATACCAACATACTCACAAAACTGAACCCGATGCTCCACAGAAACCCGTAGTAGCACCACATCCAGCTTTGAAGGATCCCTTCTGGTTATCTCCTTTGTTCTCTAGCAAATATTAGAACATATAAATTAATAACCAAATTGTCCAGAAAAGGAAGCAGGTAAACTGCATATGTGCATAGAACTCTTTAGACTGAATTGCTCAATTTGTCAACTTTATTTGATACTCATGTGACAGAAAGGCCTATAAGCATTGTAACAAAAACTTCATAGTAATCAATTAAGAGTAGCCTGACGGACAGGATGTCGGTAAACATGAGTCCAATGTATCAGATTCAGTTGGTAGCTAAAACGCACGGGCAACCAGCTACAATTTATCTAATCTAAGTGCATACCTCGATGGCTAGTAGCTACTTCGACCAGTCCAACCTTGATGGCTAGTTGCTACTTGCGGACAACCCTTGGTTGGAGGAGCTGCTCTGTTTGCATTCAGTTCCTTAATGTCATTTCATGGGTAGCATAATGAACAAATGACCATAGTCCATAGCAGTTTAGGTACCAAATATCCCTTCAACATCAATCGAGCTTCCCACATCAGAGACAATGGGCTGGTGTGCTCTTCGTCGGCACAACCAGGAACCATCCTACCAGAGTGAAATGAGAAAAGACAAATATATTTGCTGCAGTTTTAAAACTGAAACTAACTTGCAGAGGACGTGGGAAAATGTAGAACTGTGCTTGGTAAATTCTTAATACTTGCAACCTACCATTTGGTTACCGAAAGAGTAGACGATGGTGGTAATCATTAGTAGAAAAACTTGAAACCTAAAAATAAAGTTAAACATAGACCAGACGCAAAGGCTTATGTTACATGCCCGTAGCCGGATCATTTCTTATGCTTTCTGCCGAGTCGGGCTGTCTTGAGTTTCCTATTTTTCCATAAGATTGTGAAGTCGTATGCCCAGCAGACAAAGTCCTTTCAGTGCTTGATGGCTCTAATTTCTTGAGTAAGAACTCCTTCGAAACAGTCAAACTGAAGTAACACCAAACACTACAATTCAATTTCCCAATTGACTTAAAAGAGAGAGATACCAATTCACTAAGGAGTAGTCCCAGTACCAATTCACTTAAGATAACCCACGCCGCCTCCACTCCCAGCCGCAAGATAGATATGTAAGCAACAAAAATAAAATCATTCATAGAGAAGGAGGAAGGAGTGATACTTACACATACAACATCACTTTTCCCCTTCAAATATTCTCTGCATATTAAGCTCATCAACCATTGTTCTCCATCTATAATAGTAGGATGGTAAACAAATCATAAAAAATTAAAAGAACATTGTAGAAGAATCACGAATCACACTTGTAACTGACTAATGATGACAGTGATTTATGTCGTTGAACACGATTATGTTGTCGTTCTAATAAAATAACAGTACCACTTCACATGCAACCCACACCCACCCAAAATATCTAAAACTTAATTCGCCCAAATTGTAACAACCCTTGCTGACACATTCAACATTCATCGAGTCAAATACAAAATCACTAATGCATTCATAAGCTCATCACTGCAAGGGCGACAGAAAATCAAATCGCTGGAAACTGGTACAGAAGCCGCGGATAGGAGGAGGGTGCGGAGAGAATACCTCGTCCGGAGTTTCCGCACTTATACAAGCTTGCTGGCCCGCTCCACAACGCCGCACAACAGCACTGTCACCTCCTTATCCCGATCCGTTGTACCATGTCCTCTGCACATAAAACCCAATCAGTCAATCAGGAAGCACAAGTGAGGAAATTCATAAAGATGGGATAGTGTTACTTGAGAATGTTGTCCTCGTGGTTGACGAGGATGATGTCTGTGGCGGCGACGGCGGAGGCAGGGGCAAGGGTCTGGAGCGTAGCCTCAAGGTGGATCTTGAAACTGAGCGGGAGGTGGAGAGGTTGCTCCTTGCCTGTCTGCTATCTCGTCGAGAAGGAGGCAGCCCTTGGTGTGGGGGAGGAAATCGCGGATTGCGTGCGCGTACAGGTCGGAGTGAGCGGAAACGGCGGCGTCCATGTCTGCAGCTGGGTGGGGACTGAAAGGTTGTGGGCGTGATTTGCTCGAGACGCTGCGAAGAAGAGGCGACGGAGCGAAACGACGTGCGGGAGAGAGTCGGACGAAAATCGAGCGGGAGAGAGTCACCGCCGACGAGATCTACGACGCCATGGCGACGGGAATCAGGTGGAGGCGCGGTGCTGCTGCCTTGGCGTGGACGCTGGCGCCATGTTCTTCAAGCAAAAAACGGGATAAGTCGTGCGGAAAATTCCCACGCTGGGAGGCTAGCGAGGACCCAGTCAACGATCACGGTCGTACGTGCGTGATAATCTAACGGCTCGGAAGGCGGAGGATCTAGGCTTTCGATCCTCCGGGGGACACGAGTCCGCCGTGATTTGCGATGTTGTCGCATGACGCGAGTCCGCGTTGTCCCACACGGAAATCCAGTCTGGCTCCACGTAGCACCCGTTAATTACTCCTCATTTCCTTTTGAAATGATGAAAACTTTGAACTTGTAATCAAAAGCTAATTCAAAGCCTGAACTCTGCATACCAGATCTATTTTGAACACTGCACCTGTTTTTACCACCGGAAAAAGGCAACTCAGTTGGGATAATCATCTACTCTCATTGATAGGGCGGGTCCACACGTCATATATTTCTTCCCCAATCTATTTCTCCTCGCTTCTGGATTCCCCAACGTCCGGACTGCGGGTCCACATGTCATATAGATCCTCTACCTAGCTGCTTGTTTGATGTAAATCTAGTGTCTAGTCGACATGATATGTGGCTAAGTTACACGTCACAACATGGACTTAACCATACGTGAACATGTTGAACCTTATTATTAATTTAAGGTCGGGAACATGTTCGTTCTATCTGAAAAAATATATGTCGGACTATCACCAAGTGACTAACTAGCTCATAGTCGCGCCTTGCTTTTGCAGATCGATCAAGCTAGCGAGCAGTGGCGGATCTAGGATGTGGGGGTGCCATATAGCTTACTATAGATTTATAAAGAGAATTTTTAAGATAATTAGACTACACATTATATGATTTAGCCTAACTATATTATTATAATACAAAGTGTTTTGCATTTTGGGAGTGGGTGCCATGGCCCTAGATCTGCCCCTGCTAAGTCGACATGCATACACGACCAATCGTAGTTGGCATTAGTCGTTCGGCCCCAAGGACACAAAACTGCAACTTTTTTGGCCCCCACGTCTCAAACGGCGCAAATCAAGAACCTGGGGGTGACAAAACACCGATACGGATATTAGGCACCATGCCCTAATGATATTACAACTATTACATGAACGATCTCATCTAATCTCAACCATCACCTTGAGCCTACAACGGTAGATTACTCACACATGGACAGGGGAAACGTGGATGATTGATGAAGAAGTGGTGGCGATGATGATGGCGATGATCTCCTTCGAATCCCAATCCCGAGTGCCAGAACAGGAACTTTTGGTCCCTAAATTGAGTTTCGAGTAGGCGTGTTTATGAAAAAAAGTGATCAGAGTGTCCTTGTTTTTTGGTCATATTCGAGAGGGGGTCGCGAGGGCGTGGTCGAGGCGACCACACCATGTGGTGGCGCGGCCAGGGGCCTGCCGCGCCGCCATGTGGTCGTGTCTTATGGCTCCGTGACTTTAATGGGAAAATAGGGACTTTTACATATTTTCTGATATTTTTTCCTAAATTTGAATTTCTACACAAAAAACAAGACACCGGGTTAATTCTGCTGAAAACAAGACACCGGGATCCTATAGTGACGGCAGCAAGGTCTGAAACGGTCGACGTTCGACTTGCCGATGACGAGGCAGAGCAGGACGAGGCCGCCGTCCGTCTCGGAGGCGAGGATGAGCGGATCTATTACGAAGTCGGTGTGGGTGTAGGCAGTGGCGTGGACGCAGAAGTAGGAGACGAGCGGCGGAGGGGAAACGCAGAAGGTGACCTTGAACGCGTCGTCGAGGTCGGGCGCCCTGGCTTCGCAGGAGGCGGTGGTGGCGTTGTAGTAAGGGTCCTGACCGCAACCGAGCTGATAGCATGATTTGGCTTTGCACTTGCATCCTGGGAGCCGGCCTTCAAGCTTATCATCGATTAGCGGCTGAATGGCGCAGATATGTACTTCTGTACATGTCCCGGCCTTCAAGCTCACCATCTGGTCCCCAGATTGCTAGGAAGCTCCTACAACTGAGTGCTGTAACGGTGCAGCGGACAGTCGAAAACACTCTGATGCCACTGAAAGGAACACCTTTGTAGGACGTATGGTAAGAAAGTCAGTGCGAAATAACAATGCGTATTTTTCTTTCAGGAAGCATCCACTTCAATCCTTTAAGAAAATAATTTGGTATGTCACCAAATAAATCTAAGGTTCGAACAACTAAGTGACCACATGTTGAGTGTTTGCTAACACTAACACCCAAATAAATTTCATGATAGAAGATTTACAATTTCACCACTGATCTGTTGAAGAAATGAATGATTAGCTAAGTTGTAGCTTCTCTGCTCCTATTTTGAGATCATGCTTGCACTGTATCCAAAGAATAAGCCTACTGTTCTTATGGCGTCATACTCCACCACTTCACTTATTTTATTGTTCTTGAAATCGACAACAATCACCCATGCTTGTTGGTCCAGAAAGTGGATCTTGGCGAGGAAGTAGACAAGATTCTTATCTTGAAGGCTCAAATTGGGTAGGCCTAGGTGGAGTCTCCGTAAATTCGGTTCAACTGTTTTGCCTTCAATCTCAGAGGATATCAAGATGTTGCGTGAATGGACCTTGTGGTCCAAGCGCCAATCCTCCGAGCGTCTGCTGATCTCCATGCTCCATTTGGCCGCCATCCAACCCTTAATGACGCTGTCGTTTATCATGTGATGCACCTCGACACAGTTGATACGACCATCGAGGATGGCAACGTCCCGAACAGTTCTTGGTTCTTTCACTTTATTGATCGGCGGCGGTAGGGCGACAATGCGAACCTTGGGGGTTTCGGCAAGCACGTCGCAGAAGACGATGTTGCGTGAGAGGTCGAACCACGCCACCTCTTCTCCGATGGTTAGTGTCTTGCTGGTACGATGGCCATGGTATGTTGTCGGCACCTCGACCGTCTTGAAGCCCCATGAGTCTGTCGCAGAGTGGTACAAGCAGAGGTAGGATGGCGATCGGTACCCGAAGTCGCCGTCTCTTGCCACAATCACGTAGTGGCACTCGCTACGGTCATGCTGACATGGGGTTGCATTGGGGTGGAGGCCGGTGGAGTTGCTCCGTTGTTGGTTACAGTCGCGCACGATTGCAAGGGAGACGTCGATGAACGCGTAGGTGCCGCCGAAGAAGCCGCCCGGGTGTGGGAGGTGCGTGAGCGACGGCGGGCTTCCACGAGCGCCGGAGTCGTAGACGAAATAGTGGCGGCAGCAAGGTCTGAAACGGTCGACGTTCGACTTGCCGATGACGAGGCAGAGCAGGACGAGGCCGCCGTCCGTCTGGGAGGTGAGGATGAGCGGGTCGTCGACAAAGTCGGTGTGGGCGTAGGCGGTGGCGTGGACGCAGAAGTAGGAGACGAGCGGCGGAGGGGCGACGCAGAAGGTGACCTTGAACGCGCCCTCGAGGTCGGGCGCCCTGGCTTCGCAGGAGGCGGTGGTGGCGTTGTCGCGGTCGATGAAGTAGGCCGATTCGTCGATGAGCAGGAAGTCCGGCCTAGGGAGCTGGAGGCCGTGGTCATCGTCGGGGTAGCCGTGTGCGGGAGGGCTCAGCAGGGGTCGGCGATCCATGGAACAACCCAGCAGCGGCCCCTCCTCCTCATCTTGGCCGTGAACCTCTTGTTCGTCTTCCTCATGCGAGAAGGAGAGGAAGTCGTCTTGGGTTGCGACTTGGTCATGCCAGGAGGAGATGAAGTCGTCTTGAAGCCTTGCGGCTTGGTGATGCCACGAGGAGAAGAGGTCGTCTTGGGTAGGGACTTGGTCGTGGAAGGAGAGGACGTCCTTGGAAGGCATTGGCTATCCCTCTTTTTTGTAGTTGTAACTGACGGATTTTGTGTGGATATAAGTAGTGGAGAGGAGGCGTAGTAGGGGCAGGCTGAATCGGAGCTGGAAAAAAAAGAATCGGAGCTGGAATCGGTATCCGATTGGAAAACGCCCGGGGGATCCCGCACGATTCATCCTCCGCCTGCCTTCTAGGTGGACCCACTGACGAGGAGTCTTCCTCTCCCGAAATCGAGCCGCCCACATCTCCTCCCCGTCTCCATGGCTCCTGCGCCGCCGCCTTCCCGCAATTATCTCTCACCTCCTCGCAGCCGCCGTCTCCCTCAGCCCTCGCACCCGCGTCCAGCCGCCGTCTCCCCCGGCCCCCGCGCTCGGTGCGCCTCGACTACGTCATCCCCACCGACGCCGTCGAGCGCAGCCTCGGTGCCGGCGGCGGGCTCCTGGCCGCAGCCATCGAGCACGAGCTCGTCGAGATCTCCCCGCGGAAGCTCCAGCTACTTCGTTCAGGAGGGCCGTGACGCCTACTCTGTGCTCGAGGTCTTCGATACGGTGGGAGGTGCTGCTCTACTGGGCGCCGGGGGCGGTGGTGCTGCCATTGGTGCATCATTTGAGCCTACCACCGGTTTTTGTTTTGCTTCACAGGAATGAGAATTTTGCTACCATCGTTCCTTTGTTTTTGCATTATATGATGAATGTTTTTGCTACGACCGTATTTTGTTAGGTGGTAGCAAAAATCACCTTGCTATGATGCAATTTTTTTCAAGTTTTGTAGCAAAATGTTTGTTCCTTTCACGCAAATTTAAAGAATGGTGTTCCGTGGTAGCAATAATGTTCCTTTTCTATGATGCAAATTTGCTTCATAAGGTGCAATTAGATTTAGAGCAGAATTTTTTCCCCTTAAAGCATATTGATATTTTTACTGGTATGATGCAAATCTCTTAGTACAAGTTTATGTACGTAGCAGAATTGTTCTTACTTTGTTACAAAAAAACATACATGTTCTAGCAGAATTTGCTAAACGTGGAAAGCAAGAGAGATCGACCGCTCCCCGTTTTTTGTTTTGCATTATATGATGGAAATTTTTGCTACCAATGTTTTTGTTTTGCTTCATAGGAATGAGAAATTTGCTACCGTTATTCTTTTCTTTTGCATTATATGATGATTTTTTTTGCTATCACCGTTTTTTTGCTTTGCTTCATATATAGGAATGAGAAATTTGCAGCCACCGATCCTTTCTTTTGCATTATAGGATGGAAATTTTTTGCTACCACCGTTTTTTGTTTTGCTTCATATATAGGAATAATATATATTTGCTACCATCGTTCTTTTCGATTTTTCTTTTACATCATAGCAATATGCCCGTGCGTTGCTACGGAAACATTAAAAAAATGTTTAGATACATTTTATATTGATTCACAGTTGTTTTCCTGTTTTCCTCATGGGTTCTTCAAATGGGTGGTGACAAATATCACTGCTCCTCCCCGTACTCCCTTCAACTACGGTAACTATCATGCACAGATCCGCCCGTATTCATTCTCCACTTGTCTCTCTGCAATATAAAAGAACAAGACTCCACTATCCTCCCTCCATAACACTCGAAATTGTCCTTCCATTGCATTCTAATCTATTGTCGTCCTGTTTCAACTCTAATTGTTCTTTAGAGATCATGTGGTAATCACTAATAAACGATGAATCAACAAGAGACTAATATGAACGATTAATTAGATCAGTTATTTATCAACCATACGATCTATTTATTGTGCAGTATGACAAACATCATTTTGCATCGACCAAATACTACAGATCCTAGCCCAAGGGCATCAGAAACCGGGTGCTACGTACATCATTGTGAATTTGCAAATAACCCGCGTATTAATACAAACTGAGAGTTATCGTATGAGCAACATCCATATGGTCAGTCGCTGCTCCTGGCGCTTCTGGTGACTTCTTGCTTGGAGACTCAGCAGCAACGATGAGCTAGCTGTTCTTCGGTAAATGCTTCCACGCTGCCATACAAGCTGAGGTGCAAGGGTTTAACAGATGGGATACCATGTTGGTTTTTAGTTCCGGCTAAGCTGATGGTTTCCTGGGAGGCAAACTGTTGTGCTCTCAGCTCACCATCCTGGCAGCTCGAGTGTCCAAGACGACAAGAATGAGCTTCACTATAGCCTCCGCTAACAGCCTCCTTACTTCAAAGATAATAACCACAGCTCATGCTTGCACCTTACCACTGCTTGTAAAAGCAATCAGACACTTGAATCATAAGTTAGAAGATAACTATTAGACATATGAATTAAAATCACTGACCAGTCAATTAAATGTATAAAACCTGATGAGACCATGTAACTCCGAGTCATTTTGGTTCAGAAGTCATTTTACCAAGACACCAATTCTATTATTCTAATTTGACTGTTTGTCACATAACTTGGGAATCTATATCCAATTGCTCATATAAATATATAAATGATCGCATTATGTTAAAAAAAATCAAAACAATAGGCACATGGCAGGAGATTTGTGGTACTTCAGAATAAAGTACATAATCATCTTCAACAAAAAGGTATAATAAGCACCTATATTAAGGGCCTTGAAAATTCAGAACTATCATGGGTCCTCTTATCTTGATACCTCTTCCTCTATGCTTCTTGTTTCTGTGGACAACATTCACACGATACTACATCAACCATATTAGCAGTGCATACGACACTTGCGACAGCTTTATCCTTTAGTAAGAAGAAAGTAATTTGGTAGTTGCTCTACTTCTTTTGAAAACGGTATGTCCTAATTTCATATAAAACAAATATAATAGCTCTACGATCACTGGTCTAGCTTTAGTACAAGCAGGTCAGAATCTTTTGAATAAACACAATATGTCTCAAAATTTCCTTTATTCATCTCAAAGCTATCACAAACTTGAACTCCACGAGTGTTTCACAAGGTAGCTCAAGCTGGCAGACTTAGCCAATATTGTGTCCCTCCGGTTGAACGTGCATTTTCCATGACCAAAACTCCTTTGACGAACCTATAATACCAACATACTCACAAAACTGAACCCGATGCTCCACAGAAACCCGTAGTAGCACCACATCCAGCTTTGAAGGATCCCTTCTGGTTATCTCCTTTGTTCTCTAGCAAATATTAGAACATATAAATTAATAACCAAATTGTCCAGAAAAGGAAGCAGGTAAACTGCATATGTGCATAGAACTCTTTAGACTGAATTGCTCAATTTGTCAACTTTATTTGATACTCATGTGACAGAAAGGCCTATAAGCATTGTAACAAAAACTTCATAGTAATCAATTAAGAGTAGCCTGACGGATAGGATGTCGGTAAACATGAGTCCAGTGTATCAGATTCAGTTGGTAGCTAAAACGCACGGGCAACCAGCTACAATTTATCTAATCTAAGTGCATACCTCGATGGCTAGTAGCTACTTCGACCAGTCCAACCTTGATGGCTAGTTGCTACTTGCGGACAACCCTTGGTTGGAGGAGCTGCTCTGTTTGCATTCAGTTCCTTAATGTCATTTCATGGGTAGCATAATGAACAAATGACCATAGTCCATAGCAGTTTAGGTACCAAATATCCCTTCAACATCAATCGAGCTTCCCACATCAGAGACAATGGGCTGGTGTGCTCTTCGTCGGCACAACCAGGAACCATCCTACCAGAGTGAAATGAGAAAAGACAAATATATTTGCTGCAGTTTTAAAACTGAAACTAACTTGCAGAGGACGTGGGAAAATGTAGAAATGTGCTTGGTAAATTCTTAATACTTGCAACCTACCATTTGGTTACCGAAAGAGTAAACGATGGTGGTAATCATTAGTAGAAAAACTTGAAACCTAAAAATAAAGTTAAACATAGACCAGACGCAAAGGCTTATGTTACCTGCCCGTAGCCGGATCATTTCTTATGCTTTCTGCCGAGTCGGGTTGTCTTGAGTTTCCTATTTTTTCATAAGATTGTGAAGTCGTATGCCCAGCAGACAAAGTCCTTTCAGTGCTTGATGGCTCTAATTTCTTGAGTAAGAACTCCTTCGAAACAGTCAAACTGAAGTAACACCAAACACTACAATTCAATTTCCCAATTGACTTAAAAGAGAGAGATACCAATTCACTAAGGAGTAGTCCCAGTACCAATTCACTTAAGATAACCCACGCCGCCTCCACTCCCAGCCGCAAGATAGATATGTAAGCAACAAAAATAAAATCATTCATAGAGAAGGAGGAAGGAGTGATACTTACACATACAACATCACTTTTCCCTTTCAAATATTCTCTGCATATTAAGCTCATCAACCATTGTTCTCCATCTATAATAGTAGGATGGTAAACAAATCATAAAAAATTAAAAGAACATTGTAGAAGAATCACGAATCACACTTGTAACTGACTAATGATGACAGTGATTTATGTCGTTGAACACGATTATGTTGTCGTTCTAATAAAATAACAGTACCACTTCACATGCAACCCACACCCACCCAAAATATCTAAAACTTAATTCGCCCAAATTGTAACAACCCTTGCTGACACATTCAACATTCATCGAGTCAAATACAAAATCACTAATGCATTCATAAGCTCATCACTGCAAGGGCGACAGAAAATCAAATCGCTGGAAACTGGTACAGAAGCCGCGGATAGGAGGAGGGTGCGGAGAGAATACCTCGTCCGGAGTTTCCGCACTTATACAAGCTTGCTGGCCCGCTCCACAACGCCGCACAACAGCACTGTCACCTCCTTATCCCGATCCGTTGTACCATGTCCTCTGCACATAAAACCCAATCAGTCAATCAGGAAGCACAAGTGAGGAAATTCATAAAGATGGGATAGTGTTACTTGAGAATGTTGTCCTCGTGGTTGACGAGGATGATGTCTGTGGCGGCGACGGCGGAGGCAGGGGCAAGGGTCTGGAGCGTAGCCTCAAGGTGGATCTTGAAACTGAGCGGGAGGTGGAGAGGTTGCTCCTAGCCTGTCTGCTATCTCGTCGAGAAGGAGGCAGCCCTTGGTGTGGGGGAGGAAATCGCGGATTGCGTGCGCGTACAGGTCGGAGTGAGCGGAAACGGCGGCGTCCATGTCTGCAGCTGGGTGGGGACTGAAAGGTTGTGGGCGTGATTTTCTCGAGACGCTGCGAAGAAGAGGCGACGGAGCGAAACGACGTGCGGGAGAGAGTCGGACGAAAATCGAGCGGGAGAGAGTCACCGCCGACGAGATCTACGACGCCATGGCGACGGGAATCAGGTGGAGGCGCGGTGCTGCTGCCTTGGCGTGGACGCTGGCGCCATGTTCTTCAAGCAAAAAACGGGATAAGTCGTGCGGAAAATTCCCACGCGGGGAGGCTAGCGAGGACCCAGTCAACGATCACGGTCGTACGTGCGCGATAATCTAACGGCTCGGAAGGCGGAGGATCTAGGCTTTCGATCCTCCGGGGGACACGAGTCCGCCGTGATTTGCGATGTTGTCGCATGACGCGAGTCCGCGTTGTCCCACACGGAAATCCAGTCTGGCTCCACGTAGCACCCGTTAATTACTCCTCATTTCCTTTTGAAATGATGAAAACTTTGAACTTGTAATCAAAAGCTAATTCAAAGCCTGAACTCTGCATACCAGATCTATTTTGAACACTGCACCTGTTTTTACCACCGGAAAAAGGCAACTCAGTTGGGATATTCATCTACTCTCATTGATAGGGCGGGTCCACACGTCATATATTTCTTCCCCAATCTATTTCTCCTCGCTTCTGGATTCCCCAACGTCCGGACTGCGGGTCCACATGTCATATAGATCCTCTACCTAGCTGCTTGTTTGATGTAAATCTAGTGTCTAGTCGACATGATATGTGGCTAAGTTACACGTCACAACATGGACTTAACCATACGTGAACATGTTGAACCTTATTATTAATTTAAGGTCGGGAACATGTTCGTTCTATCTGAAAAAATATATGTCGGACTATCACCAAGTGACTAACTAGCTCATAGTCGCGCCTTGCTTTTGCAGATCGATCAAGCTAGCAAGCAGTGGCGGATCTAGGATGTGGGGGTGCCATATAGCTTACTATAGATTTATAAAGAGAATTTTTAAGATAATTAGACTACAAATTATATGATTTAGCCTAACTATATTATTATAATACAAAGTGTTTTGCATTTTGGGAGGGGGTGCCATGGCCCTAGATCTGCCCCTGCTAAGTCGACATGCATACACGACCAATCGTAGTTGGCATTAGTCGTTCGGCCCCAAGGACACAAAACTGCAACTTTTTTGGCCCCCACGTCTCAAACGGCGCAAATCAAGAACCTGGGGGTGACAAAACACCGATACGGATATTAGGCACCATGCCCTAATGATATTACAACTATTACATGAACGATCTCATCTAATCTCAACCATCACCTTGAGCCTACAACGGTAGATTACTCACACATGGACAGGGGAAACGTGGATGATTGATGAAGAAGTGGTGGCGATGATGATGGCGATGATCTCCTTCGAATCCCAATCCCGAGTGCCAGAACAGGAACTTTTGGTCCCTAAATTTAGTTTCGAGTAGGCGTGTTTATGAAAAAAAGTGATCAGAGTGTCCTTGTTTTTTGGTCATATTCGAGAGGGGGTCGCGAGGGCGTGGTCGAGGCGACCACACCATGTGGTGGCGCGGCCAGGGGCCTGCCGCGCCGCCATGTGGTCGTGTCTTATGGCTCCGTGACTTTAATGGGAAAATAGGGACTTTTACATATTTTCTGATATTTTTTCCTAAATTTGAATTTCTACACAAAAAACAAGACACCGGGTTAATTCTGCTGAAAACAAGACACCGGGATCCTATAGTGACGGCAGCAAGGTCTGAAACGGTCGACGTTCGACTTGCCGATGACGAGGCAGAGCAGGACGAGGCCGCCGTCCGTCTCGGAGGCGAGGATGAGCGGATCTATTACGAAGTCGGTGTGGGTGTAGGCAGTGGCGTGGACGCAGAAGTAGGAGACGAGCGGCGGAGGGGCAACGCAGAAGGTGACCTTGAACGCGTCGTCGAGGTCGGGCGCCCTGGCTTCGCAGGAGGCGGTGGTGGCGTTGTAGTAAGGGTCCTGACCGCAACCGAGCTGATAGCATGATTTGGCTTTGCACTTGCATCCTGGGAGCCGGCCTTCAAGCTTATCATCGATTAGCGGCTGAATGGCGCAGATATGTACTTCTGTACATGTCCCGGCCTTCAAGCTCACCATCTGGTCCCCAGATTGCTAGGAAGCTCCTACAACTGAGTGCTGTAACGGTGCAGCGGACAGTCGAAAACACTCTGATGCCACTGAAAGGAACACCTTTGTAGGACGTATGGTAAGAAAGTCAGTGCGAAATAACAATGCGTATTTTTCTTTCAGGAAGCATCCACTTCAATCCTTTAAGAAAATAATTTGGTATGTCACCAAATAAATCTAAGGTTCGAACAACTAAGTGACCACATGTTGAGTGTTTGCTAACACTAACACCCAAATAAATTTCATGATAGAAGATTTACAATTTCACCACTGATCTGTTGAAGAAATGAATGATTAGCTAAGTTGTAGCTTCTCTGCTCCTATTTTGAGATCATGCTTGCACTGTATCCAAAGAATAAGCCTACTGTTCTTATGGCGTCATACTCCACCACTTCACTTATTTTATTGTTCTTGAAATCGACAACAATCACCCATGCTTGTTGGTCCAGAAAGTGGATCTTGGCGAGGAAGTAGACAAGATTCTTATCTTGAAGGCTCAAATTGGGTAGGCCTATGTGGAGTCTCCGTAAATTCGGTTCAACTGTTTTGCCTTCAATCTCAGAGGATATCAAGATGTTGCGTAAATGGACCTTGTGGTCCAAGCGCCAATCCTCCGAGCGTCTGCTGATCTCCATGCTCCATTTGGCCGCCATCCAACCCTTAATGACGCTGTCGTTTATCATGTGATGCACCTCGACACAGTTGATACGACCATCGAGGATGGCAACGTCCCGAACAGTTCTTGGTTCTTTCACTTTATTGATCGGCGGCGGTAGGGCGACAATGCGAACCTTGGGGGTTTCGGCAAGCACGTCGCAGAAGACGATGTTGCGTGAGAGGTCGAACCACGCCACCTCTTCTCCGATGGTTAGTGTCTTGCTGGTACGATGGCCATTGTATGTTGTCGGCACCTCGACCGTCTTGAAGCCCCATGAGTCTGTCGCAGAGTGGTACAAGAAGAGGTAGGATGGCGATCGGTACCCGAAGTCGCCATCTCTTGCCACAATCACGTAGTGGCACTCGCTACGGTCATGCTGACATGGGGTTGCATTGGGGTGGAGGCCGGTGGAGTTGCTCCGTTGTTGGTTACAGTCGCGCACGATTGCAAGGGAGACGTCGATGAACGCGTAGGTGCCGCCGAAGAAGCCGCCCGGGTGTGGGAGGTGCGTGAGCGACGGCGGGCTTCCACGAGCGCCGGAGTCGTAGACGAAATAGTGGCGGCAGCAAGGTCTGAAACGGTCGACGTTCGACTTGCCGATGACGAGGCAGAGCAGGACGAGGCCGCCGTCCGTCTGGGAGGCGAGGATGAGCGGGTCGTCGACAAAGTCGGTGTGGGCGTAGGCGGTGGCGTGGACGCAGAAGTAGGAGACGAGCGGCGGAGGGGCGACGCAGAAGGTGACCTTGAACGCGCCCTCGAGGTCGGGCGCCCTGGCTTCGCAGGAGGCGGTGGTGGCGTTGTCGCGGTCGATGAAGTAGGCCGATTCGTCGATGAGCACGAAGTCCGGCCTAGGGAGCTGGAGGCCGTGGTCATCGTCGGGGTAGCCGTGTGCGGGAGGGCTCAGCAGGGGTCGGCGATCCATGGAACAACCCAGCAGCGGCCCCTCCTCCTCATCTTGGCCGTGAACCTCTTGTTCGTCTTCCTCATGCGAGAAGGAGAGGAAGTCGTCTTGGGTTGCGACTTGGTCATGCCAGGAGGAGATGAAGTCGTCTTGAAGCCTTGCGGCTTGGTGATGCCACGAGGAGAAGAGGTCGTCTTGGGTAGGGACTTGGTCGTGGAAGGAGAGGACGTCCTTGGAAGGCATTGGCTATCCCTCTTTTTTGTAGTTGTAACTGACGGATTTTGTGTGGATATAAGTAGTGGAGAGGAGGCGTAGTAGGGGCAGGCTGAATCGGAGCTGGAAAAAAAAGAATCGGAGCTGGAATCGGTATCCGATTGGAAAACGCCCGGGGGATCCCGCACGATTCATCCTCCGCCTGCCTTCTAGGTGGACCCACCGACGAGGAGTCTTCCTCTCCCGAAATCGAGCCGCCCACATCTCCTCCCCGTCTCCATGGCTCCTGCGCCGCCGCCTTCCCGCAATTATCTCTCACCTCCTCGCAGCCGCCGTCTCCCTCAGCCCTCGCACCCGCGTCCAGCCGCCGTCTCCCCCGGCCCCCGCGCTCGGTGCGCCTCGACTACGTCATCCCCACCGACGCCGTCGAGCGCAGCCTCGGTGCCGGCGGCGGGCTCCTGGCCGCAGCCATCGAGCACGAGCTCGTCGAGATCTCCCCGCGGAAGCTCCAGCTACTTCGTTCAGGAGGGCCGTGACGCCTACTCTGTGCTCGAGGTCTTCGATACGGTGGGAGGTGCTGCTCTACTGGGCGCCGGGGGCGGTGGTGCTGCCATTGGTGCATCATTTGAGCCTACCACCGGTTTTTGTTTTGCTTCACAGGAATGAGAATTTTGCTACCATCGTTCCTTTGTTTTTGCATTATATGATGAATGTTTTTGCTACGACCGTATTTTGTTAGGTGGTAGCAAAAATCACCTTGCTATGATGCAATTTTTTTCAAGTTTTGTAGCAAAATGTTTGTTCCTTTCACGCAAATTTAAAGAATGGTGTTCCGTGGTAGCAATAATGTTCCTTTTCTATGATGCAAATTTGCTTCATAAGGTGCAATTAGATTTAGAGCAGAATTTTTTTCCCTTAAAGCATATTGATATTTTTACTGGTATGATGCAAATCTCTTAGTACAAGTTTATGTACGTAGCAGAATTGTTCTTACTTTGTTACAAAAAAACATACATGTTCTAGCAGAATTTGCTAAACGTGGAAAGCAAGAGAGATCGACCGCTCCCCGTTTTTTGTTTTGCATTATATGATGGAAATTTTTGCTACCAACGTTTTTGTTTTGCTTCATAGGAATGAGAAATTTGCTACCGTTATTCTTTTCTTTTGCATTATATGATGATTTTTTTTGCTATCACCGTTTTTTTGCTTTGCTTCATATATAGGAATGAGAAATTTGCAACCACCGATCCTTTCTTTTGCATTATAGGATGGAAATTTTTTGCTACCACCGTTTTTTGTTTTGCTTCATATATAGGAATAATATATATTTGCTACCATCGTTCTTTTCGATTTTTCTTTTACATCATAGCAATATGCCCGTGCGTTGCTACGGAAACATTAAAAAAAAATGTTTAGATACATTTTATATTGATTCACAGTTGTTTTCCTGTTTTCCTCATGGGTTCTTCAAATGGGTGGTGACAAATATCACTGCTCCTCCCCGTACTCCCTTCAACTACGGTAACTATCATGCACAGATCCGCCCGTATTCATTCTCCACTTGTCTCCTCTGCAATATAAAAGAACAAGACTCCACTATCCTCCCTCCATAACACTCGAAATTGTCCTTCCATTGCATTCTAATCTATTGTCGTCCTGTTTCAACTCTAATTGTTCTTTAGAGATCATGTGGTAATCACTAATAAACGATGAATCAACAAGAGACTAATATGAACGATTAATTAGATCAGTTATTTATCAACCATACGATGTATTTATTGTGCAGTATGACAAACATCATTTTGCATCGACCAAATACTACAGATCCTAGCCCAAGGGCATCAGAAACCGGGTGCTACGTACATCATTGTGAATTTGCAAATAACCCGCGTAATAATACAAACTGAGAGTTATCGTATGAGCAGCATCCATATGGTCAGTCGCTGCTCCTGGCGCTTCTGGTGACTTCTTGCTTGGAGACTCAGCAGCAACGATGAGCTAGCTGTTCTTCGGTAAATGCTTCCACGCTGCCATACAAGCTGAGGTGCAAGGGTTTAACAGATGGGCTACCATGTTGGTTTTTAGTTCCGGCTAAGCTGATGGTTTCCTAGGAGGCAAACTGTTGTGCTCTCAGCTCACTATCCTGGCAGCTCGAGTGTCCAAGACGACAAGAATGAGCTTCACTATAGCCTCCGCTAACAGCCTCCTTACTTCAAAGATAATAACCCCAGCTCATGCTTGCACCTTACCACTGCTTGTAAAAGCAATCAGACACTTGAATCATAAGTTAGAAGATAACTATTAGACCTATGAATTAAAATCACTGACCAGTCAATTAAATGTATAAAACCTGATGAGACCATGTAACTCCGAGTCATTTTGGTTCAGAAGTCATTTTACCAAGACACCAATTCTATTATTCTAATTTGACTGTTTGTCACATAACTTGGGAATCTATATCCAATTGCTCATATAAATATATAAATGATCGCATTATGTTAAAAAAAATCAAAACAATAGGCACATGGCAGGAGATTTGTGGTACTTCAGAATAAAGTACATAATCATCTTCAACAAAAAGGTATAATAAGCACCTATATTAAGGGCCTTGAAAATTCAGAACTATCATGGGTCCTCTTATCTTGATACCTCTTCCTCTATGCTTCTTGTTTCTGTGGACAACATTCACACGATACTACATCAACCATATTAGCAGTGCATACGACACTTGCGACAGCTTTATCCTTTAGTAAGAAGAAAGTAATTTGGTAGTTGCTCTACTTCTTTTGATAACGGTATGTCCTAATTTCATATAAAACAAATATAATAGCTCTACGATCACTGGTCTAGCTTTAGTACAAGCAGCTCAGAATCTTTTGAATAAACACAATATGTCTCAAAATTTCCTTTATTCATCTCAAAGCTATCACAAACTTGAACTCCACGAGTGTTTCACAAGGTAGCTCAAGCTGGCAGACTTAGCCAATATTGTGTCCCTCCGGTTGAACGTGCATTTTCCATGACCAAAACTCCTTTGACGAACCTATAATACCAACATACTCACAAAACTGAACCCGATGCTCCACAGAAACCCGTAGTAGCACCACATCCAGCTTTGAAGGATCCCTTCTGGTTATCTCCTTTGTTCTCTAGCAAATATTAGAACATATAAATTAATAACCAAATTGTCCAGAAAAGGAAGCAGGTAAACTGCATATGTGCATAGAACTCTTTAGACTGAATTGCTCAATTTGTCAACTTTATTTGATACTCATGTGACAGAAAGGCCTATAAGCATTGTAACAAAAACTTCATAGTAATCAATTAAGAGTAGCCTGACGGACAGGATGTCGGTAAACATGAGTCCAATGTATCAGATTCAGTTGGTAGCTAAAACGCACGGGCAACCAGCTACAATTTATCTAATCTAAGTGCATACCTCGATGGCTAGTAGCTACTTCGACCAGTCCAACCTTGATGGCTAGTTGCTACTTGCGGACAACCCTTGGTTGGAGGAGCTGCTCTGTTTGCATTCAGTTCCTTAATGTCATTTCATGGGTAGCATAATGAACAAATGACCATAGTCCATAGCAGTTTAGGTACCAAATATCCCTTCAACATCAATCGAGCTTCCCACATCAGAGACAATGGGCTGGTGTGCTCTTCGTCGGCACAACGAGGAACCATCCTACCAGAGTGAAATGAGAAAAGACAAATATATTTGCTGCAGTTTTAAAACTGAAACTAACTTGCAGAGGACGTGGGAAAATGTAGAACTGTGCTTGGTAAATTCTTAATACTTGCAACCTACCATTTGGTTACCGAAAGAGTAAACGATGGTGGTAATCATTAGTAGAAAAACTTGAAACCTAAAAATAAAGTTAAACATAGACCAGACGCAAAGGCTTATGTTACCTGCCCGTAGCCGGATCATTTCTTATGCTTTCTGCCGAGTCGGGTTGTCTTGAGTTTCCTATTTTTTCATAAGATTGTGAAGTCGTATGCCCAGCAGACAAAGTCCTTTCAGTGCTTGATGGCTCTAATTTCTTGAGTAAGAACTCCTTCGAAACAGTCAAACTGAAGTAACACCAAACACTACAATTCAATTTCCCAATTGACTTAAAAGAGAGAGATACCAATTCACTAAGGAGTAGTCCCAGTACCAATTCACTTAAGATAACCCACGCCGCCTCCACTCCCAGCCGCAAGATAGATATGTAAGCAACAAAAATAAAATCATTCATAGAGAAGGAGGAAGGAGTGATACTTACACATACAACATCACTTTTCCCCTTCAAATATTCTCTGCATATTAAGCTCATCAACCATTGTTCTCCATCTATAATAGTAGGATGGTAAACAAATCATAAAAAATTAAAAGAACATTGTAGAAGAATCACGAATCACACTTGTAACTGACTAATGATGACAGTGATTTATGTCGTTGAACACGATTATGTTGTCGTTCTAATAAAATAACAGTACCACTTCACATGCAACCCACACCCACCCAAAATATCTAAAACTTAATTCGCCCAAATTGTAACAACCCTTGCTGACACATTCAACATTCATCGAGTCAAATACAAAATCACTAATGCATTCATAAGCTCATCACTGCAAGGGCGACAGAAAATCAAATCGCTGGAAACTGGTACAGAAGCCGCGGATAGGAGGAGGGTGCGGAGAGAATACCTCGTCCGGAGTTTCCGCACTTATACAAGCTTGCTGGCCCGCTCCACAACGCCGCACAACAGCACTGTCACCTCCTTATCCCGATCCGTTGTACCATGTCCTCTGCACATAAAACCCAATCAGTCAATCAGGAAGCACAAGTGAGGAAATTCATAAAGATGGGATAGTGTTACTTGAGAATGTTGTCCTCGTGGTTGACGAGGATGATGTCTGTGGCGGCGATGGCGGAGGCAGGGGCAAGGGTCTGGAGCGTAGCCTCAAGGTGGATCTTGAAACTGAGCGGGAGGTGGAGAGGTTGCTCCTAGCCTGTCTGCTATCTCGTCGAGAAGGAGGCAGCCCTTGGTGTGGGGGAGGAAATCGCGGATTGCGTGCGCGTACAGGTCGGAGTGAGCGGAAACGGCGGCGTCCATGTCTGCAGCTGGGTGGGGACTGAAAGGTTGTGGGCGTGATTTGCTCGAGACGCTGCGAAGAAGAGGCGACGGAGCGAAACGACGTGCGGGAGAGAGTCGGACGAAAATCGAGCGGGAGAGAGTCACCGCCGACGAGATCTACGACGCCATGGCGACGGGAATCAGGTGGAGGCGCGGTGCTGCTGCCTTGGCGTGGACGCTGGCGCCATGTTCTTCAAGCAAAAAACGGGATAAGTCGTGCGGAAAATTCCCACGCGGGGAGGCTAGCGAGGACCCAGTCAACGATCACGGTCGTACGTGCGCGATAATCTAACGGCTCGGAAGGCGGAGGATCTAGGCTTTCGATCCTCCGGGGGACACGAGTCCGCCGTGATTTGCGATGTTGTCGCATGACGCGAGTCCGCGTTGTCCCACACGGAAATCCAGTCTGGCTCCACGTAGCACCCGTTAATTACTCCTCATTTCCTTTTGAAATGATGAAAACTTTGAACTTGTAATCAAAAGCTAATTCAAAGCCTGAACTCTGCATACCAGATCTATTTTGAACACTGCACCTGTTTTTACCACCGGAAAAAGGCAACTCAGTTGGGATAATCATCTACTCTCATTGATAGGGCGGGTCCACACGTCATATATTTCTTCCCCAATCTATTTCTCCTCGCTTCTGGATTCCCCAACGTCCGGACTGCGGGTCCACATGTCATATAGATCCTCTACCTAGCTGCTTGTTTGATGTAAATCTAGTGTCTAGTCGACATGATATGTGGCTAAGTTACACGTCACAACATGGACTTAACCATACGTGAACATGTTGAACCTTATTATTAATTTAAGGTCGGGAACATGTTCGTTCTATCTGAAAAAATATATGTCGGACTATCACCAAGTGACTAACTAGCTCATAGTCGCGCCTTGCTTTTGCAGATCGATCAAGCTAGCAAGCAGTGGCGGATCTAGGATGTGGGGGTGCCATATAGCTTACTATAGATTTATAAAGAGAATTTTTAAGATAATTAGACTACAAATTATATGATTTAGCCTAACTATATTATTATAATACAAAGTGTTTTGCATTTTGGGAGGGGGAACCATGGCCCTAGATCTGCCCCTGCTA
Organism: Poa annua; assembly: GCA_026929855.1. Lineage (NCBI taxonomy): Eukaryota > Viridiplantae > Streptophyta > Magnoliopsida > Poales > Poaceae > Poa > Poa annua. The sequence continues at coordinate 1,452,543 of CM049431.1, read as the reverse complement.
AGTCGACATGCATACACGACCAATCGTAGTTGGCATTAGTCGTTCGGCCCCAAGGACACAAAACTGCAACTTTTTTGGCCCCCACGTCTCAAACGGCGCAAATCAAGAACCTGGGGGTGACAAAACACCGATACGGATATTAGGCACCATGCCCTAATGATATTACAACTATTACATGAACGATCTCATCTAATCTCAACCATCACCTTGAGCCTACAACGGTAGATTACTCACACATGGACAGGGGAAACGTGGATGATTGATGAAGAAGTGGTGGCGATGATGATGGCGATGATCTCCTTCGAATCCCAATCCCGAGTGCCAGAACAGGAACTTTTGGTCCCTAAATTGAGTTTCGAGTAGGCGTGTTTATGAAAAAAAGTGATCAGAGTGTCCTTGTTTTTTGGTCATATTCGAGAGGGGGTCGCGAGGGCGTGGTCGAGGCGACCACACCATGTGGTGGCGCGGCCAGGGGCCTGCCGCGCCGCCATGTGGTCGTGTCTTATGGCTCCGTGACTTTAATGGGAAAATAGGGACTTTTACATATTTTCTGATATTTTTTCCTAAATTTGAATTTCTACACAAAAAACAAGACACCGGGTTAATTCTGCTGAAAACAAGACACCGGGATCCTATAGTGACGGCAGCAAGGTCTGAAACGGTCGACGTTCGACTTGCCGATGACGAGGCAGAGCAGGACGAGGCCGCCGTCCGTCTCGGAGGCGAGGATGAGCGGATCTATTACGAAGTCGGTGTGGGTGTAGGCAGTGGCGTGGACGCAGAAGTAGGAGACGAGCGGCGGAGGGGCAACGCAGAAGGTGACCTTGAACGCGCCGTCGAGGTCGGGCGCCCTGGCTTCGCAGGAGGCGGTGGTGGCGTTGTAGTAAGGGTCCTGACCGCAACCGAGCTGATAGCATGATTTGGCTTTGCACTTGCATCCTGGGAGCCGGCCTTCAAGCTTATCATCGATTAGCGGCTGAATGGCGCAGATATGTACTTCTGTACATGTCCCGGCCTTCAAGCTCACCATCTGGTCCCCAGATTGCTAGGAAGCTCCTACAACTGAGTGCTGTAACGGTGCAGCGGACAGTCGAAAACACTCTGATGCCACTGAAAGGAACACCTTTGTAGGACGTATGGTAAGAAAGTCAGTGCGAAATAACAATGCGTATTTTTCTTTCAGGAAGCATCCACTTCAATCCTTTAAGAAAATAATTTGGTATGTCACCAAATAAATCTAAGGTTCGAACAACTAAGTGACCACATGTTGAGTGTTTGCTAACACTAACACCCAAATAAATTTCATGATAGAAGATTTACAATTTCACCACTGATCTGTTGAAGAAATGAATGATTAGCTAAGTTGTAGCTTCTCTGCTCCTATTTTGAGATCATGCTTGCACTGTATCCAAAGAATAAGCCTACTGTTCTTATGGCGTCATACTCCACCACTTCACTTATTTTATTGTTCTTGAAATCGACAACAATCACCCATGCTTGTTGGTCCAGAAAGTGGATCTTGGCGAGGAAGTAGACAAGATTCTTATCTTGAAGGCTCAAATTGGGTAGGCCTAGGTGGAGTCTCCGTAAATTCGGTTCAACTGTTTTGCCTTCAATCTCAGAGGATATCAAGATGTTGCGTGAATGGACCTTGTGGTCCAAGCGCCAATCCTCCGAGCGTCTGCTGATCTCCATGCTCCATTTGGCCGCCATCCAACCCTTAATGACGCTGTCGTTTATCATGTGATGCACCTCGACACAGTTGATACGACCATCGAGGATGGCAACGTCCCGAAGAGTTCTTGGTTCTTTCACTTTATTGATCGACGGCGGTAGGGCGACAATGCGAACCTTGGGGGTTTCGGCAAGCACGTCGCAGAAGACGATGTTGCGTGAGAGGTCGAACCACGCCACCTCCTCTCCGATGGTTAGTGTCTTGCTGGTACGATGGCCATGGTATGTTGTCGGCACCTCGACCGTCTTGAAGCCCCATGAGTCTGTCGCAGAGTGGTACAAGCAGAGGTAGGATGGCGATCGGTACCCGAAGTCGCCGTCTCTTGCCACAATCACGTAGTGGCACTCGCTACGGTCATGCTGACATGGGGTTGCATTGGGGTGGAGGCCGGTGGAGTTGCTCCGTTGTTGGTTACAGTCGCGCACGATTGCAAGGGAGACGTCGATGAACGCGTAGGTGCCGCCGAAGAAGCCGCCCGGGTGTGGGAGGTGCGTGAGCGACGGCGGGCTTCCACGAGCGCCGGAGTCGTAGACGAAATAGTGGCGGCAGCAAGGTCTGAAACGGTCGACGTTCGACTTGCCGATGACGAGGCAGAGCAGGACGAGGCCGCCGTCCGTCTGGGAGGTGAGGATGAGCGGGTCGTCGACAAAGTCGGTGTGGGCGTAGGCGGTGGCGTGGACGCAGAAGTAGGAGACGAGCGGCGGAGGGGCGACGCAGAAGGTGACCTTGAACGCGCCCTCGAGGTCGGGCGCCCTGGCTTCGCAGGAGGCGGTGGTGGCGTTGTCGCGGTCGATGAAGTAGGCCGATTCGTCGACGAGCACGAAGTCCGGCCTAGGGAGCTGGAGGCCGTGGTCATCGTCGGGGTAGCCGTGTGCGGGAGGGCTCAGCAGGGGTCGGCGATCCATGGAACAACCCAGCAGCGGCCCCTCCTCCTCATCTTGGCCGTGAACCTCTTGTTCGTCTTCCTCATGCGAGAAGGAGAGGAAGTCGTCTTGGGTTGCGACTTGGTCATGCCAGGAGGAGATGAAGTCGTCTTGAAGCCTTGCGGCTTGGTGATGCCACGAGGAGAAGAGGTCGTCTTGGGTAGGGACTTGGTCGTGGAAGGAGAGGACGTCCTTGGAAGGCATTGGCTATCCCTCTTTTTTGTAGTTGTAACTGACGGATTTTGTGTGGATATAAGTAGTGGAGAGGAGGCGTAGTAGGGGCAGGCTGAATCGGAGCTGGAAAAAAAAGAATCGGAGCTGGAATCGGTATCCGATTGGAAAACGCCCGGGGGATCCCGCACGATTCATCCTCCGCCTGCCTTCTAGGTGGACCCACCGACGAGGAGTCTTCCTCTCCCGAAATCGAGCCGCCCACATCTCCTCCCCGTCTCCATGGCTCCTGCGCCGCCGCCTTCCCGCAATTATCTCTCACCTCCTCGCAGCCGCCGTCTCCCTCAGCCCTCGCACCCGCGTCCAGCCGCCGTCTCCCCCGGCCCCCGCGCTCGGTGCGCCTCGACTACGTCATCCCCACCGACGCCGTCGAGCGCAGCCTCGGTGCCGGCGGCGGGCTCCTGGCCGCAGCCATCGAGCACGAGCTCGTCGAGATCTCCCCGCGGAAGCTCCAGCTACTTCGTTTAGGAGGGCCGTGACGCCTACTCTGTGCTCGAGGTCTTCGATACGGTGGGAGGTGCTGCTCTACTGGGCGCCGGGGGCGGTGGTGCTGCCATTGGTGCATCATTTGAGCCTACCACCGGTTTTTGTTTTGCTTCACAGGAATGAGAATTTTGCTACCATCGTTCCTTTGTTTTTGCATTATATGATGAATGTTTTTGCTACGACCGTATTTTGTTAGGTGGTAGCAAAAATCACCTTGCTATGATGCAATTTTTTTCAAGTTTTGTAGCAAAATGTTTGTTCCTTTCACGCAAATTTAAAGAATGGTGTTCCGTGGTAGCAATAATGTTCCTTTTCTATGATGCAAATTTGCTTCATAAGGTGCAATTAGATTTAGAGCAGAATTTTTTTCCCTTAAAGCATATTGATATTTTTACTGGTATGATGCAAATCTCTTAGTACAAGTTTATGTACGTAGCAGAATTGTTCTTACTTTGTTACAAAAAAACATACATGTTCTAGCAGAATTTGCTAAACGTGGAAAGCAAGAGAGATCGACCGCTCCCCGTTGTTTGTTTTGCATTATATGATGGAAATTTTTGCTACCAATGTTTTTGTTTTGCTTCATAGGAATGAGAAATTTGCTACCGTTATTCTTTTCTTTTGCATTATATGATGATTTTTTTTGCTATCACCGTTTTTTTGCTTTGCTTCATATATAGGAATGAGAAATTTGCAACCACCGATCCTTTCTTTTGCATTATAGGATGGAAATTTTTTGCTACCACCGTTTTTTGTTTTGCTTCATATATAGGAATAATATATATTTGCTACCATCGTTCTTTTCGATTTTTCTTTTACATCATAGCAATATGCCCGTGCGTTGCTACGGAAACATTAAAAAAAATGTTTAGATACATTTTATATTGATTCACAGTTGTTTTCCTGTTTTCCTCATGGGTTCTTCAAATGGGTGGTGACAAATATCACTGCTCCTCCCCGTACTCCCTTCAACTACGGTAACTATCATGCACAGATCCGCCCGTATTCATTCTCCACTTGTCTCCTCTGCAATATAAAAGAACAAGACTCCACTATCCTCCCTCCATAACACTCGAAATTGTCCTTCCATTGCATTCTAATCTATTGTCGTCCTGTTTCAACTCTAATTGTTCTTTAGAGATCATGTGGTAATCACTAATAAACGATGAATCAACAAGAGACTAATATGAACGATTAATTAGATCAGTTATTTATCAACCATACGATGTATTTATTGTGCAGTATGACAAACATCATTTTGCATCGACCAAATACTACAGATCCTAGCCCAAGGGCATCAGAAACCGGGTGCTACGTACATCATTGTGAATTTGCAAATAACCCGCGTAATAATACAAACTGAGAGTTATCGTATGAGCAGCATCCATATGGTCAGTCGCTGCTCCTGGCGCTTCTGGTGACTTCTTGCTTGGAGACTCAGCAGCAACGATGAGCTAGCTGTTCTTCGGTAAATGCTTCCACGCTGCCATACAAGCTGAGGTGCAAGGGTTTAACAGATGGGATACCATGTTGGTTTTTAGTTCCGGCTAAGCTGATGGTTTCCTGGGAGGCAAACTGTTGTGCTCTCAGCTCACCATCCTGGCAGCTCGAGTGTCCAAGACGACAAGAATGAGCTTCACTATAGCCTCCGCTAACAGCATCCTTACTTCAAAGATAATAACCCCAGCTCATGCTTGCACCTTACCACTGCTTGTAAAAGCAATCAGACACTTGAATCATAAGTTAGAAGATAACTATTAGACCTATGAATTAAAATCACTGACCAGTCAATTAAATGTATAAAACCTGATGAGACCATGTAACTCCGAGTCATTTTGGTTCAGAAGTCATTTTACCAAGACACCAATTCTATTATTCTAATTTGACTGTTTGTCACATAACTTGGGAATCTATATCCAATTGCTCATATAAATATATAAATGATCGCATTATGTTAAAAAAAATCAAAACAATAGGCACATGGCAGGAGATTTGTGGTACTTCAGAATAAAGTACATAATCATCTTCAACAAAAAGGTATAATAAGCACCTATATTAAGGGCCTTGAAAATTCAGAACTATCATGGGTCCTCTTATCTTGATACCTCTTCCTCTATGCTTCTTGTTTCTGTGGACAACATTCACACGATACTACATCAACCATATTAGCAGTGCATACGACACTTGCGACAGCTTTATCGTTTAGTAAGAAGAAAGTAATTTGGTAGTTGCTCTACTTCTTTTGAAAACGGTATGTCCTAATTTCATATAAAACAAATATAATAGCTCTACGATCACTGGTCTAGCTTTAGTACAAGCAGCTCAGAATCTTTTGAATAAACACAATATGTCTCAAAATTTCCTTTATTCATCTCAAAGCTATCAAAAACTTGAACTCCACGAGTGTTTCACAAGGTAGCTCAAGCTGGCAGACTTAGCCAATATTGTGTCCCTCCGGTTGAACGTGCATTTTCCATGACCAAAACTCCTTTGACGAACCTATAATACCAACATACTCACAAAACTGAACCCGATGCTCCACAGAAACCCGTAGTAGCACCACATCCAGCTTTGAAGGATCCCTTCTGGTTATCTCCTTTGTTCTCTAGCAAATATTAGAACATATAAATTAATAACCAAATTGTCCAGAAAAGGAAGCAGGTAAACTGCATATGTGCATAGAACTCTTTAGACTGAATTGCTCAATTTGTCAACTTTATTTGATACTCATGTGACAGAAAGGCCTATAAGCATTGTAACAAAAACTTCATAGTAATCAATTAAGAGTAGCCTGACGGACAGGATGTCGGTAAACATGAGTCCAATGTATCAGATTCAGTTGGTAGCTAAAACGCACGGGCAACCAGCTACAATTTATCTAATCTAAGTGCATACCTCGATGGCTAGTAGCTACTTCGACCAGTCCAACCTTGATGGCTAGTTGCTACTTGCGGACAACCCTTGGTTGGAGGAGCTGCTCTGTTTGCATTCAGTTCCTTAATGTCATTTCATGGGTAGCATAATGAACAAATGACCATAGTCCATAGCAGTTTAGGTACCAAATATCCCTTCAACATCAATCGAGCTTCCCACATCAGAGACAATGGGCTGGTGTGCTCTTCGTCGGCACAACCAGGAACCATCCTACCAGAGTGAAATGAGAAAAGACAAATATATTTGCTGCAGTTTTAAAATTGAAACTAACTTCCAGAGGACGTGGGAAAATGTAGAACTGTGCTTGGTAAATTCTTAATACTTGCAACCTACCATTTGGTTACCGAAAGAGTAAACGATGGTGGTAATCATTAGTAGAAAAACTTGAAACCTAAAAATAAAGTTAAACATGGACCAGACGCAAAGGCTTATGTTACCTGCCCGTAGCCGGATCATTTCTTATGCTTTCTGCCGAGTCGGGTTGTCTTGAGTTTCCTATTTTTTCATAAGATTGTGAAGTCGTATGCCCAGCAGACAAAGTCCTTTCAGTGCTTGATGGCTCTAATTTCTTGAGTAAGAACTCCTTCGAAACAGTCAAACTGAAGTAACACCAAACACTACAATTCAATTTCCCAATTGACTTAAAAGAGCGAGATACCAATTCACTAAGGAGTAGTCCCAGTACCAATTCACTTAAGATAACCCACGCCGCCTCCACTCCCAGCCGCAAGATAGATATGTAAGCAACAAAAATAAAATCATTCATAGAGAAGGAGGAAGGAGTGATACTTACACATACAACATCACTTTTCCCCTTCAAATATTCTCTGCATATTAAGCTCATCAACCATTGTTCTCCATCTATAATAGTAGGATGGTAAACAAATCATAAAAAATTAAAAGAACATTGTAGAAGAATCACGAATCACACTTGTAACTGACTAATGATGACAGTGATTTATGTCGTTGAACACGATTATGTTGTCGTTCTAATAAAATAACAGTGCCACTTCACATGCAACCCACACCCACCCAAAATATCTAAAACTTAATTCGCCCAAATTGTAACAACCCTTGCTGACACATTCAACATTCATCGAGTCAAATACAAAATCACTAATGCATTCATAAGCTCATCACTGCAAGGGCGACAGAAAATCAAATCGCTGGAAACTGGTACAGAAGCCGCGGATAGGAGGAGGGTGCGGAGAGAATACCTCGTCCGGAGTTTCCGCACTTATACAAGCTTGCTGGCCCGCTCCACAACGCCGCACAACAGCACTGTCACCTCCTTATCCCGATCCGTTGTACCATGTCCTCTGCACATAAAACCCAATCAGTCAATCAGGAAGCACAAGTGAGGAAATTCATAAAGATGGGATAGTGTTACTTGAGAATGTTGTCCTCGTGGTTGACGAGGATGATGTCTGTGGCGGCGATGGCGGAGGCAGGGGCAAGGGTCTGGAGCGTAGCCTCAAGGTGGATCTTGAAACTGAGCGGGAGGTGGAGAGGTTGCTCCTAGCCTGTCTGCTATCTCGTCGAGAAGGAGGCAGCCCTTGGTGTGGGGGAGGAAATCGCGGATTGCGTGCGCGTACAGGTCGGAGTGAGCGGAAACGGCGGCGTCCATGTCTGCAGCTGGGTGGGGACTGAAAGGTTGTGGGCGTGATTTGCTCGAGACGCTGCGAAGAAGAGGCGACGGAGCGAAACGACGTGCGGGAGAGAGTCGGACGAAAATCGAGCGGGAGAGAGTCACCGCCGACGAGATCTACGACGCCATGGCGACGGGAATCAGGTGGAGGCGCGGTGCTGCTGCCTTGGCGTGGACGCTGGCGCCATGTTCTTCAAGCAAAAACGGGATAAGTCGTGCGGAAAATTCCCACGCGGGGAGGCTAGCGAGGACCCAGTCAACGATCACGGTCGTACGTGCGCGATAATCTAACGGCTCGGAAGGCGGAGGATCTAGGCTTTCGATCCTCCGGGGGACACGAGTCCGCCGTGATTTGCGATGTTGTCGCATGACGCGAGTCCGCGTTGTCCCACACGGAAATCCAGTCTGGCTCCACGTAGCACCCGTTAATTACTCCTCATTTCCTTTTGAAATGATGAAAACTTTGAACTTGTAATCAAAAGCTAATTCAAAGCCTGAACTCTGCATACCAGATCTATTTTGAACACTGCACCTGTTTTTACCACCGGAAAAAGGCAACTCAGTTGGGATAATCATCTACTCTCATTGATAGGGCGGGTCCACACGTCATATATTTCTTCCCCAATCTATTTCTCCTCGCTTCTGGATTCCCCAACGTCCGGACTGCGGGTCCACATGTCATATAGATCCTCTACCTAGCTGCTTGTTTGATGTAAATCTAGTGTCTAGTCGACATGATATGTGGCTAAGTTACACGTCACAACATGGACTTAACCATACGTGAACATGTTGAACCTTATTATTAATTTAAGGTCGGGAACATGTTCGTTCTATCTGAAAAAATATATGTCGGACTATCACCAAGTGACTAACTAGCTCATAGTCGCGCCTTGCTTTTGCAGATCGATCAAGCTAGCAAGCAGTGGCGGATCTAGGATGTGGGGGTGCCATATAGCTTACTATAGATTTATAAAGAGAATTTTTAAGATAATTAGACTACAAATTATATGATTTAGCCTAACTATATTATTATAATACAAAGTGTTTTGCATTTTGGGAGGGGGTGCCATGGCCCTAGATCCGCCCCTGCTAAGTCGACATGCATACACGACCAATCGTAGTTGGCATTAGTCGTTCGGCCCCAAGGACACAAAACTGCAACTTTTTTGGCCCCCACGTCTCAAACGGCGCAAATCAAGAACCTGGGGGTGACAAAACACCGATACGGATATTAGGCACCATGCCCTAATGATATTACAACTATTACATGAACGATCTCATCCAATCTCAACCATCACCTTAAGCGTACAACGGTAGATTACTCACACATGGACAGGGGAAACGTGGATGATTGATGAAGAAGTGGTGGCGATGATGATGGCGATGATCTCCTTCGAATCCCGATACCGAGTGCCAGAACAGGAACTTTTGGTCCCTAAATTGAGTTTCGAGTAGGCGGCGGCGCACAGGTGTGTTTATGAAAAAAAGTGATCAGAGTGTCCTTGTTTTTTGGTCATATTCGAGAGGGGGTCGTGAGGGCGTGGTCGAGGCGACCACACCATGTGGTGGCGCGGCCAGGGGCCTGCCGCGCCGCCATGTGGTCGTGTCTTATGGCTCCGTGACTTTAATGGGAAAATAGGGACTTTTACATATTTTCTGATATTTTTTCCTAAATTTGAATTTCTACACAAAAACAAGACACCGGGTTAATTCTGCTGAAAACAAGACACCGGGATCCTATAGTGACGGCAGCAAGGTCTGAAACGGTCGACGTTCGACTTGCCGATGACGAGGCAGAGCAGGACGAGGCCGCCGTCCGTCTCGGAGGCGAGGATGAGCGGATCTATTACGAAGTCGGTGTGGGTGTAGGCAGTGGCGTGGACGCAGAAGTAGGAGACGAGCGGCGGAGGGGCAACGCAGAAGGTGACCTTGAACGCGCCGTCGAGGTCGGGCGCCCTGGCTTCGCAGGAGGCGGTGGTGGCGTTGTAGTAAGGGTCCTGACCGCAACCGAGCTGATAGCATTATTTGGCTTTGCACTTGCATCCTGGGAGCCGGCCTTCAAGCTTATCATCGATTAGCGGCTGAATGGCGCAGATATGTACTTCTGTACATGTCCCGGCCTTCAAGCTCACCATCTGGTCCCCAGATTGCTAGGAAGCTCCTACAACTGAGTGCTGTAACGGTGAGCGGACAGTCGAAAACACTCTGATGCCACTGAAAGGAACACCTTTGTAGGACGTATGGTAAGAAAGTCAGTGCGAAATAACAATGCGTATTTTTCTTTCAGGAAGCATCCACTTCAATCCTTTAAGAAAATAATTTGGTATGTCACCAAATAAATCTAAGGTTCGAACAACTAAGTGACCACATGTTGAGTGTTTGCTAACACTAACACCCAAATAAATTTCATGATAGAAGATTTACAATTTCACCACTGATCTGTTGAAGAAATGAATGATTAGCTAAGTTGTAGCTTCTCTGCTCCTATTTTGAGATCATGCTTGCACTGTATCCAAAGAATAAGCCTACTGTTCTTATGGCGTCATACTCCACCACTTCACTTATTTTATTGTTCTTGAAATCGACAACAATCACCCATGCTTGTTGGTCCAGAAAGTGGATCTTGGCGAGGAAGTAGACAAGATTCTTATCTTGAAGGCTCAAATTGGGTAGGCCTAGGTGGAGTCTCCGTAAATTCGGTTCAATGCCTTCAATCTCAGAGGATATCAAGCGTGAATGGACCTTGTGGTCCAAGTGCCAATCCTCCGAGCGTCTGGTGATCTCCATGCTCCATTTGGCCGTCATCCAGCCCTTAATGACGCCGTCGTTTATCATGTGATGCACCTCGACACAGTTGATACGACCATCGAGGATGGCAACGTCCCGAACAGTTCTTGGTTCTTTCACTTTATTGATCGGCGGCGGTAGGGCGACAATGCGAACCTTGGGGTTTTTGGCAAGCACGTCGCAGAAGACGACATTGCGTGAGAGGTCGAACCACGCCACCTCTTCTCCGATGGTTAGAGTCTTGCTGGTACGATGGCCTTGGTATGCCGTCGGCACCTCGACCGTCTTGAAGCCCCATGAGTCTGTCGCGGAGTGGTACAAGCATAGGTAGGATGGCGATCGGTACCCAAAGTCGCCGTCTCTTGCCACGATCACGTAGTGGCACTCGTTGGGGTCATGCAACTCATGTTGTTGACGGGCAGGGTGGAGGCCGGTGGTGGAGTTGCTCCGTTGTTGGTTACAGTCGCGCAGGATTGCAAGGGAGACGTTGATGAACGCGTAGGTGCCGCCGAAGAAGCCGCCCGGGTGCGGGAGGTGCGTGAGCGACGGCGGGGCTCCACGGGTGCCGGAGTCGTAGACGAAATAGTGGCGGCAGCAAGGTCTGAAACGGTCGGTGTTCGACTTGCCGATGACGAGGCAGAGGAGGACGAGGCCGCCGTCCGTCTCGGAGGCGAGGATGAGCGGGTCGTCGACGAAGTCGGTGTGGGTGTAGGCGGTGGCGTGGACTCCGGCATGGGGAGGAGGCCGTCCTTGTCGTCGGGGTAGCCGTGGGCGGGAGGACTCAGCAGCGGGCGGTCCGTGGAACTTCCCAGCAGCGGCCGGTCCTCCTCGTCTTCGCCGCAAACCTCTTCTTCTTCATCTTCTTGCTCGTGCAAGCAGGAGCTCAGGAAGTAGTCTTGGGTTTCGACTTGGCCATGCCAGGAGGAGAGGAAATCGTCGTCTTGGGTTGCGGCTTCGTCGTGCCAGGAGGAGACAGGAGGAGGAGGAGGAGGAGGAGGAGGAGGCATTGGCTCCGCTCGTTTGATTGATGGAGCTTGTGGATCGATCGATCGATATAAGTAGCGGCGAGGAGAGGAGAGGGGGCTTGCTGAATCCGAATCGGAGTTGGGATCGGTGATGGAGGTAGAATCGGGATCCGAAACATACCAAAATCGCTCCTTACTTTCCATCGCTAATAAAGTTGGAGAACCGTGCCTCCGCGGCGGCCGGCGGCCGGCGGCGATCTTCTTAAACGTGCCGAGCCCTAGCCTAGCGCCATGACCAGACCTCGCGACTCGCGAGCAACTCACGTACGTGCCTCCTCCATTGACGCGCAGGAAGACGATCTGGCAGCCGTGCTCGAAGAGGGAGAGACGCCCTCGCTAGCATGTTATAACCTATGCCACCGGCCGCGTCGCCGGCCGGTGATGTTGCCAGCGTGCGCGTAGGCGTAGCCCATCTGGGAGAACCCCGGCGGCCCGGCCACTTTACCGGCGAGGTATACACTAATAATATTCTCAAGAAATTTAAAATACTATGTCATGTCAAAACCGTGGTATGTTGTGCCGACGGCCGAAAATAGTATTGTTTACTGAGGATACTGTAGTTTCATAATTGTTAAAATACTTTACTACCGTACATCCGGAACACCTTTTACATTTTTTAAACTTGTATAAACATGATTTTTTGAATTCTCAAAAATAAAGAGAACACTGGAGCTGATCAAGAGCCAGAAATCACAGACTTGGCTGAAATAATCTTCTGAAACAAAAAGGAAGATTATTCCAACAACATATGGGAACCCGAATAGCCCAGTATCCTTTTGGGATGATGGAGAGTTGAAGATTTTCTTTTTGTTTCTAGGGAAATTTAATCTGGGTCGAATCCATAACTTACTACTCACTTCGATCCATGTTAATTGTCGCTGTGAATGTATCCAGACAGTCTTAGATAAAATTTGATTCGGCGACAACTAATATGGATCAGAGAAAATTTGATTCGGCCACAACTAATATGGATCGGAGGAAGTAATTTCTTATTTTCATGCCATAACCTATTAGTACCGAGTTTTTAGGTAAATTAGTTTTGCGTTGGCAATAAAAAATACTTTATAGATTCTTAATTTTGTGTGCTTCAATTATGTGGGCTCATTCCATAATTGGACTTTTTTGTTACTACTTTCAATCCATAATAAGTGTCATTGTCTTTGAACTAACTAAGTACTTGTGTGTAACATGGATAGTGATACTGATGTCTGTAGTTGCAATGATTCTATGATGGGAATAGACAGTCTGGATAGATCGTTAACACAAGCAAATGGGCTGTTAAGAGAATTGTTGGGCAACGGTTCCCAACGTGCACGCAGACGACAAAAGAAATACTCCCTCCGATCCTAATTAATGGTCACAAGCTGTACATCAATTTCTATATGTTTAATTCATTTTCCACGCCCATTAAAACAGGTCAGAGGGAGTAGTAAGTAACAGAAGATTTGCTCAAACTTTGCTGTGGCAAGCACACAAATCATGCAAGACTCATGTGTGAAACACAGAGCTGGCCTGATTCGGCCCTATGTAGATGACTCCCTGAGAGGGAGTAGTTTCTGCAGCAGCAAGCCTTTTTGCTGGTGCAAGACCTATTTCAGATCGATAAAAAGCTTCACAAAAGGTAGAACAGCTGGATCTTGGAAAGAAAACCTTTCATCAGCAGGCTTAGCAGTAAATATCAAACCTCGTGATCTTGGTGAAAGAAAACTTGCAAAACTACTAAAAAGCCATGCATATCATCATCATCCTGGATTAGATTACAGATACACTCCATCATTAATACAAGAAACTGTCCAGCAGTTCAGCAAAGCTGATACTAATAACTTCAGCTTGAACTGGGAAAAAGAAACAGGCTAGTGCCCCTGAGTTTTATCTTACAACAACAGCTTGTATCGACACACAAGACACGCAGGATAAACAAAGTAGTCGCGGCGGCTTTAATCCACTCTTTAGACAGCTAACAGCTTTCTCTCTCTCTAGTGCTAAATTTGTACAGTGAGCAGAGTAACATGTTTCTTACTCCTCCTCTTCTTCCCCTTTACAGTTCAGATTAGTCTTGCTTCTTCCTCAGAATATACACTCTCTCCAGCAGTGCAACCAAGATTGTATCTTATTCGCGGTACCATTACTAGTTTATAGGGTTTTCAGTTGGGGAAAAACGCGAGCGCAAACCTAGCCACTGTTAGCTGTACAACTGCATAGTCCGCCCTTCAGGCGGCAGTACACGCTGGTTGAAGCCCCTGGCGCTTCTCTGCGACCACAATAGCAAATAAGATACATCATTAGCCCGTAAGATCTTGAAGCTTGAGTGTCTACGGATAAATCTGAATGGAATCTAAGAACAAAACATACCTCCAGCAGCGACAAGCTTCTCTACACGCGCAACTATGTGCTTCCCATAGGTGTACTTCTTAAGGGTGTTCAGGTGGGCTTTTATCCTTGTGAGGATCATCTCTCTCTGCTGATCATCACAAGTCTCCAACACCTTCTGCACCACATAGTTGGCAAACTGATCTTTCATCATTACCTACAAGGACAATGCAGATAGAGTAAGGTTCACAAGTATTAGGCCCGATCTTGGTAACAAACTAAGTTGAAAGAATGCAGACCTCAAGAGGTTCACTTTCAGTAGTTGATTCAAGCATTTCACCGATCAGGATCTGGCGCTCTACAGGGTTACCAAAAGCTAAGCACTTCTCGATGACATTCGAAGCAAACTTTTGCTGGCTCATTTGCACGATTTGCCCAATTAGCTTATCAATAATAGCAGTCCTCTCATGTGGTTTGCCATGTTCCAGAACATGCTGCACAAGTTCGGTGAGTCTTATTAAAAACTAAATATTGCGAAAAGGCAAACAAATAATTAAAAGAGATAGCTCAGAATCAAGACTATATCTCAGTATTCATCAATAGCCCATAATAAGCAGCTAAGAAAGCTTCATATCTCAGAACAATGACTGCAAAGCTCCAGATACAATTGTCGGCATTATCAAGCAGAAAACAGAAGCCATTCTACCTAAATTCTGTTGCAATACACTATATAGAGAAAATATGTGCAAAGTCCACATCCTAGTAATCAAAAAGAATATTTACAGAACAGCTAAGGCACATCAACATGATAACCTACAGCTGATACTAAGGCACCACAAAATAGTTACGCAGCACCGAAGCTTGTCCAGGTTCAAGGTATGCAGTAATGTTTGAAAACACAGGCATGACACTGACCTGAACAACATAGTTACCATATTGATCCTGCGCCAGCAGGCAAACAGACTGGAGAATCTCATCCATCATTATTTGCTGTGTTGTTGCATCATCGCAGTGTTCCAGCACCCTCTGGTTATTCACATTGTATGACAGTTAGAGAGGATGTGTTGACATATGTATTGCAATGCTATGCAGTATTAGCAATTTAGCGTACCTGAATAACCCTACAACCATAGGGATGAGTGGATAGCAGCACAACTTGACCATAGAACGTTGAGACAATGAACTGGATAACATCCTGAGGGATGCACTCGATGCATTTCTGTATAACATGGTTACCATTTTGATCACGCACACAGCGCATGATATGTCCATCAAGCTCAGCAACCATTTTTGTCTGCTGAGCTAAATCCACGACCTCTATAGCCTGCACACATATATCATCCATTACAAAATAAGAAATTATAAATCCCTACTTACCATATAAAAATTAACTTTAAAATGCAACGACATTCTTATGTTATCCTATATAACTGAAAATCAACTGATATAAGCACCTTCTGAATGACCCGGCACCCATACATCTGAAGACTGAGAGCAAGGACACGTCCAATAAGCTGATCAGACAGTTCCTTTATCTGAGTAGTGCTTCCGTGCTCAAAAAACTAGATAAAAAGCAAACAATGAGGATAAGACATCATAGTCAAGCCATCACCTCAAACAAACTAGTCCTACCTTTTGAACAACATAATTTCCAAACACATCAGTCATCAGTGTGAGGGCCTGAGGCATGATTTCTGAAAAAACCATGTCTTTCTCTTCAATACTGGCAGTTTCGAGCTTTTGCTGTATGAATCGGCTCCCATATTGATCGGCACTATAAAATATTCAGTGATTAGAAAAAAACCTTACAAGATATATCTATTGCAGTGGCACATACTTCAAGCCATGAGTAAGAAATTAGCAGTAATTGGGGGTCGTATCCGTTGCGAAGTGGCTATCCTCTTTGAATTGAATATAAAGATAGGGATCATTAGTACATACTAGAACATGGTTAAAATTCCAAGTCAGAGACGTTTAGCAAAAAAGAGCAACAATAGTTTATTTTGTCATATTTTTTTCTTATCTTTTAGCAGTATGTCACGCATGCGGGAGTCTACTATGAGAGCATCAGACAGAAGTGTGCTGTTTGCTAAAAAAGAGATAGCCAAATGCAATACAGTAGTTTAGCTATGACATATTCCCGTAAAAAGAGAGCTCCAACACTATACAGATAGATAAGAAGGAACACTAATTGCATGATGAGCTTTACTGCTACGAGTCATTATAGTTTGCAAGCTGTTACGTTATCATGTTAATATAATATACACCAATGCGAGGTTACCTGAACTCAACGACATGCCCAGCTATTTCAGAGAGCTCATAAGTTCTGCTTTTATTGCTCTTGAATTCTTCCAGAAGTGAGGGCATCAGATTGCTGTCCATCTTTCCAACAAGGTCTGGGTTCCATGACCCAAAAGAACCACCAAAGTTTCTCATGCCTGATCCAAAGCGCATGCTGCGTTCACCATGCCTAAGTGGACTACCAGATGCAACAGGTGAAGAGGGAAGAACAGGACTGGTCAAAGGACTTCCAGCGTAACCAAGGCCAAATCCAAGGTTTCCATAGCAGCCATAGTTCTTCTGTGACTGAAGCAATGGGCTAAGGCTCTGAGGACCAAGTAAATCCATGTACGAATTTCCCAGAAGGCCACTGGCCATGAAAGGATCATCATAGCTGGCCGCAACTTGGGCAGCAAGATACTGAACATATAATGGGTCGATTGGCATCTGAACAGAAGTTGCTGCATTTGGACTTCCCAACCCATTGTAGCCTCGGTAGTTCGAGGCACCAGCTAAATTTTGCCTAGAAGATAAAGACCCTCCTGGGGATCTTGAACCAATTCTTGGGGAAGCAAAACCAGATCCAGCTGATGAATTGTCAGGCGATGTAAAGTTGCCAGCATTCATCTGATTTCTCATCATAGAAGAATTAGCTGAATTTGCAGAATACCCCTCAGACGCCCTAAAATGCCCTTGGTCAGGACGCTTCATGAAAGAGTGCTGCTGATTGCCGTTTGCTTGATCACCATGTCGATCAAAAAGGAACCTATTGGCATTATCAACATCCTGATAGAGCTTAGACTGGTCCATAGTTTGTCCATTACCAGCTCTAGATGATGACAAGTTCATCCCAGATAAAGCAGCGACCAGATCATCAGGCTCACCAACAGCAGATGTACTACGGCGGAAGGAAGATGAACCACCATTGCTCTTTTTATCATAAGCATTGACTTTCACACCAATTGGAGGCAGGCACGGACTAGGGACCCTCCTCACGAGCTCAGGATCTGGGGATGCACTTCTGGATAGTGAGGGTCCTAGAATGGATGCATATGCATGCGATGACAAATCATTGTTCCGCATTTCAGCCAAAGTCTGTTCATTGCTGTCATGCTGCAGGCCAGTCATGGCTCCGGTCTCACGATGCAGAGCATACTGCATTCCAGAAGAATCCAGAAAGTCATTACGATTGTTGTTGGCGCTCTGTCTGTCAATATCACGTTGATTTGACTCCTCCTGCAACATTTACAACAAGTTGTACAAATCTGATAAGCTGTCTTGCACAAATTAATTGGAGAGAAACATAACTGCCCTAAAAGCCACATTAAATTGTTTGCAGTTGAACACGAACGAGTGAAGAATATATTGGGGTGAGCAAGCCATTAAGTTTGGAAGCTTCTTTCTAGTGCCTAATGCAGGTACTGACTCATCCAACATGAATCACAACTTGACCTAGACGTGCTACAGAAAATAGTTGATGGTCTCCAGAGAATAATCATGCAAACGAGATATAGATGCACAGATAGGCATTAGACAAGTGAAACGATGTGAAGCGCTGGACCATAGTTCCCATAATCTAGCAACTTCGGAATGGTTAATTCTAGAACTATTACTGGAGTAGTAACAGTAACAATAACCCTTTCACGCAAATGTTAGCAAAGTAAGAAACACTAGCTGAGAACTATTACCGTCTCCAGCCTTCTGTTCTAACTGCAAGCCGTAACTACACAGCAATCCTATGTATGCTATGCCAAGTTCAGAATTTCAGACGACATTGATAGGTAAGGCGGACCTCGAACCAGTCGATAAATCAAACAGGTGCAAAACCCATGCCTTGTCATATAAACATTATTATATAACATCTAATGTGCAATCAGATTGTACCAAAAATAGTTAGCATGGTGGGAAATGGTGTGCAAATAGTATAGCTTGCAAACAGCCGTCACACAGGTGAAACATTGTGGAGCACTAGACAGTGTTTCAGATGATCCAGTAACATCGGAGTCGTTATCCAGGTACTACTAATGATAACAGTCACAATAACCCGTTTGACCTTGCGCGTGATTGCTAACAACTAACAAGGTAAGAAACAGTAGCTGAGAATCCATAGGTCAACACCATCCAGGGTCCAGACTGAGCCAAGAACTTGCGTATCTCAGTCAACTCCAACGTTTTCAGTCAACTTACACACCCAGTAAGTAGGAGTAGTACTGAAAATCATCAAATGACTAATAATAGTACTGCTGAAAACGAAAGGTAATACAATAAAAATGAGATCTTTTGGGCAGAGCAAGCACCTGGAAGATACTGGAGAAGCTCCGCTGGCGGGGGTGGTCGATGCCGGGCAGGCCGACGAGCCCGTCCCCGGCGCCCGTCGCGGCGCCAGTCCTCCTGCCGTCCCCGATCCCGCCGAGGCCGGAGGCGGAGGTGCGTAGCCTGTGCTGCGCGGAGCGCCAGTCCTCCTTGGAGAGCAGCGGCGGCGGGAGGCGCGGGTTGAGGTGCGCATTGGAGTAGTAGTAGCTCTGGTAGGCCGGGTCGGCCCGGAGCTCGTCGTCCAGCAGCACCTCGCCGCCGCCGCCGGCCGCCATGGCCATGGCGCCCTCGACGGTGGGCGGCGCGGAGCCGCTGCGGAAGAGCTCGAAGTCGCCGCGCTCCCCCTCCTCGCCGCCGCCGCCGCAGATGCCCTCCCCCCCTCCCCGCGTCGCCATCTCCGTCACCATCGGATCGATCACCGCCGCCGCCGCCGCCAGCAACGCCACCGCCTAATTAACCAGAACCCCCTCACAAGATCCCACAAAAACCTTCTTACACACTAAACCCCCGCCATTACAGCACCCTCAAAGTAAAAGCCGCCGTTTTTCAGCAAGATTTCAACCCGTAAACGGCCGGTCCCAGAGCTCGGGAAACAGGTTTTCGCAGCTCGGAGCGGGCGAATCGGGGGCGCACGGTGCAGCAGGAGCTCAGACAACCCGGAGCGGCGCGGATTCGGGAGGGATTCGAGCTCCCCCTCTTGCTACCAATGCAGTGTGTTCTTGCTCGTGGGGAAGAAGCGCAGTGAGAGAGAGAGAGAGAGAAGAGGGAGAAGCAGGCGGCCGTGTTAAGTACAACGGCCGGAGCGATCTGGGCCGTCGGATGGCGGGACGAAGGGTCAAGATGCGCCGCAGGGGTTTGGGCCCTAGGGTTTTGAGGCTGGCGGCTCCGAGTTTGTGGAGGTTTGCTTTGCTGATTTGGGTGAAAATGCCTCGACCTCCTTATCCCTGATGCCATGTGCGTTTTTAGCTGATTTGGGCAATGTGGATTTTGTCAAGGGAGTATCTTCTTCTTTTTATGGGGGTTGATGGACTTTTATTGTGGGCTATTTAGGGATCTTTTCTGGTTTAATATGCGCTTGAATCTTTTTGAATACGCGCGCGGTTTTTAGGTTCTTGAGTTTCAGAAAAGTAGAGAAACCGCGACGAAGGGTTGCTGTGTTAAGTTGGTTGGTTTGATTAAAGGTGATTATTCTTGGCTCGAATCGAAGTGGCACAAACACGGGTGGGTTTCACGGAAGCGATGGCTGATGGCAAACGATGTCGACACTCCTTCTGTTTCAAAATAATTTGGAGGTATCGACTTTGCGGAAACATAACATAAACACAAAAAGGTCTTCCACGCAACTTTAGATTACGTGTGCATCGATCTTCTTTGCAAACATCAAGACCATCACGTTAGTACTAACCATGGGTGCTAGAACGGTACCAGAATGTCATGTAGCAAGAATAGATGTTGTTGCGTTTTTTTCATTCATGTTTGGTTGTTGCGTGTGTTGAACCCTCATTTGTCTTAATTATGAAATAAGATATATACTTTGCCTGGATCCTTGAGACAAAATATGTAGCTTTGGCCATTGCAATCTAAATAGTAATATTTGGCATAAAAAAGATGCTGGTATCGGTGCGATATTTGTAAGTAACTATAGAGGAAATAACCATCGCTTCTCTGAATTAAAAAAATTACTCTTGCTTCGTTCCAAATTTTTTGGTGTGGTTTTAGTCAACCTTGAACCAAAATCATATGCACTATTTCGATCGGGGGAAGGGTATTTGTCACCATATGCAGGGGCGGAGATAGGCCCAGGGACCTGGGCCTTCACACAGAGTGCAAATAAATATTTCCTTACAATTTTGACGATTTATGACCCTGGGCGTGATATAATTCTGGCTACGCCGTATGTTTACATTATGTGTAGAAAAGAAAACTGGTGTGCTAACTCATGTTAGTTATTATTTCCTATCAAGGAAGCCAAGTGTAGGCTAATTAATGTCAGTTTCAGTTTTCAGCAGTTTTGTTTGTTTTTACTTTTTATTGCGAAACAACGCAAATACATAGATACACGTGTACACACGCACTCCTATAAACACACATACGCATATCCTCCCTATAAGGTATGAGTACCTCCGAAAGACTGAACCAACATGTCAAGTATTGAGATTGATGAAATCACCACAGACGTCTCATTGTGGACGGCAATGTTGCCACTGAGGAGCTCCCAATGGTGTGTTGGAACTTATGTACATTTTGAATTGAGTCGACATAGGAACTCATAGTAAACTAGTAATAAAGGGTGTGAATTAATGATCTTTCTTTTTCTTCTATATATCCCACCCAACGAGCTAATGGTGTGGCACCGATCTTGCAAAACCTTGTAGTACTAGCAGTTTATCCATGTTTGTTTTTTATGTGCATGTTGCATCTCTATATTGCAGATTTCCTGGCATACATATAGAGAGAAATGTGGGTAAAGCAGTGAACAGATGTTGTTGCATTCTCTTTGTTTTTTTTTCCCTTGCTCTCCGGTTGCTTGTCCTTAACTTCACTCGATCTCACTTCTCGATGCAAGAAACAAAACAATGCTAAAATCTGAATAATCCCTGGCTGGCTAGCATTAGTTCGTGGTCCAGCCTGAAAAGGAAAACCAATTAGTGATTGAAGTTAAAAAACAATTTTATTTCATGAACGGAGAAGGAGTGTGCTAGGGTTGACGTCCAGGAAGCTCACACACAGCTTAGCTCGCTCGACCGGACACGTGTCGCCCGATCGGAGTAACCTAGCTACAGTCTGAGGGAAGAAGAAGATTGGAATGGAGTACGTGTGATTATTGCGTGCAGGTGCTGTCGACCGGGCGTGCGTGGCACGTGATCCCCGCTTAAGGATACGGATCCAGTTTAAAAATACCCTAGCGATACCGAACTAGGGGCTTTGCTTTCTCTAATTTCCTTTTTTTATTATTACAAATATACCCTACTGTACAATCGAGACATTGTCACGATACTCTGAGCCCAATTTCATGTTAAGAATGCACTGACGGAATGAGATCACATGACACGTGCCCACCCGTCATCTCAAACGGCAGAAAGTGGATTCGAATTTATTTTTAAAAATATAGAAATTTTTGAAATTGAAACCATGGATACATTTTCTCATTCTATATCTTCATATTGTATTTGCTTTTTATTTATTTTTACATTTCTTTAAAAATCATAAAAGGATTTTTATCAAGGTACATTGATTTTGACACATGTCATTTGTTGTTTCCAGGTCAATTTTCGCATGCAAATTTTATCATTAATAACTTTAATGAATCACATGAAAATAAATTTACGAATTCTTTTCTTTTTTTTCCTCATCCCCAGCCGAACAAAGTTTACATTGTAGAATCACCTTCGAAAACAAATTTACACTTCTGAAGAAGTTAGGCTCTTCTTCCATCAGAAATGACCTGAGAAATGCAACATTCTCCAAAGCCACATTGCAACATTCTCCAAAGCCACATGGACACATAAACTTCACAACGACCAAACCTCCTCACGGCAATGTGTACGTCTCGACTGTATCGAGTATAAATACGAGCGAGAAAAAAAACCCAGGTATTCAGCAGCACTCCGTTCCCCTCCTCTCCCTGTACATACTACAGCCTAAAGAACAAAACGCCAGCCGCTATCTTTCGAGTACGCTCTCCGGCAGCAGCAAGAGCCTGTCGGAGTCCTGCTTGCTCTGCACGGACTGCGCCGGAGTGGTCCGGCGCGACTGCCGCTTGGTCGCCACGATCACCTCCTCCGCCCCAGGGTCATCGGCGACGTAGAACTTGTCCACCTCGTCGCTCTTGAACACCGGGTGCAGGTACGAGTCGGCCAGGTATGCCTTCAGGTCGAAGTTGGGCTCCCTCGCGCGTTCCAGGATGTCCTTCCTCATTGCCTCCTGCACAGGCCAGAAACAGCAACCGTCAATCAAGACTTCCAGAAACGACCCACTGTCTGCTAATCACATCTGTCATAATGCTCACGCGAGGCGTTACCTGTAGCGGGTTCCTCACGAACGCAGGTTCAAACCGATTCTTGCAGTACTTGTGAAACCAGATGGTCAGTACAGGGAGAACGAGGAGAGACGGTGTCGCCTCCGCCAAACCTTTCGTACTTAGTAGCCCCAGGAGAAGCAGCTGTGACACGATCAAGGCAATGATGATGCGTAGATGCACGTTAGGCCAGAACTGCGCACCGCTCTCGTAGCGTTGGTTGTACACGTTTATGATCTGCCACATTTAGGAAGGATGAAGTATAAGTAAACCTAACATTATGCTAACATGGTCGCATCGATTATTTTCGGTAGCCATTTTTCTGAGGCAACAGAGCTCATCCAAGAGGGGTTTGTAAGATTCGATGATAAATGAAAAAAAAATGCAGTGTGCATTGATATTTACCTGGTGTCGATAGACAACATATGCCAAAGCAAAGAACACCAATATGAAAGGCAGCAAGAGCGGTGTCACCGTGGCATACACGAGGCCAAGCAAGAAGTATAGCTGTATTCTAGGCTCAGACCAGTAAAAGCAGATGCTGCCAGGATCCATTGCCTCTTCTCTGTCCTTCTCCGTCCTTACCAAGAACCAGTTCTTCAAATGGTACAATACAAACGCCCTGATCCTCGTTATTTCAAGAGCTACACCACTCCAACCATCAACCATCACGTATGTTATGAAAAATGTCGCCTTCATTGGTACGGCTTGGCCGAAGATCCTTGGTATGCTGCAAAAGAAGCAGTTTAGACAGACTTGAAACCGCAATCACCATTCGATATAAGAAAGTGAAGAAGTGGATTTTCAGATGCATGGTAAAAAACTGGACTGACTCAGTCCACAATAACAAACACAAATATATGATTTTTCTACTCAAGTGTATATAAATGGCAGATGTGACTTTGCTGGACATACTCATTGGCTGACTGATGGAGGTAGGTCTTAAGTTGCTCCAAAGCAGATCCTGTAAGGACGCTTCCCAAAAATACGTTGAAGAACAGGAATATAAAATACTTGGATGCAGTTCTTCGGTCTAGTGATGACTGTGATATCAATCCTTCAAACTGCGACATGAACATCAGTATAGTCGGAAGCACAATGAGGAAGATCTTCAAAGCAATTCCAGGAAGAAACCCTTGGATGAATGATTTAATGGAAGGTCTGGATAATAGTTGACAAACAGAAATCAGGAGATGAAAAAAAAATACAATACAAACTGTCATAATAATTGTACAGGTATGATGTTATGAGAATGCATGAAACTGTGCGATTTTTTTTTGGAACATGGACTTACGTTTCAATTAACGGTTTTAGAAATGGCAGTGCCTTCTCTATGCCTTCAATATTTGCAAGAGCCTGCACAAACCCTATTGGAATGATATAAAAGAAGTTGAGGAAGAAGAAGGCCACCGCAATTATCAGCCTCCTAACTGTGAGGGATACAAATGGAATAGAGAGATTATTCCAGTAAACATCACGAGGTTCTGGAGCCCATTCAGTCAGCCAGGTAGTTGGGTTGCTGGTTTGTTGTGTCTGAGCACAAACAGCTGCACCCCACCGTGAACGAAACGAAACAAAGGCTGCTGGCATAATTGACTTGGGATCCTTCATAACCTTTTTCCGCTCTTCAGCTTCCTGCATATCATCGCAAATTAGTCTATAGTATTCTGACAGTTAACTGTAAACAAACTATAATGCAGAATACACAATCTAACACTTAACAAGATCAAACAAGGGACAACAAGTCAACAATACATACAGTTAGGGTGGCAACATGCTACATGAATATTACAAGGGTTATATGAATATAAATGTTGTAACTTACTTCATTTCCTATCTTCTCGATCTCTGTTTTGCAGTAATCAATAGCATCCACTTCAGAACCAAAACATCCAAGCCAGCCAGTCTGTTAATAAGTCCAGAGAAGGCAACAAATTTTAAGAAAAAGGATCCTCAGATAATGTTCTGGTTTAAATTGATAATAAACAGTAAGACCATATGAAAGGAGAGAAATGGGTGGCTAACTGGTTTTGTAGACTAACCTTGGTTGTCGGCCTTATCGATTTTCGCTCAAACTTGAGTTGGTAGTAATCAAGCCAATTCCGCATTTTCTTCTTCTTTTCGACCAGATCAGCAAGCTTATTTGCATTGTAAACTACCTACAGATTAAAAATCCATACATATTATTCCCCCAAATAAAACATCTAAACACGGACTTCGCAAGAAAGTAAATTTCCAAATGTTAGGCTAAAATACAAGTAGTTCAAGGAAGAGCAATGAAGTGCATAAACAATAAACTGATGCATTCATGTAGGGGTGTGCAAATCTTAAACCGGTGGAAACCATGTCAAACCGGAAGGTGCATGCAGTTCATTTCTTTTCAGAAAGTTAATTTCCACCACCACTTAAGTACAAAAATTGAATAGCTGAAACAAGTTAAACCGGCAAACCATTTTTGCACACCCCTACATTCATGTCATGCTTATACATGTTAGAACCCGGGACTAGTCACTTCCACTTAACATTTGGATTATAATGAAATTAAAACGGCCAAGAGATCATAAGTAGATCTTTCTTCTACTTGACAACGCAAGAAATATCCAATGCTCTGTGCAATATTTTATAACTTAAATTGATACAAAAAGTACTGTTGATTAAAAATTTGCGCTCTCCAACATGTAAAAAATAGTTGCTCTAGTTCATAGATATCTAGTCCACCCCTACATTCATGTCATGCTTATGCATATTAGAACCCGGCACTAGTCACTTCCACTTAACATTTGGATTATAATGAAATTAAAACGGCCAAGAGAACATAAGTAGATCTTTCTTCTACTTGAAAACGCAAGCAATTAACATCCAATGCTCTGTGCAATATTTTATAACTTAAATTGATACAAAAGTATTGTTGTATTAAAAATTTGCGCTCTCCAACATGTAAAAAATAGTTGCTCTAGTTCCATAGATATCATCCATAGTGAGCAGAGGACTATGGAAATAGGAAATTAACAAGTACTTACATAAGTCAACTGGAAAATCAGATACTACACTAGACTGATAACCTCTTGGAAGTAAAAGATTACCTGGTGTTTCAGATAATGATCTGGATGATTGACAAGGAAGAAATGTTCCACGAGCTCACTAACTGATTCATCAGGATCTGGTGGTATATTCCGCACAAGAACCTACAAAAAAAATTACTAATTCAATAAAAAAAACTAGCTAAATGCTTGTGTATTTACAGAAGATAATTCGTTGTTCTATGGTATTATTAATTATTTAAACGCCTGTGCCACCATACCCAGAGTTTGTGCACAATGAAAAAAAAATCTAAAATATAAATCAATTGATCAACCAAATATCATCCATATAATGGATGGCAAGTATGGTAATTTATAGTAACTTAAGAGGTGGACGGACCACCACCAAGATCATTACAAGAGTAAATGAAAATCACATAACCATTGATCTAGGAAGATCATTCTACTGAACTCATTCCCATATGTTCCCGAAAAGGGGTCAAACCAAGCTGTTCATGTACAGTCACAAAGATGACACCTAGAAGGTTCAAAAAATGTTTATGCCAGAATGTGCAATTTGATTGTGAAACAATAGGAAGATCTAAATATATATAATATTTGTACATGATAACAGAAAGTTTCAAGTGTGCAATCATTTTATTTTCACACTTTTGCCAGTCTAGCAAACCTTTCGACTAGTCTAGGCTGATAAAACATGTATTGAACAATTTGATCTACTAATGGGAACAGAATAAGCGAAGTTGAACATGATCATACAGTGAACTGATCCGGTCGTCGTTTCTCAGAAGCAAGAAATGCTAGCCTCATGGTTGCGACAATTTCATACTCCTTGAAAAGCACATAGCAGGTCCAAAATGTAAAAGCATACATCATAACCACGTGAGCTACGAACCTGCAGAAAACATTCGAAGTGTGAGCACCGTGGACATATAATTTGTACGAACCTCAAATAAATAAGGGGGAAGATTTATGTTGCATGGCTGATATACAACAACATGATTTTGAGAAGAACTGCCTATGATTAAATTTTACCAGCAACTGCTAAATGCCAAGGGTGGTGCCCACCTAATAAACACAAATGATACTACAGCTGTAGAAGTGATCAAGTGAATGTATCTACTGCGTGCAGTACTTGAACTTCAAGAAAGTTGTCTGTAGTTTAAAAAATTACATTGCACTGAAAAGACTTTAACTACAACCAATTATAAACAACGCTTATAAACGGATGCATATACATGTTTTATTTGTGGCGAGCTTGTGCTGCTACTGAATATGAACAACTTCTATTATACAGATCAGCTGACCATTTCCGTAAGCACCATACACCATTGATAAAATAATAATTAATGCAGGTATATAGCTTGTTGCTCACCTCTTAGATCCATATGGTATGTTGGATATTGAAAGTTTGTCAATATCACTATGGACTACCTGCGAACCTTGTAGTGTGTCATTGGTCCAGTTCACAGGGACCAGAACAGCAAAAGCAAGAATTGTAATTGGAACAAATATCTTGAGCCTGTAATGATTAGTTAAAAGTTTATAAACATACAGGCATCAGAAGATTGGGTCACTTGGTATGAAGGATGTTAATCATAAACGAACAAAAGAACTGTACACATAGGCCCATCTAATGTTCCACATACAGTGCTAAGCAATCATAAGGAAAAACAATGACACTGAAAGTCTGAAACATGTTTTGCATAGTAGAATGTGCCTGCTTCACTCAAGCAAAAGAATTGGTTGAAAAAGCATATCCAAAAGAAAGAACTTCAAATTCAAATAATAATGCGCGAACACATTCTTAGAGTTGAAGCACAGGGAACAGGAAGCCTGTACAAATAACTACTTTTTGTGATCATCCCCGTTTAATTCACCTAGAGACTGAGTAATCAAAAGGTTCATTGGCACTAAAGACCCGCAACATCAAACACTTAATCATCAACATAGTAATAAATGCTATAGGAGAAGAGCTTGCAGTGCCATATACATCAGCACCATTGCTTGGATAATAACATGATCAAGGGACACTAGAGATGGTTTTCATACTGTTCCAAAAGAATGATTGATAACTGAGGTCCTACAAGACAAGGACAGGCAGTTGCAAATAGGCAAGAACATAAAGCTGCTGCAAACGTACCCTGTGCGGTATATACGTAGATAGATAACCGAATCAAGGCCTGCATGCTCGATCAACTCTTCCTCGGGCATGTGGAGAGCCGCAGGCATCCAACTTAAGAATTTCAAGTAGGACCTCAGATTCAGGTTGACGTACTTGGTCACAGCCGCACCGGCGGAAGACGGGCTGTCTCGCATGCCTTTGAGGTACCATTTCGGGAAGTAGACCCTGTCATTGATGGGCTGCATCCGTAGAAAAGCAAACGCCAGCAAGAAGGCAACGGCGGTCACTATGTTGAAAGCCGCCGCGACGCATATGTCATAGACTGTAGCCATGGCTGTCCTTCAGATAACTTGACAAGAGAACAAAAGCCTGCACAAGTCAATCATATACGATGTAAGAACCGACTGTAAGATATAGGGTGCAAGAACATCACACATATAATGCCATGGAAGCGCATCCTAAAGATTGGTCCCCAAATTTAGTTGGCATATGCATTCATGAGGAACTCAATCGTACGTCCGGATTAACTGATTGCGGGCTCACTTGTGCAATAATTTGGTACCAAAACCTACGACATCACCGGCCCGGCCAGCTATTGTTGATAAACAGAAAGGTGTTTATGGAATGCAGCTTTCGTAAGCAGTAAGCAAAGAAGAAGAAGCAGAGCAGCGAGTGGCAACAATAGTATGAACGTTGGTAGCTAGTGGTGCACGGAAAGGAACTGGTAACCGAATCGAAAGCGCTGTATCAAAATAGCACCCAAGCGTCCCGTGGCTGGCTGGCAAGGTGCTTGAGGGGACAGTCTGAACTAAAGCTGATGGCTTCGCATAACCGTGCCGATCGTCGATCGTCTCTCCTCCACAGGGAGAGCTATCACGCAGCCTATCTTCCGGAAGCATCGGAGTGCACGATCTGGACCTCCGAAAGCGAAGTTTTTTTTTCCGCCGTGGCCGACGTGCATGACAGGAACGGTGTAAACGAATAATTAAACATGCGTAACAGCAGAGCGTCTATTCTCATGCATCGATCGACGGATTATAGTAAAAAATACTTTGCGTGGTAGTGGAGTACACCCGCACGCACACACACACGAAAGATCGGATTTTTGTTTCTTTCCCCCGTTTCTCCTCCCAATTATACTTGAAGAGGATGGAGATACGCAGGAAAGGAAGAAAATCATGGGAGACAGCAACGTCGCTTTTAGCAACTACCACCACTTGGGGCAAGAATCAAGGAGCCCTTTTTTTCCTTCCAATAATGCGGAATTAAGGATGAATTTGCGATCGCCGTCTCTGGCGGACAATCCGACGAACAGTTGGGCGGCAAGAGGGGACAGCTCTCCCATCCCGAAAGGGGGAGGGGAAACCAAAAGGGATAGTCTCACGACGTCAGGGATCGAAGAGAATCCGGCCACAGCCAGCACAGATCGGGCCAAGAAACAAACTTGCAGTGGAGCGGAGATAAACAATCGGCGGCGCAAGAACTAGAGGGAGGAACAGAGATGGATCGTCACCTGGGCCGGGCGGAGAGGATGAAGACGGCGGCGGCGGCGCACTGTTCCTGGGTTGCTGCCCGTATGGGGGCGAATAAAAGCTGGGGCAGTAGGGGCGGCGGTAGCTTGCCTCCGCCGTACCCCTAGGGATAATCCTACCACTCTGCTTCCTTCCTTGCTCCCGATGCCAAGTGTGGGCTGGACCTGGACGCCGATGCTGTTGTAGTACCACGAATCGGAGAAGGGGATAAAAAAGGGAGCGGGGGAGGAGGCGGTGGGCGGCGGCGGCGGACGGCAACGGTCACCTGGCACCAGTACTTGTAGGGCTACCGGAGGGAACGGGAGGACACGGTTTGGCCGCGGGACGTGGGCAGACACGTGGAGGGCGGGCGTACCACACAAGATACGGTACATGCACCAGCCGACCACCTTGTACATTCGAAATACTCCTTTTTTTATATATACATTCGAAATACTCCTACTCCATAAGAGGAGTATAAAAATATGTGCATACTTTTACTTTTACGGCCACCACCGTTGTTCAAAGAAAACAAATTTGTTCTGTTCTACTGTACTTATTTGTTTTCTCCGGAAATGAGAGAGCTTTATTGACTTTATAGGCGCAGATGGTTGAATTTTTTTAAACAGAACACAAACGTCGTTGTTATTAAATATCGTAAATCCTTTTACCCGTTGAGATGGTTGATTATATATTGTTCGATTTTATCCCTTGGATGTCGGTTGTTTATCCACGTAATGTCCGCCCCGTGAGCCGAACATCTCCCCTCCTCCCTTATGAACACGAACAAGTTATATCGTCGTGAAGAATAGGCAAATGTCACTCTTAATGGATAGGGATGCGGTAACTTTACTACACAAAGTCTCACCATGATTTTACCTAGGTGAGAGCCATCGGATTACGATCTAACAGACATGATTGGTCTAAATTATGATCTCAAAATTAAAATTGTTCAACCAAATTCGAAAAAATTAGAATTATAACCACCGGACACGTACACACCTTTAATATACTACACTCTTTTCACTATGGCATCGCGAGGAGGCAAAAGTCACAGTTTTACTACAGTATTTTATTAGACTTATGGACGTATATATGGACTTTGCACTGCCGCAAATATTGACAAAAAAAAGCATGGCCATTTCAAAGCAAAATATAAATAAATAAAAAGGCCTAACAAATCCAAGTGTGGCAGCGTGAGTGGTCCACTATACACCTATAAATATGTTTCTTTTTCTCCATGCTCTCTCTATCCCAGCTATTGGCCAAATTTGATTTTCAAATTTTACATTGCACTAGCTGTAAATGGGTGGCGTGTCTGTTAGTACTCCTATATGCGATTGCCAATCCCTTCAACATAACAGCACTCAGCACGCCTCCATCCAGCCTTCAAGTATTCTAATTTAGACAGTTAGCTAGGCTCACTCTTGTCGACGACGTCTCGATAGTTTACAACGGTGGCCGAATTTGAATGTTGCGTTCCTTATAGGAAAAATTATTAAATACAGCCGACACGATCACATGAGTCGTGATCAGGGCAGACACGCACGCCAACGGTAGGCACGCCATTGTACGGACGTCTCTCTCTCTCGCTGCCAATCCTAGTCACTCGTCAACGCACGTGAGCCATATTTTACAGGAAATTGTGAGCCCGAACGATGCTAACGGGGGTCCTTGTAGTTGTAGAGCGCGACGTTGATAGGTTCCTAATCTAATGGGGGGTCGTCGCACTTCTCCGGCGTGAGCTCCCGTTAGAAATGGCTGATGGCGGCATGACGGAAATCACGCTCACCTGCTGTTCAGTGGGTTCGGCACGGGGCGTGACGGAGAGCAGTCACCTGTTCGGGGGTTCATGTCCGACAGACGTTGGGTACATGTTGCTGCGCACGTGTTTCTCAAAAAAAAGAAACCATTTGTCGTTGTTCCGCCAGCTGTCACCCATATGTGTCACTTCAGCAGCTATTGTTGCTCGGTTGCCCCGCTAAAAGTAAAAACATGTTGAAGAATGAGCACCCGGGCAACATCATTCGAGGGGGGGGGGGGGGGGATTTGATTATTTTTGCCCCGTTTTACATAGTACTTGATGTCTTATACATGCGAATCCCGCTTACATATAAACCTGAATCATAGTACATGGCCTCCAAATTATTCCATTATACTCATGCAATTAGCACGCGAATAGGTTCTTATTACATTATGATCTAGCCATCTCAAACTTGGCAAAGCCAAGAAGAGAGCAAGCTGCATACATACATGTACGCTGGCCGACAAGCTTGCTAGCCGATCCTGGGGACCTCGGCAACGGTGTCGACAAAGAGGCGGACATGGTCGGTCCGATAGTCCATGGTCACAATCGACCCCGCCGGCACAACCACGATTTTCGCCTCCGGCATGGCCTTCAAGATCACCTTCTTCGCCTCTTTGACGGATTTCCCTACCAGTTCCGGCCACTCCGTCTTCTCCTTGCAGCTACCATCAGTGGCAGCGGTGGATCCTTCGGCCATGATGCTCTTTCCGGATCTCGCCTCCATCAGTGAAATCTTAGATCAATACTAACGATGAAATTTTCAAAAAGAATCACCTGGAAAATCTGTTAGTAATGAAACAGAAGATCAGGCGCAACAGGCACACTAACCTGGTAATGTGTGAGAAGTTGGACCAACTCGTCCGTGACTTTGAGAAGATGTTGAGCTCGTATCAACATCTTAGCGTGTATTTATAGACAATCAAGCTGCAGAGTTACTTACTGCGCACACAAAGTTAGGTGTAATCCATGCTGCTTCATCACAAGCAAAGTGGCAATGTGGACAGAAGATATCTCAGTTGTCATTTAGTTAACCCTACGTGCCTACACATCACCGGATAAAGTAATGCTTATCTTGCTAGATAAAGATGGTAAGGGTGGGAATGCGGTGTTTTGAGTGAGAGGACTAGATACTCCTATTAAGGAAAATAAAAATTTAAACATCGTAAATTTCAAAGAAAATCTATAAAAAAATCGGATGTACACCGAAATCTATAAAAAATAATCGTGACTTGTGGAAGGAAGTTAAAATTCGGTGATTCCAAATGAGTTGTAAGTTTTTCATCCAATATTTTTCTGTCCCTTTAACAAAGGCCACAAGAGAATGTCCTTTTTCATGAAATTGTATGTGCAAGCATAAAATGTTGGCACAGACTTGTAAGTTGTCATCCCCGTTATGAACATCCATTGGAACGCAGAAAGATAAATTAGCTAGCTTTTATGCTTTTCTCTTCAAAGAAAATACGTTCTGAAATGATAAAAACTTCAACCTAAAATTCAGCAAAACAAGACTATACATGTCTAACAGCTAGAAATTCTCATTAGTACAGAACACTTTAGCAGCCATTGTTGGCCGGCTGCCCGCTAAAAGTAGAAACCTGTTGAAGAATGAGCACCCGGGCAACATCATTCGAGAGGGGGGACTTTTTTTTTTGCCCCGTTTTGCATAATACTTGATGGCTTATACATGCGAATCCCGCTTACATATAAACCTGAATCATAGTACATGCCCTCCAAAGTATTCCACTATACTCATGCAATTAGCACGCGGATAGGTTCTTATTATGCGATGAACTAGCTATCTCAACCTTGGCACAGCCAAGAAGAGAGCAAGCTGTGTATGCTGGCCGACAAGCTTGCTAGCCGATCCTGGGGACCTCGGCAACGGTGTCGACAAAGAGGCGGACACGGTCGGTCCGATAGTCCATGGTCACAATTGACCCCACCGGCACAACCACGATTTTCGCCTCCGGCATGGCCTTCAAGATCACCTTCTTCGCCTCTTTGACGGATTTCCCTACCAGTTCCGGCCACTCCGTCTTCTCCTTGCAGCTATCATCAGTGGCAGCGGTGCTTCCTTCAGCCTCATTGTACTTCTCGGAGTTCATCTTTCTTAATTAACTCCTAGATCGAATAAATAACTGAAATTGTGAAATAAATCACCTAGAAAATCTGGTAATGAAATAGAGGATCAAGCAGAGACACTAACCTGGCAATGAAACAGTAGATGGACCGAATTCGTCTATGACCGTGAGAGGATGTAGAGCTCATATCATGAGCTTAATGTGTATTTATAGTTTTATACATAGGCAATCAAGTTGTGGATTACTTAATGTGCACACAAAGTAAGCCAGTGGTGTAATCCATGCTAGCTTCACATGGAAGGTGGCAATGTGTACAGAAGATGCCACATTTGGCATTAGCTAGTATGACGTGCCTACACATCACCAGATAGAGTGATGCTTATCTATCTCAAGCAGAAACGGGTGGAAAAAAATCAGAATTCTGACATGGAACTGGAAGTTGTAAGGGAATCTCCAGTCGTTGCGCCCCAGGGCCTAAAACGCCGGATTTTTGCGCCCAAAACGGCGCGAAACGGCGCTAAACTGTAACCTGGGGGCACGGTTTCCAGTCGTGTCTAGCCCAAGTTTTGACCCATGTGATTCAAAAAAAAAAATGGCGAGCAGGAAAGAGGCGAATTTTATTTAAAGACAGGGCGATTTCATTCAAACTCGTCAATTACAGAGATTTAAAAGTAGACATAAAACTAAACTAGTCGAGCAGGCCAAGCCTTGCGGCGATCGCCTGGCTGTAGTCGGGGTCGCCGCCGTCGTCGTCCTTGCGCTGGCTGTTCGGGGCTGCGCCGGCGTCGTTGCCCCCCAGCTCGGGCCTGCACCGTCGTCGTCGCGGTACCACCTGCTCTGCTGCAGGGCCCGCTGGACCGGCTCCTCTTCATCGTCCTCCTCGCTATCGGGGTCGAGGATGACGTACGGGACCAGCGCGGGGGCGGGGGGAGGAATGCGGCCGCGGCGGCGCGAGCGCGGTTCTGCTCCACCTCGGCGAGGAGTTGATGCTGGCGCTCCAGCTCTTGCTCCGTGTACTCGCCGAGACTCCATTCCTCAGTGAACACCGGGTCCACCGGCTGCACGGTGTTGAAGGAGGCTTCTTGGGCCTCCTTCATGCCGGGCCACTCTTCCTCATGCTCCTCTTCTGGCTCCGGCTTGGGCTCGCGCTTCGGCTTAGCGAGGCGCCGGAGCAGGGAACGCGGGGAGATGCCGGCCGGCGCGTCGCGGGGGTGCGGGGTTCGCCGATGCAGAGGGCCCCGCTGCGAGGCGCAGGGCGTCCAGAGTTCAAGAGGGGAGGGGTGAGCGAGGCGTATCGCGTTCCCACCAGCGGAGGAGAGAGAGCGATGCGTATCTTGTTCCCGCCAGCGGCGACGCGGTCGCGGCGCCGGAGGAGGAGGAGGAGGAGGAGACCGCGCCCATCCGTCGCGGCATCGACGAGCGCGGCAGCATCGTCAGACGGGGCTCGTTGTCGCACTCGATGTAGTCCAGCACCCATGGGAGGGTGTGGTGCTCGCCGCCCCACCAGCTTGCGCTCGGTGGAGTTGCAGCGGCCCTCCACGGGGCCGTTGTTGCCGCGGTCGGCGACGTCCTCGTCGTCGCGGCGGTGGAAATACTCCGACCAGAACCTGTTGTTGCCGTCCGCTCTCCAGCGGCGCTCCGAGGCCTGCTGCGGTGTCAGGCTCGCGTGAACTTCGGCAATCGCCGCCCTGAGCTGCTCGCCGGCAGGGACATGGGGCACGGGGATGCCTCCCGCGCTAAGTTGCCACCCCCCTGCCCGGCGAAGACGCTGGGGACGCGCATGTCCGGCGGGCACGGGTATCCCGCGTTGTACAACGCCCATGCCTTCTCCTTGTGGAGGCATGGCGGCGGCCCCAGGTGTTCGCGTCGGCGGCGTCAACAGGGTTGTAGGCCATGCCTAGGCTAGGTCACGACGGTGGAGGAGAGAGAGGAGTGTGAGGCAGAAGCGGCGAGAGTGGAATGGCGAGTGGCGGCGAGGCTCGTGGGGTTTTATAGCGCCGCGTGGCCAGGCGAAGGGGCGAAGCGGTGTCATTACTGTGCGTCGCGTGAACACGCCATGCCATTAACTCCGGCAGCCTTTGACTGGGGGAGCGCACTAGCCGTCCGCCACGCCATTACTCCGACAATCTTTGACCGACGCGAGAGCCGAGAAGACGAGCACGGGCGGTTTCTGTTCGCGCCATTTTCTCCCGCGTCACTGACAGCGCTGGCCCGCGTCGCCTTTCCCGCCATTTCTCCCCCAGGCCGAACCCAGCCCACTGGGTTTTCAGCCGAAACGGCGTTAACTGGGCTTCTGGGGGGCCGACTGGTGGAAAAACAGCATTTTTTTTTGCTTCCGCCAGCGCCAAAAAGCCCTCCTGGGGCGCGGGGGGCAATTGGAGATGCCCTAATGTAACAACATACTCCCTCCATTTTTTAATACATGTTTTAGGTGTTATATATGTTGCCTAGATGCATATTAAAATGAGTGATCATATAAACTAAAATGTGTCTAGATATATTTGTGTACATATGAATGTAAACAATGGCTAAAATATCTTATATTTAAAAAACGGAGGGATCATTTCTCTAACATTAATATGAACATCATCAACTGCTCGAGCTTTTCCCTTCAAAGAAATCCAAGAGCTGATACTCCAAATCCTCGGGGCTGTACTTTACATACTTCGTGAAACTCTTTAACCCCTCTAGCTGGTCTCGGTACCTTCCAACAAACAAACGGTATGCTGGAATGAGCTTCTCTGAGATGGAAATCCGCAACTGCTCTCTGAGCCGAGGATGCACAACGTTCCATGCAGTTTGTGTCTTGTATAACTCCCCGTAGGCAAAGTTAAAATTTGTGAACTTTTCCTTCAGTCCACCCTTAATTGCACGCTTACCCGCTGTCTGTGGCAAACCATCATTATCATCCCTCAGACAAGCTAAAACCCTAGTCCATGAGGCTCGGAAATACCTTTTGGAGTACCTCCTTATCTGACCATGACGCTCACGGATCCAGTTGTCCCCAAGCCAAGTCTTCAGTTCTGAACCCATCACTTTCTCCACAATGTACGCAAGATTGTTCATCACAAAAATGGTCTGCAGTGCCTCATCAGCATAAAGAATCGATATATCCTCAATCTTGTCCACAAGAAGTGTGATCAGTACCAGCACACAGTGTCCAAAAGGAGTCATATCCTCGTTTTCCACCTTAGTCTCACAGCCATCAAGAAGACTATTCAGAGAGCTGCTGTATCCTGCAAGCAGTCGTGCATAGTTCATGATGTACCGTGTCATTGGGTGGATCTCGCCTCCTTGCATTGGTCTGCGAGATGTTTCCCTATGTATCAAGTTGGTAAACTCAACAAGTGTGCCGCGAACTGCATCCCCTAGCCTCAGAAGTGTTCGCTCTGCCTCTTCCTTGACAAAATCCCTTCCCTCACCTGAGAACAAGGCCACAAGCTCTGGCAGCATCTCAGCTAGTGCTTCATACATATCAAGAACACGGAACAGCTTCTCGGGCGATCTCTTCTCAATCGCAATGTTAGCAAAGCTGAGCAGCTGCAGGACGCAGACCTTGCCTGCCTCGGTAAAGCATTCTTCCTCAGCGTAGGCATCGGCTGCGAAGATCTGGCTACATATGTGGCGCTCCTCGGCAAGAAGGCCCTGGACAACTACCATGAGTGCCTGGATCCAATTCTTCATCTTGTTGTTGAGGACAGACCATTCCACGCTCTGCACCTCCTCCAGGCTCATCTTGTCCATCCCAAGAATGGCAAGGCACTCCATAAGTGTGTCCTGACGCTCCTTGATGTAGACCTGGCAAAGCTTCGGCGCATGGCCAGCACGCAGCATCACGTCCGCGATGTCCTTGAGAGTGCTGATGGTGTACGGAAAAACGAGGTAAGCCATGCTATGCATGACATCAGCAATGCCCTTGAAGGAACTGATGCTGTCTGGAGAAATGAAGCAAGACGACATCTCGCCTTCGGAGACCGAACTCCAGGTGCCCCAATCGGCAGACTCATCTCCTTCAGTACCATTGTTGACTGAGGATGCAGAACTGAAGGTTGATATCATAGGCGAGAGCCAGGGGAGGAGGGAGGCGTTCAGGTCCTCCGCGATGAGCGACGCCGGTCCACGGGTCAGCAGCTGGCGGAACTCCTCCTCCAGCCGCGCCATCGCGATCTGCAGCGCCGCCTCCACACGTGCCCCAGCCACGCCCACAAGGCAGGTGGCTGCGGCCAGGTACTCCTCGCCATCCTCTGGCGACTTGAACACAAGCCTGATCCCTGCCGCCGGCGAGTCCCACTGCTCCAACACCCGCACCGCCTCCTCCACCGCGGTCTCCCTCTCTCCGTCCTGCTCGTCCTCCTCTGGAACATGATGGACTAATAAAAACAGATGGCGGTCAAGACATTTAACAGCAAACTGGGTTGATGAGACGAACGGCCAAATGACAGGGAAAGAAAAGATTTACATGTATTTTGCAGATGTGAGATGGATTCCAGTGATGTATAAGTCCTGCTGACAAGCCATGTATTGACATCTCATCAAAACAGGGTCAAAATCAGAGGAGGGAATTTTAATGCACAAATAAAATGTAAATTTCACAGCACCTTGTATGAGTTTGTTTCTTGGCATCTTCTTCCAAGTTATTTTCTTGAATTGCATGTCCATCTAAACTTTCCCCAGCGGCCATGCATTGTTTTTCGGAAGTCTGTTTCCATGTTTCTTTTCGAACCTCGACATTCTTCTCGGCATCACCACAAACATTCCAATCCACCCATTTTACATTGAGGATGGGGGTGCTAGGATGCTTGCCAATGGCATCAATCAACACACACTGTACAGACCTTCTCTCACATTTATCAGCACCAGCACCTCCAATTTTTGTGGAGATCTCGATGAGGCCAGTCAGGCGCTCGAACCCAGCAGCTATCAAGCTATTTTTCTCCATTCTGTTAGCATTGAAACCTATCTTGAGAATTTGGAGATTAGGCATTGCTCCATCTGAAAAAGCTATGCATGGTGCAGCACACACAAACTTGAAGTATTTAAGAACCAGGAATCCCTCATTATTAAACATGATTCTTCTCATGGGGGAGGTCAAGACAAACAAGGAGAGAGCGGTAAGGGAAGGCAATGCTTTGAGAATAGAAAAATCTTCACTTGACACCTGCCTCAGTGCGATCTTTAAAATACAAAGCTTGGTAAGCTCGTTAGTCCACTCAGGCAGGCTGGAGAAAATGCAGCAGCGCCGCGACAACTCTAATCTCTGAAGAAGGGCTTGAGAAAGGGGCTCGATGGTGAAGCCAGGCCAACAAATGATCATGCTTGATGCACTAGTATCATGCTCATTAGTTAGAAGAGAGGAGACTGCAGGTACCAGAGTTATACATTTTAGATTGCTTAGTTTCCGAATTATCAAGCCCAGGCATTCCAAGTTTTTTTTCAGGTTACCAGGGGGTAATGTGGAATTTCTCGCAAAATAATAAATAGATAAAGAAGGGTTGAATGTGGAACATGTGAGACGAAGATCCTGGAGATTGGTCAGCTCACCAAGGCTCATAACATTTTCTGTTGAGATCTTGCTGAGATCGACAACTCCCAGAGCGCGAAGAGATGTCATGCGGCCAAAACCAGTGGGCAGATGAGCCCCACTGGGAAAGCTGAGATAGAACAAGCCTGGCAGATCGACAATATCTGATGGAACTGATGTTACTTCGGCATCAATTTCCCATGCCACCAAATCTTTCAGACGTTCCATCTGGGTTGGAAGCTCCACACTACAGTGACACGCATCAAGACGAAAATATCTCAGCCGGAAGAGTTCCGAAATTGCAGTGAGGTTATAACTCAGCTCATCAGGTTCAGTGAGGTTGTCAGTCAAGTCACCAGGTTCAGTGAGGTTGTCACTCTGGTCATCAGGACCAGACAATAACTTTAGGATGAGAACCTGAAGAAACCGGAACTCAACAATCGAAGGCATGCACTTGAGCAATCCAGAAAAGGCCAGTGATCGAACTTTTGACAGTCTCATACTCGCCGGCGATG
Organism: Poa annua; assembly: GCA_026929855.1. NCBI lineage: Eukaryota > Viridiplantae > Streptophyta > Magnoliopsida > Poales > Poaceae > Poa > Poa annua. Next base: position 1,413,255 of record CM049431.1, on the reverse strand, counting down.
GCAGTGTGGCATCTTCAACATTGCCGAAGTGGAGGGCAAGCCGACGAACCTTGTCAGCAAGTCTTATATTGGTCTGTGAATGATCTATTGCAACACTGAAATTCTCCTCTATTGATTTATATCTAATAAAGTGAAGTACTATGTGATGCACTTTACATGATAGGATTTCATTATTGCAGTTGATATCCACAGGTTGGATCATTCCCCTGTTAACAAGCTCATCAAAATAGCTCTGTGCAACTTCCTTTCCATCGTTCTCTTTCATTGCGCTGACGAAACCTTCAGCTATCCACTGCTTCACCAAATCATCCTTCCAGATTACGCAGTCCTCTTCATACAGGCACAGATATAGCATACATGCTTTCAAACCGTGAGGAAGATTGTCATAGCCAATGTTGATAACTTGTTTTATCCCTTCCAAAGTAGCATTTGTACTTGGATGAGAACTCAGTGAATTCTTTATGCAATTCCATTGCTCAATGCTGCTGGCTGGCTGACGTGCCAAGAGACTGGCCAATATATTAATTGCTAGTGGCAAGCCACCACTTATTTTTATAATTTCATTCGTAACTTCCTTGAGGCCCTGAGGACATTCAGCTTGATGGCCAAAAACTGTACTTAACAAAAATTCTCTTGACTCGTCTTCACTAAGCGGTTCCTTTTTCAAGATATACTTGGTGTTACCTTCTTTATCAGAAGGCATATACTTGGAGTTGAAGGTATCTGCACAACATGTCTGAGCTATAGCGTCAACCTCGGTCGTTATTAGTATTCTACTGCAACAATTTTCCTTCGGCAAAGCAAGATTAACAATATCCCAGGTGGATGATGCCCACAGATCATCAATCACAATTATGTACCTGCCAAAAAAATTATATTGTGTTATTCATGGCACAAAACAATAAGGAGAATCATCTCTTGGTAGGTACATAATACTAGCATCCAAAGTATCAAACTAATATTATTAAAAATCAAATATTAAATGCAGTTTCAAAATTTATAAATACTTTTATGTGATGAATTGTATAATGTATGTATTTATGCAATGATTATGAAATGCATATCCATATGAAATGCTAGTTGTCTACGTACATCCTCAGCAGTGCCGGAGCTAGTACGTGCGTGGAGCCTGGGCAAAGAGCAAGGGGAGGTGGCTGATGGGCATCTTCCCATAAACACTGATAATTAATTCATCAAAACTGCTATCATATGATAAAAGTTCATTGGATGAGCCCCGGTAGCCACCCAGCCTGGCAGTTCCTCAGCAAAGGGGGTGCTACGTAGCGGTGGGCTGTACAGCCAGCAATTGGGAGTTTTCAGGTATTGTCCTAGTAAAATGCAGACTGTATTTGGTTAGGAAAAGATGTCACCAGTGGAGGAAGGAATGATCGTTAGCCAAATGCTTCATCAACCCTGCTTTCTTACTTTGCTTGTCCAGTGGGTAATCTCGTGATCGACATCTTGCATTGGTTCTTGGCTAGTGCCGTACAAATTTTCAAATCATGACCTCGCAGCCTATGAGTTCCCTAAGACACCTAACTGCATCCTCTTGTCGTTCACCGCCACCTCCTCCACCAGCTCTAAGTCGGGGTCGCCGCACCCTGATCAAGTCTCCACTAAGCCCGACAGGATGCTTATTACCCATCGAGGCACCATTGGTCATGCTGTCACGTCACCGACATCGCAGTCAGCCTCACCCATCCTCTTCGTGCTTCTCCTACCCACCCTTTATTTTCTCCTTATTCTGTTCCGGTTTTTACAGTAATGTAGCAAAAATATATGACCCTAAAAAAAGAACACTTACGTCTTATCTTGCAGGTATTTGTTGATTCCCAAGACCATTTTATGCACCTCCAAAGAGTCTGGGGGCTTATGCCGTTGAACTTGCGAGAGTATGCTGGTGAGGAGCCTCTTCATGTCTGGTTTTCGTGATGTCCGCACAAAAGCACGGCACTCGAACTGACCTCCAAGCTTACGGTACAATTCTTTGGCAAGGGTGGTCTTACCAACCCCACCAGCTCCAACAAGGGACACGACCTTGCACTCTGATTTTCCATCATTAGCCAGCCAGCCGCTAAGCTTTCTGATGGAGCTGTCCACACCAATAAGGCAAATAGCAGCCTGGCTACATAATGATGGAGCAGAATGCTGGCCTTCACCCAGCTGGCCGCTGCTGCTGCTAGGCCGCCATTTGCAGTCACTAAGATAGCTTTTGTGTCGTTGAATTGTTTCCTTGACACGAGTCCTGAATCCCGAGATCTCGTCGGCTATCCATTGACGTCGTTTCAACTTTTCTGGAAACCGGGAGACCTTAACACGGGGGAGTTTTTGGACGGAGCTGATCCTTGAACCGCTGGTGCCGGCTTGTTTGAGCTCGTCAAGGAAGTCGTCGATGTCATATGAGAGGTCGCGCACATCCTTCATCCAGAAGTTGGCCGTCGAGGCAGGAGACTCCACCTCTGATGGCTCCAGTACATAGTTGGCGATTAGTCCCTGGAGATCACCTTGGAGGATGCGGAGCTTGTTCTTCTCCTCCGGACGCAGTCCGTGCTTGGACCCCAATAGCAACGACTCCAGCTTACCAGGAAGGGACCTCATGGCTCCCTGGGAAGCACTGATTGGGGCATCCATCTCCTCGTTCCTTAGGTGAACAAAACCAGAAATCAATTAGTCTCGCAGCTTTAATAATGATCCTACCAACATTGGTATGGACGACGAACTCAAAAAGTAATTATGTAACTGTACCTAGGAAGAAGAAATCAAGGACTGGAGGTGCAAGAAGTGATTAAAGGTGGATGACCTTGCATGCAATTCTACCGAGCTATGGACTTCCTCTGATGCTCTCCACTCAAAGTCCACCAGATGAACTAAATGAGGGATCGACCAAACACTGGTGTAAACATGGCGTGCACATATAGGATTATCAAGAGAGTCCTACGTGGTTTTTCTTTCTTTTCAAGGACACAAGTGTTCCAAACTAAATTAGGTCAAGTGGTCCATTTTCTTTCAAAATTAAATAAGACGTGGACCTTTTTTTTCACAGGGATGTGCACCATTTTTTCCCCCAAATCAAGTGGACCATTGCTTCTCAAAATTAACACGGAGATGTGGGCCATTCGTTTGCAAACTAAATTAGGATTTTCTTAGTCACATCATTTACCAAAACAAATTCCCTAGTCCCCTCGTTCCAACTGGTTCATGAAAACCGAATAGCAAAATCAAAAGTTGGGTTTGAAGATAATCCAACAGAACAAAAGTACATGTTGGCACGTCAGCACGTGTCCCTGCCTCATCCTTGGCCTAGAGCACAAGCACATGAATACACATAGTTGTGTGGAATTTCTTAGTTACTGTGAAGATGGGGAGTGCATACAGTTACAGGTAAGAAAAGGCAGGCACCAAAATTGCTTTACTGTATTAATCGTGAAGACAGCGAGTGCTGCAGCTACAGGTCAGAAAAATCAGGCACCAATAATTGCTTGGCTGTATTAATCATGAAAAGAATGAGTGCTACAGTTACAGGTCAGAAAAATCAGACACCACCAGTTGCTATCTATGTACTAGCTTTTAGTGAAGACAGGGTTTGAGCACAATTACAGGTAAGAAAAATCAAGCACCACCATTGATGTCTATGTAGACTCACTGTCGTTTATAAAGACGGGGAGTGCGTACAGTTATAGGCCAGAAAAATCAGGCACCACCGCTGTTCTCTATGTTGACTCGCTGTGTTGAAAGGAGTTGCTCTCATCTCTTGCACACATTAGGGCATACATATATGTCCACCAGGAAAACTTTGGCTTGCTCACACAGTTGGCCTTTCGATAGTTCATTTTGCATGGAGAATCACAGATTTAAGGGGTTTGGGGCTTGTGGTGCTCGGTGGGTGGTGGTTGGTGGAGGTAAAGAAACTTGGGAGTTTCTCTTCTCTACCCAGTGGCCGTTTATTTGTGATATTCATCAAAAATATTCATGGTATTGCAAGTGTTAAAACCTCTAAATTGGATACCTTGGTTCAGCTAAAGCAGATTTGAAAATGCCATGGTCGTGGTTTTGTACACATGACAACTTAGTGAATATTAATATAAAAAAATGGAGGGTTGACAGGAGGGGAGGGGGTCTATGAAAAACATTAGAAATACTAAATCTGAATGTATTTTCGGAATTCAAACAATGGGGGGAAAGTCTGGCTTATTCAGAAAATTATAAATAAATATGGAAAACAGAATTTGAAAAAAAACGAGGGTGTATATCATTTAACTTTGTTGAAAAGAACGTATCTTGGCACATTCGTTGAAGTGGATCCAACAGTTCTAGCAGGGTTTTGCAATGACTTGTCAAATTGAAAAAGACACAAAACAGCTCATCATGATAAAGACCATTCCTTTATGTAGAGAAAATCATTTTTGCAACTTGAAACTCACCCCAGAATAAAAAATCTAGTCAAGTTGCCCTAGAGATTTTTAGCAGAGAAGTCATATTAGAGATGCCTCACCGACAATGATATGTACCCAAACCACATATGCAAGTGCCACAAGTTCTAGCTTATCTTGTGCTTGTTTTCTGCCTCCCCCCATACTCATTTGATTTGCGTTGCACGATCCACAAAATTAAGCAATCAACTGAGCGATGGTAACGTCGGCGGGGCTAGTAGCGGAGAAAGCAGCGGCGAGCGCTTTCGCGAACGTCGTGATGGGAAGACTCAACAGGGAGCTTGAGAAGAAGTACCAGCTGTGGAAGAACATCGGGAGGGAAATCACATCTCTGCAAACTGACCTGGGCATACTGGCAGCAGCCGTGGATGACTACCAAACCACGTCTGGTCCTCATCGCACGGCCGTTGCGAGGGTGTATGGTGAGGAGATCCAGGAGTTGACCCACGATATTGAGGATTGCATAGAGAGATTCCTGCACCGTGTCACCTACAAGGCAGGAGTGTCACGGGCTCGGCACTCAGCTCACACCATCAGGACATTCCGCATCCGTCTCCGTTTTGCTGCCAAGATCAAGGAGTTCAGGAACCGTGTGGAGGAAGCCCGGGAGCGGGCGTTGAACGCTGCTGTATGCGCTAATGGCGCCCAACCACAACCCCCGACCAACGAAACCACACAGCAGGTCGGTTATGTGCAGGATCATTGTCATCCTGTGGGCATCGCGGAGGCCACCAGGGAGCTTCTTGCGCTGCTCGACATCGAACCAAAAGAAGATGAAGCAGAGGGCCCTAACACTAGCCCGTCTGCAATTCAGCTGAGGGTGGTCGCCGTTGTGGGATTTGGTGGCTCAGGGAAGACAACCCTCGCAAAGGCAGTCTACGACATTGTCCACAAGAAGGGAGCACTCCGCTGTGCTTGGGTTGACGGGCACTCTCTAGATCACAAGGATGCCAATGGGATTGTCAAACAAATACAAGATGAGCTTCATTTGGGGGGAGTGTGTTCCGCAGCATCTCCAGCGGAACACTACAAGGACAGGTGAGGGTAACTGAATCATGTGCATAATCTATTTTCAGCTTTACTCCTGCCTAAATCGGTAGTACAAGCCAGATGTAAACCATCTATATAGTAGTTCGGCCAACTATCAATCTTCTTCCAACTCTCACAAGTCACAGTGAGAACAGCTTCAAAAAAAGTCACAATGAGAACAGGTTATCTGCAATCTGCACGCACATGCTAAAATCAAAGTTTTCTTATGATGATTGAAATTGTAAAATAAGCCATTCCCACATATTTGTACTCTTCTATGTAGGCACAGATGCCACTAATGTTCAAAAGAAAGTGACAAGGCCGAAAGTGATTTTTATATGAAATCAAAGCTAAACACGTGTAGAACTTTAGGACATTTGACAATGCGATTCTATGTAGACCAACACAGAACAAAACCATCAATAAGTTGTGCTTTAAGTAATCTACTCATACCCAAAAATCAATTCCAGAACACATCATAAATGCTTCTAGATTTAAGGCCACAAATATCACTGACCAGACAATGTGAAGAAGCAGGAATTTGGATGTTCCAAATAAACTTTTTGTGAAAGAAGACTACTTGAATTTACCACCGAACAAATGTAAAATCCATTGGAAAACTCTGGAATCGTGGTTTAACTCTACTTGAACTAAGTGTCCAAGCAGTTCCTCTAAAGCCACTAGCTGTGTGCTTACCAGAGCTCGTCTAAATCTTACATTTAGAGGAATCAACCAAGTTACTCAGCCTATGGTATTGTGCGATTAAGTGTCTTGTGCCTAAACAGGTGCCCTACACACCTAGACGCGAGCGGGGTGCCACGGTTGAAAATAGCAGTACCTAATAATGTTTCAAAAATCTTATTTAAAGAATTGATTCTTATGCCCCTGGTGAACAGTAGAAATGCTGAACAAAAAATATTTCGTTAAGAACAGATATGTTCATGTCTTTATAAGCGTTCATAATTACTTTTATGGGCCCTGACAAAGTGCTCTAAACCACAGTTTTTTCAAGCACCACTTTGTATCACACATGCCACAAAACTTGCCATTTTTTCATGAAATTTATATGTACAGATAGGATACGAAAATGTACATGTGTAAAATAAAGGTATCATTGGTTTCACCTGGGAGCACATGATCCTCGGTGCCTATTTGAATTAGTCGGTACTTTATGTCTGCTAAACTCTTATTTCCATATCGTGCCAGGTACTTAATCGTTATTGACGACATCAAGGACATGCACTGTATGCACTGGAATACAGTGAGGAATGCCTTCAAGGACAATGGCAGAATAATTGTGACAACGGCCACTCAGTCGGTAGCTAATAGATGCTGCAACCATCCCCGTGAAGAGGGTAGATTTATCTTTGGTTATGTGTACAACATGAAAAGTCTTGGAGACGAAGACTCTAGAAAAATAGCTCTCATGGGAAGATCTACACCTGAGTTGGTGCTGGGTGCGGCAAAACTCCTGGAGAAATGTGGTGGTCTTCCACTTGCTCTTTATAGTGTGGCGTGCCAGTTGAGCTGTGAAAAGGTAATCACGGGGAAGTTCTGTAACAAATTGTGCAACGATCTGGGTACATATCTAGAACGCGAAGACGAACCTAACTTTGCAAGGCTTAGAGGTGTGCTTAGGGAAAATTATATCAGTTTGGCTGATTACACCGTCAGGGCCTGCTTGTTGTATCTAGGTATCTTCCCAATGAATCATCCCCTTAAGAAGAATGTCATAATCAGGCGATGGTTGGCTGAAGGATATGCACGCCATCATCAAGGCTGGCACCAAAGTGTAGCCGATGAAAACTTCAAGACGTTTATCAACATGAATATCATTGTGCCTGTTGTTCCAATCAGCAACACCATGGAGAAGACATGCAAAGCTCATGGTATCATGCACGTATTCACGTTGCACAAGTCTATGTCTAAGAAATTCATCATGCCCTTTGGATCTCAGCACAAGAAAGTACGTCACTTCTTTATCCATGATAGAAACGATGGAAATTCCAGAACAATGCACGACATTGATTTATCTTGTGCCCGATCTCTGACAGTTATAGGGAATGCAGGTGAAGCTATTTCCAACTTTGACAAGTACAAACTTACACGAGTGTTGGACCTGGAAGGATGCATTGATGTGAAAGATTGTCATTTTAAAGAGATATGCAAGCTATGGAATCTGAGATATCTAAGTCTGGGGCCCAATATCACAAGGATTCCCAAGGAAATTGCCAAACTTAAGTTGCTGGAGACACTTGATGTAAGCAAGACAAGGGTGAATGTGCTCCCAGTGGAAGCTGTTGGGCTACCTGGTTTGATTCATCTGATCGGAATGTTTAAGCTTGAAGACCCAGTCAAGACAGAGAGACTGCCAAAAGAATGTATGTTGGAGACGGTTAAGGGATTTGTTGCAGACAAGGGTCAGGAATTTTTGCTACTCATGGACCATATGAAAAGGTTGAACAAGGTCAAGATATGGTGCGAGTGTGAGGAAACTGAACAAGGTCAGGTTGACATGAATAATCACCTTTCCAAGGCTATCCAAATGTACATTGAAACTCCGATCGGTGAAGACAATGTTCGCTCACTGTCCCTTGACTTCCAAGGATTACCCCAAGGTACCCTGGCTGCTCTAGATCAAATATGTCAACACTACAGTTTGAGAGCACACCATTTATATCATCTCAGCTCACTGAAGCTGCACGGCAACTTAACCTCAGCCACATTGCCAAAGTTTGTTGCCTTATTTCGTGATCTCACTAAGCTAAGCATTTCGACCACCCGATCTGTGACACAACATCTCCTTTCAGTCATTGGCGAGATGCCTGTCTTGCTGTACCTCAAGATGACTGCCAACAGCATTGATGACGGTTTCGTCATACAAGACGGGAAGTTCAGGAGCCTTCACCGCCTATGCCTTGTGCTCAAAGTTGTGGGAACATCTGTCCTAACGATCGAAGATGGAGCTCGGCCGGAGATAATCTCGCTGCAATTAATCTGCAAGCATCTAATTGGTCTTTCTGGCATCGACATCATGCGCCTCCGTGAGCTGAAGGAAGTTTCTCTTCATCCTGAGGTGGATGAAAAAACAAGAAAAGTGTGGGAAGCAGAGGCGAGGATCCACCATAACAGGCCAGATATTTTGGCCATGGCAGGTGAACTTCAGGAGATATCAGCTGCAGTGGAGGAACCGGCTCATGAGTATCACGTTCGAGAGGAACCACCTGCAGAGGCTGAGAGTAATGCTACAGATCCCATCAAATCGGGACTCGTGTTTAATTTCACTAAAGGATCTTTCATGCTGGATGCGGTGCAACTGCAAGAGGTGGCCCCTTCAGCAACATGCTAACGAAGCGAGGCATTCTAGAGGGACCCTTGCGACTGGCACACAATTAATGGAGTAGAAGAGAAGGACTAAGGTGAGGGAACTTGACTTGGTGTCCATTCGATGAGCCTTTCTACCTTCCTGAAGTTTGTTGACCTGTTTTCTGCTTGGACAGCCCATGGTGATGTTGTAAAGCTATTTAGAACTGGTCGTTGAACAGATGTGCCTCTTTTGAATGCTTTATTTGGCGTTATCATTGGGGTAGTCTCTTATTCTTCTTTCAAAATCTTATTTTTCCTTTTCTGTCAAACATGATAGTCACTAGTTAAATTTCTGTCGTGGTGGTAACTGCAATCTAGACATGCTACTAACTACTCATCATCACACCACATTCATCTACACACGAAAAAACTGGAACAGAATGAAGGCAAGCAAGTTGTTGTTAGTTTGGTAGTGGTACCCACATCTTTTGTTGTGGTCGACCGCAGCTCCTCTCTCCTGTGCATATCATCGAGTAACTCGAGGGCATCCAGCAAGCGGACTCCATTCCTTGCAGCAGGCTCCGGCGTCGTGCTCGTGCAGTGTTGTGGCAGCATCCGGCACGAAACCAAGCACGACGAGGCTGTGCCGACCAGGCGGCGGCGCGGCGCTGCCCACTCACCACAACAGAAGCGTTAGGCTCGAAATAACAGAGATGAAGGAAAAATCAGCACGAAGTAGGAGTAGATCGCAGGTCGCTGCAACCGTCAAAGCCACTGATACTCACTTGGTCATTTCATCAAACACCTTCTGTGCAGCGCATGAAACACCACCACGACGCAATGGGGCGATGGGTGGAAGGAGGAACACCACCACAGTGCGAGGCGGGGGTGTACGCGCCTTGGATCCACACGAGGCCCATGGCTAGCAGATCGATCGGTGCTGCCTCCAGGACGCTCCGTGCCTCCGTTTGTCCCCATGGGCTTGCTCCCGCAGGGCAGGGAGTCGATCGGCCGCCGAGGAGAATGAAGGAAGCGGCAGACACACTCGTCGGAGCGGTCGTTGACGCCCTCTGCGGCCTCGCGTCGGACCCGGAAGCGGCGAGGTCGGCCTCCGCGGCGGCAACCGGCAAACGTGGCGTGCTGACTCAGCAGAGTAGGTGGACTGTGAGTCGTGACTCATCTCCGCACAGACGTGTATTTTGAGGAATTTGCTTTTGCAAAAAACAGCAATGTGTCTGTCCTCCGTTCGAACGGAATTCAGAGCTCAATTCCATACTCACTCCGTCCTACTCCGAGCTGCTAGTTGATTTGAAGTAAAAAGATGCATGTATGGATGGTAGAGACAACCACCCACTAGGAGTAGTTGAGAACCAATTAATGTAATTAAACCTAAAAATAAGGTTTTGTAGCATAAATTGTTTTCAAGACGATGAAATACATGTCGCTCGAAATTCACATTCATAGAAAATACGGGCAACGCATAGTATTCCACGGAGATAATTTTATATAGACACATCGTCAGTGGCGGAGCTACGTGAATGCCAACCTAGCCCGTGGCCCACCCAGGATTTGCTCAGTTCTTCATATGCTAGGCCAGCCCATTAAAACTCCAATTATAAAGGAATAAACTTGCAGCCTGGCTCGCCCAGATATCTTGTTGAAGCTCCGCCACTGCACACCGTCTGATTTCACACAAACAGAAGATGCGCGATGATGGACCACTATGTTGGGGCGAAGCTAGCACACAACCGTTGACACCAATGATTTTTTGGTAGTCCCCTTTAGAACATGACCAAAGTTGTTAGAAATTGAGAATGACAATGACATATTAAGAAGAATAACATCCATGGTAAAACTTTCTAGCTCCTTGATTGTGCATACGATTTTAGCTTTCCAACCATATGCAAAGCACACGATTTAAAATCTAAAGCGTATGCGAATAATGCACCATCAAAAAATGTGCAGGTCTTTTATTCTTGAGCGACAGGGGATACACATGAAAGGAAGGTTGTTCCTGTATGCGTTTGAGGGGTTTTAAATTGCCCGATATATTTGGTGATACTTAATTCAATCCCTTGATGACATATTGTACAGAGCAAATTATTATTGTTAGTCGTACGTCCAATTAGATTTAGCCCAGCACTCAGCCTAATTTCAGACGTTTATCCGCACACGGTCCAACTATAAGAGTAGAGCCATTTTTTCTCAAAAGTTCGGGTATGTAGGAGGAGGAATATCTTCCTTATAAGCTGGATGTGGTCTCTTACCCTATGCGAGATGGGACTAAACCTGAGAGGCTGCACCAGTCATCTGCAACCCTAACATCCATCCGGCTTCATCAGTCAACAGCCCTAACAATTATCCTTCAATGTCTGCTTCTATCTCCACGTTCAAAAATCCATTAACTAACGTAGGATATCCATCGCTTACGTGGAATCCAGTAGTCGATCAAACCCTCATGAATTTGTCAGCTACTAGCGTGCTAGTAGGTTGCTTGTTTGACCTAGTTTTAGGGGTACATGCATGCATCCACGAAGTTGACCGTGAATGCACACACGTGGTACGTGCTACAAACCCAATCGTAATCTCACTCTATAAATACATAGCTCGACCAGTGTGTTATGCATAATTATAAGTTCCACACACACAAGACATCGATCAGGCTTGGTTGATCACTGTAATTAAACCAGCGCGCGACGATCGACGATGAGCTCCACCGGCGGAGGAGAGGAGAAGACGGCGTGGCCGGAGGTGGTGGGGAAGACCATCAAGGAGGCCAAGGAGATCATCCTCAAGGACAAGCCCGACGCCGGCATCGTCGTCTTCCCCGTCGGCGGCCGTCGCCCGACGGAGGAGTTCGTGATCAACCGCGTCCTTGTCTTCGCCGACACTGTCGCCAAGGTTCCCCGCGTAGGCTAGCTTAATTAGCCTTGTTAATTACTTTTGCGTACGTGGTGTTGATAGCCAGCATATATAGTACATGCTGGCTCAGTGCTCGTGATGATGAACAAGTTAGTGTAATTGTATTGAAGGAATAAAAGTGTATCCATTTCTCACATGTCTGTTTGATCGGTCAAATATTTATATATGCGTGTTTTTCTCGAGCTTCCATCTATCGTGTGTTTTGAGTTTGCGTCCATTCTCTTTCTTTTTTAAGGAGACAATTTTTTTTGCCTTTTATATTGATAGAGAAGAGGGTTTGCGTCCATTCTCGATCCTCTAATTTCCATGCAGTTAATCCCTCTAACAATTCGTTGTCGCCAAAAAGTTCAGGAACATGCTTTGGCCAGAGCCAAAAACCTTGTATGTTTTAACTGAGTTCGGATAGAAATAATTAACATGTTCACTATATGAAAGTAAGTATATATACATTGTTTGAAATTAAAAAGATTCAGTATCGCAGTTTCATCAAATGCAACGTTGGAGGCAAACAATGTCAGACATTCTGCATGTATTGAACCTTAATTAGACCTTTTTTATTCAGAGACTATATTGTATTTTCGTACTAGTCTGTTCACCTAACCTTTTAATCCTTGTAACTATCAAGACAGGAAGCTTGTAAAATTGGGGAGAAGTTGTTTTATGTTTTGTGTGCATGTACGACATACTTGGTTGCTGACTAGTATCTCCTACGGGTTCAATACATTTCGGTTCTCATGTGAGTGAAATACTACCAGCACTATCAATTTTCGCTCAGAGCAGACCCGAAGGATTTCCTAATAATCTTGTTAGTGATCATGACAAGTATCAGCAGCGTGATGACATATGCAGTCACTTTTTTTGGTGAAGACTATGCATAATACTTGAGTCTTCTTGAAGCAGCACCCCTTACCCTGATACCGAATATGTCCCTCCTCTCTGTGGCGGGCATCTTCAGATTTTTTGCTCAACAATTCTGAAATGCCACCAGCCAACCTAGAAGTAACCAAATATGCCGACAACGGTAATTTCCAAGTATGTTGTAAATAATCGGCCGATAGAAGACATATGCTGATATCCTGAGCGTACATGTATTTATTTTTCACCCATTATTCTTAGACATGAACAATACATACATATGCATTCCTGCATATACATCGCTTCACTAGCAAACGAGGGAAGCTAGCCGATATAGGGGGCTTGGGCGACGGTGTCGACAAAGATGCGGACGCGGTTGGGCCTCAGGTCCCTAGTCATGGGCGCGCCCACGGGCAGGACGATGATGTCGACGTCGGGTTTGTCCCTGAGGATGATCTCCTTGGCCTCCTCGATGGTCTTCCCAACCAGCTCCGGCCACATCCTCCTTGGCTCCTCAACACCTCCGGCTCCGGGTGCCGTGACCTCGTCAGTGGAGAAGCTCATGATCACCGGTGCGGCGCGCTGTAAACAATTCGGTCGAAAAGAAGAACTATTAAGCATAATTAAGCATAGCTAGAGATTACCCACCAAGAACATATGTATGTGTGATCGGGGACTGACCAGCTAAATGGTGGATCTCGGGCTAGCTCAGTTATCACTCTCTGAACTTGATCGATGTTTGCATATAACGTGTATGTGTGTATTTATAGAGGGAGATGTGTACATATACTGTGTATCTAGCGAAGCAAGTGTCATACAGGTGGTAACTATTGATTGGCCGCCCCATTTCGGGATGGGTCACACGTACGGACAGCGGCGACAGCTGAATTACCACGTGGCTCACGGACAAACGGATGGATCGACGTGGTGTCATGTCGACTGTCATGCTATGCTCGTTGCATATCTATGTTTTTCAGATATATATGGCATTCTTGGGCACGAACAAAATTTCTTTATGCAGTAAACAGCCGTACGTTCAAACCGTATAGTATGTGCAACGCTTCTGATTTGAATGGCATTATTATCGAAGACTTACAAATACTGAAACACGTTGAAGATCGTCTCGAGAAGATGATGAGTAGTAGCTATTTCAGATTATTATCGAAGACTTACAAAATACTGGAACACGTTGAAGAATGTCTCGAGAAGACGTTGAGTGGTCGGAAAGAAAAACTCCTCTCTAACGAGGAAGGTGGCTTCTCACAATTTCAGTGCTAAACAATATGTTATTTTGTATGATACTATATTTTTTCAAGTACACCAATGGTATCTTGAACTAACTCCGCTCTAGGTTTTTCTTGGAAAGGAGATACCAGAAGAGAGGATGTACCTAGTAACCAAGTGAAATGTGGATTGTCGTCAGAAGATTAGGATGGTCTTGTCGTTCAAGAATGTAGCTCTATATAGTAGTAAATATATAAGTTCATCTACTCTACTTCAGATTTATTAAAAATACGGGGACCAGTTTTGGGCGTATCTAACAGCGACAAGGAAATACCTTTTTTTCTAATTTGTGTGATTTTTTCATCAAGGACAACAATCCGGAGATTACATTGCGGGAGGATAAGTTACTTAGTAATATTTTTTTTCTGAAACCAATATTTAGCTTTGTACAATATTTTTCGTTAAAGAATCTGAACCATACAATCTGCCGTTTATGTGGGATTTAGTTGTGCCTCGCTTGTGGCATGAAAGTATCTTCAAAGGGGTTGGTGACGGTCAAATTGTCACAAGAGCAAGATGAATTCCACTACTTATGTGAAAATGGAAAATTTTGTTCGTATTGTACACGTGATATGTTACCAATGTACTAACATTTACTTCAAATAGTCTTATTTTATGTCTGATAAATTTCTTGTAACTGTCATCCGAGAGCATCCTTACTAGACCCAATGCAGATGACCATAAACAGGCTGCCAGATCGAAACGGACCCACGTCACACAAGAGGAGAAACACAATTAGCGTTGGATGACATCGTCTGACGGCGGCGAGATGGAGCTTTTTTGTGTTGGCGGTGGCGCCCCTCCAGAGTCGCCAGAGAGCAACCAATCAACAATGAGGGTAGGGTCAGGGGCGGAGCTGGAACATAAGGTTCCATGATGTATCATCACTTAAATCATACTACCTAATGCACATTTTTCTGCTTAACCTGATGCATTAGGCTTATAAATTACACTACAAAAATTCCTCTACCCTGATGCATGTGCATCAGGGCGCACCTACACAGCTCCGCCCCTAGGTAGGGTACATTTGGTAGTGTTCAACCCACTCTCCTTTTCCCTATTTGTTGCATGTCGCAACTTGTGTAATATTGTTACAACTATGGGGCCGTCAACTGATTGACATATGCATCATAGATTGATTATCTGCGTGTCAAAATATAAATTACATATCCAAACATAGTCATGGAGCACGTAATCCAGTGCATGAAAAACTGATCAACATGAACGCATGTTTTTATTCATCCCTTATTAAAGTTGCCTTTACACGGACACGCCTGCATAAGCAACCAGAAAGCTCTAGCCGATGGATGGAGTATCCGCGACGGTGTCGACGAAGATGCGAACACGGTCGGTCCTGTAGTCCATCGTCACCGGCGAGTCCGTAGGGAGGACGACAATGTTGGCTTCGGGCTTATCCCTGAGGATGATCTCCTTGGCCTCCTTGATGGACTTTCCCACCAACTCTGGCCAAGACGTCTTCGTGTCCTCCCCCACGAGCTGGGGGCCGGCGGCAGTGACATCCGAGGTGCTCATCGTCGCGTGCGTCCCTGCTGTGAAAATGAAACCGTATCAGTACTACTTTTTTTTTCTTTCTCTAATTGAGTGTACATATAAATCAATGTAAGAAAATGGTACTGGCTGCCTAGAGATGTTGATGCACAATGCACTCACCGGCTGAAATGGATGGATCTATACTTGATTGTTATATGCACAACGCGTTGCATGATTGTGTATTTATAGACGGAGATCGAGGATATGTGACGCGGCAGAGCTATCTCTATGGAGAAAAGATAAGATGCTTGTTCAGATGGATGTATATGCTAGCTGGTAATTGGCGGGTAGCTTGTAAAGAAGACGACAACATATATATGTACCATGTGATTCAAGGATAGATCTGATATTATAGTAATAATGCAACTAGCTATTTTAACACGTCCTTTGTCAGCAATAATCGAAAGAGTAAGATTCTGCTTGTCCCCTCAGTTTTCGAAAAAGAATGCTCAGGCTTGCCGAGTAAACTTGATTAAGATTTGTCTAAGAATATATGGTTTATATTATACAGAACTCATATCCTTAGCTTCATATTAGGAAGAAGGTCTCTACGAGATATAATTTTTGTTTGACGTAAATAGATATTTATTGATAAAACTAGTGATCAAAGCCGAATCTTGAAAAGTGTACATCTAAACCAAGCAACTCATCAAAGCTTGTTAAAGAGAAAAATAATGAATCAAAAAAAGTGTAACTCAGTTCAAATTCAACATCTAGCACATAAACCGTAAAATATACTAATTTTACACTGGCATTACTGAAAATGTGCCCTTCAGGGTGTTCAGTTTGAATTTTTTGATGCATATATATGTACCTTGTTCAGGAAAGATCTTAGCTTCTTCATCAGGCTTCAGGTTATCAGTGATATAAATTTCAGCAAAAAAAGAAACATGTTGTTTCATGATACCACGTGGTTCACGGAGGAGTCTGACATGTAGCTAGCAAGTTAGATCTACACGTCATTGTCAACAAGTAATCAAAGGACTTAGATTCTGGCTGTTCCCTCTTGTTTTTAATATATGGTTAGCTAATATATTGGTTGGACTAACGACAATAGACGACAACATTTTCCACAGTTAAGAATTTTGTTAATATAATCAATGGAGGGTAAAAATGTGTGGGACCGATGTTTTGCGAGCTAGCATGTTTGGAGATATGGACATTTTTAGTTGCGACAACACCGATGAGAGAATTCGCCAAGTAAAAGTGCTTGGTGGTGTAATAATTCTCCTTTGTGTTGAGACCATCAGATGCTCATCGATTATAGAACTAGGGTACAACATATCAACATAGGCTCGCTGGGTTGCTGCCGTGCCACCATTTTGTTACCAAGTGAATGATTTGGGAAATTTCATAACTATGAGTTTGATACTTGGTGTATGTAACCAACTACTTGCAGGAAAATTCTAAAACAACTACTTATTGTAGTACCAGGAGTAGTGTTTGTTGTACCTTGGGCTGTTTTGTGCTGTCGCCCCAGCTGAACCTTTGTTTCCTTGCACTTTTCGCTCTGTTCCTCGTCGGGTGTTTGGTTGTAAACGTTGGATGGTTGCTTTATTTATAAAGCGGGGCGCAAGCCTGTTTCGAGGAAAACTCGTAAAAACAATGTTATGAGATTGGCTTTTCAATTGGCGTACATGTATGTATGGTCTTTTCTACATTTGAACAATTTGAGGGAAGCATGAATGCTTGAGGACTAAAACTGTGGCTAAGAGAGCACACATCGCTACCTACACTACAAGAGAACTGGCCCGTAGAGGCACTATTTTGGTCCCGTAGAGACACTAAAAATGTCTTTACATAGTTGTAGAGGCATTACCATAGTTTCTAAAAAATGTCACTATGGGCAGTGTCTCTTAGACTGTAGAGTCATACGAAAAAATGTCTTTTTATCAGATAAGGTCACTTACAAGAGACGTGAGGTTGTGTATTTACGCATGTAGATGCATTTCATAGATACATTTGCAATGTGTACGCATAGGTATAGAGGCACTTTTATGCGGTATTATATCTTGTCTCTAGCATTAATAGAGACGTTCTCTTATGTCAAAGTATCTGATTAGAGACATACATACTATCCGTCGAAAATGTAGACACCTTGCCATGACAAATTATTATTAACTCGAGACATTTATATAGTCCATATAGATGCATCTTGTCATGTCTCAAGAGCGACATCATAGATGCATTCTCTTATTCCTTTCTAAAATTAGGACATTTGATCTCTCGAAGATAGACCCAGTCATGATTCTATAAAAGCATTAGTACACATACAATCTACTATTGTGACAAAGGAACGAAGATTGAGTTAAACTACTAATATACATACACAGACAAAGCATTATACACATACAATCTACAAAGCACACATAGTAAGTCTTAAACTACTACACAACACCAGCCCGAATGACCAATCACTTTAGAGTTCCTTTATGGGATCTTGTCATCATCTACCATGATATCTTGTTTATAGCCACCACACAGTCATACAGAAGCCCTGCAATCACAAAACTAATGTAACTTCAGTTTAAGAGAAAAATGCTGCTACAAATGTTGTATTCCTCCCACCACATATTCCAATAAATTACCATCATGCAATTTGCTCCTAACAGATGATCAGATTGACTTGTTGCCTGACTTTAAATAATTAATCTTTTACTCTCCATCACACGGTTTCATTAGATCAGAAGGTTCCTTTTAGTAGTCTACTGGAATGATCAAGTTCTACTACAATGCCATGTTATATCTTCATTCGGAAAAAATGACATGTTTATATGCTAAAACTACTTGTTTTTGCAAGAAAGATATGTTGACATAATTGATCTATTAAAAACTATACAAATTAGATATTCAGTTAACAGTCATGGTTTTACACCGGCTGTTGTTTGAGGCACTAGCAGGTTCAATAGGTTAATTACACAAACTGAACTTAATTCTGTGGCTGCTAGCTGCTTCTTTTCCTTGAAGCTGAGACTATAGTACTGCCTACACAAAGTTGGTCAAATGTCAAGTGTATAACTATAGATAGAATTAGGATGGTTCAGTACTTCAGTCTACCAAGTACTACCCCTGTCCCCTAATATAAAACATTTTGTTAGGCCGTTTTAGCGCAGACAGACGTCTTATATTTGGGGACATATATAGGTAGTATTACACAATAGGTAGAAGGATCTTTCATTTAGATACGTAAGCCAACAAAGTATTAAAGACTTACAGTAAAGACCAGAAGAGGAATCTGAATATATACTTGACTGTTGATTTCTTAACTTCACCAAATCAGCACAACCAAGGTAAAGCAAACAGTTTTTTTCCACTCTTAATGATTTGTGCCATCAAAACTGGAGTGACATACCGACATCTCTATCTATTGATCGATGAATGAATACATCACAAAGAAAGCTTACATCTGTTATTTTGTGTGCCATAAATAACCAGTTAGTTGCTTCATCAGCACCTGTCAGACACACTGATTGATCATTGAATGGATCTCAAATATCGACAGCAGTACTATTAGAGCAGAAGAATTTTAAGTAGAAAAAGGAAATACATAAAATTATGTATAAGCAATCTATTGATCTTGTCAACAGTAAGAAACCGATCTAATTAGATATCTAGGAGATGCGCAGCATGCCATCAATTTGCACATACCAGCGGAGGAATATCTATCACAATCAAGGAATCAGAGCACGAGCTGCAAGGGGGAAGAAATGCAACACACCACAGAGTAGACACCAACGATGGTGGGCTGGTGGCACGGAGCATCAAACACACGGAGTACCTGCAGTTTCCACTACTGCAAAGGTTTGTAGAAGAGGTTGTTACAATCATGAGTGAGGACGTCGGCAATCACACAGGTGTAGGCGCCGGCTGTTCACGTGGGTGCGGATGGAGCAGCAGTTGTGGGAGGAACCAAGAAAAGGTTGGGAAGGAGGACATCATGGGTGAGGCCGACGGCTACGATCCCGCCAGTGAGGGGGGCGTCGGCCTTCTAGCGGCTGGGGCACGGAGGAGAAGGTCGATGTGAGACCAGCAACCCCAATCCCGCAGATGAGGTGGGTGCCGCCGGTCGACCTTGCTGGGGAGCGTGGATCAGAGGGCGCCTCCCATCTTGTGTGTGGCGAGAATCCGAGAGTGGGCGAGAGTCAGGAGATAATGGGGGGAGTGGGGGATGGCTCCGTGCAGGAAAACGGGAGTTGAAGTTGGAGATAGACGGTATAGTCATTAGTCAGCACAAAAAAAAGTGGAGGGAAATCTGTATTTTGACTGCAGGTTTAATAGATTTTTTGGTGGGAATATAGACCTTTAATGAAAAATTGGAGAGACATTATGAAGAGTGTCTCGAAGGAGATGTCTTTGTGAATAAGGCATTCTAGAAAATGTCTCTTCAAGTGCCTTTATATGAAGACTAGGAGACATTTTGAAGAATGTCTTTAGGTTAATGTCTCTAGTGCTAAGGCATTCTCCAAAATGTCTCTCTTAATGCCTCTACAACAAACTGGACTAGATTACAAGAGACACAGGGGAGAGTGTCTCTATGAAAATGTCCCTACTGCACATTTTTGTTGTAGTGCTAGTTCGTCAAGTTCAATATAAATATATTACTCATAAGATATTAAGTGTGATCGGTAAATATGCAACATTACTCTCGGTGGGTCACATGGAAGAACTGAAAATCACAAATGGTTCATAGAGATAACATGTTGGAATACAAAGTACATAGGCAGATGATCACATGCTGATCCTCAGCTGTGCTTATTGAACTTATAAGGAAATAAACCATGCATGAGCATTCTTATTGACGCATACAGCTTCCCGAAGCTAGCCAACATGGGGCGCGGAGGCGACGGTGTCGACGAAGATGCGGACGCGGTTGGTCCTGAAGTCCCTGGTCACCGGCGAGCCGGTGGGCAGGACGACGATGTCGGCGTCCGGCATGTCCTTGAGGATGATCTCTCTGGCCTCCTTGATGGGCAGCCCAACCACCTCTGGCCATGTCCTCTTGGGCTCCTCTCCGGCGACGGTGGGCTCAACCATGGAGCTCATTGCTGATCGGCTGCGCTACAATATAAAATAACAGATGGAGCTCCTTTTATTGTGAACCAATACAAGAAAAACACATGCGATATATATAGAGACTCAGCTTGAGATGGATCGAGAAAAACCATAGGCGATGTACTCACTCACCAGCTGATGGAATGGTCGACCTCGATCGGGCTTGTTAGTCTATGCACTTGGGTTGATGTCTGCATAATGTGTTGCATGGATGTGCATTTATAGGGGTAGAGAAGATGCTCTATACGGGCGCCCGTGATGCACGAGGTAGCTGCTAATTGGCCGCACTTGATCATTAGGTAAGGAAGACGACAGCGTAGTACCACGTGGTTCACGTACGGAACGATATGAAGCTATGCTAGGTTACAACGAATTTCCTCGTCAGCTGCACAACCATAATATCCTTCTCACTTGTGGACTTCAATTATGTCTACTTTTCTTCTACGAGCACGCACGGTGCAAGTTCTTTATATACTACTCTCGTTACACGATATAAGGTATTTTAACTTCTTTTTAAAAAATTCATATATACACGTAAATCTAGATACATTTTAGTGCATGCGTACAATTATTGTTAGGATTTAATTAATTAGCTTAATTAAAGGGATAATCCTCCCTATGTAAACCGTCGTACGGTTGCCAGGCAACCGTCGCGGCGCTCCTCTCGCCCCCTCACGATCGGTCGCGACTCCCTGTCGTGACGGTTCCCTTGTATAAATACTCGATTCATCGATGGAATAAATACACAGTTTGATTCATTCGCTTCTCTCTCGATCGCTCCCGATTCTAGTTCTAACACGTTATCAGCACTTTTGCTCTCCAACCGAGCGATTCCGACGAGAAGACAAGAAGAACAGGGGAAAAGGTGAGAATCGACACCATGCCTCGAGTCTCCATGGACCTGCTTCTTCGCCTCCTTCGCGCCGGCGGCCGTGGTCGTCGCTTCGTCACTCGTCACCGCCGCCATGGTGTGGGCGGACTCCGGCGCTTCCAGCGCCATGAGCGCGACCTCCGCCGTATCCGGCGTGGAGGTTGGAATCGTCAGGACCTCCGTCGCCACCACCAGAACGGCGCGGGGCCCTCGAACCAGGCCGCGCAACCGCGGGCGCCTCTCCAGCCCCTCGTGCCCGACTGGCTTCTCGCCGGTCCGGCTGCACCTTGGCTTGACGCCGACGAGAACATCGCCCCGGCGCTGGCCGCACCGCCGCCACCGTTCTGGTGCCCGGTGCACGGCTGGATGGTTTGCCCCATGCACCGGGACGCGCCGCTGCCGTCTCCGACCCCAGCGGTTGTCGAGGCAGAAGCCGGCGCACCGGTGGCAAGGTCGCCGACGGTGGAACGCACAGCGGACGCGCCCCTCGTGCGGGTTCGCGACAGCGACGCGCTCGCCTTCGTGTCCGCACCAACCGGGGCCTCCGTCTTCGCATTCGGCTCCGGCGTGAACGGCTCCTCCAACCACGCGGTTGTCGATGTTGACGCCGTCGCGCCGCGCCTGCCGTCCCCGACGCCGGCCACTCCTCCGCCCTCGCCCCGCTCGAGCGCTCGCCGCCGTATCACGGCCCTGGGCGTCCCGCTGGCCAGTCCATCGTCCAGTGGCCGTAGCCGCCGCACAGGGACATGGAACCCGGCCATGCTCGGACTCGCCAATGGCGTCTCCAACGGCGTCGCGCCCGGCACCCATCTTCCTGGCGGTTCCTCCTCCGAGGATGAGCGCGGCGGGAGCAACTCTCACCGCCGGTGAGCACCGCTCGCGAGCGTAGAGGTCACGCATCCACGGCGCTTGCTGTATTATCTCTCGGTCATGTCGAGGATCAGAGACGAGGAAAAGTGGGGATTTATTTCCTATCGCTCTCCCTTATCCACTCGTTGACCCAGAGTGTACTAGTACTTGCCCGATGGTTGCTTTGTGCCCTTGTGCTGCGTACAGCCAAGCATGCTATGTTTACTTATTTGCTAGTAGTACTCGTAGCTATGTGCCTACTGTAGTCATTTACTAGTTCAGCACTTTAGCAGTAGCATTTCAATAGAGGTTCTAGCAGTATTTTTAATTCTGTTTTAGACCTGTTTATTTCAGTACTACTTTTCAGTTCAAGTGCCATGTGTATCACTGAAACATGTGTGATGTAATATATTTCTGTGTGTGCACGTGTCGAGATTTATTACATTCAGCGTTTGCAATTGAGATTTTAAATCTCTTGCTAATTTAAAATGCAAAATTCAAGGTGACTTCTTCAAATTGATGTTCTGGGATCACGAGGTAGCATGTAGATTTATCTACACCTACTATTTAAGCCTACATATTGTCATTTTTGACATTATGATTGCCTATGTGCTCTCCATGCATTCAATTAAGTTATGGCATAAGGCATTCGAAGTGCGAGTATCGAATACTCCGCTAATGCTGATAGACCTACTCCAAAATTTCTTTTGGAGATTATCTACACATATCATGCTTAACAATTTGAAGTTCACACCGATGAGTTCAAGCCCACTTCTTGAATCTTCATCTATTTTGTATAGTTCATTACAACATAACCATGATGGATTTGATTTACCGGACGTAAATTAATATCCTCTGGTTTACCCATGTAGGTGAACGATGGCTCGAGAGTTCGATTCGCTCGCTCTCAACGGCCACAACTACCCTATATGGGCCATGGACATCAAGATCGCTCTTGCGTCCCGTGGATTAGTGCGTGCAATCCAGACCCCGGTGGAACCCCCCCCCCCCCCGGCTGGAGTGACGCCGCTGACAGATGAGCAAAAATATGCCGCCTTGTACATCATAAGGCACCATATTCATCCAGATCTCAAATCTGAGTACTTGGAGGAAGAATCCCTTAGTACGTTGTTTCAGGCCCTCAAGACGAGGTATGAACAGCAGAAGGCAGTTGTCATGCCTGAAGCACTTCATGATTGGACTCACCTCCGACTCCAGAACTTTAAGTCCGTCGGAGAGTACAATCATGAGGTTCATAAGATCAGTTCCAAACTGCGCTTTTGCGGGAAGGAGCCTACTGATGCGGAGAAGATAGAGAAAACTCTGTCTACTATGCTCCCATCTGACAGGATCCTCCAGCAGCAATACCGTGCTCGCGACTACCAAGTCTATTCCGATCTTATTCATATTTTACTTCAGGCTGAAAAGCATGATGAGCTGCTCGCTAAGAATGGCTCTCAGCGTCCGGTTGGTTCCCAACCTCTACCTGAAGTTCATATGAATGTCGCGAACGGACGAAAGTTTGATAGTGGCTTCAATAGCAAGCCCTCAAACTTCAATGGTAAGCGAAAGCGCAATTGGAACAGGAAGCCTAGAAACTCAGACCGTGGGAAAAGCACCGCAAAGCCCAAGTTTGACAAAACTAAACTTTGTGAAAAGTGTGGATGCTACACGCACCTCACGAACAAGTGCAAAACCCCAAAGCATCTGGCCATTCTGTACCAGCAATCCCAAGGACGCAACGGACCTCGAGGGAAAAGGTTTGAAGCCAACTTCAACCTTCATCCAGATGGCACTGATGGAGCTGGTTGTTCGCAAGATGTCCCCTCGGGACCTAGCAACGCCGTTACTCCCCTTCGGTCAGAGGACCCTATAGGAACGGAGGACATGATGGTTGAGTATGCATCAACCGACGTGTTTGGAGACTTCGATTAGTCCCTATACCTCCTTAGTGATTGATATATTCATGTCCATTTGTGATGTTGTAATAGAACATAAGTATTGTTGTCATTTATATTGTATCAGCACTTTGATATAATAAGATTGTAATCTATGTATTTAAATAAAGGATTCTTATTGAAAATTCTTCATTTTTATATATAGTTCTCTGCGGGACAATCCGATGGAAGAGGAATTATGCCTTGTGGATAGTGCTACCACAAACTCCATACTGAGGGAGTTGAAATATTTCCAAACTCTGAAAAAGATGAATGGTGATATTTTGACTATCGCTGGACGCGATACGGTAATTGTTGGCACTGGACGTGCCATATTTACCCTCCCAAGTGGTACACAAGTGGCAATTGAGGATGCATTATTGTACCCTGATTCTTCACGTACCCTAATCAGTTATCGAGATATCCGTAAGAATGGTTTTCACATCGAAACCCATGAAGACAACAAAGAGGAGTATTTACTCTTCACAAAAGATTATGGATATGGCAAGCAAGTACTTGAAAAAATTCCTTCTCTATCGTCTGGATTGTACTATACGTACATCAAACCCGTAGAACATGTTGCTTACAAGGTAATTTTCCAGAATGTTAACGCATTCCAAACCTGGCATGATCGCCTAGGCCATCCTGGTATCGGGATGATGAGGAAAATTACTAGCAATTCCATTGGTCACAATTTGCTTGAGTCCAAATTTCCTCAATCATCAGACTTTGTGTGCACATCATGTGCCACGGGAAAGCTTATTTCTGAGGCCTTCGCACCTTAAGATACAAGCTGAACCACTTCAATTCCTTGAACGAATTCAAGGAGACATTTGTGGTCCCATCCAACCATTGTCTGGACCGTTTAGGTATTTCATGGTTCTTATTGACGCATCTACACGATGGTCACATGTGTGCCTTATTTCCACACGGAATCATGCATTTGCCAAGATAATGAGGGTAGTAATTAAGTTACAAGCCCATTATCCAGAAAGTCGAATTAAGTCAATTCGCATGGACAATGCTGCAGAATTCTCCTCACGTGCTTTCAATGACTATTGCATGGCCTTGGGGATTGAAGTTCATCACTCTGTTCCATACGTCCACACTCAAAATGGTTTGGCTGAATCCCTAATTAAGAGGATCAAACTCATTGCAAGACCTTTGTTGATGAATTGCAGCTTGCCAACGTCCTGTTGGGGTCATGCAGTTTTACACGCTGCTGACTTAATACAATTGCGACCTACTGCATATCACAGTACTTCCCCTCTGCAATTGGTACGTGGAAATCCACCTAGCATTTCCCATCTGCGTAAGTTCGGATGTGCTACATACATCCCGATCTCACCACCTCAGTGGACATCCATGGGCCCACACAGAAAACTAGGGATCTATGTGGGGTACAAATCGCCGTCGATTATTAAGTACCTGGAACCCCTTACTGGGGACCTATTCACAGCCCGTCACGCTGATTGTATATTTGACGAGGAACATTTTCCGGCATTAGGGGGAGATTTCAAGTACCAGAAAGAATGCCCGGAAATTGATTGGAATGCTCTTGCCATTTCAGCCTCCGATCCACGTACCCAAGAGACTGAACTTCAAGTTCGGAAAATCATAAATTTGCAACATCTTGCAAATAATCTGCCAGATTCATTTACTGATCTAAAAGGTGTCACAAAATCCTTGAATCCGGCCAGAAATGCGCCTGAAAGAGTGGAGGTACCAACAAAAACCACTCAACTACCCGTTCATAAAAAAAGGGGGAGTAGTACGGCCTCTGACCCGGATCCTGCTTCTCGCAAGCAGCAAAGGAGAGCGAGGAGAAACTCCTCAAAGTCAGTAAATGCAAGTCAACTAAACGTTGACAAACACCTTATGGGTAGTATACACCCAGTGGAAGGACAACCTCCACAACCCAGCTCCAGCATGCACACACTGGCTGGGACATCGGAACACCTAGACTCACGCGTATTGGGAAATCACGAAGAGTCATCAAGGGTGCACGAGATATCCATCAACTATATCGATTCTGGAGAATCATTCAACCGTAAGTCTACGATTGTCGACACTTATTTTTCTGCTACAATTGCAAATACCCTTCTTAATGATCATGATCCAAGGACTATCGTTGAGTGTGAAAAACGCTCCGACTGGCCTCAATGGAAGGATGCAATACAAGCAGAATTAGCCTCGCTTAATAAAAGGAAGGTATTCACAGAAGCAATACCAACACCTCCCAGTGTTTTCCCTGTGGGATTCAAATGGGTTTTCCTCCGGAAACGGAATGAGAACAATGAGGTGGTGAGATACAAAGCAAGGCTCGTAGCACAGGGTTTCACGCAGAGACCCGGCATTGATTTCAATGAGACATATTCTCCAGTTATGAGTGGTATCACTTTCCGATATTTAATATCTTTGGCAGTGCAAAATCGTCTATCTATGCAGTTGATGGATGTCGTGACCGCATATCTTTACGGGTCACTAGATTCGGACATTTACATGAAGGTTCCTGACGGAATCTCTGTCCCGGATGCAAGCGTAAAACGCAACATGTATTGTGTAAAACTGAACAAGTCTTTATACGGCTTGAAACAGTCGGGGCGGATGTGGTACAACCGACTTAGTGAGTTCCTTCTTCAGAAGGGTTACTCCAACAGTGATGACTGCCCATGTGTTTTCATCAAAAAGTCCTCTTCGGGATTTTGCATCATTTCCGTGTACGTCGATGATCTCAACATCATTGGCAACGAACAAGATATTGATGAAGCACGCAATCATCTAAAGAGGGAATTTGAGATGAAGGATTTGGGTAAAACCAAATTTTGCTTGGGTCTCCAACTCGAGCACCTTCCCTCAGGAATAATGGTACACCAAGCTGCCTATATCCAGAAAATATTGGAGAAGTTTAATATGGACAAATCATATCCGTCTAAAACTCCCATGGTGGTTCGATCTCTAGACGTAGAGAAAGATCCGTTCAGGCCGAGGGATGATGGAGAAGAGATGTTGGGACCCGAGGTTCCATATCTCAGTGCCATTGGAGCGCTTATGTATCTTGCAAATTGTACGAGACCTGACCTCGCATTTGCAGTAAATCTACTTGCTAGACACAGCGCAGCTCCCACCAAACGCCATTGGGCGGGAGTCAAGAATGTCTTTCGATATCTCCAAGGCACAAAGGATCTTGGCCTATTTTTTCAGTTCCAGAGAAACCTGGACTCTAGTATGACTGGATACGCTGATGCTGGCTATTTATCTGATCCCCATAACGCCAGATCGCAGTCCGGCTTTGTGTTCCTACATGGTGGAACGGCCATATCATGGAAGTCTTCAAAACAGACTCTGGTTGCAACGTCCACCAATCATTCTGAAATAATTGCAATATATGAAGCATCACGCGAATGTGTGTGGCTTCGCAGGATGATAAACCACATACAACAGTCATGTGGAATTGGTTCTATCAAATCACCTACCATTATCTATGAAGATAATGCGGCTTGTGTTGCACAGATGCAAACAGGATACATCAAGAGCAATATCACTAAGCATATTGCCCCTAAGTTGTTTTTCCCCCATGAACTCCAAAAGAGTGGGGAAATCAACATCTTGCAAGTTAAATCATGCGATAATCTCGCTGATCTATTTACCAAGTCTCTACCAACTTCAACATTCCAGAAATACATTCATGGGATTGGTATGCGACGGCTTCGTGATTTGCAAAAGTCAGGGGGAGTATCTTCCTAAACATTTATGTTCAAAGCATCATATTACACTCTTTTTCCCTTCATGAGTTTACTTCTCAGGTTCTCATCAAGGTTTTTAATGAGGTAATATCAACATAAAATTATATGTCATACTTTCTGTTTTCCCCACCAGGGTTTTTAGGGAAGTATACACGACATATTTATTGCCTCCCAAATTCTATGGATATAATTCATATTGAGTTAGCGGAGACAATAATCCTCATATGCTGGATCATTTTCTCCTTATTTTCCCACAGGGTTTGAAGGAGTTTTACCAGTATATCCTACACTACTCCTCACATTTTTCCCACAGGGTTTTTGGAGGAGATTATTTCAAAGATGTTCGATGACAAGCACAAGGAAGGATTAGGGGGAGTGTTAGGATTTAATTAATTAGCTTAATTAAAGGGATAATCCTCCCTATGTAAACCGTCGTACGGTTGCCAGGCAACCGTCGCGGCGCTCCTCTCGCCCCCTCACGATCGGTCGCGACTCCCTGTCGTGACGGTTCCCTTGTATAAATACTCGATTCATCGATGGAATAAATACACAGTTTGATTCATTCGCTTCTCTCTCGATCGCTCCCGATTCTAGTTCTAACAATTATATTAGTGTGAATTTGGACAACATGCACAACACCTATAATATCTTATATTGTGAAACGGAGGGAGTACTTTGTTTTGTTTTTCTTAGGTACAGATCATAGACCTGTCGACGTTAGCAAATATATGTATTTTCGAAGGTCACACTACCTACTGCCTGTGCCAATGACGATTCATTTTCTCTCAACATAAATTTTACTTCCATAGAGAATTCCTGTGCCAATGACGATTCACTGCTTGATGAGCCTTGTTAGCTAGTCTTTGTACTTGGTTGCTATCTGCATAACGTGTTGCATTGCATGGATGTGCATTATAGGGTAGAGAAGATGCTCTATGATACCCGAGAGAGGTCGTAGCTGCATATGGTTATTATTGGGTGACGCGGCAGAGCTATCGCTAGAGAAAAGATGCTCTCACACTGTCACACATGCATGCTGGCCTGCGTGATACACGAGCTGAACTGCTCATTTGGCTGCACTTGATTTCGTCGGCATGAACATAAATCGTGAAATCGTTAGCAGTGGCGGAGCCAGACAAATCGGAGAGCCTGGGCAAAAGCTATACACATCCATGGCAGCTAGCTTTTGCCCCATAAACATGCTTGCTAAACATTGTTTTTATACTAATTCTCAATGGAGAGTTGCCGGTGGAGCCCGGGCAGCTGCCCCGGGTCGCCGGGAGCTGGCCCCGCCCATGATCGTTAGGATGACTAGCTCTGAAGAGGGTGAACTAAACGGATACATATTTCACTACGGGAGTGGCAGACCAGCCCGACGGCAATTATAACGCCGACGGCCAAACGTCGGAGCCGTCGGCGTCACAATCTAGCACCGACGGCCAGAGAAACACCGTCGAGCTCAAAACACCGTCGGCGTTCTAATGTGAGCCCGACGGCCACCGTCGGCGTCAAAACACCGTCGGACTTCTCCCCCCGTCTCCCCTGCGTGGGCGTCCTGGACGAAGCGACCTGACGGCGCCGTAACCACCCACACTGACGCCGACGGCAATACCGTCGGGCTCATTGAACTATTTTCCAGTTTTTCTTGAAATATTAGGTTACATTCAAAAATATTATTCGTAAGGGTACTAAGTCACAATAAATAACATAAGAACTAATTTGTACAAATATTGTGATCATATGTGGCCATAATATAAGGACACATATGCGGGTATCTCCGGAGTTTTTTAGTGGCGGGGTTCCGGAACTTAGAGGTGAAAACCCCCGTTTCGGGTGTCGGGCATGGAACCGTGCGACGGAACACATGAAATGTTTGTTTTCTATGGTCCAATATACCAACCTAACACATCCAAGCAAAAAAATCCATGCGTCTACCCCCTCCCGACGCCGTTTAGAGGGGTAGATCGACGGGTTCAGACTTTTCTCCAACGGGAGTAGGGTTTCGCCGTAGAGTGGGTCCGGAGTGTCAAGACCCCATCAAGACTTGCATAGACCCCTAATATATGTATACTAGTGTGTTGGTAGTTTGTGGGAACCAAGATACATCTCCGAGGTGCGACCCGCTTCACTGACCCCTCTTTCTCCGTGGTAAGTTCTTGCACTTAGAGGTGAAAACCCCCGTTTCGGGTGTCGGGCATGGAACCGTGCGACGGAACACATGAAATGTTTGTTTTGAATGGTCCAATATACCAACCTAACACATCCAAGCAAAAAAATCCATGCGTCTACCCCCTCCCGACGCCGTTTAGAGGGGTAGATTGACGGGTTCAGACTTTTCTCTAGCGGGAGTAGGGTTTCGCCGTAGAGTGGGTCCGGAGTGTCAAGACCCCATCAAGACTTGCATAGACCCCTAATATATGTATACTAGTGTGTTGGTAGTTTGTGGGAACCAAGATACATCTCCGAGGTGCGACCCGCTTCACTGACCCCTCTTTCTCCGTGGTAAGTTCTTGCACTTAGAGGTGAAAACCCCCGTTTCGGGTGTCGGGCATGGAACCGTGCGACGGAACACATGAAATGTTTGTTTTTTATGGTCCAATATACCAACCTAACATATCCAAGCAAAAAAATCCATGCGTCTACCCCCTCCCGACGCCGTTTAGAGGGGTAGATCGACGGGTTCAGACTTTTCTCCAGCGGGAGTAGGGTTTCGCCTTAGAGTGGGTCCGGAGTGTCAAGACCCCATCAAGAATTGCATAGACCCCTAATATATATATAATAGTGTGTTGGTAGTTTGTGGGAACCAAGATACATCTCCGAGGTGCGACCCGCTTCACTGACCCCTCTTTCTCCATGGTAAGTTCTTGCACTTAGAGGTGAAACCCCCGTTTCGGGTGTCGGGCATGGAACCGTGCGACGGAACACATGAAATGTTTGTTTTTTATGGTCCAATATACCAAGCTAACACATCCAAGCAAAAAAATCCATGCGTCTACCCCCTCCCGACGCCGTTTAGATGGGTAGATCGACGGGTTCAGACTTTTCTCCAGCGGGAGTAGGGTTTCGCCGTAGAGTGGGTCCGGAGTGTCAAGACCCCATCAAGACTTGCATAGACCCCTAATATATGTATACTAGTGTGTTGGTAGTTTGTGGGAACCAAGATACATCTCCGAGGTGCGACCCGCTACACTGACCCCTCTTTCTCCGTGGTAAGTTCTTGCACTTAGAGGTGAAAACCCCCGTTTCGGGTGTCGGGCATGGAACCGTGCGACGGAACACATGAATTTTTTGTTTTTTATGGTCCAATATACCAACCTAACACATCCAAGCAAATTTCCATTGTTTTTTATCCTCCTGTTGTGTTTAGCCGCGTTGGTTCCGTTTGCATCGTGTCAATCGGATACGCGCGCGGAAGACTCATATATATTCGTCCTTAACGGCTACTCCACCCAACGGGGCGACACATTTCCATTTGTTTTTTGATTTTGAAAACATGTTATATTTAGACCTTTTCTTGCATTAACATGGGATACAAATGGTCATTTTACACTTAGTACACAAATAACAAATCTAACCCCCTATACTTAGGTCATCCTCCAGCCCGCTTCTCCTCACGTTCTTGCTCGCCGCCGCCTGTCTGTGTCGCCGGACGTACTCGTTGGTCGCGTCATCGTGGGTACCCGTTGGGTCTCATGGACCCAGCGGGTGGCGGGTCTGGTTGAGTTTCATACCCGGCAGCGGGTACGGAGACGGGGAAAAGAGCCGGGTGCGGGTATGGGGATGCCAAACCCGGCCCCGTACCCGGCGGGTGACATCCATAGCCATAAGGGCCTGTTTGGTAGCCCGGGTGACTTGGGCCAGGTTATCTCACCTCATACATGCAGAGTTGGGCCATGCTGAGGACATACAACTGCACTTTGTTTGGTAGCATGTATGAGCTGAGACATGATGAGTTCAGATCGTGTTGGCGATAAGGTCCTTGGATATAAAAGAAAAAAGCGACCATGTCCTCAGATAGAAAAATAAAAAAACGATCAGGTCCTCCGTGCTAGTTTCTGCGTCACGTGATGTGGACGAGCTTGCCATGGGCGGATGAGGGCTGGGCGGCTCCGACGATGGCGCTAGCTAGGTGTTACTTACCGTAACATTTGTAAGCTCTGTACAACCATGTAATTAAGAATTAAATAGTTTGATATCTGGTAAAATATAAATAAACATTAAGAGATCTGTTCAATACACCAAAGCTGATGCCGAGGGCCACCTTGCTCGTTCAGTTAAAACAGAGAAAACACACCATCAACAAAATTTACCATCAAGAGCGCGGCGTCCGCCAAATTCAACCAGTAACGAAGCGAAACTCGTCGGCCATCAGTACACGTACGTTCGGTTACACAGACAAGCCAGTGATCGAGAGTCTCCTGTCCTGGCGCCAAGACATGGTGGCCGCTGCTGCACCGTCTACCGTGGATAAGCACCTACCCTACCTAGTGCAGAAGCTCAAAACTGATCCCCTCCCTCCACCTCCTGCTCTCTCTTCAACCAAGCAACGACGCATCCATGGCTCAACTCGTTCATCTCTCTTCCCTTGCTCCCGCCTTCCATCTCACCGCGACGCCAGCAGGTGCGCGCCTCTGCTCCATCCATCGCCACTCGACTCATTCTCTCGCTTGCAGGCACAGGGGCGTCCAACAAGGGCGTCCTGCTCTGCAATCCCTGGTTGCACACTAATTATTAATCTTGCATCCTCGCTGCAGGCTATGGCGTTTCCCGCTTGTCCATGGCGTCGTCGGCCAGCTCGCCTCCTGGTGGTACGTAGGAAATTTCCCTTTCTCAGTTTCTTCTCAAATTTACTACTCCATCGGTTCTCCTTAATTTACTTTCTCCTTAATTTGGTACTTTGATTAGCCAACAGGAGGAGCGTGAGGTTGAAGTCCGTCAGCATTAGGTGTGAGCAGGGGGCCAACAAGGGCGGCGGCCCGGGGCTGGACGTGTGGCTCAGCCGCGGCGCCATGCTCGCCTTCTTCGGGGCCGTCGGCGTGGAGCTCACCACCGGCAAAGGGGTTCTTCAGAACGTTGGGCTCCTTGCGCCGCTGCCGGCGCTGGCGCTGGGGCTCACCGGGGTGGTCGGAGTCGTCACCGCGTTTCTCATCTTCCAGTCCGGCACGTCGGATTGATCACTCTCGCTTCAAGAGGAAAAGGAATTTCTTGAGTCGTGCTTCTTGGTGCGTCTAGCTAGCCTACCGATCACTCTCGCTAGGTGCAGTGTCACATAGAGAAATTGTAGTACTGAACATGCGTACGTTGAAATGTCGAAATGATTCCACCCATTATATCAGTTGCAATGTTGCATCCCAAAGCTTTAAACTTGTATGTTTCCTTCTTTCTTTTATTACTTCAACGGTTCAACCAGAAAGTAAGGTAACAGTGTAGTTTGAGGATCTCACTCCATCCCCTTCATCGCCTCCCCTCTTGAAGCTTTGCGAGTCGATCGACCCAAAATATTTGCATCATGTGCCGTACAACCGTATTGATTATGATGCCACATAGTAGATTCAAAAACTAGGTTGAACATGAACCGGAACCAGGTGTAGCAGTGGAGGTTATGTTAGGTAAAACATGAACATTAAGCAGAATTCGTCAGGGTAGTACAGTTTATCATCACTGGCCAGCAGTAGAGATTGTACATGCATGAAACAGAAATGGTACATCAAATAGAGCATATATTGAGTTTATTTTTTTGTGAAGATACATGATATCTCTTAAAATTGATGATTATTGTGAGAATCATCAATGTCTGGCGCCACCTTTCGTTCAGAGCATTTGAGGAAACCGTAAAATGTATAATATTTTCATGTGCTAGTTTATAGGCTAGGCCTATAAAAGCCACCCCATGAGTGTTAACCGGGTTATATATTTTTGTTTGATTTTCAAACAGTAAACTACTACCTGACATGGTAGTATAATATACTGCGGTAATAGAATCACTAATTAAGTGCATACATGTTGGCCTTGGCTCACAGATCAATCCAATTAATTCCGAGCCGGTCCTTCTCACTGCTGGTTCTAGTCATTTCCTTAAAGCACTATCCTTGATGGTCCGGAGGGACTCAGTGAAGTCGTCTAAAAGTTGGCCATGGTCTGGAAAGTGTTCTTCGTCAATCGCTAGAATCACCTTGATGGTATTACTATAGCTTTGGTAATGCACCGTTAGAGCCTGCGTATAAAAGCGTAATTAAGATTGAATTAAGTACCAAACATATTATACACGAACTATTCCAAGGGAATATGGTGACTTATATGTCTATTTTTATGTTATTATGGCTGCTCCGTGACTTACTTCTGGCGGGCCGTAGACGCTGGGCGCAATGGAGACAACTGGGTGTCCATAGAACTCTACCTGTTCAGCGGGCCCAACCATGTTTGAAAATGATATGGTCGTGTGTGATATCATACGATGGAAGATAAAGCCTGCTGCCTGCTTAGATTTAGAATCATAAAATAAAACTAGCTGATTGATAAAATGCTCGATGATCAAAATAAGTTAGGCTGTGACTCTTCCGATGAGATTGTGGAAAAAATTCAAATCCAAGGACCCAACAGATTAATATATTTACCTTTACACCAAGAGTTTTGATGATCACTTCACCTAGTATGTGGGTGAAGAGCACTTCTAGGGAGCTCTTCTTCCTGTCCAGAACATTTTTAGCCTTGCAAACATATTCGAGTGGATCCTGGTACACAGCTATGTGAAATGGAAGGATGATGTATCCAAGTTGATTTCCCAATTTCACTTTGTTACTGTTACCGGATTCTATCATATCAACATACGCCTGTTTAGAGTTGTAAAAGTGCACTTAAAATTAACATTGATATGAGAACGAATATGTTTTGGTAAAAATTGATCTGAACTTATTGGCCATCCTATCTATATATTGTCAGAGGCCACACATAAGTATTATCACATCGAATAAAACAAAAATAGACAAAACAAATGTATAAATAAATTGTAATAAACTCGTCGTTCCCTCTCTTTTCCGGTCTATGAACCTAAGGTCATCACTACACCACGGTAGAAACTTGCCAACACATTTCTGTAGGTAAAGACATACCTATGGCCACAAAACATCTGTTGGCGTATATTTAGAGCTATGCCGACACATTGTCGGTGGATTTAGTTACAGATTATCCGTTGGCGTGTATATAACAACCGCTTAACTTTTGGCAGATGTTTATGTAGGCAGACATAAGTGTCGGTGTTGCTCTCCACATAGCGCATAACAAGCAACGCCCAGTACCACGGGAAACATGGGGTGCAGTTGGAAAATTTTATAGCAAAACTAGAGGACTTGGGCGCGAGACTAGAAATTTCTGGGACCAGTTTTGAAAGATCTTATCCTCTTCCGGCCCAATTTCAGGATGAGCCTACTGAATAGTTGTTTTGGAAGAGTCATCATAGGCTACTAGTTTTTTTAGGTTTAGGATGGTCGTATCCGTCATATGATTAGATAGAATAGATGTGTTATGTACACTGCTTCAAAGGCAACGACTACTTCCACGCTAGACGCGACCTCTTTGCTAACATGTCTTCATCATCCAAAGTGAACGGGTCTTCCTTCAATGCCATGTACGTGATCTTATTTTGCCTATTCGACATCATATTTTAAACAATATTTTTAGCAATATGTGTACAATTTATTTATGCAGATTGTCGGACAAGTTTAGTTCGTATTTTTCAAGTCATATTATGTCTAGTACTATTTATATGGATTAAATCATGCGAAAAATTGCTCATATTTTCAGGAAAAGCCACCGCTACTATCATTTTTGTCAAAAGGTTATTAGGATTATTTATACAAATTCGTGTTCTCAAGGAAAGGAAAAAGGTGTTAATTACCTCTAGGCTGGAGGTTGGCCTTATGTTGACCAGAAGGATCGATCGCAAACTGATTTTCCTGGTGTTAGTATCACCTAATAAAATATGAAAAGATGATATTAAGTAAAGAAAATGATGTGTACTAGTACTACTAAGTACTACTGTCAACCTTAAAGAGGATAGACTACTTACCAGACCTGCGAAAATAATACCGTGATAGAGCAGCAGAAGTCACCCCAACTAGCACGTCATTGACGGTCTGCATGCATGCATGAGCACACGAACAACATTGTTAACTTTCAGTTTTAGATGTTGCCATTCATGGATCGATATGCACGTACGTGTGTATACTTACGCAGCTCATGGCATCTTTGATGAACTTGACGTCGCTTAGGCTGAGGCTCCGATTCACGAAACGCTTCCGGCGGCAAAGCTCGCCGCCGGCGCGCTTGAACAGCGTGGGCGGGTCCTTGACGAACGCGATGGTGGCGACGAAGAGCGAGACGTCCAGCACGGTGTGCCACGCCAGCACGACGAACGACCAGGCCCAGGCGGCGAGCGCCAGCGCGCCCGCGGACCTCGGCGGCCGCGGCCTCGCGTAGACGCCGCCGGAGCGCACGGGTGGCGCCGGCATGGCCGGGAGCCTCGAAGGGTCGGCGGCGCTGCGCGTGGACGCCATGAGGAGGGTGAGCAGCGCCGTGCCGTCGCCGAGGGAGTGGTGCACGCGGACCACAACCGTGGACGCCGCCTCGGACGTCGGGAAGTCGAGGACGTGGAACTCCCAGAGCGGGCGGGAGCGGTCCATGGGCGCCGTGGACAGCGACGCCACGTACTCCTCCACGGCCCTGTCCGGGTCGGGCTCGTCGAGCTTGTTGGGGACGACGATGATGTGGTCGTCCAAGTTCAACGCCGGCGCAGGGACCCAGCGTAGCTCGCCGTCTTTGGTGACTTGCTGGATGCTGCGGAAGCGCGGGTGTCGGACGAGGTTGGTCTGGATGCCGGCGCGGAAGAGGGGGAGGTTTAGGGGCGCGCCGACCCCCATGGTGACGACGATGTAGAAGCCATCCATGAGCTTCGCTGTAGGGCTCACGGGCTCCTCAGCCACCGCCGGCCAACCGTCGTCGGATGCTGCTCTTGGGGCTCGGATTGTTGTGAGCGGAGGTTGTCTCGGTCTCGGTGCACTACCGCCGCCAGCGTCCTCCATTGTTGTTACTCCCAAAGAAAGGGCTTTCTTAGGGCGGCTCAACCGGCACTAACACTCTCTTTCTTTAAGCCCCGTTGTGTACCGAGCTGTCTCCCAGCGAACCATATGTATTACTTATGATCCAAATTCATACGACGATGTGAAGTGAAGGCTAACTTCGGAGCGAAGCGAAGACCCGTCGCCGGGAGGCTGGCCATAGCCTAGCGACGAAGTTAGCCCACCGGCCCATACTGCACTCGCGGGGTGCGGGGGCAGCAGCCCCCGTACGGATCGTGTCCGAGTCGGATCGCAACCGACTTAGTGTTCCTGCCCTCTATAAATACATCTTGTAAGTCGATTGTTGGGGTAAGCACACATTGTAAACCCACGACGTTTGT
Organism: Poa annua; assembly: GCA_026929855.1. Lineage (NCBI taxonomy): Eukaryota > Viridiplantae > Streptophyta > Magnoliopsida > Poales > Poaceae > Poa > Poa annua. The sequence goes on along the minus strand of CM049431.1, from coordinate 1,375,969 downwards.
AACCTCACCCCGATATAGTGAAGTATTGTTGGCTGGCGTCCGTGATTTTTTCTCTCCTTTGTTTCGAGGGGTTTTCCATGTTAAAATCTCGTGTCCCCGTTGGTTTGATCGTTCCGCTCTTCGTCGTTTCTTGCTATCTTTTATAACATTACTCCCTCCGTATATAAATAAGTATGTTTACAAATAAGTGTCTCAAATCTATCAAAAGGAAGATGACACTTATTTGTGAACGGAGAGAGGGAGTACCAAATTAAGGGGTTATGTTACGTGTCGTGACCTTGACTTCAAATATTGTACTGTACTGGACACCAACGCATAATAAATCTTGTCTCTCATTGCACATGTCACAGTTGATGGTCAGTTTCTATCTCACCTAGTGGGAGAGGTAACTGAGGTGGGGTTAGATGAGGCAGCCACCTAAAGGAAAATTTCAAATCCACGAAAAAAAGGAGGAATTGTCGAAATCTCCAATTGTTTTGAAGATAATAGCATATTTTAAAATAACAGAGGTTTTGATGACTTGGCCAAATATTTACATACAACTCATTGTGTTGTGATCATCATTTTTATGGCAGTCTGGGAAACTGAGTAGACCTGACTTTCCAGCTATAGTGCTCTTAAGTCTCAACCACCTAGCTGGTGGTATTGATTTCACCTGGCATTTTTGTCGACCTCGCTGATGATACGGTGGAATTTTACTCGGACTAGTCAAATCAAGCTCCATGCATGGATGTGTCGGCAGCTCTGGTAGGGGAATTCATATTAAAATCTATGTATGTAACAAAGCCGATAATTATATCTAGAGTTTGGTTGTCGTGTATGGTGATGTCCAACAAGAACATAAGGCTGCTTTTCTTTATGATATGGTTAATCACGCAACAGATGATCCCATCCTATATATTTAAGCCAGTGTTGAGGTTCCATCACGAAAAGAGTAAGTGCCGCTTTGAAAGCTATCGTTGGCATTTTGTTTCGAACGCTATCATTGGCATTTTGTTTTGAACGCTATTATTGAAAGTTTGGATCTAAGAGAGGTTAATATGATTGGGGACTGTTCATTGGGCGATGTGCTAGAGCTAACTTCTCTTCTCGTCCCTTACAAAATTTAGCTCTTCCAAAACATGGATTTTTGATTGTAGACAATGCTGAAACTGGACACAGCCACCACGAGCACCACATCCACATATTGTGTGCTAATGAACCAATAACACTTCAGATTCCTAACACATAAGATTAATTACCTAATCAGACGGGACGAGTATGTTCCGACAGTGCCAATGAGATCGATGTCGTTGATCTTGATCCTAACCATGGCGACAATCTGACATCTCGATTCTACACGACTTGCGACGAACCTGGCGGTAGATAGGGCCAGGCGGCGGCGGGCCAGGTGGGAGCGGCGGTTTGGGAGAAAACAGAGAGGCGGCGTGAATTGATCTAGCTGTCCCACATCTTGTTGATGGAAGGCTATCTATTATTCAATATACATATGATAATATTCTCATGATGAAACATGACCTAGAGAAGGCTAAGAGCTCAAAACTAATTTAATCAACATTTGAGTAGCTATCAGGGCTCAAAATAAACTTCAACGAAGTCAATTGTCCGGCTTTGGTGAGGCTCAGGAAGCATCTGTTCAGTATATATGCAGAATTATTCGAATGCGATAAGGGTCAATTTCCATTGCATTCGGCTATTCCAATACACGATAGGAGATTGCCTAACGCTAAATGAAAAAGAAATATCGACTACCTTGATGGGATGTTGTGTAACGACGGAAGGATCAAGGAGGGCTGTGTATTCATGACCTTGAGGTTAAAAAACATCTCTCCTTGGAAATGGCTTATATGTTACTATCCGAAAGATGGGGTCTGGAAAACAATTCTAAAAAGGAAATATGTAATCCAATATGCTTTGTCATAGGAGACCCACACTTTTGGACATGTCTGATGGCGATAAAGAAGCGTTTCTTTAGCTTTAGATCATTTACAATTAAAGATGGATCGGGAATTTGTTTCTGGGCGTATAGGTGGTTAGGAAATAGCACTCTCCGAGAACAATATTCTGTTTTATGCAATATATTCTACTAGGTCACAAAGGCGACACAAAAGCTACGGTTCTGAAGTCATCGCCACCAAATGTAATGTTCTGGCGGGACCTAATTGGACCATTACTGGCGGCATGGAATGCTATATCAGAAAGAAGGGAGTTGATACAAACAAATGAGGCAAGTGTCTCCTAACTTTTGGTAGAATTTACATGAGAATGGAAATTTCTTTGCGGATTTTATGTAGAGAGCACTAGTCCATCCCATAGTGGTCGCCGATGATACACTTGCTCTTCGATTACAAATACACTCATATTAGATTGTCGACCATCCAGATATTTTTTAACATATAGCATTGTTGATGTTTTTCGTGTAAGGAAATGCTTATAACTGTTAAGTAATAAAATTTCTTTTATCAAAAAGAAAAGAAACGGAACAAAGTCTAAGACTAGTCACAATGAGGAGTATCATATACTAATATCATGGATATGATACTACTACATGTTAGTACCTCCACAATAAATGGTAACATATACGTACTATCATAGTATATGATTGTATTTATTAGGTTGTAGATTCATCTTGTATTGGAATCTGTTATGTTACGGTATCTATATATGATATCATTATCACCTCTCTGCTCATTAATTACAGTGACACGTCATCTTTTTACCAACATGTCATCTATGATATCATCTATGAATAGTCTTTTATGATACTCACATTGTAACTAGTCTAACCGAACAAACGTTGGAATCTGTCTGAGAACGATAGCCTTGCGGTGTCAAGTCGTAGTCTGAAGACTGTAAAGCACTAACCAGACAGGCAGTCAGTCTCCACATGAACTTAACGTGATGTAGAATGAATAGTGGGAATATTAATGAGACGGTTATCAATAACAAGACCCGTAACGACTAACCATGCAGTCTGGAGTTTAGCGAGACTGGCTTTGTATGGTCGGTCTTCTAGATGAATTAACCATCTGGTGCCCTACCAGCTACCCATATTAAATGAATGCGGCTACTGAGAATTAACTTCATTCTTCATCACTTTAAGTTACCAAATCTCAGTTTCAACTCATGCTGTAATTCATGACTATATATATATCACAACTCACCAACCCATATCTGATATCTCAGTTTCTAAATTAACTTAATGACGGTAATCCATAGTGGGGTAATCCATAATGGGAGTAAAATAGGTGAGTAAAATAAGTGTCACATAGATAAAAATGATAATTTAACAAGCAATTAAAAGAGAGATATAAATAGAGTATAGTTGGGTAGGGGGCATGCCTTTGGCTATCAAATTTAAAGCTCTCGTTGACATTTGTCTAACTAGAGAGGTCACTGTAGCTGAGGTTTACGCCAAAACTTTTAACTTTTTTCGTTTCCGTAGAACACTAGTGGGGATTTCCCTACAGATGTGGTTGGAGCTGAAAAAATCGTGGGAGGGCATTACTCTGGAATGGAAACTTGGTACTAAAGGTTTTTCGGTTAAATCTTGTTATCAAGCTATGAAATGGACCAATCTTGGGTTCTCACAAATAAAAAATTGCGGCAAATTAAAATACCACTCAAGATCAAAGTCTTACCATTGTTGGTAAACATGAAGAGAATTTTGACCAAAGATGTTTTGAGACATAGAGGATGGAAAAAAGATGATAAAATTTGTCTTTTCTGTGGAATGGACGAATCGATTGATCATATTTTTTTCTTGTACCCTTTAGTTAGGGTCTATTTTGTTGTTGTTGTTTCAACCTGATTTTGCTTCTGCAGGTTTCCCAGAACTCACAACAGTTTTTTCAGAATCCACATCATAATCAAACAAACTCTCAGTCCACACCCAACTAGTAATAAAGGGTACGGATTTTGGATCGGATGTAGGTTGTTGGTGGATCACCATAATTTTATAGGACATGGTTAGGCTTATTTATGACTACAACAGGACTAGTTGATGTTTTATTACATACTTATTTTGGTTTAGATAATCATATATATTTTTGTAGGCAAGAGAGTAACCACTATTTTCCCATCAGTCCTGAGAGATATATGGAGAGATTGGTGTGTTGTACTTGCACTATGGAATGACCGAGGAGTAAGTGCCATGTCATTTTCTATATAATTGACGAAGTGTGACACACGGGTACCACCCTGATTACACCATTCTACTCAATCTGTTCCATATCAGTTAGTAAAAATAATGGGTTAATTATCCAAAGTTTGTTGACTACCTGAACTCTCCCTACTAGTCACAATGGATAGTAACATCGGAGTAACATAAGTGTCACGTAGGCAAAAAAGATGATGTGGCATGTAATTAATGAGGAAAGAGGCAAATGGAGTAACATATCTAGTTACCATGACATCACAGTTTTCAATATAAAATGTGTGTATAGAGTAATAAATGAGACTACATATGACACAAAATTTATGTTATTTTGCATTGTGAGGATAGTAACATAGTCTAACAACACGTATATGTTGTAACATAGTCTAGTAACACGTATATGTTACTAGTCAAAGTTAGTCTCCATTGTGACTAGTCAAATACACTAAGGCTGTCATTATTGCTTATATACTACTACTTGTTTCTTATTGCACTGTTGAATCGGCCATATTAAATTACTAACTACTCCCTCCATTCCTAAAATACTAAGGAGTATAATAGGTTTTAGATATTTTAATATAGACTAAATACAGAGTGAAATGAGTGCACAAACACCCTAAAATACGTTAGATACAACCAAATCAGAAAAAAGAAGTAAAACATCTTATGTTTAGGAACATAGGTACTAGGTAGTATATAAACTATGAAGATTCTATAGTTGGCTAAATTAGCTGAAAATGCAAACCACACGCGTAATTTTTACTTTGAATTTGGACGTCTGTGCTCTGCCGCTCAACACCTGTTTCTTACTAATGATCGATCGTTCCCGCGACTGTCGCAGACGCAGCCCCGGTCCAGAGCTCAACCAGATTCATTCAACTGTCAAATCATGTTATAACTTCGAGGATCTTTTGCAGCTACATATATTGAGCAATTCAAGACAATATCCATCAAGTACATACTACGTACGCTCTATCATCGATGTCACCTGGGCTTCAGAATTGCACGACGACGATGACGCGATCATCGCCGGCTCAACTGCTCGACCCTGACGAGTTCCGGCGGCAAGGCCATCAGGTCATCGACTTCATCGCCGAATACTACTCTCGCATCGCCGACTACCCCGTCCACCCCGACGTCGTCCCTGGCTTCCTGAGCCGCCGTCTCCCGGAGACGGCGCCGTCGCGACCGGAGCCCAACGCGCTCTCTGCGGCGCTCAACGACGTCCGCGACCTCATCCTGCCGGGCATCACGCACTGGCAGAGCCCACGCCACTTGGCCCACTTCCCGGCGTCGAGCAGCACGATCGGCGCTCTCGGCGAGGCCCTCGCCGCCGGCATCAACGTGGTGCCGTTTACGTGGGCCGCCTCGCCGGCCGCCACCGAGCTGGAGGTCGTTGTCGTGGACTGGCTAGGTAAGGCGCTCCACCTGCCCAAAACCTTGCTGTTCGAAGGAGGCGGCGGCGGCACGCTGCTGGGCACCTCCTGCGAGGCCATTCTCTGCGTCCTCGTCGCCGCCAGGGACAGGAAGCTTGCTGAGGTCGGCGAGGGTAGGATCGGCGACCTGGTGGTCTACTGCTCCGACCAGACCCACTTCGCCTTCCGCAAGGCCGCCCGCATCGCCGGCCTCCGCAGGGACAACTGCCGCGTGATACCGACACGCCGGGAGGAGGAGGATATGCACTACGCCCTGCCGCCAGCGGCGCTCCAGGACGCCATGCAGGCTGACGTGGAGGCTGGCCTGGTCCCGATGTTCCTGTGCACGTCCATGGGAACCACCCCAACCACCGCCGTGGACCCCATCCACGAGCTCTGCGCGGTGGCGTCGCCGCACGGCGTCTGGGTCCACGTCGACGCCGCCTACGCCGGCTCCGCGCTGATCTGCCCAGAGTTCCGCCACCTGCTCGACGGCGTGGCGGCCGTGGACTCGCTCAGCATGAACCCACACAAGTGGCTCCTCGCCAACAACGACTGCTGCGCTCTGTGGCTGAAGCAGCCGTCGGCCCTGGTGGCGGCGCTCGGCACGGACGACGACGTGATCCTCAAGGACGCCGCCGCCACCACCGACGACGGCACCGTGGTGGACTACAAGGACTGGCAGATCTCGCTGACGCGGCGGTTCCGGGCGCTCAAGGTCTGGCTCGTGCTCCGCTGCTACGGGACCGACGGCCTACGCGACGCCGTGCGCGCCCACGTGCGCATGGCGGCGGCGTTCGAGGGCATGGTGAGAGCCGACGCCAGGTTTGAGGTGGTGGCGCCGAGGCTGTTCGCGCTGGTGTGCTTCAGGCTCCGGCCACCGACGTCGGCGCGGGGCGGAGCCGACGACCTCAACAAGAGGCTGCTGGCGGCGGTTAACGCGACCAGGGAGGGGCCGTACATGAGCTGCGCCGTGGTGGGCGGCGCGTACGTGCTCCGGTGCGCCGTCGGGAGCACGCTCACGGAGGACCGGCACGTACGGGATGCGTGGAAGGTTGTGCAAGACCATGCCACGCTTATCCTAGCCACGTAGCCTTTGCTTCGCGAGTCTTTAAGTACTACTCTCATTGGTGGAGTATATTGATATGCAACTATATGCAGAGTACCGTAGTAGTGTTTGTCATATATATTACTCTTATCGCATTGTGTACTGTACCATCATATAGAATGGATAACAGAGAAATAAAATAAGACTGAGTTTGTCAGTACAGATTTCTTTCTCCCGGTTTTACTGCTCGTCTCTAAGAACAAATCCTGCATGTTGTCGATGATATACCCCACAAACATGTAATATCATAATCTTCTCTTTTGGGCTAAACAAAAATGCAAATGTGTGAATCCAAATATACACAACCTTCCAATCTCCAACAATATACAACAAATTATATTTTTGTGTAGCACAGAATATAAACTATTTCAAATAATTTTATCGCATGGTTGTGAGATACATCATTGGTAATATCAACGATTTATTTTCCAGTTTTTTAAACGTATAAATATGATCTTTTTTACAAAGAGGCACCGCAGCTCAGGAGGCAAAAGGGTTTATCGTGATTTTGGTCCAAAGCCAAGTGTACTTAGTTTGATTAAATATACATAAGAAAATATCATATCTGTTCACAGCATCCAGGAGCAATCGAAAATAAACGTCTTAAGTTAGTCGATACATTCCTCACCACTATTCAACCTCTTTCTATTCCATGCATGTGTCTTTCTTAGGAAACCTCAACACCATGTTGTTTCCATTTTCTAATAAAGGGTGTTTTATTACTTATCAAGTTCAAGCATTACACCAAGACTCTGCATAAAAAAAAAGGCACACTGTCGTAAAAAGTTAACAATAAAAAGAACTGAGAAGTTGAAATACTAGTAATAATGAAATTGTTTAGCGCTTAAGACAATGTAGGACACTCCATAGATGTCACTTCCACTCATATTGTTGATGAGGCTGCCATACATAAATAGGTCTAAATTATCCATGCATTGTGTAGGAGGTCACAAAAGGAGCAAAATCATACACTGGTAGAAGATCTATGAACTGATAAATTACTGTTACAAACCTTGTCATTTCTTTGCAAGTTATTTCTGATAGTTTATATGGTAAGAAATATTCTACAAAGTTCTATTGAGTATTTAAGTATACTATGAAAAACAGCAATATAAGGCATGATAACACTTAAGGGAATAAAGTGATTTGTGAAAGTGCGATAATAATTACTTGCTTAGATTAAGGATGAAAATATATTATAACAAATAAAATTCATTTATATTTGAAACTTTATTAAAAAACAAAGAAAACTATTGGCAACAACTAACAACACTAGTTTAGCAATCGAAAATGGATTTGTAAGGACAACTATTATTACAATGGTATAACACTAGTAGAAAACATGCCTTCCGTTCAGAGCCCTGGGAACCATTAGTCCTGGTTTTGCCGCGAATCAGGACTAATGATAGCATTAGTCCTGGTTCCAACGGCTAGGACGGCATCACGAGCACAAACATCTTTTATCCGGTTCCATCGCCACCTTTTGTCCCGGTTTGAGACACTGTTAATTCGAATAGGTATACGTGAAAATGTATTTAATAAGTTTTTGTATTGAAGCAAAGAAATTTATATTTTGAGAAAATGTGAGATATGACGAGGTAAGAAATTTCAGTATAAATAGTTTAAGATACATGTCAACAAAAAATGTCGTGACTACAACTAATGGATTGTTGTTGCTGATTAAATATGAGAAAATGCAATAAAGAATTGTAGCATAACTAATATCGATCACAATCATGCTCACCATGATCAAGATATATTGCTAAAGCAAATAACATCCTAACTGAGAACAAGAAATGTCTAAAATGAACAAGAAAAGAGTTGAAAACAATATTTTTTTTCTTCAATATGCTTATTTGTATAGTGGTTTTGTATTTGAAGCGGTATATTGTTTGTATAGATAGCGAGATAAGATGATTTTTATATATATTTCCGTTGAACTGTAAGTTAGAGAACAAAAATTTACATAATTATCACTCAACAAAAATGTATTATATGTTTTGAAAGCCATTAGTTCGGTAGGCCTAACATTAATGATGATTTAACCATTTAAAAATAGAAAATATGTTTGTAATATATATGTTGATTCGTTTTGGGTGTGTCATTCTACTTCTGACAAGCTCCATGAATCCAGGGTGATCCTGACCTTTTCAATCCAACGTGGCACGATGATCCCGATGGCCTTGGGTGCGGCGTTGTCGTCGAGGGCTACGTGCCTTTGGGACATTTGCCCTCACATCGACAATATCGGGTACAATGTCACAACCAGTACATTACGTGATTACCACGGTGTAGACTTAGGGAATGTTAAGGAGGATCAGAGATATTGGAAGGCTTATTTTTTCTAAATAAGAGGGTGCGGATCCCCGGCCTCTGCATCAAAATGATGCACACAGCCAATGCAATTATTCATACGTAACGACGTTGCGAAGATCCTCGCCTGGTTGGGCTTCTCTTAGTGGCTGCACTGCCGGGACCCCTGATGTTGCTGCCTCGCGGGCTTGGTGCTCCCGCTCTTCACGTGCCCGGTTGCTTGGCGCCCTGGTCGCCAGAGCTTCCTCGATTGCCTTCATGGACATAATCTGCTGCTTGTGGAGAAGGGCGCGTGCGTCTCCCTCCGGGGGCTGCGTGAGCTGAAGATATGTTTCGACTGCTATGATGGCGGCGTTCGCCGTTTTGGGGACAGGTATTCCGTTCTCGTCCTCGGTGACGCAGGACGAGTCGAGGTTGCGGGTGACCCTGGCTCGATCGGTGTCCGTCATAAGGGGAACACGAGCTCTGTGCCGCCGTCCTCCTTGGTTAACTTCTGTGGAGGAAGTGAACGAGATGGCAGCCCGTGTGGCACTCGATGCATCCGCATCCCTCTTGCGCCTGAGCAGCTCGGCCTTTTCGGCGCGAAGTCGCTCGCCCTACTTGCGTAGCAAGTACTGGACCGCCAGATGATCCTCCCTAGGTGCGTCAGGTGGAGGGAACGTGCCATCGTCGACATGCTTCATGGCCCTGATCCCTATGACGCGTGTGATTGTGAGTCGTGTCTGGTCAGGCATGACCACCTCCAGGGGATACGCGGGTTCCTCGTCGCCTTCTGGGGGCGATGTGCCGGCCATGAAGACTTGCTTGGGGTAAACCTGGGTGGGAGTGTTTACGCTGCCGCTGCTGCTTCCTTGATCCGAATCTTGCTCTGGATCAAAACTTGCTGCTACATGGTGGGCAGCACAGTCGTCGTTGCGCCTTCTCGCGATCGTCACCGTGGTCGTGGAAGGAGATTTCGCAGTCGCCGGAGCGAGTGCGATTGGCCTGGGGTAGACTTGGTGGGCCCACGAAGATGCGCGCCAATTGACGAGGGTGTAACTCGACAAATCCCAGGGTTATACACACCGGGTTGATTGAGGGGGAGAGAGATAAGCGTTGGTGATCACGACGGCTGACAAGTGGAAAATTTACCCAGGTTCAGGCTCCCGGAGGATAACACCCTACTCCTGCTTGTCTGATATTGATGACGAGTAGCGATTACAATGGTGAGATTGCGATCTCGCTAGGGTTTGTGGTGGCGGCTATTGGCGTGTCCCTTGAGACGAGCGACCCTCCTGGCTTTTATAGGTAAGCCAGGTCTCGGGTGGTCGATGCCGATGGCAATTACAGATATGGCAGGTTATGAGACCTAACCGACTTGGACTAGGTTACATAGTATTCTTGGTGGACCTTCTGTGGGCCTCCATAAGCTTGACGCGGCCCAGGTAGCCTCATCGTGGGCTAGTCGAAAGGTAGCCCCACGTCAGCCGCTCGGCTAAAAAAGCCGCTACCAGAATGATGGGGGTGACCATGATCAGAGTCGCATGCCTTGACCTCCCACCTACACGCATCATCTACAACCGGAGTACCGGTCCAGCAGATCCTCAACGCGCACCGCATGCGCGCACTACAAAATTCGCTACCGCCGTCTTCCTCGAACCCATCTTCAGCAAATATCAACGCCATGGCCTTGTAAGGCCAGCCGGCGATGTCACCACGACGCCGAACAACACCACCGCCCTGCCCTCGTCCATTCGCACGCATCCACACCGAGACTTCACATCACCATGCTCTTAAGCCAAGCCAATGTCGACACGGAAAATGACACGCCGCTTCATCTTCTCAAACACCACCATCTCCCACTGGTCCCACAAGCCAAATCCAACTCCCCGCAGTTGCCCCCAAGAGGGAGAACGACGATATGTGCCGTCAACGTCGGACCCAAAAACCGGGTCTAGGGTTTCCCCCGGAGCAATCTGTGCGGGAGCGTGAGTTGCATCATCGACGCCTTCCACAAGGTTACGACGTCCATGGACACCGCCATCGATGGCTCCAGCCGCCGTCGGAGCCTGGAATTAACCGGCGGTATCACACTCCCACTTTGATTCGGACAGCTTGTCCGCCGAGCACTTCACCCATGGACATCCGCCACGGAGAACCAGTCCTAAGTCCCAGGAAGCCCTGGAACCGGGCCACGAGCACGCCCCGGCCGCCGCCAGGATCGCCTCACCGATCTCCGCGTTTCACTGCCCCCAAAGAGCAGATCACCACGGGTCACTGGATCTTGGGAGGACGTGGTAGAGGGAAGAGCCGTTCTTGCCTGTCGCCCACGACCCTCCAAGCACGAGGATCGCCGCAGCCCCAGGTCACCTTCCCCGCAGATCCAGATAGGGTCCGAGATCCTCCTCCAATCTACGGGATCTCCATGGAAAGCGGAAGAGATGGCGACCAAGAGGTATAGCCCCGCCGCCGCCATCACCGGAACCTGCCCAGACTCGCCGGAGGCACCTCAGGCGGGGCCGAGACGTGGGGGATGGAGGGAGGAGGTGGTGGTGTGGAGATTGGATCGCCTCCCGTGTCGCCAGAGGAGGGCGACGCGGGGGCAGTTTCTCAACTAAGTCTGCTCGCAGGGGAAGGCTTACTTAGTAGGAGAAAATACCATCTCAACAGGGTAGCTTGATTTGTGTGTGCATGGTTTTTGGCCGCGCGTGGCTATGTTCATGTTAGGACTGTGCATTTGTGCTCTTGGAGGGGGAGAATACCATGCTTTCGTTGCTTGTTGTTCCAAAGCGGTTTGGTTGATGTCGTGATCGCTCAGGTCTAACAGGTTTGTGTGAAAACTACGATCCAAGTGTTCAATGCTTTCCACTTCCAGCAGTATTCACGACAAATGGGGCGGCAACCCAGGATGGCTTCATCTTTGGGTGCTCTTCGAGCACTGAAAGTTTGGGTGAAAACTTGCATCTGGAAAGACACACCACTAATGCATTCTTTTCTGACGGATTTTTTTTGGATATCATCGGACTTTCTTACCGGGGTGAAACCCATAAAAAGAGCAACAAGGAGGCAGAGGGAAACAAGGAGGTCAATACCTTGTGGAGACAGGAAAGGCATACTATCTTTTAAAGAACATAAGGGCATCCATTCGTCCTTTTTTTAGTAAAAAAAGTCAGAAGTAATGCGTGTATTTACAACTGATTCCATGCGCTTCTCTATGTTAGCCCTAGTTTTGCTAAGAGTTCAGGCTCATACCATTATTTCTGTGCTAGATCAGATGCTCTTTCTTGACAGGATGCCAAGGACCCGGAGTAGGATAGAAGAATGGTGGAACTGATCAGTACAATGAGAGAAGCTCTTGCTTGCCTTATGAATAAAGTGCCATGATCTCTTCACACGTTACACCAGTAAGTACCATCTTCTGTATACATAGGTAGGCCTGCAGGCTGGAACATAGAACCAACGCAACCTACTAGGTACGAGCAAGGCCGTGGTGCAAGGTAAAAAAGGCAACGATCGATCGATGGAGATCATGAAGAGGACGTTTGGCAGCCCGAGATCAAGCGTCATTGCCTGGCTCGTCTGTGCCCTTGTATGCTTGGCTCTCCTCCACCTCCTCTGCTGCTCCCCGCACGGCGCGCCTCTGCTCCAGTACATCGCCAGCACCTACAACCAAGGTACGCCCGGCTTACTCCCGCATCCTCTGTCTGCGCTCCTCCCGCTGTAGTGCTAGAGAAGGCTCCGTTCTCTGATTTGACAACCAACGGGTTGAGGACCCTCCTCAGGGTGAACTTGCCGTGCATGACGACAGTGGATGAAGCTTTGATTCACCTTGCTCACCCCGAGGGAAGCGATTTCCTGGCTCCGTCGACGGGCGCTGGACGTCTCCGCCTGATCTGCTTCTCGATCCCCAGATCACGCTGCGTAGTTGCGTTTTAAAGATATGACGATATATCTTTCTTAGAGAATGGACGGAGTAGGGTGATTTGGATCCTATCGGGACGGGGCTAGTTTTCTTTTGTCTAGTACGCCCGGTAATGTATGACTTTTTTTTCTATTTGGTCTATGTCGTGTCATGTTTGCTTCTCCTATATCAATATAAAAGGCAAAGCTTTTGCCTCGTTTCAAAAATAAATTCATGTGTGTGATTCTTCTTCTTCGTTGCAGCAACAGCAGCATCGTCCACAGACGGCAGCTGCGACTACTCGGAGGGCCAGTGGGTTTCGGCGCCAGGGCACGCCCGGCGGTACAACGCCTCGCAGTGCACGGTTGCACCCAGCGAGGGCTGCATCCGCAATGGACGCCCGGACACCGGCTTCCTTGACTGGCGGTGGCAGCCATCCGCTGCCGGGTGCAACCTCCCGTACTTCGACGCCGCCACGTTCCTCACCGCCGTCCGCGGCAAGCACCTCGCCTTCTTCGGCGACTCCATGGCACGGAACCAGGCCGAGTCCCTCGTCTGCCTCCTCACCACGGCCTTCCCGTACCGCCTGGTGTACCGCGACCCGAACCCTGACGTCCGCAGGTGCTGGCGCTGGGCGTTCCCATCGCACAACGTCACGATATCCACCTACTGGGCGCCGTTCCTGGTGCGGGCCACAGGCATGCCAGTGGACGCCCGCCTGCCCTACAACTCGGTGTTCCTCGACGAGTTTGACCCACGGTGGTCCGCTGACGTCGACACCATGGACGTTGCGGTGATCACCATTGGCCACTGGTTCCCGAGGCCCACTATCTACTACAACGGCAGCGGTAGCAGCACCGAGGTGCTCGGAACGCACCTCCTCCCTCGATTCAACCACACCGAGATCGGCTACTTATCCATGTACCGGGAGATCATCCGGAGGACGATAAGGCGCCTCGTCAACAGCAGCCCCAGCCGTACTGGCCGCACGGTGGTGGTGTCGACCTTGTCGCCGCCGCACTTCGAGAAGGCGATGGACGACCCCACGACGTGCGTGAGGACGCGGCCGTACATGGAGGGGGAGAAGGAGGTGGACACCATGCCCGCGGAGCTTCGAGACATCGTGAGAGAGGAGATGGCGGCGGCAACGAGGAACATTACAAATTGGACGAGGCTTGAGGTGATGGACGTGACGAAGCTGGCCACAATGCGGCCGGACGGGCACCCCAGCGTTTACAGGAGAGCTCACCCGTTCGCACACGGTGTGCCGAAGCGGTTGCCAAGCGACTGTGTCCACTCCTGCCTCCCCGGACCAGTGGACACGTTTAATGAGATTCTCCTTAACCTGCTTCTCGCCAGGCGCCCGTGACGCAAGTGTGAGAAATCTTTCAAGAATGTAGTTTGTAGTTTAATTGTGTCAGATTTTTTAATACCAAATTATTTCGTTTACGTCTAATGTTTAATGAATTTTGGTTTGTGACAGCGAAAAATACATTCAAAACAATGAAGATGATGAAGTACAAAAAAAGAATACACTACTACTACACCAACTTCACACACATTTATTCAATCAAGATATGTTTTCACGATCGGATAGTCGCGGTGAAATCTTTGAAACTACATCCCATATTCATATGTTTCGACGACTTTTTTTTGCATGATGTAAATTTATGAAAGTTACTAAGGTGTGGAACCTCTAAAACGGATTCTGAACATGACTGCACGAAATAGTCAGCTGAGCCCAACTCACACCAGGCGGGCGTCAGTTTGGGCCTTCTCTCGCTCTTCTTCTTCCTTCGGCCTCCTCAGAAACGTCGGTCGCTGCCTCCGCCGAGACGCCGCCGCGTCTCTCCTTCCGGCAGCGGGCGCTCCCCTGTGTAGGCAGGTGCCCCACGAAACCGCCGCCGCCTCCTACGCAGGTGCCACCCCTTCCCTACATTCCCTCCACCGACTGTGTTTCGCAGATTTGTTGTCGTAGCTCGGTAGGTCGTAGGAGGCACGCTCTGCATTTCACGGGGGCGACCAATTGGACTATGCGTGAAGTAGATTCTGCCAACATCCTCAACACATGGATCCATAATAGTCGATTCGTTCACAGGTTTACATAAAGTACTATACTGTGTTAATCCCTTGTTCGGTTAATCCATGGCCAGGGGCGGACCCAAGTAGTGGCTTGTGGGGGCCTTGGCCCCCACTCAAAAATTTGAACTTCAATAGATTTTGTTCATTTTCTGAATGGAAACAGTTAGAATTTTGTGAAGTTATACAAGGAATGCCCCAGGCCGCCACTGTCCATGTCTCAAGTGGATTGGGGTGGATTGGAGGGGAATTTGACTTGTTAGTGATTTAATCCACCTCAATCCCTGCCAATCCTCTCCAAACTTTACGTAACCGAACAAGGCCTTAGTGGGATAGTAGTAAATAAACCTGTCCATACGTGACGAGGGGTTGAAACCTGTAATTTTTCTAGCTTGGCATGTGTAAGTTACTCCGACTGAATAATCCTATCAACCTATTGTTTGGGGCGGTGACATATATTTGTGATGGCTTCAGACCTTCAGTTCACTTTACTGTAAAAAAAATCATTTTACACTTCACCAGATCATTTGATGTCATTTTCTTAAACTCAGTTCATACTTCACAGTACTAATAAAATTAATTACCAAATTGTATTTCTGTGATAACTTTGAAAATTGAAACCATGGATTTTCACAGTAGTTCATCCATGGTGCATACCCTGCTCCGCCCTTTCGTAAACTACGTTGCTATGTTTATTGGAACCTGTCTATGAGAGATTAGCTTGAAACCCGTGATTTTTCTTGCTCAGCGTGAGTAAGCCACTCCGATTGAGTACAGTACTACTGTATACTGCAAGTACAGTTCAGTTGAATAAATCGACAAAATATTACAAGTGCAGTACACTTGAATAAATAGACAAAGTCCACATCCCAATAAAATAGTCTGAGCAAATGCGTAGCAAATAATGTAGCTTGTTTGCCCTGAGAAAGCTAGCTAGCTGAAATTTCTTTCCGACTCTTGTTTCTTTATTTCGCTGAGGAGTTTCCGCGCTTGCTTCACGAGGGAATCGAGGTTGTCATCAGTGGCAGGTACCGTCGTCATACTCCCGGTGGCAAAAACCATGCTGCCCTCGAGATCCAGCATGGTGTCGCTGTTGAGCAAATCCACGAGGCTCTCCAGGTCAGCTGATCTGACGACACGACGGCCGGTCCCCTGGAGATTCCTCACCGTTGCCATGACCATCCTTGTGCTGAGCTTTATCATTGTCAGGCTGTCAGCGCTGATGCGATCCATATTTAACTGCACCATCCGCATGGCAAACCTGAACGCAACACCTTCTCCTTGGTCTTCTTCTCCCGGTGAAATTGCGTCAGTATCAAGGTCTAACTTCTCACATGCTGTCACATAGAGGGATAGCAGGACAACATACAGCTTGTGGTGTTGTTTTTGCCATGGAGAGGATGAGGTGTTGTTGCTGCTCTTCTTGTTGTTGGTTCTGCCATCGGCGCCGATTTGGCTTTCCATTTCAGTATCTTGTCCAAGATATTCAGGCTTTCCTTCTTCTCCGGTTAACTCACGACCAAGTAGTATTTCTCTGCGGACCTGCGGCAGTAATAACAACAATATACATTAACATACTTGAAGTCTGCCAGGCGATAGTTACACCCAACTTCCATTCGGCACAATGTTATATGCACCTAATGAAACCTTAATTAAGAAATTATGCCCATTATGATCAAATGGTAATGTTTGAGAGACTCGCTTGAGGATTCACCTTGCATGTGTATACAGCGAAGAAATAAATATACAAAGAAAAGGTTATATAATTGTACCTTTGGCATCAACCTGTTCATACTATTCTTCAGTGTCTGGAGATATTCTTTTTTTTGGTGACGATATTCGACATTGTTGGTGTAATGAACACACACATGCTCCAGAATTTCTGCTGCACCTTTCCTGCATTCGGTGTCGTTCTCAGCTTGTGAAACTATTTCAGCGAGGCCACCTATAAACTCATCGCTTTTCTCCTTAGACGTGAGGGCGGTGACACTTTTGCTGTCGAGAAACAGCACCACTAGTTCTTTACCTGCAGTCTTTCTGACAGAGACATCACTGCGATCACCTTTGATGAAACAATCTATGAGCAGATTGGTGAAATTTCCCCTTCTTAGTTGCATCAGCATCTGCATGGCGGTCATCTGCAGCTCTCTGCCCTTACATTCTCCACATTTAATAATTTTTTCCATGGTAGCGATAGCTCCACTGTTCGAGATCTGTTGATACAGGTCAGCCTCCATGCCTCCATTGGTATCGTTGGCAGTCGCCATGAGCCGAAGCATCACTCTCATTGATGCATCTACTACACTAGTGGACCATGCACTATGATGGGTGTGGTGCACTAGGTTGTATCTAACCGGCGCCATAATCTTGGAGACAAGATGTTTCGTGTTGCTTATGATTATGCAGTTGTCCTCACTACCTGCGAGGCTCCAAAGGATACGTAGACCAGTCAGCACCAGACCTTTGTAACCATTGAGTGGCTTAGATGACGATGGCCAGTTGATGCCTTTGTACAATTCTGACTCTGGTTCAGACTCTGAATACTCAGACGCTGGTTCTGACTCTGGCTCTGACTCTGAGTCCGATGGTGAATAATTCGCTTGTCCCTGATCACCACCATTGTTTCCATTTGTGTTTGAGGACGGCAGCACAATCGTTTGGGTGGCTTCATTTGTGTTTGCTGGTGGTGATAATGATTCATCTGGTTGGAGTCGACAGTATTCTTCAAAGTTGTTGATGAGTGAAGATATGCAATTGATCGCTCGCGGAAACTGCTCCAAACGAATCCTGCTGGCGACGTGGTCCACTATCCTCGCAGCAGCCTCCCTCATCCTTTTGTCGTATGAGCGTTTCGAATCCAGTGTGTCAAGCAGTTTCTGGAGAATGTGGGTAGAGGATGCAGACCCAATCAGCCTCTTTATCACTGTTCGCTGCTGCACAATGATCACATCCTCCCTTTGCTGACGCTTCTTTCTGCTCTCCTCTTTCTTCTTCTTTCTCTCTCCCATATTCTCCCTCCTCTCCTTCTCCATCTCCTCAGTTTTCTTAATCAACTGAGCTAAACCCTTGTTCTCAGAATCTATTTTCTTCTTCTTCTCCTGCTGCCGCCACCGTCGTTGCCGCTTTTCTTCTTGGATGATCAAAGTAGGATCTTTACTTTGGTCTGAATATTGCCTCGTGAGTAGTCTGTCAAGTATCAGTGTCCCGGAAAGGCATCTACTAGGTGACTTGGACTCAATCAGTTCTATCGCATAAGTGATGAGGTTCCTTTCTCTAGCGGATGATGGACTCTTCTCGCAACCCCGCATGATTTCATAATAGTAGTCCAAAACTGTACGACCACCATCTTGGAAGCCATATGCTTGGCTCACTTGGTTTACTATCCTCTTGTCCGATCGCAACAAGACAAGTAGATATAGGGAAACGGTACCTTGGACCACACACAAGATGTACACGACAATATGCGCCGGGTACATGTTTGTTTTGTCACCAACCTCGCCGTGGTAGTCGTGTTTCCGTAGACTGTATATCGCGATTGAAGTGGTGACAAACAGCCCAATGTAAATGACAGCAAACACAAAGACAACACACAATTGCAACATCACTTTGTGAACTACCACTAGAAACCATCCTGCCACCACACATACTTCTGCAACAACTCGCTTAACGGCTGCCAGTTTCGGGTGACCAGCGTGTACCTTGTCAGCTAGCTGGCACTTGTTTGTCAATAGATTTTTCACCATCTTTGTGCTCGAATGCAGAGAAGGCACAGGCACAGATATCACCCGGTCCACGAAAGACCCATTTATCCTGTTGTACGTAATTCTATGTTAGATACACTTGAGTTTCACTTGTGATGAGAAACAAAATTAGGCATTAACAAAATGTAAAAACTCTTACACACCCTGTTGTAATTCACTTGCAGAGTTGCATTAACTCAAGTCGTCTTAACCCATTTCTTTCGATCTGCCAACCGGCTGATCACCACCACTCATGGCTGGCAACATTGCCGTGCTACTTTCGACGGCTTGTCTTCCTTTAGCCACCATTACCAGATTCACCGTGTTTGGTGTCCCTAATGATGAGGCCATGTAGTACCCTAAGCTCGCTAACCAAAGTGATGCTTCTGTTATCTAGAGCTCCATGCCAGCCCTCTCTCACAATTGAAGCTGTGTGGCCTCTCACCTGTGGAGGCATTGGAACATCGGCGCACTGTAGGTCTGACAATGGCACAAGAAGCCGGAGAACCAATGACAGCGGCTCACTCAAGGAGCAGCAGCAAATGAAGCGGTTTGCCATGACCTGAACTGTAATTCTTTGATCCTAGATCGTGCCGGGCATTTAAACAAACACGTTGCAGGCATAACTAGACGGACCAAATCGTGCAACACGAACAGCCACTCCAGCAGGCCGCGACTCACGGCATCCTACTCGAAACAGACTTTCGCCGGCTTTATAAAGGGAGCAACAAGGAGGCAGAAGGAAACAAGGAGGTCAATACCTTGTGGAGACAGGAAAGGCATGCTATCTTTTAAAGAACTACGGCATCCATTCGGCCTTTTTTTAGAAAAAAAGTCAGAAGTAATGCGTGTATTTACAACTGATTCCATGTGCTTCAGGAGATGCGAGAAATCGATCAAGTCTCACTTCCAGGGCTTATATAGTCTTCTCTATGTTAGCCGTACTGCTAAGAGTTCAGGCTGTCTATTTCTGTGCTAGATCAGAGGCTCTTTCTTGACAGGATGTAAAGGATGCCAAGGAACTGGAGTAGGATAGAAGAATGCTGGAACTGATCAGTACAACAAATCAGAGAAGCTCTTGCTTGTCTTATGAATAAAGCGCCATGATCTCTTCACACGTTACACCAGTAAGTAAGTACCATCTTGTGTATACATACATAGGCCTGCAGCTGGCTGCAACATACTAGATACCATGACGAAGACGTTTGGTAGCTCCAGAAGCGTCATTTCCTGGCTCGTCTGCGCCCTTGTATGCTTGGCTCTCCTCCATCTCCTCTGCTGCTCCCCACACGGGGCGCCTCTGCTCCAGTACATCGCCAGCACCTACAACCAAGGTACGCTCATCCTCGATCGGCTTACTCCCGCGTGCATCCTCTGCGCTCGATCCTGTGCTACTGAAGATATCATGTGTGCTTCTTCTTCGTTGCAGCAGCAGCATCGTCGTACACAGACAGCTGCGACTACTGGGAGGGCCAGTGGGTTTCGGCGCCAGGGCACGCCCGGCGGTACAACGCCTCACAGTGCACGGTTGCGCCCAGCGAGGGCTGCATCCGCAATGGACGCCCAGACACCGGCTTCCTTGACTGGCGGTGGCAGCCATCCGCTGCTGGGTGCCACCTCCCGTACTTCGATGCCGCCACGTTCCTCGCCGCCGTCCACGGCAAGCACCTCGCCTTCTTTGGCGACTCCATGGCGCGGAACCAGGCCGAGTCCCTCGTCTGCCTCCTCACCACGGCGTTCCCGTATCGCCTGGTGTACCGCGACCCGAACCCTGACGTCCGCAGGTGTTGGCGCTGGGCGTTCCCGTCGCACAACGTCACGATATCCACCTACTGGGCGCCATTCCTAGTGCGGGCCACGGGCATGCCCGTGGACGCCCGCCTGCCCTACAACTCGGTGTTCCTCGACGAGCTCGACCCGCGGTGGTCCGCTGATGTCAACACAATGGACGTTGTGGTGGTCACCATCGGCCACTGGTTCCCGAGGCCCACTATCTACTACAATGGCAATGGTAGCAGCAGTGAGGTGCTCGGAACACACCTTCTCCCTCGATTCAACCACACCGAGATCGGATTCTTATCTATGTACCGGGAGATCATCCGGAAGACGATAAGGCGCCTCGTCAACAGCAGCCCCAGCCGTACTGGCCGCACGGTGGTGGTGTCGACCCTCTCGCCGCCACACTTCGAGAAGGCGATGGACGACCCCATGACGTGCGTGAGGACGCGGCCGTACATGGAGGGGGAGAAGGAGGTGGACACCATGCACGCGGAGCTTCGAAACATCGTGAGAGAGGAGATGGCGGAGGCGGCGAGGAACATTACAAAATGGACGAGGCTTGAGGTGATGGACGTGACGAAGCTGGCGACGATGCGGCCGGACGGGCACCCCGGTGTTTACAGGAGACCTTACCCGTTCGCACACGGTGTGCCGAAGCGGCTGCCGAGCGACTGCCTCCACTCCTGCCTCCCCGGTCCGGTGGACACGTTTAATGAGATTCTCCTTAAGCTTCTCGCTAGGCGCCCGTGACGCGAAGTGTGAGAAACCATTCAACAATGTAGTTAGTAGTTTCACATGGCCTATGTTCGTTAAATTGCGCGTGTGCAATGTTACCAGGAGGCTCCTTTTTATGCATCTCAATGTTTTGTTGCATCCATCAAGAATTAAATATGTGTCACAATATGTATATATCCAGAAGGTGGCATATAAATATATGGTACGTATTGCGCAATTAGTTACAAGTACAATCTGTTAAAAATATGTTTTTTGTGCATCAATATATTTATGCTGCTGCTGCTGCACCAACAATCTGTAATACTACACATTGTAGTTATAAAGTTTTGCTAACCTAGAAAGTTTCATTTCAGGCACTAGCTACAGCAACGTCCTACACACCATCTTCACTGCATTTCAAGCACACACAGATGGAGCCATTCACTCGTCATTTCCGATGGAGTTTAGTTTGATTCGGATTTGTTTAGGATTTTTAATGGTGGAGCAGCACGACCAGGGGCGCCACCGGATTCGACACCAGCGGCACTGCGACAATCCAGGGATCTCTACTCACTGGCCGCTCTATCTATCCAGGGATGATGTCACCTTGTGAGTTGGTATGGAGGTAGAAATAATTAGCTACATATCTCAGTCAAGAACTAATGGCCTAGATACGATCCCCTACTGGTACCATCATCGAATGTAGGTCATTTGAGCAGTGTTCTTTCTTAGTTCTTCTCTGGACCCATAGTTTGTTGCTGATGGGCGGAATCGATCCTTGTGATTGTGAGGATATTGTAAAAGACTTTGTTTCTGTTATAAATGGAAATCGGGGGTATATATCACCTCTTTCATCAGAAAAAGAAGTTCTAGCCCTCTCGTCTTCTATGCCTCGATCAGCAAGCTACACAGTAGCTCTCTCTCTCTCAAAAAAAGGATGCCACTAGACTCGATGTGTTTGATTGTAAACATAGGAGTATGGCTGAAATTAAGCAGTAAGGATATCTATGCATGCATTGAATTGAAACTAGGAAAGAGTACACACTAACCAGAGTATCTCTATGAGCGCAATGGACGTGAGGCGCCAGAAATCCTGCTTGTTTATGGAGGAGACGAAGCCGCCGAGAAGGACGACGGTGATCCAGGTAACCGCCAGGAAGCCTATCCCACGGGCGACGAACCACAGGTAGACGAGGAGCACGGCGTAGCCATTGATGTCCTGCACCTCCTTCCACCAGTAGTCGTATCTGGGGCGAGCCATTAATTCTTCACGTACGTCAAGATCCTGGATGGAAGGTGCCGGTTTATTGACATGGCTGCCGACGACGGCGCCGGGGCGACGACCTGGGAGAGAGCGCGTCGGCGAAGATGCGAGAGTCAAGTGGCGCCGTCACGTGGGTCAAGTGGAGAGAGTTGCCAACATGCATGGCCGCGTACGTCGACCTGGACCAAGTCATCCATGGCGGGCAACACCCACGTCCAATTCCATGACGAAGATCGTATACGTCAGCCCGTTTGCCCCTGCCTGCGTCTTCCCAAGCCAGCGCCGGTCCTGTGATTTCCCGGGCCCGGGGCGAAACTAAAAGTTGGGGCCCTTAATACAACCAACATAATACTAAATATATGTTTTGCAATACTTAAATTGATTCAAAGACATCGATATCGGGTCATAGATATCTCGGTTGATCTAATAATAGATCTCTCGGTTTGATATTGTTACCATTGTCGGACTTAAGCTACCGCAAAAGATAGATGAGCACTCGACCGTCTATTTGTTTGGCTTGCGTACCACCACACTATGATATCTGACACACCCACGTAAGATCATCACGCCATACTTTGTTGTTTGACCTTTCGCAATGATTATAACAGTTTTAGAGAGAAAAAACTTAGATCAACCAACGCGCGACATGAAACAAAAATAGATCAATTGACGTCCCGGCCACACGTAGTATTTTTTTTATAGAATTTTTAGGCAAATTCTTGTAGCTAACTAAAGGGCCAAAAGGTCAAGCTAACAAAGCTGAGAAAAAGCCCATACAATAAAGAAAAAGGCCATGTCTCAACCCAGTCGGAGGTAACGATTCATTCATCCTTTTCCTGTACCTGTACCGTATGAGGAAATGCTTTTGGAGCTCCTCTAATGGCGGCACGGGATGAACTCTTCTTTCCTACATACAACATATGTAGTATCTTCTAGGGGCCCCTTAAATTCGGGGTCCAGGGCGGCGTGGCCACTAGATCAGACCCCATGATGCAAGTTCTTAGAGCATCTCTAACAGAGCCCTCAAACACGTAAAAAACCTCAAAACTCCGGCGAGTTAAAGGGCTTTGCATTTTTTTGGCCCATAGCAGAGCCCGTGAACACGAACCGACCCTCAAACGCAATAAGGGCGCCCGTTGAGGCGGCGCGTCCATCCGTATTAATGCTGGGCTCGGACACATTTCTAGGTCAAAATCCATATCCACCCGCCCCGCCGACGAGAAATCTGTGGCGCCTCGTTTCTTCTCCAACGTGAAATCCGTCGCAGCCGGAGACCGCCGCTGCCGCGTGATGGCCACCAAGCGCGAGCCCTCCACGCCGCCACACCGCCGCGACCACTTCAACGGGGATTTCTCCAACAAACGGCGTGCGCAGGCGGTGACGAGCGATGGCGGTCGGAAGCGGGGGGCACGCGCCTACAGCAACATAGGCCGCGAGGTCCCGCCGGCCTACTTCCAGCGCGAGGTCGAATGCGAGGTCGAGGAGTTCGACCTCGCACGCAAGTACGAGGCCCGACGCCGCCATACGAGTCTAGACCGGTCTGGAAGCTCAATCGGCAGCGTCGACACATCCACCGCGCTAGCGGAGCTGCCTCCGGTGGAGGAGTACGACGCCGCCGCATTCGACCTGCCGTCGCAGCGGAGAACTTCGTCCCCGAGAACACACTTGACGCCTTCACGCCGCAAGTGTTGCTCCGTTCAGTGCGGGAGGCGGAGGAGAAGGCGGCGTAGGCTGCCCGCGAGGAGGAGATCGACCGGATCCTCCTCCAACGGGGACTCGAGGCAGACATCGTCGCCACCGAGAAGAGCGCCTACTGGAAGGCGTACGTGGAGGAGGTCGTCGACCTCATCTCCGACGAGGAGTGAAGATCGTTGTCGCCGCCTCGACATCGTCGCCGCCATGCCTGGGCTCCGGTGAGCCACATTTTAGTAGTAGTAGGCTCCAGCGACGATTAGCAGTAGTTTTAGCTGCGGATTAGATGTAAATTAAGATTCGATTGGTGCTAAACGTATGTATGATATGAATTGGGGACGAACACTAGTTTGTTCCCGCCAAAATTATATAATTTGCAGTTCTGCTTAGCTAATATATAGTTGCGAGTTCATCCGGGCAGATTTCTCAAAAAGCTAAACCTTATAATGTTTTTGAGGTTCAGAGTTTGAGGGACGCGAAAAATCCATAACTAGGAGGACCCGCTCCTATTCCAAAAATCGTTGATGTTGCATCAAGATGCGTGCGATACATTTTGCGGTCAACACACTGAATTTTAAACATCTGTCTTCATGAACCACTCATGACAAATCATTTGTTTTGATCATCTAAGAGTAAATTTTCGATTACGAATGAACATAACTTTCTGACTAATATGTGTTAACATAATTTTTTAGAAAAACACAAACTCATAAATAAAAATAATTTTAGATAATGCTTTAACACATTTTTAGATAATTTTTACCATCAACACAAACTAGTGCATACAATTCTTTTCATATTTCTATTATTATTATTAATATTATGGATAATATTTTCGGATAATCCGTTTCCATGGAGACAATTTTTAGGTCATGAAAATGTAAACAGATTGTGATATTTTTATTATTATTGATTAAGATATTTTCATATTTTTGGATCATTTCCATCCATGAAACAAAAAATATATCCAAATTTTCATGTATAAATCTGTGATCGTAGATTTTTGGATAATTTTTCGATAATTTTAGGTTTTTTGTGAAAGTGCAGGGTACATTTTGCAAAATTCTAGTCAACCACACAACACGAATCTTGATGCATGATCGATGGTTTTGTGGACTAGGAGCGGGTCCTCTTAGTTGTGCCTTTACATTTTCGGAGTTTGAGGACTGTGTTAGAGATGCTCTTATAGTTTAGATGCTCGATCACAATAGCTACTAGGTCAGACCGGCGTGAAGAGTAAATCAGCTCCGAGCTGGGTGCGTTGGATATGACGATTCGGCCGTTTCTGTGGAGTCTCGCCCATGGGTCGGAGCGCAACGGCATGATGATTTGACAGGCGGTGGCAGCCATCCGATGCCAGGTGCCACCTCGCGTACTTTGATGCCGCCACGTTCCTCGTCGCCCTCCGCGGCAAGCACCTCACCTTCTTTGGCGACTCCATGGCACGGAAACAGGCCGAGTCCCTCGTCTGCCTCCTCACCACGGCGTTCCCGTACCGCTTGGTGTACCACGACCCGAACCCTGACGTTCGCAGCGTCACGATATCAAGCTATTGGGCTGCCACTGCCGAGCCATAAACTACAAGCAACAAAGCTTGACCGCACCTATTCACACGCGACCCATAGGCCACACGGCCCCACCTACGGTTCGTGCCCGTATAGTAGTTTAGATGGGTGCCCCTAGGAAAGGGAAGCCTTTTGAAAGGCCACTCTCCCAACAGCGCGCGTACTGGGTCCCGCCACGTGGCCGCACAGCCGAGCGCGTCGCTCAGAAGACCCGCACACGTTACTTGTACGAAGCCTCCGTGTGTGCTGCTTGCCACGGATAAGCCTGCACTAACTCGTACGCAAATCCTAGCAAAAAATAATAAAACTGGAGTGGTTGTACGTATTACTATTACTACAACCTAAAAGTACATGATATTTTTTTAGTGTACACAAACTTGAAAGATTGTACGTACAAGAATACAATCTCAGTTGTACAATTACAGAGACTCACACGTATAACTACAGTCATATTGTAAGTATAACATTTTCAAAAAAAAAATTGTAACCGGATTGTACAGCAACGGAGACCGCGTTGTACAGCAACGAAGACCACGTTGTACAGCAACAAAAACCGGGTTGTACAGCAACACACAGACCGGGTTGTACAACAACATAGACCGGGTTGTACAGCAACACATGACATGTTGTACGTAGAAATACATTTGAGTTGTACAAACAACTACACGTAGCAAGTTCTACGTACAACTACAAAATTCAGTTTGTACGACTACACTTAGGGTGTACAAAACATACACAATCCGAAATATAAAAAAAGTTTGTCAAAACTTATGAATATGAGATCTAGTTTTGAAGATCTCGATGCGAGGAGTTCAAAAGTGAAAACGGTTCGTAAATCGGATAAACGGTTCTCAAGATATTTCGTTTTTAAAAAACGAATCTCAAAATAAATGTATATACAAACCTCTGCCCACCACCAGGGAGCTGCCACTTGTCACCGCGTGGAGAAAAGGTGAGAGCAGAAACGAACGAGATTGCGACACTTGTCAGCACCGGAGCACACGTGCGTGGATCTTTGCGAAGGGAACTCTTTTTCTAATGATTTACAGTTTAGATAGATGCTCTTTGCACTGCGGTAAATAAAAGAAAAACGGAGGTGGGTCATGAAAAACGGAGGTGGTAAATAATGATTTCCATGGAGACAATTTTTTAGGTCAAACAGATTGTGATATTTTTTATTATTATTGATTAAGATATTTTCATATTTTTGGATCATTTCCATCCATGAAACAAAAAATATATCCAAATTTTCGTGTATAAATCTGTGATCATAGATTTTTGGATAATTTTAGGTTTTTGGTGAAAGTGCAGGGTACATTTTGCAAAATTCTAGTCAACCACACAACACGAATCTTGATGCATGATCGACGGTTTTGTGGAGTAGGAGCGGGTCCTCTTAGTTGTGGCTTTACATTTTCGGAGTTTGAGGGCTGTGTTAGAGATGCTCTTATAGTTTAGATGCTCGATCACAATAGCTACTAGGTCAGACCGGCGTGAAGAGTAAATCAGCTCCGAGCTGGGTGCGTTGGATATGCCGATTCGGCCGTTTCTGTGGAGTCTCGCCCATGGGTCGGAGCGCAACGGCATGATGATTTGACAGGCGGTGGCAGCCATCCGATGCCAGGTGCCACCTCGCGTACTTTGATGCCGCCACGTTCCTCGCCGCCCTCCGCGGCAAGCACCTCGCCTTCTTTGGCGACTCCATGGCACGGAACCAGGCCGAGTCCCTCGTCTACCTCCTCACCACGGCGTTCCCGTACCGCTTGGTGTATCACGACCCGAACCCTGACGTTCGCAGATACTGGCACTGGGCGTTTCCATCGCACAACGTCACGATATCAACCTATTGGGCTGCCACTGCCGAGCCATAAACTACAAGCAACAAAGCTTGACCGCACCTATTCACACGCGACCCATAGGCCACACGGCCCCACCTACGGTTCGTGCCCGTATAGTAGTTTAGATAGATGCTCTTTGCACTTGATGAAAAACAATTCTGAAAAGAAGAAATGGTACAGATGGTGGGCGGTAAATAAAAGAAAACGGAGGTGGGCGTGGATAAATAATTGGACTGCGGCAACAAAAATTGGCCCAGTTGGAGTCCGAGTCCGAGTCCGGCTCGTTGCGGGACCAAAGCTAGGGTTTGGTTTATATGTACTATATATATACATCGAGATCCCCAATCTCCTCTCCTCCTACCAAACACCCGAAGCAATCAATCCTTGAATCAATCCAGCGGAGAAGAGAATCGCGATGGCTTCTCGCGACGAGCTGGTGATCCCCGAGGAGGTTCAGCGGAAGGAGCCGCGGGTGAAGGGCAAGGAGTTTGCGAGAGAGATCCATACGTGCAAGACACGGAAGGCCCTGGTCGTCGTTGCTAAGGTATTGGCGGCGAAGAACAAAGGCAGTGGTCCAAGTGAGTCGCTGGTCGAGACTACCGGGAAGGACGACATCGACAAGAACCAGATGATGGCAGGTGCTCTGGTGGAGGCGCTGCTGGTCGAGACCGGGAAGGAGGAGGAGGAGGAGGAGGACGAGAACCAGACGGATCAGAGATCGTATGTTGACAGGCTCTTGGATGAGTACGAGTTCGTCGATTTCTCTGAGTTCAACTCTGGCGAGGTGGACGAGGAGCTCACCAAGCAGATCGCCGAGCTTAACGAATACTGCACGGAGACGTGGCTTGACTGTGTAAACAAGGCACTCGAGGCCGGCGTCAGATTCGGCAAACCCACAGACTCGAACATCATCGACATTGCCTGGGACTAACAATCCAGGGGAGGTGCTGATTGCTCTTGCTCTCTCAGGATAACTTCACTTTACTTCTGCAGAGAGGAGGAGCTGGAGGAGGAGGTGGCTCTAGCTAGCTTGACTGAATCCAATTAACTGAGAAAAAGATTGGTCTGTCTGCTCCTGTGCAATGTTTTATCTATCTAGCATATCTATCTATCTGTCTCAACTGTGTGTGTCTATGTGTGTGCGTTGCAGCTAAGTTCTTTGTCATCTGTTGTTATTGAACCATCCATGCCTGTATCGTATCTATCTATCTATGATATTATTATTATTATTATTATTATTATTATTATTATTATTATTATTATTAATAGTACCCCAAAACTAAGTTGTGCTTGCCAATTCATCTTCTCTTTGGATATTGATGACAAATCCTTGTTTGTTTCCGAGGAACCCGTTTCGTTACTCAACCTCCAACTGCAGTAGGTAATTTGGTCCATCCCTTTAGTCCTTGTGTCAAACAAGTTTTTTTTGCTCTGTCATATTTAGCCCTCCCTCAAGTGTTCATCAACATCGTCTAGCTGTTTTGCCTAGCCCCCAACACCGCATGGTTACTGCTCATGTGATCTACTAGCATTCTTTTTGTCACAGGTAGACTCAGGTTTTATTCAAGCCCAAGGCGAGGATTTTTCATACCCCGCCGGTTGAGTCCGAGCTGCAAGTTCTCCTTGTTCTTTTGTTCAAAATTGCTTATGCTCTTCTGTTCTCTCTTTATAACCGATTCGAACTTGCTTTGTTGCTTGTAGTTTATGGCTGACCCTTAGGTTAATGTAAAGAGAGATTTCCTGGAAATTCTCTCATGTTGTCAACTAATGGATAATTGACAGTACATTGACCTGTGCACCTTTGCTCTCACTGACTGACGTGTGGAGTGTGGGAACTTTATTCTTTTGATCATGCAAACTGATAGAGATGCATAATCCTCTATTTCTGCTGGCCAAGTCATTCGGTCACTTACTAGTTTGTGAAAAGCAGAACTCTATTGGACCTTAGTAGTAATCACTAGAATTGGACATGTACATTGTTCTTGAAAGTGTTCATCAACATCTTCTTGCTGGTTTAGTCTTTCTGTCAAACAATTTTTTTGCTCTATGATATTTTGCCTATCGACACAGTTAACTTTGCACTGGTTTGACTGATGCTGCTTCCTGTAAGCCTATGGGTTGCTGGACATATATTTTGGCACCTTGATTACATTTTTCATAGGCTATGTTCTTTGGTATATGTGCTATTGAACCATCCCTGCCTGTATCTATGATATTAGACGTAATCGAAAGCTAAGTTATGTTTGGCAATTATTCTTCTCTTCAATATTGCCATATGATTGTTGGGACATCTGGTTTGTTTCCGAGGAATCCGTTTGGTTCCTCAATGCTCACTTCCTCTTAACTGTTGTGAGTTTGTTTGATCCCTTTAGTCTTTGTATCAAACAAATTTTTGCTCTATGATACTTAGCCTTCCGAAACAATTAACTTTGCACTGAAGTGTTCATCAACATTGCCTACCTGTTTGGCTAGATTCTGTTTGGTTCCTCAGTGCACTGAAGAGGAAAGTGTTCGACGCCCCCATGTATTGTTACAGAATGCAACACCACTAGAAGTCCAACTCATGATTTTATAAACTTTATTAGTGAACATGACTTGGATATTCACTTTAGATTATAATTGTCCTCAAGCGCACAGTAATGAGAGAAAAAAGATGTGTGTAGATATGAGAACAACAAAACGAATCAACCTATACAGGAAATACCGGGGTTTTTAGCATCTGGTATTTTTGGTGCCCCTCCCACGGTATGTACACTAGGATTACATACTTGTGTACGTAAAGAAAATGAAAAAAGGTAGATAACCTGAAAGCGGCAGCCTATCAAATAGCAATTGTCAAAAACTTCAATACTCCGATGGTGATTGAAAACATATCTGATCGCTCACCCGTCGCCTGTAGTCCCCTCCTGCCCTCGCCTGCAGCAACGCCTCGTGTGATCATATCCGTGATTCGTTACTTAATCCCAGTCGCCCAACCGCCGCGTGAACGACAAATGATCTATTTGACTAATTTTGATCTTCCCAAATTCTCAAGGTTAGGTGATTTATGTTCTAATTTTGATTACTATTTATTTTCTGTTTTTAGCGTTGTTAGGTCATTTGAAGCCTCTACTAGCAGTGCTTTGAGAAATCCTGATGAGTTGATAACTTGGCGCTAGCTTTTACGGGTAAGATCAAGCAACGTTAATCTATTTAGATGAGATCCATATAAAAGAAAATGTTAATATCTATTTAGATGAGGTACATGACCACATATTTAAATCATCTATTTATTTATTTATGAAATTAAGCTTTCTGATGTTTGTGTATTTCCAACAAGAATTATGTACATACAATTATGTGTCTCATTTTATCTCTATGTATGTACAATTATTTATAGAGCTCTTTTACGGTGATTGGCACGATACCAGGTGGTACCGTCGGTACCGTTGAATACTATTTTTCTTAGCCGTTGATTGTGGTACGATTTATTTTAACCCTTGATTAAATTTTGATGTAATCCCACCGTTCCAAACAATTGATCGGGGGACAGTAAGGACATTTGTCTAATCTCCTCAATTCAACACGAGAGCCGCCGCCGCCGCTGCGACACCCACCTCCCTCCCTCCCTCGGTAGGCACGCGGCCAGGCAGCCGCCGCTACGACGCCGTCTCCCTCCCTCACCTGGCACGCGGGCGAGAAGGCCCGAGCATCCCACAGCCTGTTGGTGATTTTGGAAGAGAGTAGGGCAGCAACCGCCGCCGGTTGTTGGAAGGGGAACTTTGGAGCTCAGCTAATCAAGAAAGCGCAGGAGAAAGCTAAGGTAGCGTTCCTGCTCTGTTCGTGCTCTCATTTGAAGAGCTAATCTGGTCTCAGGCTAATCAGTCGTCGCTTTGCTGCTGAAGAATCCGGCAAGGCTGCCCAGAGTCAAGCCCGCCCCTCCTCCCCAAGAGTACGTCATCGAGATCAGCAGCTGCAGCTCCCTCTCCGACCTGAGCAACTCCACGGAGGGCAGCGTCAGCTCCGTCCGCAAGTGCTTGAGGAAGAAGGCGAATAATAGGCTCACTTATGTGCTCTCAGCACGTTCCAAGGTGCGTCATCTGTCGTCCAATCACTTCTTTTTTACATTCTAGTCATGTGCAATCAGTCTGATTGAGCTGCCATTGCAATTGCCAGCACGCTCCAAGGGTTTCAGTGAGTCACAGCTAATGTAAGCATGCAACCTACTACCATTAAACCAAGCTTTCTGTGATAATTCCAGGGATTGTGTAAAGATTCTGGTGACCTCACACACGACTGCTCCTGAGGATAAGTTGAAGGTGGTGTACAAGAAGTATTCCAGCGAGAAGCTGGGAGGAGTCGCCTTGCGCCCACCTGCAATCGAGATCTGCAAATAGATGTGGATTTACAGGATTTGTTTGCGTTTGTTTTAGAGTGACATTGGTTATTTCTTGCTGTTAGGGTGCAAGAAGTGTTTGAAAATGTGGAGACAGTATCTACGCTGTTTGGTCACAAGCCAGGATATTATCTGACCTCTCATAACTACAACTAGGATTTCGTTGGCAGTGGTGCCTGTCACTTGCGTGTGATAAAATACACCTTAGCCTTGGTGTGTCTTCTCAATTTTATGTGTGACAGTTCTAAATAAGCATATGAATCTTTCCTTGTGTATTTCCGGCAGTTGCTGAAGATGTTTGGTCAATATTATCCGACTTTTGTTGATTATTGTGATTTCGTTGATCCCTGACACTTGTGTGTGACACTTCTAAATTACTTCTGAAATTTTGACAGTTGCTGCTAAAATAAGCATGAAGTTTGACTGTTGGTCAATATTATCTGACTTTCTACTCGTTCTAAATTTTCGACAATTTTATCTGTCCCTCTGAATTTTTTCCTGTTGGTTAATATTTTCTGACTTTTGATCGATTGTGATTTCGTCGGTCCCTGACTAGTCAATTCTGGGCTCTGAATGAAGTTTGCAGATTAGATTTTTTCATGTGGTTCATAATTTGAACCGTGAAGTTTAAACGATTTCAGTCTTAGTTTCACGAAAGGTTTTTAGATTTCAGCCTTAGATTGATAACGAAGTACATCCAAACATCATATTGTACTTCATAGCTACCAATAAGCTAAGCTTAAGCTTACATCATTGGTTGAGTCTGTCCAGGCTTACTTAAAATGCCACTAGCAGTCCGTCCAAAAACCAGCTTTCTAGCAATGCTCTTCAACTGTGCAATAAAGTCCTGAGCAAGAGCCTCCTCCTCCGACGAGTGGGCAGCCTCGACCTTGTCCACTTCGAAGGCAGCAGTCAGAGGAAGTCGGCAGCAGAGTCGGAGGCCATGGCCGCGGGTTCTGTCGCCTTCGTCCTCCTCGTCTCTGTCTCCATCCACACGATCATCCGCTTCCTCTCCCGCTCGTCTCCCTCGCCGGCGCTTCCCCGGACACACTGCGACGAGCCGCCTGCAGAAATCCAGCAGCGGCGGAGGGCGAAGGGAAGCAGCGGCAGCTGATCGAGTCGCTGCCCCGGTTCACGATGGCGTCGGCGCTGGCGGCGCTGCCCAAGAGCTCCCCGGACTGCGCCGTCTGCCTCTCGCCCTTCACGCTGGAGGCCGAGCTGCCGCTTCTCCCGACGTGCAGCCACACGTTCCATGCCGCCTGCGTCGACGCGTGTCTCCGCACCACCCCGACCTGCCCGCGCTGCCGCGCCACCGTCGCGCTCCCGCAACTCGCCGCCGAACAGCCGCCGCCGCCAGAGCCTCCAAGAAGCAGAGACCCTTTCCGTATCCAGATGGGCAGCATCAGCAAACGCGGCTCGCCCACGGCTGCAGCGGCCGGCGGCGGAGACAGCCGTACTGGTGGAGGACGTGGTCGACGGAACCCGCGGCCATGGCCCGCGACGGCACCCCGCCCGCGACCGGCGACCACCCACGTCCACCACCGGCCACGGCACCCGCGCCCACGGCCGGCCACTGCTCTGCAGCTGTAGGGGAAGATGGAGGCGTCGGGGAGGTGTAGGAGGTCCCCGTGCTGCCGGTGAGGAGGTGGAAGAGGGATTGCTTTGCTGTGGAGGTCTCCGGCGGCCGGTGTGAGAAGAAACGAGATTCCGTGCATTGCGATTTGTGGGTGGCGGAAGAAATTAAGCATAATTATGGTACATGTTCTTTTGGGGCCCACGTAATTTTGGTACCGGTCCCACACAAATTTTGGTACCGTGATACACCGTCAATCTGGTACCGTCTATTGTAAAATCGTTAGATCAGGGTGGATTAACGGTTATTAAAAATGTCAATCACCCTAAAACTTGTATTATTTATAATAGAGGCTCCAAATTCTAAATGTGGTCTGGGTCCCTAAAATCTCAGGACCGGCCCTGTTTGCGATTTAACCTCCAGAGTAACGGGCCTGGAACAAGTTAGATATTCACGACTTATACGCAGTAGTTTTAACAACTTGGAAAGTGCTCATTTGCAAAAAAAAAATTGGAAAGTGTTGGACACCCCATGTATTTCAACATATCACAACACCACCTGAAGAACACTTCATGGGTTCATATAATTTTCAGCACAAACTTAGTGAACATGACTTGGATTACATTATGATTTTGCTCAAGCTCACAGCAATGGAAAAAAAGATATGTCTACAAAATGAGAACAACAAAACGAAGCAATACATCAGTCCAACAAGCTGAGCTCAACTTGTTACTGCACAGGATCCCAGACCTACGCAACTAGGACCAGAAGAGTAGCTATGATTGTCATGAGCGGCGCCTGTGCGCGCGCCGGAGCACCCGCCGCCGTGGAAGCACCCGCCGTCGCCGTAGAAGAAGAAGAAGAGCCCGCCGTCCCCGTCTCAAACGTCAACTGCCTGCCATGGATGTCATAGGTCATTGTCCTGCCCGCCTGCAGCAGGCTGCCTAGGACGGACCCGCCGGTGGACGGAAGTATGGTGAGGCACGTCTTCCCTTCTTCGTCTAGCTTCAGAAAGTAGTTCTCCACTGAGAGCTCCATGGACGCGTCGGCACCGTCGAACACCAGTGTGAGCTTGGGAACCGTTGCTTTGTCAAAGTCTTGGGTGTCGTAGCACAATTGGTTGGGGTGACGGGGGTCGTCCGCCGCCGGGGTTACGCTGATGCCGCTGACGAGCTCCTGCCTCAGGACATTGTACGCAGCCTCTTGGAGATAAGTATACGGCAAGGTGGTGCTCAGGAACACCCCACCGACGTCCAAGGTTCCCACAGGGATGGCGGTGAGGAGCTGGCCGTTTACCTCTAGGCCGGTGAGCCTGACGTAGTACCAGTAACGGTTCTGGCCGGCCGTGGGCGTGAGCAGCGGCGTGCTTCGGCTGCCCTTAGCAGCCGGCGTAGCGTCGTCCCAGGTCCAGTCGAGTGAGCTTTTGCCGTTTCCGGAGTTGTCGATGAAGAAGGAGAAGTGAGAGATGTTGAGCTGCGACACGATGGAGAGGGGGGCGCTGCTGAAGCCGACGAAGCCCGAGGCGCCTGCGGCTGCGAGGTTCGGGATGAGGATGTCGGCGGCGCAGCCGAACACCATGTCCCAGGAGCCGGCGGTCCCGAACGTGAACTCTTCATGTGCGAGGTAGCCATCGGTCATCCCGTTGCCGTGGAACTCCTCCTTGTACCGGCACCAGTCGCTAGCCTGGCCGCATTTGTAGCCGGGGAAAAGAAGTTGGCAACTCTGCTGCTGGCAGTACATCGGGGCGAAGGAGGAGGAGCCGGTGCTGAGGAAGGTGGGCGTCTCCGGCGGCGTGCGCCTGTCACACGAGGGGCAAGGATCGCACTGCGCCCAGATGAGCCCGGAGGTGATGTCGAAGACCATTGGGAGGGTCCGAGGCGAAGTGCCGACGGCGAGGTCGAAGGTTAAGGCGCCGTAGCTGTTTGCCGCCGAGCTACCCAGCTGGTGGGCGTCGTTGCTGCTGCTGATCTGGCCTGCGAAGTCCTCAAGTCCCTGCTCCGCCTTGTCTTGTGCGAAATCTTTGGATGCCTTCTTGATGATTGAACGGACCGCTTGGGCGACAACTTTGCCGTTGCGGGGACTCAGCCGGAAGCCCGCGGACGAGAGCGGTGGCGCCGTTACCAGGAGGAGGAGGAGGAGGAGAAGAAGAAGCGCCGAAGCAGCTGCTGCCATTGCAACGGCCTTTTTGTGAGTATCTAGTACTTAGCTAAGAGGTAGCTTAATTTGTCTCTCACCAGCAGACCCTATATATAACATCTTGATAGTTTCAAACGACAGTCTTAAACTAATTCTTACGTAGGCCCGTCAACATTTTAAATAGCGGGTTATAACAAATAGCCGCTCAATTTTGCAAATTTTGTCAAAATTTAACTATTTTTAACTAGGTAGTCAAATCGAGATTTCATTCTAATTTAGGATATATTACAAATTTGAATATTTTTTAAAATAAACATACCTAAAAACTAAATAGCCCTAGATCTTACTAGCGTGGGTACCGGAGCATGCGCGTGAGGTGGTTGAGGTCGGCACAAGCCATGGCCACCCTTGCGCGGTTGCACCCGTGGTGGTTTGTGGTGGTAGGGGGTGTCGGACAAAGGTATTTCAGATACCCCCTTTATTTGATTTGGATTAGGGTTCGAAGCAGGCTGACAACCAACCACTTCGAAGAGAGGAACGTTGAAGGATCAACGATCACGATCGAGACACACGGAGCTACCCAGGTTCAAACCTCCCGGAGGCAAACAACCCTACTCCTGCATATCTGGATTGATTATTTCATCATTGTGTGCCTACAAGGTGGTTCTCGGATCTCTATCCGCGAGGTGGTGGCTGAAGAGTGAAGACGAGCAGATCCTAACAGGGAGGGGATCGCTTCTCGACCTTCAATACCATTGGAATGGCTAGCTCTTATCTTCCTATTCAGATCCGACCCCTCCCTCAGTGGCCTTGGTCGTCCCTTTATAGGCCAAGGGTTTGCCACATGGGTCATGCGAGGGGCATACTTGGGGGTCTCGACGGGAAACCCCTGGTGGTGGCGATGTGTGGCGCCTCCACGTGGACTTTTCCTGGCAAATGACGAGTCGTGGGTTGGTAGGATCTCAAAAGTGTGCCTGCATTTGTGAGGGACGAAATTACACGACGCCAGGAGGATTGACGCACCCCACCATCGTTGTCGCCTCTTGGTCTCCCACTCCACCGCGCCCTTGAAGCCTTCCTTTCTTGGCGTCGAAGTTATACGTATCTTCGTCCTCTACTGATGCTGATGAGCTTATGCTCCCTGGTCATAGGGAAGGAAACACACTCATTCCATTCATGCATGTCCATGGAATGTGTTGGAGATATGCCCTAAAGACAACAATATTCAATTATCATTAATTAATATCTTTAAGACAATAATAATTGTCAACTTACTGTTCAGAGATAAACAATGATCCAAATTTGACTGAAATGCGCTTTTCACTGTAACTAAAAAGTACGTAGAATACACTGGTATCCACAGGTGACGAGGTAACATTGTGAATACTATACATACCATAGCTAGTTGACTACATTACCTTTTAGTTACAAACTAACGGTGAAGCGTAATCTGGAACCTTCCTGAAGCTATCTTTAGTTCATAGTTTTTCATATTATTTTTTGGTGTTCTCCCATTTCCTTTTTTTCGACAGCCGCCCTCGATCATTTAATGTACTTTACTTTTCCTCTGCTAATATAAATGGAAGCCAACAATTGCTGGTCCTTTCAAAAAAAGGCAAACTAACAGCGAGAAATCAAACCAAAACGGTGCAATAATTTGAAGAATCAAACCAACGGTGCAATAATTTGAGGATTACACAGCTGCTTGTCAGTCTGCTCGGAGAGCACAGTCCCCCTGAACGCGACCGCTCTAGGAAGGTTGTTGCCCTACGTACATCGAAGCTTGCCATGTGATGGTAGGTGCGTGCGTCATGGTGCTGCACTACTGCATGCTACGTCGCTAGTCCTTAATTCACTTGGGCCATATCTGATGGACCATTAATTTCCATTTAACTAAGTTGCAAGTAGACAACTTGTCGGAGCCGTCTCCGCAGTCAGTCACACTAGCGAAATGAACTGTGTAATCATCAAAATATTGCAACTGTTGTTTTGATTCCAGGCCCGACTGGTGTGGTGTGTTCGTCGCCGTCTCAAGAAAGTTCAACAGACAAGGTCATTTAATGTACGCATTCAACAATGTACCCACCTAACCTTGGGCTCAGTCATATCATGTATATCTGAGTTAACCGCAGAAAACCATGATAATCGTGTCTAGGGTTTTAAAAACCACCATATTTTCAGTTTTTATCGAAAAAAAACACTCTTCATGGGTCCCGGAGTTTCTATCTAAGAGACATGTCCACTTGCAAATTAGTTACATGGAAATTAATGGTCCATCCAGATATAGCCCAAGTGAATTAAGGACTAGCGACGTAGCACAGCTCCATCACATGGCTGATGGCAAGCTTCGATGTAGGGCAACAACCTTCCTTTCTCCATCAATTTTTGGCGTGATTGATGATGACGATAATCTAATAATAAGCTGGGTGGCTAGAGGCGCTCGATCGGAGGCGAACGAACGTTGGCGCCGCCGGCGTGGGGCATGGATCCCGATGGATCTAGCTTCGCGTGCCTGCCGGCCCGTGGTGTCGCTAGAACCGGATCTCGGTCCCCTGCCCGTACACCCGGCCATGGTGGAGCACATCGCTGTTCGATTGGACCTAAGACAAGGTGCATATACATATTTTAGATATGCTGGGTCTCTCAGCGCATCTCCTTGCACGGAGGGTGTTATCTGGAATATTCTTGGCGAGGTATTCCCACAAACCCACATGAAAATAGAGTTTTAACTTCACATGGTTTATGTCCTAGAGCTTATTTATATCTTTAAAAATGACCCACAAATTAGAGAAATGACGAAGGAGCAAGTTGTAGCTTTGACGGCTCCTCTCGAGGGGAGTTACAGGCACAATTTGACGAGGTTGTAACTCGGCAAATCCCAGGGTTGTCCACCCCGGGTTGTTGAGGGGGAGATAGATGAACGTTGGTGATCACGACGGCTGACAAGTAAGGCGTTTACCCAGGTTCAGGCTCCCGGAGGATAACACCCTACTTCCTACTTGTCTGGCATTGATGGCGAGTTATGGTTACAATGGCGAGATAGCGATCTCGCTAGGGTTTGTGGTGGCGGCTATGAGCGTATTGAAGGGGATCGTGTGCAGAAAACAAAAAATTTCCTACCAACGATATCCTAAAAGCAAGGCAAGATCTATTCTATGCAGAAGTAGTACGAACGGAGATCGGAATACATACCCTTGTAGACTGAAAGCGGGATTACGTTCCCGCACAAACGTTGTCGATGAAGACCGACGTAGCCGACCTCAAGGTCGTGTAGAGGAAGCAGGCCTCCGAGTACCGCTAGCGCAGCACCTCGCAGGGAGTCGCACACGTACGGTGGAGACGACGCCTCCGAAGCTCCAGTCCAGGACGAGCAGCGGAAGACTTGGACCGGAACACCAGCAGCGCGGCAGCGGGCTATGGTGGAGGAGATCCCCGACTCCTCTGGCTCAGCGTGGCTCCGACTTGGGAACCACGAGATCGAGAGAGAAATCGGGAATTAATTGGTGAATTAAAAGGCTGGGGGTGCCCCTTCTTATATAGGCTCCCAAGGGGAGCCTACCTTGCCAGCCAGGCAATGTGGCACTAATCCCACATGCCTGGTTCGGCCAAGGGGGTGCGCCGGCCCCCTGGTGGGCCCCTTGTGGCCCACCTAGGCCGGCCCCTAGGCTCCCACCGAATTCCCAAGGGGGTTCCCCCCCTCTTGGGCCTTCTTTCGTCCGGAAGGCCCATTTAGGGAAATCTGCCTTAATAAATTCGAAAATAAATATATAAAATCATATTTGCATATTAATAACACTAATTAATATCAAACATAATATATATAATTTTTCGTAGCTCCGAAAACTCTTTCGGCGCTGCCCGATCTCCATCGGACCTCTCCCGGACGCTCCCGGAGATCTCCTTCCTTTCCGGTTGTCTTGTCGAAACCCCTTAAGTGTGTTACCTTAGCGGTTCGATATAATATCAGGTATGATCAAGACTCCTCAATGATCAACGACTAACCCGTAGGCCTGGACCCCATGAATTAATCCCTGAGATATAACGAATGATTTTCATCTATCAAACCTGAACCTAAAGTCTTAGACCTTTTGCCATAGCGATACTTAGCATGTCCGAGCGTCGTTCCATAGATATCTCCATACCTAATCCCGACCTTGTTACCGACGACGCTATCTTCTACTCGTTCATGATCTCATGTCTCCGTGACCTAGTCACATGCTTGCAAGCTCATTAGACATGATCTCACCGAGTGGGCCCGAGAGTATCTATCCTGCTATGCGGACTGGCAAATCCCGCTCTTGACCCCTCGTCTCAATACTCCTTTCCAATACCCAAAAGTATCACCGTTATTGTCATACTAAATAAGATACGACGTTTGGTGCAATCAAAGTATCTTCGGGGAATATCAATAAGAGTTGATCTCACGGTCAAAGGTGTAACGACTATGTTCTTCAAATCTGGGTATGTCCATCACATCGCTCTCCATCGATATGACTCTCATTGCCGACCGGCGCCATGCCCCATGACCGGGAAACCTCGATCATCAATCGCGCAACGAAACTAGTCTTAGTAGAGGCTACTAGGGACCTGGTTGTTTACATATCACACCCGCATTAATGTTTCCGCTTAATACGGTTCTAGCATGACACAAAAACCTATTATGAACAAACGAGATATGATAAAGAATACACTTTATTAATTGCCTCTAGGGCATATCTCCTTCACGTATGTATATCTCTGTCCCTTTGGACGAGCAACCCTTCTAGCCTTTATACGACAAGTTAGGTCTCAGGTGAACGACGTCGATGACGATTACATATATGATAAGAGTCGTATGACCTAACGGACTAGAATTAGGCCACACGCTATCCCTATTGGGCCTTCCTTGGGCCTTCGCAATCTTGGCGTGATCCAGGTAGCCTCGTCGTGGGGTAGTCGAAGAGTAGCCCCACGTCACAATTTCATGCCCATACAACAGCTGAATGGTCGCACTGTGGAGTTCTATGACAAGTCACGCAATATTCTTAA
The DNA here is from genome assembly GCA_026929855.1 of Poa annua. NCBI lineage: Eukaryota > Viridiplantae > Streptophyta > Magnoliopsida > Poales > Poaceae > Poa > Poa annua. Next base: position 1,335,314 of record CM049431.1, on the reverse strand, counting down.
TTGTTTGTAGCATGTCGTCGTTTGATTCATATTTAATAGATAATTCGGTGCAAATTCTAAAAACTGTGTAAATTAGACACATGAGTTGTAATAAAATGTGCCCGAAGGCCTTTGTACTCATTTGAGAGAAGGGACTGATGTTACAGGAGTGTCTGTTAGCCCAAAATGGCGATTAAGAAACATGTTTTTTTAATTTAGTTTTAACTATAGTTTTTAGTATTAAGAAAATGGTATTCCCATAAAGTTTCTCCGCATTCTGTTTGAAGCACCCAAACAAAGTTTTGTAATAATTTGGCATTTTAAGTTTACATTGTCATATGTCTTCCTCTAATGTTAATAATTTGTAATGTGAATTAAGGTAATATTTCTAAGCTAAAAAATATTTACCCATTGGTAGATGGACTGAACAGTCAAAAACAAAAATACATGAAAGCTGTACAAAAATCAACCCACTAGAGCAAAACAGGCCACTGGTCCCGGACCGGGAGGGCTTTTTGTCCCGGTCACGCGCCCGGGACAGCGTGTTCGGGACAAATAGCCTCCCCTATTTGTCCCGGGCACACCACGGCCCGGGACCAATAGGGGGGTCATGTGGCCATACCAGACAGCCACTGCCTGCCACTCATTTGTCCCGGTTCGTAATACGAACCAGGACAGTATATATGTTTTTTTTTGTTTCATTTATTTTATTTCATGTTTTCTATTTTTGTTTCTCTTTTCTATTTATGTTACTGATTATTCTGTGTTTGTGTTTTTTTCATTTATGTTTCATTTCAAACAAGATCGAGTTGCATATTATACGTTACTATGTAATATATATCATGAATACACGATTTTTTCCTCGGGATATAGTCATGAATACTACTAGTACACGAGTTCTCCCAAACAAATATTTACAACCGGAAGATCATGTCTAAATATTTACAAACAGAGATCATTACATGACAGAGAAGCATTAGACCCTATTTTTGAAGGAGATATGCCCTAGAGGCAAATAAATAAGTAGTATTTATTGCATTATCTCATAAGTTTATAATAGGTTTGTGTATTATGCTATAACTGTATTAATCGGAATTATTAATGCACGTGTGATACATAGACAACCAGGTCCCTAGCAAGCCTCTATATGAGCTAGTCCATTGGGCAACAGTTGATCGAGATTCCCGATCAAGGACAATGACGTCGGTTGACAATGGGGTCATCTTGTTAGTTGAATAAGGTGGTGGACATACGCAAAATATTGCAATAAGATCGTATTACGATGTTTGTCATTTGCAATAGATAAGAGTATGATAGCTTATTCCTTAGACCGTGAGACCGTACTTATCAATGCTTCGTAGGGATGCTTTGAGAGCATCAAACGTTGTGTCTTATATAGCATGACAATAACGGTGTCCATCTTGGGTATTCCGAAAGAGCATCGAGATGTAAGGATCAAGAGCGGGATTTGTTCATTCTTGTAATGGAAAGATACTCTGGGCCCACTCGGTGATATTGCATCTATATAGCTGCGCAGCTTATGACTAGGTCATGGAGATGTAATATCGCAGACGAGTTAATAACCTTAGTCGGTAACGAGATACAACAAAGACATCGGTGTGTCTACGATCATATCTCGGACAAGGTAGTATCGCAGAGACAAAGGGAAAGAATATCATATTTATGGTTCAACGAAGATATTCGTAGAATGCACAGGGGTCGTCATATATTTCCAGGTATCCCTGACGATCATTGGTGAGCGGAGTGTCTCGACCATGTCTGGAGTGTTCTCGAACCGTAGCGTAACAAACTTAAGGTCTTAGCGACGCTAGGAGACAGGTTCTGGAATATTATAGGTTTTTGTTGGAGAGAGAGGAATGATCCGGAAAGAGTTCCGGTGTTCCGGAAGGAGTTCCGAAGAGGTCTGGAATGGTTCCAGGAATGTCCGAAAGTTGTTCGGGTGGTCCGAAAGAGTTTTCGGAGTCACGGGATATTGAATTATATATAAATATATTAATTATGAATTAATAGGAATTTTATATTAATTTAATATTGATTAAATAAAGGAAAAAGGGGGCTCCCACCTACATGGGCCCTAAGAGGGCCCAAGAGGGAGGAGCCGCACCCCACAAGGAAGGGAGGCTTGGGCCTCCTAGTCCGAGTTGGACTAGGAGTAGGAAAGCCCAAGGGGGGTTCGGCCGAACACCCCCTCCCCTCTCCTCCTTTAGTCCCACATGGGGGAGCCAAGGGGTTTGCACACCCCCTTCCCCCTTTATATGGCAAGGCATATTAATTGATTTAATTAATTGGAAAATACAATTAATTCCCGATTTCTCTCTCGATCTCGTGGTTCCCAAGTTGGAGCCGCGCCGAGCTGAGGAAGGGGGGATCTCTCTCCACCCAAGCTATACCGCAGAGCGCCGTTGCTCTGCGGGATTCCAGATAAGATCTACCCCTGCGATTTCAGCTGGATCTGAATGACCGGGGGTTGTCGCTAAGCTCCGTATGTTTGTGAGTGCTCGGAGGCAACTCTTTTGAGGAGCTTGGGCGACGTCGTCTCGCCCCTGCAGCCGCCGCGCCTCCCTCCCCTCTGCTGCCGGCGCACCAGGCCCGGTGCTGGCGCTCTGCCTTCTTCCGCCCGACGCCCGTCGACGCAGATCATCATCGACACCCCGGCGTCATCGACTTCGACATCGCGGCAAGTTCTTCGCGACCTCGAGGTCGGCTACGTACGACTTCATCGTCAACGCTTGTGCGGGAGCGTAATCCCCGCTATCGGTCTACATGGAGGTAATGTAACCCGTTCCGCCACCGTTATCGCATGTACTAGATAGATAGATCCTGGCTAGTTAGGGTTTCGTTCGCTAGAAAAATTATTGTTTTCTGCACCGTAACCCCTTCAGTGGTATCAGAGCCGATCTATGCGTAGTACTGCTGGTACGGTTAGAACTCATGTTGAATGAGGGTGTCTTTCTTATATTTGCTACCCTCTAGCGTGCACTTGTGATGCCTTCGGTATTGAGTTGATGAAGCGGCCCGGACCGACTTTACGCGTACGCTTACGCGAGACTGGTTCCAGTACTGACATACGGCTTGCACCGTATCTGTGGCTGGCGGGTGTCTGTCTCTCTCTCTAGTCGGCAAAGCATTTTCAATGGAGGGCCCGAAAGGGATGATTAAACATGCAATTATACGATCGACGTTGTGGTACAAAGTTCGTAGGTAGGGAAGCGATTCTCTTGCGAATAAGCCTATATGCCACGTAAAACTTGCAAAACTAAATAAAACTAGAGGCGTCTAACTTTGTTTTGCAGAGGCGTTATTTTATGTGACATGGTTACGGTAAGTTTTAATATTACTCGTACTGTCGGAGGCAATGGAGGGCTCTGTAGACTCGGAGCCATGCCGGGGCGCCGGGGGGCCAGGCACATGGCGCCATGAAGGTCCAGGCGCATCGACCATGTCACATCGCACTTCATTGCATCATTATTGTGTGCTGTTGTGTGTGCATCCTATTGATTGCTTATATGCTAGATTTACAACGGTAGCGTCATAAATAGGATGATCCCTAACAAATACCAAAATTGTGTTCTCCCTCGTTGCGCACCACCAAGAAAGTTCTACGTTATGAGGCAGGCCGTGATGATCGGGTGTCACACATCTCGTCGTTCGCATACAGTGGGTGTAAGCCATGTTGCACGTGCAGGGTCTTGGAGGTTTGATTGGCGAGCCTAGCATACTCAGAGGTATGGCCTCGGAACACGGGAAGATCGAAAGATCGAGCTCGAGTCATAGAGTTGTTATGATCGACATTTTATGTCCACCTTTGAAGCTGTGCTGCCGGCCGTGATGATCGGGGGTGGTGTAGTGGATGGGGGTCGTGTCATCGCCATTATTATTTTAGGGATAATAATCTTGGTGTGGTGTGTTTTTAGATAATAAGATTATAAAACTAAAACTCACCTACGTATTATAAACTTAACCTTACCTCTTTTGCGATCACATCTGTAGACTACGCAACTATACTTCGGTTACTTCCTCAAGAGCCCGGATGCTACATTAGAAGCCGACGGGTCCAACTTCATCAGATGGTACAGGGGTTTTAGAAACATTCTCGAACACAACAACATTCTATATGTTCTCGATGAACCGTTAGGAGAAGGACCAGGAGATTCTGCTAGCGAGGAGGAGGAAGATGATTTCCGTAGGCGTCGAGACATATTCATTGAAGTGGAGATCACCATGACCGTATGCCTGGCACCCGAGTTGAAAGAGTTGTTTCGACGCAAGGAGCCAAGCGTCATGATGGATGCGATAAAGACTCACTTCGGAGATGAATTAAAGCGTGAGCAATTCAGGCAGCTTAGAATGTTCCAGACCATTCACATGGAGGAGCATACCTGTCTGAAGACACATTTGAAGACATTGTATGACATCTACTTCCAGCTGACGATGGTCTTCGATTACTGGATGGCAGATTCTTGTGCCATTCGGACTGTCCTGATATCTCTACCTCCTAGCTATGAGAAGCATGTGCGCAAGTACATTTTGAAAGCCGACGATATGAACTTCTACAAGTTCGTACGTGAGTTCCAGTCTCTGAAGGTTGATTCCATCGAAGGAGAGATCTTTGATGCTACAGGTATATATTTGATATATGCAGAATTGTGAATTCGCCCTTGGTATATGATGAAGTATTTGATACTTGTTCTGTTTGTGAAACATGTCCTGATTATCACATATATGCGGCGCAGTTTGATGTGACCTGGCGCTGAAGCTGGTAGTCAAGGAGTTGATGGCCTTTTGGTGTTCACGTCCTCAAGTTATCATTAATAGTTTTTGATACGATCTTTTGTAATAGTGAGCGAGTGTGTGTGTCTTGATTGTTGCAAGACAAAGTTATTCATGTAATAAGACAAGTTCAGTTGTTTTATGTTATGAAACAAGTCAGTTGTTTTATCTTATGAATAAAGATTCCACATCTCAGTTACATTGATTGTATGATAAGTATTCATAATTGTAGAAATGATAAAATAGCGTGTCCTATGAATAAGAGTTCTATTACTAGAACAAACACCATCGAGCTTAGTCATAAAAGCAATAAAAGAAGTAATGGATGTTTTGGTCCATTTAAGTATTTCGAGTGCTGAGTTGATTAAGCTTGAAATCAAGTATTGAAGTTGCCATACTAGCGGAAATTAATTAAGTGTCATTTTTAATGATTAATTAATGGTGTTTACTACTTGATCCGAATTCTTCCATGATTTTGGTAAATAGGAGTATTTGCCCGATAAATTATGGAGTCTGGAATTAATTTGATAATAGATCAAATGGGGTTTTTCAGAAGAAAGATTACTGAACATTGTATTCACATGATTCGATCAAAGGACAATATTTTTGAATTATGGTTTCAACACAAAAGACTTGTGGAAATTCGTTTCACAAAATTATAATATCATATATAGTGATATATGGGGAATTATAATCATACTCTATTTTCAATAAAGTGTGGTGTGTCAGAATCGGTCTTAGAAACTTCTAATATGTTCGAAACATTATAGTCGATGTCCACTTTAGAAAATAGATATTTTTCTCAACGAGAATTCGTAGGATCGACAGTAGTGTCGACATGTATATGATTATGCGATAATTCGGAATATACATGAGTGGTTCTTTGTAGATTGCTCGCATTGGATGAGAGTGTATTCCAAAACCAAATAGAAACAAAACTTAGTTTGTTGTCTATATAATTCCGAGGAAAATATGATTTTTCGAATTATGGTTTATGGATTCGAATTAGAAGCCTGAAATAAAGTGTCAGACTTATGTTGGAAGGTGTTCCAAAGAGTATATGTCTGCTAATGAAAGTTTAGTGATTAAGAGTGAGGGAGACTAGAAAATTGTTTTCTGCTTGCAATCCTCTTCATAAAGATCATAATATTTTCATGAAAAAAACTTCTAAATAAAGTGCTGTTAAATTTAATATTGTTGTCAGGTCACGACACTGTATTAAGTATTTCAGATCTTGTTGACAGATCAAGGTGCACTTTATGAATACAAAGAAAGTTGAGAAAATATCGGAATACGAACAAAGGCTTTTTGAGCCTGGAAATCCAAAGTTGCATTTGAAAGGATTAAGAGAGTAATTGTTGCTGCAATTCTTATTAGAGGAATAAGATTGTTTAATCGTCATATAAAGTGTTATATGAAAATGTGACTATAAGAAAGACGCGGTAGCATGTCTTGTCAAGAAATGTGTCTTGGACAAGATCAAATTTGTTGACTACATTTATGTAGACATGCTTGAAGTCTGAGGGATTTGTATTAAATTAATACTGTAGTTTGTATTAAATTCAAATTGATGATAGATCAATGATTTTGGTTTGACCAAAATGTCGAATTAAGTGGGAGTCATAGTTAGTTTACTCAGGTGGAATATGTAAAGAACATATTTTTGAGTGGGAGCTTAGGAACTCAAATATGTGGATAACATGTTTTTGAGTGGGAGCTCGTGTTATCAAATATGTGGAGACATAATTTGAGTGGGAGTCGAATTCATCCTGTGTAGTTAACACATTGTGAAACTGTACCAATAGAATAGGATTAAGTTGTGAAACTATTTGAAAGTTAGTGTCTATTTTGAAATAGAACGGGAATTTTAAATAGTTAGTCGAGTTGTTTTGGATTATATTTGAGGAGTCAGAATAGAATCAAAAGGATGGTCCTTTGGAATCCAATTGATCATTAAGAGTAATGATGCATGAAAGTAATGGTGGTATGACATATGGGTCTATTATGTAATATTAGACATCATACAAAAACCATATTATCTGCTCGTTGAAATATAACCGATGTTCTTGGAATAAGAGCAGTTATGAAAGTAAATTTGGAATTTACTGGAAGTAGAAGTGCGTTAGTTAAGGGATTGACATTTGAATGTCAAGTTTTCTACATTGGTGTGAAAGTTTGTAGATATCGCGAGTTTGTAATTGTTACAAGGGGCTCTGTATGGCTGAGTGTGTTTTTCAGGGCAGTTATCTGGTTAGTATAATCAGAGTAAGCGCTGGGAAACAGAAGTCTCACTTAGTTACAGTATTTTCATATATGTTGTTAGACAACATAATGATATCAAGCAAGTTGATGTCAGTGAATCGCAAAAGCATGCACAATCATGGATTGTGCAGTAACACTTTTCCACAAGCAAGTATCATCAAATGATTCTTATTTGATAAGGGATTTTGATAAAATAAAATGCAGCTGGTTTATTTGTACTCTAGTGCAAGTGGGAGACTGAAGGAGATATGCCCTAGAGGCAAATAAATAAGTAGTATTTATTGCATTATCTCATAAGTTTATAATAGGTTTGTGTATTATGCTGTAACTGTATTAATCGGAATTATTAATGCACGTGTGATACATAGACAACCAGGTCCCTAGCAAGCCTCTATATGAGCTAGTCCATTGGGCAACAGTTGATCGAGATTCCCGATCAAGGACAATGACGTCAGTTGACAATGGGGTCATCTTGTTAGTTGAATAAGGTGGTGGACATACGCAAAGTATTGCAATAAGATCGTATTACGATGTTTGTCATTTGCAATAGATAAGAGTATGATAGCTTATTCCTTAGACCGTGAGACCGTACTTATCAATGCTTCGTAGGGATGCTTTGAGAGCATCAAACGTTGTGTCTTATATAGCATGACAATAACGGTGTCCATCTTGGGTATTCCGAAAAAGCATCGAGACGTAAGGATCAAGAGCGGGATTTGTTCATTCTTGTAATGGAAAGATACTCTGGGCCCACTCGGTGATATTGCATCTATATAGCTGCGCAGCTTATGACTAGGTCATGGAGATGTAATATCGCAGACGAGTTAATAACCTTAGTCGGTAACGAGATACAACAAAGACATCGGTGTGTCTACGATCATATCTCGGACAAGGTAGTATCGCAGAGACAAAGGGAAAGAATATCATATTTATGTTTCAACGACGATATTCGTAGAATGCATAGAGGTCGTCATATATTTCCAGGTATCCCTGACGATCAATGGTGAGCGGAGTGTCTCGACCATGTCTGGAGTGTTCTCGAACCGTAGCGTAACAAACTTAAGGTCTTAGCGACGCTAGGAGACAGGTTCTGGAATATTATAGGTTTTTGTTGGAGAGAGAGGAATGATCCGGAAAGAGTTCCGGTGGTCCGGAAGGAGTTCCGAAGAGGTCTGGAATGGTTCCAGGAATGTCCGAAAGTTGTTCGGGTGGTCCGAAAGAGTTTTCGGAGTCACGGGATATTGAATTATATATAAATATATTAATTATGAATTAATAGGAATTTTATATTAATTTAATATTAATTAAATAAAGGAAAAAAGGGGGCTCCCACCTACATGGGCCCTAAGAGGGCCCAAGAGGGGGGAGCCGCACCCCACAAGAAAGGGAGGCTTGGGCCTCCTAGTCCGAGTTGGACTAGGAGTAGGAAAGCCCAAGGGGGGTTCGGCCGAACCCCCCCTCCCCTCTCCTCCTTTAGTCCCACATGGAGGAGCCAAGTGGTTTGCACACCCCCTTCCCCCTTTATATACCAAGGCATATTAATTGATTTAATTAATTGGAAAATACAATTAATTCCTGATTTCTCTCTCGATCTCGTGGTTCCCAAGTTGGAGCCGCGCCGAGATGAGGAAGGGGGGATCTCTCTCCACCCAAGCTATACCGCAGAGCGCCGTTGCTCTGCGGGATTCCAGATAAGATCTACCCCTGCGATTTCAGCTGGATCTGAATGACCGGGGGTTGTCGCTAAGCTCCGTATGTTTGTGAGTGCTCGGAGGCAACTCTTTTGAGGAGCTTGGGCGACGTCGTCTCGCCCCCTGCAGCCGCCGCGCCTCCCTCCCCTCTGCTGCCGGCGCACCAGCCCCGGTGCTGGCGCTCTGCCTTCTTCCGCCCGACGCCCGTCGACGCAGATCATCATCGACAGCCCGGCGTTATCGACTTCGACATCGCGGCAAGTTCTTCGCGACCTCGAGGTCGGCTACGTACGACTTCATCGTCAACGCTTGTGCGGGAGCGTAATCCCCGCTATCGGTCTACATGGAGGTAATGTAACCCGTTCCGCCACCGTTATCGCATGTACTAGATAGATAGATCCTGGCTAGTTAGGGTTTCGTTCGCTAGAAAAATTATTGTTTTCTGCACCGTAACCCCTTCAATTTTTTCCTCGGGATGGTCTTTTTTGGCGGCCGGATTATACTGCATTCTACGCCTGGCTTTATGACATAGTCAAGCAGAAAGCCCGCAATTTCCTCCGCAATTGGTAGTAGGCGGTCTTTTGCATCAAGCCTGTTCCGGATCGTTTCAAACTAAAAAGGAGAGATCAACACCAATATATCAACCATTATGAATTTGAAAAGTGAACAAGTTTGAATGAATTGTTAACGTACCCTATTCCAGTCTGCACCCTCATTGAAGTGAATTCGGATGAACTCGCAGACATAGAATCCACACAAATTGGTGCCTTGTTGCTGCTTCGCGCACTTTATGATAGAATAAGATAAGAAATCAATAAAAAATAATCAAAAATATTGAAAAAATGGTATTGTGAGACTGAAATTAAGAATATGCATACGTGGAACCTAGCTAGTACGTCTTACCTCTCGCCATTTAAAAGTGAGGTTTCTTAGCTATACCGACTTCCTTGTGGAAACCGGTGAACTTGTCCCAAACCCTGAAGTTTACGGTATGGAAATTTAGTAAAGAAGTTAACTAATTACTATATATTATTAAAAAAGACGAGGTCGATTGTGATAATGAACGAAATTACCTCTGGAGCATCTGTTTCGTGTCGTCGAACTTTTCTTCAGGTTTCGATAATGGGTCGAAGACATCAACGATTGTCTTTTCAACATCAATCTCAAATAATACCCAGTGAAATCTGCCATATGTTTATATTTGTTAATAACTAAATCATCAATTACATATACTTAATTAACATCGAGTATGTATAAGAAAGTAAACAACTCACTCGAAGTTGAACGGGAAAATTATGGTGCTTTTGTAATGTTGCGCCGTCTAATAAGTAAGCAAAAGCTCCTCCGTTTGATCTGGGTAATGTAACAAACCATGATGATGAACTCGATTAGGGTCAATGAATCCAATCTTGTGATTGAGTCCCAGCTTTCGAGATTGTATAATTTTCAGCCTGCATAATAGAGTACAAAAGTAATATAGTGATTACAAGCAATGAAAAATAAGTAGAGCTAGAGAATTACTGACATATATACATAATTTAATTACTTACATGCAAAAGGCACTGATGATAGATTTGTCGAGCGCGTCAAAATTGAATAACTGCCATAATTCGCAATACTCAATTTGAATTTCATCATCACCTGGGCCAAAAAAATCCGGTGGAATTTTCCCATAGAGCCAGTCTCCTTCTTGACTTTTCGTAGTACGCAGGTACCATGCATTTAGTTGGTGCAACCTAGCTGGTAGAGTGCTCACCATTGCAGGGTCGACAAGATCTTCTCCTCTCACATATGTCCGCACCACCTCATGTATGGTGACACTCTCGCCAGATTGCAATGCCTTAAGCTCTGCCAGAGTTATACCCATATCTCTAGCTTGCTGCGAAAGTACATCATCGACCGGGTTCCGGTTGTAAGGCGCCAATATGAGTGGAGGGGCCGATTGTCCCGCCTGCATTCCGAGCTGTGGAACATCTCTCTTCTGGGTGGCAGCAGATTTTTGTTCTTCCCGCACTCTCCTAGATGTACGCACCAGACGCGTGTGTAGTCATTGTCCATATTTAGTTCATATTGCGACGGATGCGTAAGAAATTCTATGTCCGACCGTATCGCATCCGAAGAATAAACCGGAACAGGCAAAGGCATCTTTTTTGCCTTCTTTCTCTGGGAAGCCTGGATCTCCTCGACCCATGTATCGACATCTTCACGAGAGTTCACAAAGCGAGACTTCCCCGTTTCGCTTTTCTGGGTACTAGTCGACGCAGCGGTGCACTTCCGCTTCTTTTGCGGAGGCGATGGAGTCCGTTGACGCGGCGGAGTACGCTCACGCGACGGCGGAGATGGACTAGCCCCTTGGTTGTCATTGTGGGGGGTGTCTGGACTAGCGCATTGGTTGTCGTTGTTGTAGTTTTGTGGACTGGCATGTGGACTGGGAGGGCGATTTTGCTGCATGTGTGGGAAAACGATGTATTCCTTTTTCCATAAGCAGGTACTCTTGAGGGCAAATCTCAACTCAACCTCGTCTTCAACCGTAGGGAAGTCCAGCTTAATTCCCTCATATGTCTTGATAACCTCATCAACCCCGACAACAGCATAGCCATCTGGAATAGGGCGGCAATGGTAAGTTCCATTTGGTCTAGGCGGTAGGGCAAAGACGTGCGCCACCTTCACGGTTATGTTCAAGCATGACACATGTAGGTCGCAAAGTTCCCGCCGCACTATATTATCCACGGGGTGACGAGGACCCGGCATATCATTGTGGCGATCGAGCTCCGTCGAAGCCACGCTACTTCTCCGCATTGATTTTGGATCAGGAGAAGGATCTTCGGGCGTCTCAGTTTCGCAGGGCATCCGTCGAGTCTGCGCTGCCTTCAGCTCTGCTATCTCCTTCTCATGCTGTAGTAATTTATTTTCCATCCACTGGGCCCGGTCGGCATGCTCTTTCTTCTTTCTCAATCGGCTTCTGTAAGTGCCAACATCTTTGGGAAACCCAAGTATCCACGGTACAGAGCCGACGGTTCCTCTTGTTCGTCCACTGTGTTCAGGATTCTTAAGGGCTCGCGATAGCTCGTCCTTCTCTCTGTTAGGGTGGAACCTGCCTTCCGTGACCTCCTTCCATACCTCTCTGAGAGCTTCAATAGGGTCAGGTCCGTGCTCCTTGGTAAAAAGACAGTCACCTGTTTCAGGGTCTAACTTTCCACCATGCCCATAGAACCAAGCCTTAAGCCGGTCTGGCCAGTCAAATGTCTCGATCTGTATACCTTTAGCCAAAAACTCTTCCTCCATTTTCAGAAACTTAGACAGGGCCGTCAGGTAGCCACCTGACCCCATGTTATGGTGATATATCTTTTTGTCTGCATTTTTCTTATTTCTCGCTGAGATTTTCTTAGCGGCTTCCGATTGCTTGTACGCCTTAAATTCGGGCCACTCATCTTTTATCTTTTCATAGACTCCGACAAATTCTGGAGTCTTACCTTCTTTTATGAACTTGTTTAGCCTTTTCTTCCAGCTGCGGAACAATTCACCCATCTCAATATAAGTCCAGGCCTTGCATCGATTCTCTATAACCGGCTCCTCTACATCCTCCTCTTCCGGTAAAGTGAAATTATGCATGAGCTCGTCCCAAAGGAGTTGTTTGTCTGCATTCGAGACATAAATAACCCCCTCTTTTGGCACCTTTGGCTTATACCATTCTTGAGCCCTGATGGAGAGTCTGTCCCGAACGATGACTCCGCACTGAGCTACAAATTTCCTTGCATGGTTAGCGGGAGCAATCGGTTTGCCTTTTTCATTAATTGCGTCAATGTGGTACTTCTGTTTCCCTTGGAGCTTTTTGGTCCCGGTTCGTGGCCCGCCTCGTTTCACAACTTCTTTTTTGCTTGGTCCCGGTTCATGGCCCGCCGACGGCTAAACACAAGAAAAAGTGATAGTTAATATATGTATACACACAAATCTATTCAACGGAGACAAAAACCTGAGGGCATATATCTACCTCGGCGGCCGACTTTCCAACAGTAGAGTCGGTGAACTGTCGGTGAGCTGAACTGTCGGTGACGTCTATTCCGTCTGAATGCCCCTCCAGTCCATCACCGGACTCGTTCAGAAATTGCCCGGTGAAATCGTCTAAGTGTTCCTCTTCTTGTTGGTCCAATCCATCACTGTCGCGGATGATGCCGAACATGTCCTCTTCTTGTTGAAGGTTTCTATCGGTGTCCATAGTTTCTGCAAGGGATTTCAATCCATTTACATTTGCATTTAATATATAATATGTTAATTTATATTTCAATCATCCATTTACATTTCACTAGTCTATTTACATTTGCAATAATTCCATTTAAAAATAGTCGAAGAGAATAATTTCACTAGTCCATTAACATTTACTAAAATAGTCGAATATTCCATTTAAAAAACCAATAATACATCTTAAATAATCCATTTACATTTTCTTGCTCGTCTGACAGTGGCGGAGTAGTCGAAGAAAGTTGCGGCTCCGAGAGGGCGCAAAATCCGAGGGGGCAGCGCTCCGACACGATGACAAATCAGAGAACCTGCATCAACAAAATTGATCTAAGTATCATATTGCAATAATAATATTTTAACACATTACAATATTTCAACATATTAAATAATTCAACACATTACACTACTTCAACAATTTTTTGCATTTGCACATTACACATTACAACAATTTTTGCACATTACACATTACACATTACAACAGTTTTTTGCATTTGCACATTACACATTACAATAATTCAACACATTACACTAGTTTAACAAAATAATATCACATTTGCATTTGCAACGATATTCCAACAATTTTTTTGTTTATTCAAACTTATTCAAACACACAAAATAATGACACAACATGTATTTTATTTTTATGAACATTTTGATAAAACGTTTGTATTCACAGTAGAGGAGGTGAACCGAATCCACAGTAGAATCCACATTTATGATAACATTTTGATAAAAATAATGACACAAAAGCTTCCGAAATGATGACGTCATGCTGACGTCATCAATGGTGAACCGAATCCACAGTAGAGGAGGTGACGCACGCGGTGGCGGCGGATTGCGGCACGGTGGCGTCGTGAGGGAGGGAGGAGGACTCACCCTCGGCAATGGCTTGGCGGAGCTCTGGTAAGGGCGAGGAAGAACGGCGGGACGGCGAGGGCGGCAGCTCCGGTCTCCGGACTCACCCGTGGAAGGACGGAGGCGCTGGGACGGCGAGGGCGCAGCAGTGCGCAGCGGCGTCGGGATGGCCGGAGGCGCGGGGACGGCGAGGAAGGAGGCGGCGGCGCTCGAGGGGAATTTTGGCAGTCTGACGGCGTCGTACTGATTTGGCTCCGGGTTGAGCCACCAGCCGTGGCTAAGTGTTGCTTATATAGCAACACTCAACTGTCATGGGTGGTGGCTCAGCCCGGGACAGATAGCACTCAACTGTCCCGGGCCGTGGCTCAGCCCGGGACAGATAGCACCCCATCTGTCCCGGGTGGTGGCTCAGCCCGGGATAGATAGAACCCCATCTGTCTCGGGCTGAGCCACCACCCGGGATAGATGGGTTTTTTTCTTTTTCTTTTCCTTTTTCTTTTCTTTTTCTGTTTTCTGTTTTCTGTTTTAAATAACTTTGGAATTTGGAAAAACTTTCAATATGAAAAGTGTTTGGATTTGACTAACTAATACAAAAACATTTTCTCTTTTCTATAACCATTATTTTAATAAGTTTAAAACTATTTTGAATGTGAATTTGTATAACTTTTGCAAACTTTGGAATTTGAAAAAACTTTCAATATGAAAAGTGTTTGAAATTGACTAACTAATACAAAAACATTTTCTCTTTTCTATAACCATTATTTTAATAAGTTTAAAACTATTTTGAATGTGAATTTGTATAACTTTTGTAAACTTTGGAATTTGAAAAAACTTTCAATATGAAAAGTGTTTGAAATTGACTAACTAATACAAAAAACATTTTCTCTTTTCTATAACCATTATTTTAATAAGTTTAAAACTATTTTGAATGTGAATTTGTATAACTTTTACAAACTTTGGAATTCTGAGCTGTTCGATCAACACTTTAACTTCCAAACCGGGACTAAAGATGAAGGAGATATGCCCTAGAGGCAAATAAATAAGTAGTATTTATTGCATTATCTCATGAGTTTATAATAGGTTTGTGTATTATGATGTAACTGTATTAATTGGAATTATTAATACACGTGTGATACATAGACAACCAGGTCCCTAGCAAGCCTCTATATGAGCTAGTCCATTGGGCAACAGTTGATCGAGATTCCCGATCAAGGACAATGACGTCGGTTGACAATGGGGTCATCTTGTTAGTTGAATAAGGTGGTGGACATACGCAAAGTATTGCAATAAGATCGTATTACGATGTTTGTCATTTGCAATAGATAAGAGTGTGATAGCTTATTCCTTAGACCGTGAGACCGTACTTATTGTTGCTTCGTAGGAATGCTTTGAGAGCATCAAACGTTGTGTCTTATATAGCATGACAATAACGGTGTCCATCTTGGGTATTCCGAAAGAGCATCAAGACGTAAGGATCAAGAGCGGGATTTGTTCATTCTTGTAATGGAAGATACTCTGGGCCCACTCGGTGATATTGCATCTATATAGCTGCGCAGCTTATGACTAGGTCATGGAGATGTAATATCGCAGACGAGTTAATAACCTTCGTCGGTAACGGGATACAGCAAAGGCATCGGTGTGTCTACGATCATATCTCGGACAAGGTAGTATCGCAGAGACAAAGGGAACAAATATCATACTTATGGTTCAACGACGATATTCGTGGAGTGCACAGGGGTCGTCATATATTTCCAGGTATCCCTGACGATCATTGGTGAGCGGAGTGTCTCGACCATGTCTGGAGTGTTCCCGAACCGTAGCGTAACAAACTTAAGGTCTTAGCGACGCTAGGAGATAGGTTCTGGAATTTTATAGGTTTTTATTGGAGAGAGAGAAATGATCCGGAAAGAGTTCCGGTGAGCTATGGAATGGTTCCGAGAATGTCCGAAAGTTGTTCAGGTGGTTCCGAAATAGTTTCGGAGTCATGGGATATTGAATTATATATAAATATATTAATTATGAATTAATGGGTTTTTTATATTAATTTAATATTAATTGAATAAAGGAAAAAGGGGGCTCCCACCTAAATGGGCCCTAAGAGGGCCCATGAGGGGGAAACCGCACCCCACAAGGAAGGGGAAGGCTGGGCCTCCTAGTCCAACTCGGACTAGGAGTTGGAGGGCCCATGGGGGGTTCGGCCGAACCCCCCCCCCCCCCCCTCCCCTCTCCTCCTTTAGTCCCACATGGGGGAGCCAAGGGGGTTGGCACACCCCCTTCCCCCTTTATATAGCAAGGCATATTAATTGATTTAATTCATAGGAAAATCCAATTAATTCCCGATTTCTCTCTCGATCTCGTGGTTCCCAAGTCGGAGCCGCGCCGAGCTGAGGAAGGAGGTCTCTCTCCACCTAAGCCATACCGCAGAGCACCGTTGCTCTGCGGGATTCCAGATAAGATCTACTCCTGCGATTTCAGCTGGATCTGAATGACCGGGAGTTGTCGCTAGGCTCCGTATGTTTGCGAGTGCTCGGAGGCTACTCTACTGAGGAGCTTGGGCGACGTCGTCTCGCCCCTTGCAGCCGCCGCGCCACCCCCCCTCTGCTGCCGGCGCCCCAGCCCCGGTGCTGGCGCTCTGCCTTCTTCCGCCCGACGCCCGTCGACGCAGATCATCGTCGACACCCCGGCGTCATCGACTTCGACATCGCGGCAAGATCTTCGCGACCTCGAGGTCGGCTACGTACGACTTCATCGTCAACGCTTGTGCGGGAGCGTAATCCCCGCTATCGGTCTACATGGAGGTAATGTAACCCGTTCCGCCACCGTTATCACATGTACTAGATAGATAGATCCTGGCTAGTTAGGGTTTCGTACGCTAGAAAATTATTGTTTTCTGCCCCGTAACCCCTTCAGTGGTATCAGAGCCGATCTATGCGTAGTACTGCTGGTACGGTTAGAACTCATGTTGAATGAGGGCGTCTTTCTTATATTTGCTACCCTCTAGCGTGCACTTGCGATGCCTTCGGTATTGAGTTGATGAAGCGGCCCGGACCGACTTTACGCGTACGCTTACGCGAGACTGGTTCCACTACTGACATACGGCTTGCACCGTATCTGTGGCTGGCGGGTGTCTGTTTCTCTCTCTCTAGTCGGCAAAGCATTTTCAATGGAGGGCCCGAAAGGGATGCTTAAACATGCAATTATACGATCGACGTTGTGGTACAAAGTTCGTAGGTAGGGAAGCGATTCTCTTACGAATAAGCCTACTTGCCACGTAAAACTTGCAAAACTAAATAAAGCTAGAGGCGTCTAACTTTGTTTTGCAGAGGCGTTATTTCATGTGACATGGTTACGGTAAGTTTTGATATTACTCGTACTGTCGGAGGCAATGGAGGGCTCTGTAGACTCGGAGCCATGCCGGGGCGCCGGGGGCCAGGCACATGGCGCCATGAAGGTCCAGGCGCATCGACCATGTCACATCGCACTTCATTGCATCATTATTGTGTGCTGTTGTGTGTGCATCCTATTGATTGCTTATATGCTAGATATACAACGGGTAGCATCATAAATAGGATGATCCCTAACAAAATACCAAAATTGTGTTCTCCCTTGTTGCGAACCACCAAGAAAGTTCTACGTTATGAGGCAGGCCGTGATGATCGGGTGTCACACATCTCGTCGTTCGCATACAGTGGGTGTAAGCCATGTTGCACGCGCAGGGTCTTCGAGGTTTGATTGGCGAGCCTAGCATACTCAGAGGTATGGCCTCGGAACACAGGAAGATCGAAAGATCGAGCACGAGTCATAGAGTTGTTATGATCGACATTTTATGTCCACCTTTGAAGCTGTGCTACCGGCTGTGATGATCGGGGGTGGTGGAGTGGATGAGGGTCGTGTCATCGCCATTATTATTTTAGGGATAATAATCTTGGTGTGGTGTGTTTTTGATAATGAGATTATAGGACTAAAACTCACCTACATATTATAAACTTAACCTTACCTCTTTTGCGATCACATCTGTAGACTACGCAACTATACTTCGGTTACTTCCTCAAGAGCCCGGATGCTACATTAGAAGCCGACGGGTCCAACTTCATCAGATGGTACAGGGGTTTTAGAAACATTCTCGAACACAACAACATTCTCTATGTTCTCGATGAACCGGTAGGAGAAGGACCAGGAGATTCTGCTAGCGAGGAGGAGGAAGATGATTTCCGTAAGCGTCGAGACATATTCATTGAAGTGGAGATCACCATGACCGTATGCCTGGCACCCGAGTTGAAAGAGTTGTTTCGACGCAAGGAGCCAAGCGTCATGATGGATGCGATAAAGACGCACTTCGGGGATGAATTAAAGCGTGAGCAGTTCAGACAGCTGAGAATGTTCCAGACCATTCACATGGAGGAGCATACCTGTCTGAAGACACATTTGAAGAGATTGTATGACATCTACTTCCAGCTGACGATGGTATTCGATTACTGGATGGCAGATTCCTGTGCCATTCGGACTGTCCTGATATCTCTACCTCCTAGCTATGAGAAGCATGTACGTAAGTACATTTTGAAAGCCGACGATATGAACTTCTACGTATTCATACGTGAGTTCCTGTCTCTGAAGGTTGATTCCATCGAAGGAGAGATCTTCGATGCTACAGGTATATATTTGATATATGCAGAATTATGAATTCGCCCATGGAATATGATGAAGTTTTTGATAATTGCTCTGTTTGTGAAACAGGTCCTGATTATCACGTCTATGCGGCGCAGTTTGATGTGACCTGGCGCTGAAGCTGGTAGTCAAGGAGTTGATGGCCTTTTGGTGTTCACGTCCTCAAGTTATCATAGTTATCATTAATAGTTTTTGATACGATCTTTTGTAATAGTGAGCGAGTGTGTGTGTCTTGATTGTTGCAAGACAAAGTTATTCATGTAATAAGACAAGTTCAGTTGTTTTATGTTATGGAACAAGTCAGTTGTTTTATCTTATGAATAAAGTTTGCACATCTCAGTTACATTGATTGTATGATAAGTATTCATAATTGTAGATATGATAAAATAGCCTGTCCCATGAACAAGGTTCTATTGCTAGAACAAACACCGTCGAGTTTAGTCATAAAAGCAATGAAAGAAGTAATGGATATTTTTGGTCCATTTAAGCATTTCGAGAGCTGGGTTGATTAAGCTTTAAATTGGGTATTGAAGTTACAATACTAGCAGAAATTAATTGAGTGTCATTTTTAAATGATTAATTAATGGTGTTTATTGCTTGATCTGAATTCCTCCATGACTTTGGTAAATAGGAGTATTTTCCCGATAAATTATGGAGTCTGAAATTAATTTGATAATAGATCAAATGGGGTTTTTCAGAAGAAAGATTAGTGAAAATTGTATTCACGAGATTCGATCAAAGGACAGTATTTTTGAATTATGTTTTCACCACAAAAGACTCGTGGTAATTTGCTTCACATAATTGTAATGTCATATATAGTGATATGTGGGGAATTATAATCATGCTCTATTTTTAAAAATAAAGTGTGGTCGTCAGAATCAGTTTTAGAATCTCCTAATATGTTCGAAACATTATAGTCGATGTCCACTTTAGAAAATAGATATTTTTTCTCAACTAAAATTTGTAGGATCGACAGTAGTGTCGACATGTATATGATTATGTGATAATTCGGAATATACATGAGTGGTTCTTTGTAGATTGCTCGCATTGGATGAGAGTGTATTCCAAATTCAATTAGAAACAAAGTTCAGTTTGTTGTCTGTGTAATTCCGAGGAAAAGATGATTTCCGAATTACGGTTTATGGATTGGAATTAGAAAGTTTGGAGTGTCAGACCTATGTTGGAAAGTGTTCCAAAGAGTATATGTCTGCTAGTGAAACATTAGTGATTAAGAGTGAGGGAGACTAGAAAATTGTTTTCTGCTTCCAATCCTCTTCATAAAGATCAGAATATTTTTCATAAAAGAAACTTCTAAATAAAGTGCTGTTATGTTTAATATTGCTGTCAGGTCACAACACTGTATTAAATGTTTCGGATCTGGTTGACAGATCAAGGTGCACTTTATGAATACAAAGAAAGTTGAGAAAGTATCGGAATACGAACAAAGGCTTTTCAGCCTGGAAATCCAAGTTGCGTTTAAAAGATTAAGAGAGTAATTGTTGCTGCAATTCTTATTAAAGGAATGAGATTGTTTAATCGTCATATAAAGTGTTATATGTAAATGTGACTATAAGAAAGACGCGGTAGCATGTCTTGTCAAGAAATGTGTCTTGGACAAGATCAAATTTGTTGACTACATTTATGTAGACATGCTTGAAGTCTGAGGGATTTGTATTAATGTAATACTGTAGTTTGTATTAAATCGAATTGATAGTAGATCAATGATTTTGGTTTAACCAAGATGTCGATTTAAGTGGGAGTCATAGTTAGTTCACTCAGGAAAATATGTGAAGAACATGTTTTTGAGTGGGAGCTCAGGAACTCAAATATGTGGATGACACGTTTTTGAGTGGGAGCTCGTGTTATCAAATATGTGGAGACATAGTTTGAGTGGGAGTCGAATTCATCTTGTGTAGTTAACACATTGTGAAACTGTACCAATAGAATATGATGAAGTTGTGAAACTATTTTAAAGTTAGTGTCTATTTGGAAATAGAACGGAAATTTTGAATAGTTAGTCGAGTTGTTTTGGATTATATCTGAGGAGTCAGAATAGAATCAAAAGGATGGTCCTTTGGAGTCCAATTGATCATTAAGAGTAATGATGCGTGAAAGTAATGGTTGTATGACATGTGAGTCTATTATGTAATATTAGACATCATACAAAAACCTTATTATCTGCTCGATGAATTATAACCGATGTTCTTGGAATAAAGAGCAGTTATGAAAGTAAATTTGGAATTTGCTGGGAGTAGAAGTGCGTTAGTTAAGGGATTGACGTTAGAATGTCAAGTTTTCTATATTTGTGTGAAAGTATGTAGATATCGCGAGTTTGTAATTGTTACAAGGGGCTCTGCATGGCTGAGTGTGTTTTTCAGAGCAGTTATCTGGTTAGTATAATCAGAGTAAGCGCTGGGAAGCAGAAGTCTCACTTAGTTATGGTATTTGCAGATATGTTGTTAGACGACATGATGATATCAAGCGAGTTGATACCAGTGAATCGCAAAAGCGTGTACAATCATGGATTGTGCAGTAACACTTTTCCACAAGCAAGCATTATCAAATGATTCTTATTTGATAAGGGATTCTGATAAAGTAAAATGCAGCTAGTTTATTTGTACTCTAGTGCAAGTGGGAGACTGAAGGAGATATGCCCTAGAGGCAAATAAATAAGTAGTATTTATTGCATTATCTCATGAGTTTATAATAGGTTTGTGTATTATGCTGTAACTGTATTAATCGGAATTATTAATACACGTGTGATACATAGACAACCAGGTCCCTAGCAAGCCTCTATATGAGCTAGTCCATTGGGCAACAGTTGATCGAGATTCCCGATCAAAGACAATGACGTCGGTTGACAATGGGGTCATCTTGTTAGTTGAATAAGGTGGTGGACATACGCAACGTATTGCAATAAGATCGTATTACGATGTTTGTCATTTGCAATAGATAAGAGTGTGATAGCTTATTCCTTAGACAGTGAGACCGTACTTATTGTTGCTTCGTAGGAATGCTTTGAGAGCATCAAACGTTGTGTCTTATATAGCATGACAATAACGGTGTCCATCTTGGGTATTCCGAAAGAGCATCAAGACGTAAGGATCAAGAGCGGGATTTGTTCATTCTTGTAATGGAAAGATACTCTGGGCCCACTCGGTGATATTGCATCTATATAGCTGCGCAGCTTATGACTAGGTCATGGAGATGTAATATCGCAGACGAGTTAATAACCTTCGTCGGTAACGGGATACAGCAAAGGAATCGGTGTGTCTACGATCATATCTCGGACAAGGTAGTATCGCAGAGACAAAGGGAATAAATATCATACTTATGGTTCAACGACGATATTCGTGGAATGCACAGGGGTCGTCATATATTTCCAGGTATCCCTGACGATCATTGGTGAGCGGAGTGTCTCGACCATGTCTGGAGTGTTCCCGAACCGTAGCGTAAAAAACTTAAGGTCTTAGCGACGCTAGGAGATAGGTTCTGGAATTTTATAGGTTTTTATTGGAGAGAGAGAAATGATCCGGAAAGAGTTCCGGTGGTCCGGAAGGAGTTCCGGTGAGCTATGGAATGGTTCCGAGAATGTCCGAAAGTTGTTCGGGTGGTTCCGAAATAGTTTCGGAGTCATGGGATATTGAATTATATATAAATATATTAATTATGAATTAATGGGTTTTTTATATTAATTTAATATTAATTGAATAAAGGAAAAAGGGGGCTCCCACCTAAATGGGCCCTAAGAGGGCCCATGAGGGGGAAACCGCACCCCACAAGGAAGGGGAAGGCTGGGCCTCCTAGTCCAACTCGGACTAGGAGTTGGAGGGCCCATGGGGGGTTCGGCCGAACCCCCCTCCCCTCTCCTCCTTTAGTCCCACATGGGGGAGCCAAGGGGGTTGGCACACCCCCTTCCCCCTTTATATAGCAAGGCATATTAATTGATTTAATTCATAGGAAAATCCAATTAATTCCCGATTTCTCTCTCGATCTCGTGGTTCCCAAGTCGGAGCCGCGCCGAGCTGAGGAAGGAGGTCTCTCTCCACCTAAGCCATACCACAGAGCGTCGTTGCTCTGCGGGATTCCAGATAAGATCTACTCCTGCGATTTCAGCTGGATCTGAATGACCGGGAGTTGTCGCTAGGCTCCGTATGTTTGCGAGTGCTCGGAGGCTACTCTACTGAGGAGCTTTGGCGACGTCGTCTCGCCCCTTGCAGCCGCCGCGCCACCCCCCCTCTGCTGCCGGCGCCCCAGCCCCGGTGCTGGCGCTCTGCCTTCTTCCGCCCGACGCCCGTCGACGCAGATCATCGTCGACACCCCGGCGTCATCGACTTCGACATCGCGGCAAGATCTTCGCGACCTCGAGGTCGGCTACGTACGACTTCATCGTCAACGCTTGTGCGGGAGCGTAATCCCCGCTATCGGTCTACATGGAGGTAATGTAACCCGTTCCGCCACCGTTATCACATGTACTAGATAGATAGATCCTGGCTAGTTAGGGTTTCGTACGCTAGAAAATTATTGTTTTCTGCCCCGTAACCCCTTCAAAAGAAGCACACAGATCGTGTGTTTCTTTCAAGCACTTGTTAGCCGTTTGATCAGGTGTGTGTTTCTTTTGATTGCTTCTGAGCTGTTCGATTAACGCTTTCAGTTTCAAACCGGGACTAAAGAAGCACACGGATCGTGTGTTTCTTTGAAACACTTTTTAGCCGTTGGATCAGGGGTGTGCTTCTTTTGAGCACTTGAGAGTTGTTGGATCAACACTATCAGTACCACTGGTTGAGCCCGTGACCCTATATATAGCCCCCTCTCGGACGAGGCGAGCACTCAGTGTTTCCTCCTTCTAGTGCCTAGCCGGGTGGTGTGGTATACAAATCACTCGGATTCCCTGCATACGCCCCACGGTGCATTTGATATGCAGGCACTCAGGAGCCACCGTGGGGCTGTATGCAGGTGAAATCGTGTGTTTTGTTCTATCAAAAGAATAGTTCAATTCATCTACTGAGGAATATATACAAATTACTCGGATTCCCTGCATACGCCCCACGGTGCATTTGATATGCAGGCACTCATCAAGAGCAACCGTGGGGTTGTATGCAGGTGAAATCGTGTGTTTTGTTCTTTCAACGTCGACGGATCCATTTGATATGCAGGTAAAAATGGAGCATCTTCTTCATATAAAAAGTTTAATATATTAATTATTACATATCGTACCAACATCTCCATCACACAACACCGCCAGTTCTTCTGCGTCGGAACCATGGAGCATCTTCTTCAATCAACTTGATGATTGGGTCAATGTTCACTACGAAAGGCGGAATTTCATCAAAATTATTATAATCATCTGACATGTCTGTCTTGTCCTCCACTCCCACGATGTTTCTTTTTCCTGAAAGAACTATGTGACGCCTCGGCTCCTCCACTCCCAAGAGGTTTCTTTTTTTGGTTCTGCTAGACATGTCTTTCACATAGAAAACCTGAGCCACATCATTGGCTAGCACGAATGGTTCGTCTTTGTACGCAAGATTGTTTAGATCCACTGTTGTCATTCCGTACATCTTGTCTACCTCTACCCCGCCTTTCAGATTGACCCATTTGCACCGAAACAAAGGGATCTTAAAAGAAGGTCCATAGTCAAGTTCCCATATCTCCTCTATGCAACCATAGTATGTGTTCTTCTGCCCATTGTTATTTGTTGCATCAATGCGAACACCACTGTTTTGGTTCGTGCTCTTTTTATCTTGGACACTCGTGTAAAATGTATTCTCATTTATCTCATACCCTTGGAAAGTACATATAGTTCTAGATGGTGCCCTGGCCAACAAGTGTAACTGTTCATCAACCTTGTCTTTATTTTGAAGATGTGCTCGCAACCAACCGCTGAACGTCGTCATGTGTGTACGTAACTTCCAGTTGTCAGACTTCCCCGCGTGTAGAGAGCGTACAAGATTCTTGTGTTGATCGATATACGGGGCCACCAAGGTAGCACTTTGTAGAACTGTATAGTGTGCTTCAGTGAAAGAATGTCCATCCATACAATTTTTTGTTTTCTTTCCTAGTGTGCCTTTTCCACTAAGTCTACCCTCATGTCGTGATTGTGGAACACCTATCGGCTTAAGGTCATGAATAAAGTCAACACAGAACTCAATGACCTCCTCGTTACCGTAGCCGTTGGAGATGCTTCCTTCTGGCCTAGCACGGTTATGCACATATTTCTTTAAGACTGCCATGAACCTCTCAAGTGGGAACATATTGTGCAGAAATACAGGACCGAGAACTTGAATCTCTTCGACTAGGTGAACCAGGAGATGCGTCATAACATCGAAGAAGGATGGAGGGAACACCAACTCAAAACTGACAAGACACTGGGCCACATCATTTTGCAACCCTGGTAGAATCGCCGGATCGATTACCTTTTGAGATATTGCATTGAGGAATGCACAAAGCTTCACAATGGGTACTCGAACATTTTCCGGTAGTAGCCCCCTCAGTGCAATCGGAAGCAATTGCGTCATAATCACGTGACAATCATGAGACTTTAGGTTGTGAAATTTGGAGTCTCACATTTACTATCCTCTTTATATTCGACGAGAACCCAGCCGTGACCTTGATACTGCTCAGGCATTCAAAGAATATTACTTTCTCTTGTTTGGTAAGAGCGTAGCTGGTAGGACCTTCGTAGTGTTCGGGACTTAGGCCGCCTCGTTCTTTCACACGTTTCTGGTCCTCCCGTGCTTACTTTGTATCTTTTTTCTTCCCGTACACGCCCAAGTAGCCTAGCAGGTTCACGCAAACATTCTTCGTCACGTGCATCACGTCGATAGCAGATCTAACCTCTAGGACCTTCCAATATGGTAGCTCCCAAAATATAGATTTTTTCTTCCACATGGGTGCGTGCCCGTTAGCGTCTTTCGATACCTGTTGTCCTCCAGGACCCTTTCCAAAGATTACTTTTAGATCCTTTACCATATCAAAAATTTCTTCACCAGTACGGTTGACAGGCCTCCTACTGTGATCAGCCTCACCTTTAAAATGCTTGCCTTTCTTCCTTGCGGTATGCCTGATCGGAAGAAATCGACGATGCCCCAGATACACACACTTCTTACATTTATCCAAATATAAACATTCAGTCTCACCCAAACAGTGTGTGCATGCATTGTACCCCTTGGTCGACTGCCCTGAGAGGTTAGCAAGAGCAGGCCAATCGTTAATTGTTACAAAAAGCAAAGCTGAAAGGTCAAATTCCTTATGTTTGTGCTCATCCAACACCCGTACACCTTCTTCCCGCCACAACTGTAAAAGTTCTTCAAATAATGGCCTGAGGTACACATCAAGGTCGTCGCCGGGTTGCTTCGGGCCTTGGATGAGCAATGGCATCATAATGAACTTTCGCTTCATGCACAACCAAGGAGGAAGGTTATAAATACATAGAGTCACAGGCCATGTGCTATGACTGCTGCTTTGCTCCCCAAATGGATTCAAACGGATTGAAGCCGTCTGTACTTAGACCAAACCTTAAGTTCCTTGCGTCATCTTCAAATTCCGGGAACTCTCTCTCAATTTTTCTCCACTGCGACCCATCAGCGGGGTGTCTACACATCGCGTCTTTCTTACGGTCCTCTTTGTGCCATCGCAACAACTTGGCATGCTCTTTATTCGCGAACAGGCGTTTCAACCGTGGTATTATAGGAGCATACCACATCACCTTGGCAAGAACCCTCTTCTGGGGACGCTCACCCTCAACTTCACCAGGGTCATCTCGTCTGATCTTATACCGCAATGCAGTGCATACTGGACATGCATCCAAATTCTCGTACTCACCGCGGTAGAGGATGCAGTCATTAAGGCAGACATGTATCTTATGCACGTCTAATCCTAGAGGGCACACAACCTTCTTTGCTTCGTACGTGCTGCCGGGCAACTCGTTGACCTTTGGAAGCATCTTCCTAATTATCTGCAGCAACTTTCCAAATCCCTTGTCAGTCACACCACACTCTACCTTCCACTACAGTAATTCCAGTGTGGTACCCAGCTTTTTCTGACCATCTTCGCAACTTGGATACAACGATTTCTTGTGATCCTCTAACATCTGGTCGAACTTCAACCTCTCCTTTTCAGTTCCGCACTCTCTCTTTGCATCAGCAATGGCCCTACCAAGATCGTCAGCGGGCTCATCTGGTGCCTCTTCAGCTTCAGCTTCCCCCGTTGCAGAATCTCCGTACTCCGGGAACATAGGATAGTTGTCATTATCTTCCTCTTCTTCATTGTCTTCCATCATAACACCTTTTTCTCCGTGCTTCGTCCAACAATTATAGCTGGGCATGAAACCATGCCGAATAAGATGACTTTGAAGGGTTCTCGCGTTTGGGTGATCTGTCTTATTCTGACAGTTGACACATGGACAACACATGAAACCATTGGTACTGTGGGCCTGGGCTTTCTCTAGAAATTTCCTCAAACATGTCATGTACTCGGCAGTGTGTCGGTCACCATACATCCATTGTCGGTCCATCTGCATTATATAATGAACTATATTAATAACCATTACAGAACATGCACGTACGGTATCAATTAATTACAAATGAAATGAGAGAAAAATTAACCTTGATCGAAAAGAAGAATAAACTTTAAGTGTAAATCAAATCATTTTGTGAACTCTCTCGGGCATTTCATCGAACACTTTGCATGCATAAGTAAAAAAATATAACTAGCACACACCCCCTCGTACCATTTCATAAAAAATGCCTCCTTGTTTTAGAAGAGAGGAGGGGGCTGCTGAGTATATATAGGCATGGGCCATTTGTCCCGGTTTCAATCACAAACCGGGACAAATAGGCTGGTGCCTTGAGGCACGCCCCATTTGTCCCGGTTCGTGATTGAAACCGGGACAAATGGCCCATTGCACATGCACCCGGCCTCTGCAGGCCCCCATCTGTCCCGGTTTGTAATACGACCGGGACAGATGGGCTATTTGCATTTGGTCCTTTGGCCTATTCTCTACTAGTGACCGTTTTAGCATGGGCTCATAATTTGGGTAGTAAATAGGAATAATCGATAATTTTTTTCCTAACAGACACTTGCTTCATAGAGTGGACTATCTTCGAGAAAGGTTAAAAAAAACCAAATGATTCTTTACTTCGAGTGCAAAACCTCCTGCTTCAAAGCACCCCAAACCATGATTTGTAAGAATTTGTACTCTTTTTTAGCTGATATTGCATGCATGTCTTACTTTGATATTAAGAATAAGTAATGTAAAATAATATATTTTATTCAAACAATATTTATGTATTTTCTAAAGCGGTTTAATAGCACAATTGAAAAAATACTTAAAATTGTCCAAATACTTAAAATTTTCCAAAACATCAAGACTTTGATATTATTTTATGCAAACAATATTTATGAATTTTCATGGACAAATATTTCTAGAGACGTTGGCGTAGACCTTGGGCCTGTTTTGGCATCGTATTCGATGAGGGATTGTTTGACGTTGGTGTAGACCTTGGGCCTGTTTTGGCATCATATCAAAACAAAACTTGGAAAGACAATTCAAGAATCTATGGAAACACCACAGAACCTTTCCAAGAAACTGGACAAATTTTCGCAGTGTGGAGCGGCCAAGTTGAACACATAGATATCAACGTAGAATTAGTACATCCATGCGCTGGATCGTTCTCCCTAGTTGTTTCCAGTGCCCCACATTGTCGTAGCCGTCAGCTTTGGTAGCTTCGTCCATCAGCTCTTACAAGAAATCATCGAGCTTTCATTTAACTCTTCATCAGGGGAATCTCTTTCAGCCGCATTCCACCGTTTTTTCTGTCGGACTTAGTCTAGGAATTACAGAATTGACCGGTTCATCAGCGGCCAGCTTCGGTGGAGATGGCAAATTTTCCTATCTATATCTATGCTCCTTTGGCAGTTTTGCTTACGATCTGAACACCGTTAATGCCTTTGTTACATTTCTCATACAGTAAGAGCCTGTAGTCTGTAGATGGCGACTTCTGAGAAAAGTGCAATCTGCGTTTCACTTCTGTGTATGAGTTTTCTTGTGACCTATGCATGTGACACTGGTATGTGTTTTATGGTCTTGCGCATACCCTCATGTGATTTCGGCATACACAAGCTAGCTTATTTATGCTGTTTTATTCACCTTGATTTGTTATGAACCGTCCTTGCATGTGACAAGTTTTGTCTTCCATTCACCATGCTTTTCAAGACTCTCAGTTTGGCTCTTTTAAGCTGCTTTCTTGCTCATCAGCACAAGCTAGTGATTACATATTTTGCACGTAATTCCTTGTTGGCATATGATTTTTGATCTTCCCTTTTTGCCTCCTAGCAACGGGCGTGAAATTTGGTTATAGTGGGAAAATTGGTCCAAATCATTGGGGGAGCTTAAGTCCAAACTTCACAATTTGCTCAAACGGAATCTACCAGTCTCCAATCAACATTGAGACAGGTTGTGCGGTCCACAACCCAACAATGGAGCCTCTAGAAAGGGATTATATAGCTGCAAATGTTACAATGGTTGACAACGTCTTCAACATTGCGGTTTGCTCTGAGCCCCTGCACCAGACATTCTAAGTATGTTAGTGAACGAAAAACGTACAATACAAGCATGACACGGACAAGACTTAATTTTTTTGTATTATTTAATCTCTTCCGCCTATTGTAGACTTTCATATTTAACTACATACGTACTTGAAACCAGAATAATCAGTTGATTCAAACGATGAAAATAAAGTTATGTTAGGTAGATGTATTCTCATACTTCGAAGTAACATGACGTATGAAACCATTGGGTACATTGATTGTTGTAGCTGCGATACGATGACACATCTGGGGATGTCAAGGTGGACGGAAAGAAGTATAAACTGAAGCAATTGCATTGGCATTCTCCCTCGGAGCACACCATCAACGGCCAAAGGTGTACATGCAAACCTTAACTGACAATCAGAAACCATGGATTCTTTGTTGTACTAAATGTTTGCACCACTCTCTTACCGTGATAGATTTGCTGTGGAGCTCCACATGGTTCACTACAGTGATGATGGCAACATTGCCGTTGTGTCAATCCTTTATCGGTACGGGAAATCGGATCCTTTTCTTTTCCAGGTAACTCGTTGTGATATGATACAAGGTTTGTATTCTATCATATTGCATCATAGGACAATGCACAATGCAGTTTTCAGTTATGACCAAACTGGGGGTACGTATAATTCATATAACATGACTATGAGCTTTAGATGGCAAGAAAGTTATGATCTCAACCTCGGTACCTAACGTACATATGATGCTACATTTGTTGTTATAGGCACTAACATTAGTTACTCATTTTAGTTTAATATCTAATGCTTATCCTTTACTTCTCTGGGTTAGCAAGATAATTTGAACAATTCAAGAACCAACCAACATCTTGTAGTTTGATTTGTCATCTATATGTGTTGGCCTTGCACAAGATCACTAGAACATTTCTACATTTCTAATATTGTTGGACGCTTCGTATACACATGTATATTAATTTGACTACTTCTGCTTCGCTTTACTCCCACAGATAAATGATAAATTAGCTGCATTATCTGCGGAGGGCTGCAAAGCTGAGAAAGGTGATCCTCTCCCTGTTGGGGTAGTGAACATGACGGAGCTAAGACAGGGTGCACATACATATTTTAGATATGTTGGGTCTCTCAGCGCACCTCCTTGCACGGAGGGTGTTATCTGGAATATTCTTGGCGAGGTATTCCCACATGAAAATAGTGTGAAATATCTAAATTTCACATGGTTTATGTCATGTAACTTATTTGTATTTTTTAAATGTACCACAGATTAGAGAAATGACGAAGGAGCAAGCTGTTGCTTTGATGGCTCCTCTCGAGGGGAGTTACAAGCACAATTGCAGGCCAATACAACCGATAAATGGTCGCGTCGTGCAGCTCTATGACAAGTCACACAATATTCCAAATAGTCTGTAGCATGTCGTCATCCGATTCATAGTGAACAGATACGTCGGTGCCAATTCTAAAAACAGTGCAAGTTACACACATGAATTACAATAAAGTGTGCCCGAAGGAACTGTTTGTATTCATTTGAGACAAGGAACTGTTTGTTACAGGATTGTTTTTAACCCAAAACGGCTTTCTAAGTCATGTTTTTTTAAGTTTAGTTTTGAGTATAGTTTTTTACATTACGAAAATGGTATTCCCATGACGTGTCTTCACATTCAGTTTCAACCTTCTACTTTGAAGCACCCAAAAAAGTTTTCTAATAATATGGACTTTTAAGCTTATATTGTGCATATGTCTTCCTGGTAATGTAAATTAGAATAATATTTGCAAGCTTTATAAAATATTTATCCATTGGCAGGTCGATTTAACAGTAAAAAAAATTAAAATACATAAAATTGTAAAAAAAGTCATTTATCATGGTCTCATATTTTGGGTATAGAGGATTGGATCAGTAGTACAAGTTGACCTAAAAAAAATACCAAGTGACACTTGCTTCAAAGAGTGTACTATCTCCGAGATTTTTTTTACTTATAGGGTGAAACCTCCTGCTTCAGAGCACACAAAACATGATTCGTTGTAATGTGTACTCCTTTTGAGTTGATATTATGTGTATGTATTACTTTGATATTGATAATGAGTAATGTAAAGTAAAAAATATATTTCTGCTGAAAAAAATATGTATTCATTATGTAGAGTAGTTTGATAGGATATGTTTTTCAAAATACTTAAACTTGACGACAAAATCAATACATTTTCATGAAATCATATTTGTAGAGGACTAGAGCCCGTTTACATAAACTTGAAATAAATCGATTTTCTCTAGCCGTTAAATAGGAAATCAGGTACTCCCTCCCGTCTAAAAAAAAAAAAATTATCAGATTATACATAAAGTTTGTACATGATAAGTAGGGTTGTGTTGGCAATTTTTTTATCGGAGGGAGTAGTAATTAAATTGCACCTACACTCCTCTTCCATGTTGAATTTGGAAAAGTCTTTCATTTTTTTTTGTAAATTAGGAGTATAGGTGGCCAAACAGGCCGCCGTGCTAAACGGGCCGGCCCGAGGCACGGGCATTTTGGTCCTGCACGAGCACAGCCCGGCACGCCTCTTAACGTGCCGTGCCGCGGCCCGTTGCGGGCCCGTGCCAAGTTCGAGCTGAGGCACGCGGGCCGGCCCGGCACGACACAGTTAATATTTTTTAATTTTTTATAGACTTTTTACCTATTTATACATATATTTTTAAAAAATTTATATCTATTTATACATATTTTTTATTTTTTATTTACCGTGCCTAACGTGCCGTGTCGGGCCGTCGGGCCCAAATCGTGCCGAGTATGCCGTGTCGGAGGCTGCGCTCAGGCACGCGGGTCGACCCGGACACGGCCCATTAGCTTAACGGGCCTAGCGTGCCATGCCTGACGGGGCGCGTGCCGGGCCGGGCCGGCCCGATGGCCAGGTATATTTAGGAGAAGTCTTTCATAAAGAAACGGGCGTAGACCTTGGGCTCGATTTGTGGGCCAACAACGGGCCTTCTCTTCCCTTCTTCCACCTTCGGCTTCGGCGTCCTACCTTCGGATCCCTCTCACCATCCAGACGACGACGACGCCGCCGCCGCCTACCGGATCTCCCTCCAGCAACAGGTCCTGCCATCCAGCGCTCCGCCGAAGCTTCCCCCTAGGTACGGCCCCCCACCTTCCCCGACGCTCGTTCACCGAGGCACGCCGTGTTAAGCACTGGAACAGAAGGAACTGCACATGGAAATTTGTATGCGATCTGAAAAACCAACTCGTGATTATATAGCTACTACTAGGCATATGCTAGCGATCCTGACTGGATAATACTACAGTTTATCTGAAAAACGAACCCGTAGATGCTTACATGATAGGTGTCAGATTGTTGGTAGGTGTTCCAGTACAATTACTAATCCGACGACATGGTTGGGCTATTTTCCAAACAGGTAATTTACACTCCCGAGCACACTGAAGATGGTTAACGCTATCAAGGGGCTGTTCATCTCCTGGTAAGCTCGTAAATCCCAAAGAGGTCCACCATTTTATTTCCGTTACCATCTCTTTTTAGTTTGACTTGATTCACTGGTTTGTCATTTTTTTTTCTTCCAGTGATGTACCGATGGCGCAGTTCATTGTTAATCTGAATGCTTCAATGGCCGCACCCGACAGGTTCATCGTTCACATTCTTGACCCTACGCACATGTTTATCCAGCCTCATATGGGGGATTTTATCAGAAGCAAGATTGCGGAGTTCAGAGACCAGAACAGCTACGAGAAGCCAACATGAGGGGCCGTCCTGTACTGCGGTTCCAGATTCAAACTCCATCTAGGGACACAGCCACTTAGCTATGTGGAACGATTACAGACTGCACATCAAGTCTCATTAGTCATTAGTGTTGTTCTTGAGTGATGGTTCTGTAGTATCACAGAATGTTGCGTCTTATGTTTCTTCTGATTGAGCCTTTACCTGATATAATATATCCTTGGGTCTTGTGTTTCATCTGAGTGAGCATTTACCTGATAATGCATTCCGTGTTGTTGATATTGATACCATGTGGAGAATAAAGTACCACTTCTTATGTATTCCTCTTCTCAACATATTATTATGATTGCATTGATATAGGAACCAGGCAGAAGCTTCAATAAAATCATACACATTAAAAGTATCAGCCTGTATTGAAAAAAAATATATACGTATTTCTGAATTTATGTACTTCAGTTGATACCGTAGAAAATATGTTCTTGTAGAGATAAAAGCAGCCAGCACAAAATTATCTTTGACATTATCCTTGCTTGTGTCTTGTTTTGACTTTTTTATGTGGTCTGCAAAGAGAAATGAGTATGTCACAGAATGATCTATGCACATGACACAGCATGATGAACTTGATGCCCCTCTTTTACTCCAAGTAGCAAGTGTGGTCACCAGGAGATAACATTCCCTTACATCCTTTGAAAAGGTACAAGTTTTTTTAAAGACAAGGTACACAACCACTGCTCTGAAACTATCCAGTGAAGAAATACAGAAACCATTGCACCTTATAAAGTTAATACTCATCCGAACAAATACAGGAAACATTGTACCTTACTATGTGCAGCTAGCTGAGGCAGGAAGCCTTAACATGGAAAAAGACTCTTGAAAATCTCTTGACACTGATGGTTCATCGATCCATCAGGTAGCATGAACAGTTTCCTTCTCCAGTAGACTTCAGATATAGTAGTATGCAACTAAGATTTTGCTTTCAGTGAAGTTCACATGCACTAATATCTCCTCTGAACTTTCTGCAGGTGACACAAACGGAAAGAGATGCTCACTCTGCACCCAGCATAAAACATGCTTGCAAGCAAAGTTTCACCCTCAGAGATCCAAGCTTAAAGCTTTGGCATGATTTAGAAAAATACTCAATGCCAATGGCAGGCACTACTCTCTACTGCACATCTTTCTTTTAACCATTCCTTTGCTTTGAAGTAACTCAATTGCGTGCTCAAACTGAGACTACAAATACAGTGCATCATCTCCTTCATCTTGCAACCAAACACTTCCATTCCTGGTATCAATCAGCCATGGCTTCTGCCGCTCAAGTGAAGCTCTCCCTGGCTCTTCTTCTCTGTGTCGTCGGCGCGTGTGTGGCTCGCAACAGCGAGTTCTCCATCGTCGGGTACTCAGGGGAGGACCTGTCATCGCACGACAGGCTGATCGAGCTGTTCGAGAGATGGGTGGCCAAGCACCAGAAGGCGTACGCGAGCTTCGAGGAGAAGCTGCACCGGTTCGAGGTGTTCAAGGACAACCTGAAGCACATCGACGAGATCAACCGGGAGGTGACCAGCTACTGGCTCGGCCTCAACGAGTTCGCTGACCTCACTCACGACGAGTTCAAGGCCGGCTACCTTGGCCTTAGCCCTGCTCCCGCTCGCCGGAGCAGCAGCCGGAGCTTCAGGTACGAGGACATCAACGCCGGTGACCTGCCCAAGTCGGTGGACTGGAGGAAGAAGGGCGCGGTGACAGACGTGAAGAACCAGGGGCAGTGCGGCAGCTGCTGGGCCTTCTCGACGGTGGCGGCGGTGGAAGGGATCAACGCCATTGTCACGGGCAACCTGACGGCACTGTCGGAGCAGGAGCTCGTCGACTGCAGCGTCGATGGCAACAACGGCTGCAACGGCGGTATGATGGACTATGCATTCTCCTACATCGCCTCTAACGGCGGGCTCCATACCGAGGAGGCCTACCCGTACCTCATGGAGGAAGGCAGCTGCGGCGACGGCAAGAAGAGCGAGTCCGAGGCGGTGACCATCAGCGGCTACGAGGACGTACCCGCAAACGACGAGCAGGCCCTGATCAAGGCGCTCGCCCACCAGCCCATCTCCGTCGCCATTGAGGCCTCCGGCAGGCACTTCCAGTTCTACAGCGGGGTAAGCGTCACATAACCATC
This sequence comes from Poa annua, assembly GCA_026929855.1. Classification (NCBI taxonomy): domain Eukaryota; kingdom Viridiplantae; phylum Streptophyta; class Magnoliopsida; order Poales; family Poaceae; genus Poa; species Poa annua. The sequence continues at coordinate 1,300,392 of CM049431.1, read as the reverse complement.
CAACGTGTCTATCAGTACTGACAGGTGGCCCTATATGTCATACTACCCATGTTGGATGATATTTTCAATTTACAGTCATTGTATGTTTGTGATAGCATTGAACTAACATTTAGTCGGACGTATACCTGACCCAGACTTATAATCGGAATTCTGAAATATTTCCTTTATTGCTGTAGGGAGTCTACGACGGTCCCTGTGGCGTGCAGCTGGACCATGGCGTGGCGGCGGTCGGGTACGGGTCGGACAAGGGTAAGGGCCATGACTACATCGTGGTGAAGAACTCATGGGGCGACAAGTGGGGCGAGAAGGGGTACATCAGGATGAAGAGGGGCACCGGCAAGGGCGAGGGCCTCTGCGGCATCAACAAGATGGCCTCCTACCCGACCAAGGACAACTGATCGGTTATCCAAGCTCGAAGATGCTGGCATCCAGAGGATCAAAAGTTTCAGCCATCTTTTAAAGTTGTTTCTCTTCATTTCCCTTCCTTCTACTTTGAGTTTCCCTCAGCGGTTTCTTTCGGAAAATGATGGTGGCTTCGATGGATGAATAATAAAAATCTCCTTTCAGTTTCATGTCGAGAATGCTGAGCTTCTTGTCCGATTTCTTATGGTGTGTGCCGATTTCCGAAACATCAGAGACAAGTGTGAGTGTGAGCAGTACTGAAACCCAAATCAGTATTTGAACATGTCTGTAAGGACCAAACGCAATGAATGCTGCATGAACAAAGTGTTGAACTAACCTTCAAGAAGTTGTTGGTATAGACTAGAAGTTTCTTTTGTACTTATTGAAAGTACAACCTGCCGGCCCAAACCTGGTGTACTGTTCCATCTGCATTATGCAGCAGCAAGTAATTGCATGCTGGATCTTTCTTCAGTTGAGCAACATCCTCCTAAGTACATCCATGCACTGGACCACTTTCATGCTTTTGTAGTCTACCATGTCGGCGTTAGGGTAAGGACCAAGCTCCCCCACATTTGGTGGTCTGTACTACGTCCTCCAATTAGCTTAATTAGAAGCTGAAAAGAGCAGATGAAGAGAAATCTTATGAAAAACGATAACTCCTCAAGATTAGCGGACGAAGATCTATCTATTTGTCCTTCTCCTCGAAACAGGCTTTCACCCTGTTTTATAGATAAAGTAACCATCCACAGTTTATAACAGTTAGAAACGACGTTCCAAGCAAGAGAAAAGGTTTTGCTCGGGCTACAATAGAAGGATGCTCAAAATTAAAGTGATAAAATCCTGATACACATGTACATGAATTAGAGCTTAACGCGTAGAAAGTAGACGAGATGTTTCTAGAAGATTCTCAAGCATGCCATCCAGTCGCTCCTCGTCCTGCTGCCCAAAGCTATTTGTCCTCCTTCTCGTGACACAACGAATGGTAATTGAAATGGAGACCCAGAGCTGAGTTTTTTTCTAATAGGATGGGTAGATGAGGAGTTGATACTGTGGTAAGAGCGATGTATCCCAACAAACATACAACCTTTCTGGACTCAGTTTCAGTGACTTTGCCACACAAAGTCACCGAGCGACTTTGGCCCATCTCCGTCCTACGTTTCAGATCTAACGGATAAGGTTTATCAAAATTTGAAAATTAAAATACAAAGTGTTTTGAAAAAAAATCCAGTAAATAAAAATTAAATTAAAAAATCGGAGGAGGGGCGTGTGAACTTGGAAGCTTGATTTGGTCTTTGACTCCTGAAGCAGATTGTTTATGTTGATAGCGAGGTGCGACCTTTGTGGTTTGATGAATCACATCTTTGACTGATTGACTGACTGACTGAAGCTTGGGTCATCGATAGATTTTCTACACACTGGGTCGTAAAGAAAAAAAGGAAAATAGTCGGCGTTGCATGTGTGGCTGACAGGCCGGTCCCACCGGGCCGAGGAGAAGAGGGGTAGGTGGTGGAGTCGGAACGGGAAGAAACTCTGCTCTTCCGTCGCCGGCCGCCTCCCTCCTCCTTCCTTTTTAAGGAGCGACGACGACGCACGATTCTCTGATCCGCCCGCCCACGCTCGCAGATTCGCACACCTCCCTCGCGGATCCAGGAACACCACCAAGGATGGCCGGGAAGGAGGCGCTGCTCACCCTGGCGGAGGTCTCCAAGCACAACACCAAGGACGACTGCTGGCTCCTCATCGCCGGCAAGGTACGTGCGCGCCTCCTTCTCTCTCTCTCTCTCTCTCTCTCTCTATCTATCTCTCTGATCCATGCTGCCGCCTCCGTACCGATTAGGCTACACCGCCCGGCAGATCTGCGCCGGCCCGCCCGCCCGCTCACGGATCCTGCCCGCCGCCATCACGGGTTCCTACGTCCTCGCTCAAGATTCTAGCTTGGTTCGGTACAGGTTCCCGCCGGGGGTGGGGTTTGGGTGGGGCTAGGCCAGATCAGGGGTTAAGCCATTACACGCTGTTTTCACTGTGTGCCCAACCTTGATTCGTGGGATGATGATGCCAGGGAGCGTCGCTGAGAACTCCATAAAAAAGCAGAGCTCAAACTGAAAACCGGCTGCTGCCCAACCCTTACCCCCGTGGTAGTTCAGCCTTGCAAACAGACTAGTATGAAAACCAGCCTGCAATTCTGAAAGGCAACCCTTAGTGCTCGATGGCATACGTCCACGACGACGATACAGCCGTGGTTTCGTTCTTACAGTCCCTTGCCCTACTTTGCAAATTCTGGAGGGTAACCAACATCTAACTGTTTCATGTTCCTTCTGTATGAAGTAGTGTCCAACATGTCCTTGATGGCATACCTTCACGACGACGGTACAATCGTGTAGTTTTTACTGTCACATGTTGGTTTATAAGCGCACTAATGGTCATGGATCTACGTTCAAACGAGGGGACTAACATAGTTAAATCACTCGCTTGTCATAGCTGGTTGATTAGCCTTTATTCACTTTGAAAAAGCTGCTTTCTTCTTTGCACTTGCCATAGTACATGACAGATTGACCAGCCTTTATTCACTTTAAAAGGCTGCTTTCTTCCCGCACCTGCGGTAGTACATAACAGACAGACTAGCCTTAGTTCACTTTGAAGGCTGCTTTCTCATGTAGTTATCGTACATGACGGGAGCAATGTTGCAATGCTCTTCCGTTAATGCTACAATGGCTACAAACTTAATCCCTTGTTGTCAAAGAAAAAACATAACTAATTTCTTGTTCGATTCTTTAGGTATACAATGTGACAAAGTTTTTGGAGGACCACCCTGGAGGTGATGATGTTCTGTTGTCCTCGACGGGTATGGCTTCTTGCCTCGCCATGATCATAAATGTTTTGAAAATCGTGATTTGGCCTAATAATATAAACCTTTCTTAATAGCCAAAGATGCAACCGATGACTTCGAGGATGTTGGCCACAGCACAACCGCCCGTGCGATGCTGGATGAGTACTACGTCGGCGACATTGACTCAGCCACAATACCCACCCAGACCAAGTACACCGCGCCTAAGCAGCCGCACTACAACCAGGACAAGACACAAGAGTTCATCATCAAGATCCTCCAGTTCCTCGTCCCCCTTGCCATACTTGGCCTAGCTGTCGCCGTCAGGATGTACACCAAGTCTGAGTCGGCATAGATATCCTGTTGCCATTGTTCTTGGGAAAGCTGATTGATGGTACTGAAAATAAGTTAGAGGTTTGTTGAGTGATGAATTCTTGGTGTGTCATGAGTTGGGTCGAATGTAGCCCAAGTGTTTTGTGGTGAAAACTGAAGTTGAAATATATATTGGTGGCCGATGGATTATGCTCAGCAGCAACTTTTGTATGGCTTGTTTTCTTTCCATTATTATCCGCTGCGTTAGCGTGGTGGTACGGTTTCTTGTTGATTGTGATAAATTAAAATGACATGTCTTATGCTAGTTCCATTTGTAGTTTGAGTTAAGTTCACCACAGCACAAAAACCTGTTTGATAACAACTTGTCTCAACAATAATCACACTTATCATTATAAACCTATTAATTCAAAAAGCGAATATTTAAAATAGTGTAGTACTGTGGCTCACAGAGGAGGTGCTGCGGCTGTTTTAATCACCGTATAAAGTAAGGGGAATTCTATTGTCTTTCTTCCTCTTGATTAATGAAAGTGGCAACAATTCCTGCTTACACAAGATGTAGGAACCTAAAAGAGAGAACTGACATTTCACATCATTTATTTCAGGATTCATCATTTTTCAGGCCTTTCCTATATAGCTTCTGAAGTCATGTAAAATACCCCGAAGGTGTGAGAAATTATTGCTACCACTCTGTATCAAATTAACTAGCGTTAATCAGTTTGGTTTGAGGATGACCAGCTGGCTCCGTTGTCCAATCTTTAGGAAGGCGAGCTCCGAGGCAGTATCCTTCTTTATGTTTGACATGGGAGTCTCGGCACATATTGGTTTTTGGCATGGGCATGTGAGGCAACAAGCGGTAGGAGTGACTACTGAACTCCTTGATCTTTTGCCAAGAGACTGACCTTAGAAATCACATCTGCCAACCTTGCTTCCAGTTATCTATCTTCAGTTAGCATTAGGAACTGTTTATAGAAAAGTAAAGCTTCCGTGGACAGATGGGCTGAATGCTACCTGAAGGCGTAGCTGATTCTAATGACAGGATGTTGTCGCTTGGCCTTACCAGACGGATGTTGTCGCTTAGTTCTGTATTAGTACTCTCTTCGTATCAAATATAAGATGTTTTGCACAAGATATGTCTACTCTTATATTTTGATACGGAGGGAGTAGTATCCAACGTGGGCATATCCTTCATGACATAGTCGAGGTTTTTAAATTCACATGTTGGTTTATACGCCCACTGAGATGGATCCTTTAAGCAGGAGATTAAATACAGTACTCACTGATTAGACTTTATTCACTTTGAAAGGCCTGCTTTCTTCTTGCACTTGCCATAGTACAATGAAATATTGACTGCTAGCTTTTATTCACTTTGAAGGCTGCTTTCTTCTCTATTTGCCATAGTATATGACGTGACAAAGTTTTTGGAGGACCACCTGGAGGTGACGATGTTCTGCTGTCCTCAACCGGTACGCCTTCTTGCCTCGCCATGCTCAGCCAGCAAATGAGCTGCTTTGTTAGTCTCTCTTTCGATTTTCACAACTTCAAAACGAAATCAACTGTCTGGAAACTTGAAACTGTTTGATATCCTCATATAAATTCCACAAGCGAGACTGGCCCTGGTTCTTTAGCTTGATAACTTTAACTACCAAAGCATTATCGGACACCAACATAATCGACACAATTTTTCATATCATGGACAGTCTGGAGGCCAAGCAGGCACGCCTTCACTTCAGCTTGCACATCCTGGCACTTGATCCCAGCAGTGTTTCATGTCCAGATTACCTTCCCAGTATGGTCCCGGCTTATGCAGGCAATAGAGCAATTTCTTTTGTTCACTTCAACGAGAACGAGGCATCCACATTTTAAGCCATCCGATATCAGGAGCAGCCCAGTTCCTTGTTTCCTTTGTAATCAGAAAAGCATCAGCCAAGCTAAGCTTGACATTACAAGGATTACCGCGGCTCAGTATGGGTTCTTTTCCCTTCCTTCTAGTATTCAACCTGCAATTCAGATTGAGCTCCTGCAAATAACGACCAAGGAAATTTACAGAGGCTTCAATGGTGCAATTACCTTTCTCATGGACAACATTATTTCTCAGGTGCCAACTTCGCCAAAGCGTCATCAGCACTCTGCCCCTTCTCTAGTTATTTATGTTAACCAGCATGACAAGGAGCCAATCAGGGCCAGAAAATTTGAAGAGGGACTCCGCTCGAAGGTGCCATCTTTTCCTCATTTCTTGTCTCAAAGCCCTAGGTTTTGTGCTGGCAAAGCAGGGTAACTGGTTTCAATTTTGCAACCACAAATAGAGCAAGTGCTATCAGTTTCCAGGTTCCTACGATTTTTTTTCTATTTCTCGCCGTCCGAAGATTTTCACTTTATTAGCTTCCATAACCTTCTATTATTGTTCCCCAGCCAGCTCGTTCTGGGGCTGCTTTGGGTATTGTTCTTCAGATTCTACGCCAGATTGTAACTTGTAAGCACTCTTCAGAGAGAATACCCCAGTACTTTCATAGTGCCAAGCCATAAAGTCATACACATCATGTGGGTAGACGATCTTGTGAATAAGCTGGGCATTCCATGTTCCAGTACCTCCATCAACAAGTTGATTTACCCTTCTGTGTCTATCATTTGATTTACCTCCTTGTGCTTTCAACGGGAAATTTCTTGGCAGCCAGTTGTCCCTCAATATTCTAATATTTTTCCATCTCCTATCCTTTAGACGATGCTTTGTTTTAAAAGTTCAAGGCCATGTTCAATTCCGTGCCAGATCGATGAAGCTGCAGATTTGAAGACAGTGTCAATTAGGTTTCCCCTAGGATAATATATAGCCTTCATAATTTTAGCAGCCAGAATTTTGGGGATTTCGAATGACCACCAAGCTTGGCACGCTAGGAGGGCTTGATTGACCAGAACAGAGTCTCTGAAGCCCATTCCACCTTGTTGCTTGGGTTTTGTCCAGGTTTTCCACGAAGCCAAGTGAATTTTCCGTCTATGTTCATCCTCTCCCGACCAAAGGTTTCTAATAATATGCATATAATCTTCATGGAAGGAGGCAGGGAGTTTAAAGATACCCATCATACATGTAGGTAGAGCATGCACAACAGATTTAATAAGAGGTTCTTTGCCTCCCCATGGACATGAATCTTTCATCCCAAACCTTCAGTCTTTACGAAATATGTCTTTTATGGGCTTGAAATGCTGAGATTTCATTCTACCTTCAGGGGTGGGTAAACCAAGTTATTTTTCTACAAACGAGCATTGAGTGACAGCCAGGTTACTCTTGATTTCGGTCTGAGTTTCCACTGGACACACATAACTGAAAATAATAGAGCATATCAGTTTTTTAGCATATATAAGTACATACTCCCTCTGATCCCAAATAACTGTCGGGACTTGTGTTATGACTTTGTACATTCTTAGGTCATTTCCCACAACGATTAAAACGGATCGGAGGGAGTATCAGTTTGTAATTTTGTATATGGGGCCAGGCGCTGAGCTTCTTTTGAGTAAAAGGAACACCAGAAAGGGGGCTCCAGTTTCATTTAGAAACGGGTGTGTCCATACAGGATCCGGTTTTTGTGACATCCGAACATCAATACCGAAAGCAGCAGGACAAACCCCACTAGCTTTCTCAAAAACATCAACAACCACAGCAAAAACTTAAGTAGACACAAAGTAGCAGAACTAAGTAACAGTTAGCTGAGCACAACTAGCTAAACAGAGGCCGGCGGCCTTGCTTTGTTAATTGTTGCGCCAATCTCGTCTTTTGTCAAAGATAAAGACTAATACTACTATATACTGGCCACTAGGATTCTATACACGTGGTTTACACATATCTATCTTTACCGGACTTTATCTATAAAAAATCTATCTTTACCGGCATCCAGCTCCCTAGATACGAGCATCGATGGAAGGAGGCACATAATCACTCTATTTCTCCCTCCCTCCCACTGGACCTTCACCTTCCATTCTTGTGCCGCCGGATCTTGATGTGAAGAATGGCTCGCCGTAGATACGACCATCGATGGAAGGAAGTACGGGTCATCAACGCCTTCTGCATGATTATGACGTACGTGCTATTCGCCATCAGAGGGATAGGCTTTCTGGTTCTTACATGGACCACCGTTGTTCTTCTCGGTGGTTTCGTAAATATGATACATAAGCCGGATTTTTGGCGTCTCACATTGATTACACTCATACAGATACTCTGGTTAGTAATATATCATCTTGTTTTTCATTCATCTTTACTGCTTTATTCAATTTTTTCCTCTGCAATTGTGTCTCTGCCTCTAAAGAGTTCATTTTGCTTAATTGTGTTTCTCGTTCGTTTATGAGTATCTGTTAACTTGGGACATACGTACAACAGGATCAGAACCTCTTTCGAAGAAAGGGCAGACTCCTCTTTCCATCTGTTATCAAGCTTCAAGACCATGAAACATCTTTTCACACCCAAGTGGCAGCTGAAAGATAGCGCACTCCGTTCTTGTCGGCCGATAAATCTGGCATTCGTTAATCGAGTTTTATGTGTGGTGGTAGGATGGGTTCTAGCGCTAGTTCACCATGTGTTGGTGGTATTCTGCATTGGCTTCATGTTGGGTTTCTTTGGCCTTGGACTGTTAATCACCACTTCCCTTTCGATCTATGGTCTAGTAAAACATGACTATTACCGCTACACGGATGAGGGCAGGATAAACATGTACCCGGCGCATAATGTCTTGTACGTCTTGTGTGTGGCCCAAGGTGCCCTCTTCCTATATTTTATCTTCTTGATGGACTTAGGGGATAGAGTAGTGGACCAAGTGAGGAAAGCATATGGCTTCCTAGTGAGCAAAGATGGTGATGGTGTAGTTGGCGGGTATTTTATAGAAATCTTGAATGGATGCAAGAAGAACCCATCCTCTGCTAGAGAAAGGAACTTCATCACTTATGCAATAGAACTCATAGAGTCCAAGTCACCAAGTAGCTGCCTTTCCGGGACACTGATACTTGACAGACTACTCACTCGGCAATATTCAGACCAGAATAAAGCTCCTACTTTGATCGAACAACAAGGAAAGCAGCTGCGGCAATTAGATTTGGAACCCATGACTGTGGACCATTTACTTAAACAGGAGTGGGAGAAGGAGAGGAAGAAGAGGAGGGAAAAGAGGAAGAAGAAGAGAGAGGAGAACAGAAAGAAGCGTCAGTTAAGGGAGAAGCCGATCATTGCGCAACAGCGAAGGGTGATAAAGCAGCTGATTGGGTGCGCATCTTCTACCCACATTCTCGAGAAACTGCTTGGTACACTGGATTCAAGACGCTCACATGACAAGAAGATGAGGGAAGCCGCTGCCAGAATAGTGGAGCATGTGGCAGGTGGGATTTGTTTGGAGCAGTTCCCGCGAGGGATCAAATGCATATCATCACTCATCAATAACTTTGAGGTGTACCGTCAACTCCAGCCAGGTGAATCATCATCATCAGCCACTAGAACGATTACGCCACCGTCACCAAACACAAATAACAATGGCGATGAGGAGGAACAAGAGAGTTATTCATCATCGGAGTCGGAGTTGGAGTCGGATTCGGAGTCAGAGTCAGAGGCAGAAACAATGTCTGAGTATTCAGAGTCTGAACCAGAATCAGAGTCGTACAACGGCATCAATCGACAAACATCATCTAAGCCGCTCAATGGATACAAAGATTTGGTGCTGACTGGCCTAAGTATCCTTTGGAGCCTCGCAGGTAGTGAGGACAACTGCATAATCATAAGCAACACCAAACATCTTGTCTCCAAGATCATGGCGCCTGTTAGCTACGACCTAGTGCACCGCATCCATCATAGTGCATGGTCCACTAGTGTTGTAGAGGTATCAATGAGGGTGATGCATCGGCTCATCGCGACTACCAAGGATACCAAGGGAGAGACCCAGGCTGAACTGTGTCAACAGATCTCGAGCAAGGAAGCAATCACTACCATGGAAAAGATTGTTACCTGTCAGGAGTGTAAAGGCAGAGAGCTGCAGATGATAGCCATGCAGATCCTGATACAACTTAGCAGAGGTAGTTTCACCGAGATGCTTGTAGAATTATTCATTAAAGGTGAGTGCAGTGACGTCTCTATCAGAAAGACTGCAGGCAAAGAACTGTTGGTGTTGATTCTAGGCAGCAAAAGTGTTTCTGCCCTCCTCCCCAAGCAGGAAAACGATGAGTTTGTTGGTGGTCTCGCTGAAATAGTTTCACAAGTTGGAAAGGATGATGCATGCAGAACAGGTGCAGCAGAAATTCTGGAGCATATGTGTATTCTTTACGCTGAGAATGGTGAATATTTCAGTACACGGCGACAAGAAGAACTTCTCTGTACACTCAAGAAAAAAGAATATGACGAATATCTTTGCATGAAAAAAGAATATGACGAATATCTCTGTACACTGAAGAATGCCATGGGCGGTGTAATACCAAAGGTATGATTATATAATATTGCTTTGTTATATTTCTTTCTACAGAGTATACACACAAAGTTGAATCCTCGAGTCAGTGTCAGTCAGTCAGTCCTCAATCATTAAACATCCATTCCCCTTTTTAAAAAATGGGCACATTTTCTATCTATGGATTTGATTTGCTACATGCAAGGTGAATCCTCAAGTCAGTCAGCCAGTTATCAAGTGTTCATTCACTCCCATTTCATTATGATGGCCAGATTTTCTTTTGTTTTCATTCGGTACATACTACATGTGTGAAATGGCAGTTGCATTGGGTGTAACTACACCCAATAGGTATCATGTATGATAAAATGGATATACTTCTTATTATCGTTGCAGGTCCTCAGAGAAATACTACTAGGCTGTGGGTTAACAGGAAAAGAAGGAAAGCCTGGATATGTCGGACCAGGTACAGACACCGAAAGCCAAATTCTGGGTAATGACAGAACCAAGAAGAATGAGAAGAACAAGAACAAAACTTCCTCATCTCCTTGGCAAAACCAACACCACAAGGTGTATGTTTCCCTGCTATCCCTCTACGTGACGGCATGTGAGAAGTTACACCTTGATATCGACGTGATTTCGCCGGGAGAAGGAGACCAAGGAGAAGGTGTCGCGTTCAGGTTTGCGATGCGGATGCTGCAGTCTAACAGGGATCGCATCAGCGCGGACAGCCTGACAGTGATAAAGCTTAGCGCAAGAATCGCCATAGCAACGATGGAGAAACCCGGCCGCTGTGTCATCAGATCGGCTGACCTGGTGAGTCTCATGGACACACTGACCAGCATTTCGGAGACCATGCGGGATCTCGAGGGCAGCATGGTTTTCAGCGTCGGGACGACAGCGAAGGTTCCTGCCACTGCCGACACTCTTGATTCCCTCGTGAAACGAGCACGAGAACTCCACAGGAAAATAAAGAAGCAAGAGTCGGGAATCAATGTCAGGCAGCCAGCTCTCTCAGGGCAAACAAGCTAGATTATGTGCTTAGCATTTGCGTCAGACTATTTTTTTTATTGAGGTGTGGATTTCGCTTAATTATTCAAGTGTACTGTACTTGTAATATTTTGTCTATTTATCGAACTGAACGATGTTCCACGCTTGTCATGTATGGGGACATCAACATTTCCAAGTCTTGGTCTTTTCCTGCGAATAGTTGTGCCTGTCTGTGTTTCTCATTTGGTTGTAACTGATTTAATGTTGTTAGGCTTTCTGTGTATCCGCTAACCACGGTGCTACATATATACTTGGTCCAATCAGTATGGGCGACATACCAAAGATATAGATAATCCAAATGTCTTAGACCACACGGCAGCGGCTGAGTTAACTGTCATTCAGAATAAATTTAGTGTTACAGCAGGTAGTACTATGAGGTAGGAATGGACTCTTAAGAAAATAGACATCACATGCAGCTTGTAGTACCCAAACACAGAACATGACCAGCTGATGAACTGGGAAAATGAATTCTTTTTTCAGAGTAAAGTAGTGAACTCCAGTCATCACAAATATATGTCACGGCTCCAAAATATATAATACTGTTTGAAACCATGAGAGATTGATCATTCCCATGGCAAGACCATCCGTCGAACGGGTATTCTGACAGACAATGATAATAATCAAGACAAAATTAACGTAACAGGCCATCAATAAGTGGTTAAATTATTAAGAACACAACGGGAGAACCTATAGATGGAGTTGGAGTGGCTGGGCGTCACTAGTGATTGGATTTTAGTAAGCAAAGTAGTCTCTATCGGTTTCGAATCGAGCGCATATAAATGATCTTAGCACGGGATTACTTACGCTACCAAATCTTAAAAGCCCTTTATTGTATTTGTAAGTTTTATCTCTTCTCGACCTATACAATGTTGTCTCACTAATGTTACTCCGTATATATAGAATCAGTCTTTGTAGGTTTGATTATCTTGAGGCTGTTAGCTAGCATCTAGTACTAGGATTCAGTTAGACAGACGATCTGTGCCGGAGCGTGGAGGAGGAGAGCAATGGAGTTTGGGACGGGGAAGAGAACGAGCGGAGATGACATCACACGAGAAGATAAGACATACACGTTCCTTCCTTCCATTTAGCATGCGAGCCTTTTACAAAAAAAAAACTGAACCAAACTATTGACAGAGCAGCTCATTAACGTGAAACCAAATCTTCTAGGACATGACTACACGGCGGCGCCCCGCATATTTTCTTTACCGGGTGGCAGCTCCTTTCCTTACATGCATGCAGTGACATCACCAATGACATCGTTTTATTATTTGAATTAAAAATAGTTTATCTTTCAAATGATTAATCTGATTTAAAATCCGTTTTCACTGTTGGCTTAATCGTGATTAAATCTTCAAAACTTGATCCCATGTTGTCATGTTTTGAGAATGTTTTTTCTTCAGTAACTATCAGATTATTATAACTAACTTAGCACATTATAATAACTTGGCTATCAGGTTTCTGTACGCCATTCTACATCTATATAAGACCAAAATGATATTGTTTTATGTAAAACAATATTATTTCTTGAGTCATGAAAACACTGAAACTCTTACTCACTAGCGATACATATCATTATAATGTGTAAAAATATCTACAAACTTATATGATAATCATATATAATTATCATGATAAATATATGATATAAATCTGGTAAATATAGTGTTTAATCTGGTAACTGATTTGACGGAAAAAGTTCGTCGATTTGTCACAAGTGTTGTAAAAACATGTAAAAATTCGTCTAGACTTATGTACGTATTAATGTGATAGCTATAGCACCACAATCTGGTAACTAATGCAGAATTTTTATTTTTATGTAAAAATATTAACAATGGATTTAGTTTTGAATCTCTCACGGAGACAAATCTAACGGTAAAAACGGATGGTTAATCGGAATAACAGTTTAAAAAATAAATCATTTTGAATTTTTGAATTTGGTAATTAATGTGATAATGTTACACACACTACTGCATGCATGTGCTGTCCCTATATGGGAAAAGCTACGGAAATCACCCGCCGCATACGCATCTTTGGGTGCGGCGCCTTATGCTAGCTTTTCCCAATCTTCTATCTATCTATTTCTATTGTCTATCTGTTACATTATATACGAAAAATATACGGGGATTTAAAATAGATACACTACTTAATCCACTTCATCCAAAGTATTTTTAATAGTTAGATCTGGTTATAATTTAGTAAAATCTAATTATTTATATAACAAGGTATATAGCGTTTGAAACGTTCGCAATTCATGAAATATGGTGTTGTACGTTGTAACGTTGCAAGTAAACTTATATATAAAAATTAATATAAAACCTATAGGATTAACTAACCTAGACGCCGCCTGGGGCGATTAGGAAGAGGCTTCGTTTTCCACCGATCTTCGCCAGCGGATGGCTGGACCCCTCTCTCTGGTTGCTTCTTCGGCAAAAAGAGCGAGCGGACCACATCTTCTCCGTTTTTGCATGGTATATAGGGCTTGGTTAGTTCTTGCATGATGTGTTATTGGGGTGGTGTGACGGCGTCTCGGAATTGGTGGCATTGTGTGCTTGCCGATCTCTGTGGTTTTAGCTTTCATTGATGGTGTAGTTGAGGCGGTGGCGGCGACCCATCAGGTGTGTCTCTCCTTCTACTTTGTCCCTAGTGTTGCGGCGTTGGCTTCGGCATCATGGTGTAGCAGGGAGAATGTGGTGTAAGGAGTATGTGAAGACTCTTGTCTGCATATGTGACATCTGGAAGATGGTGTATCATGTGTTGGGTTTGTGGTTGGGGGTTGGCAGTTTTGACTTTCTCGTTCGACGTCATAGTCGTGCGGGAGCGTTAGTTCTGGACAACGACAATGGTTTTGTTTCTGGCAAACTACTTTGGTTGCTCATTAGTGATGGAGCCGCATCAAACTCAGCTGAAGAGGTGATCTATTTTTCGTCCCTCTGAAGGTCAATTCAGCGTAGTCAGAGGAGGATGATAGGCACTGGCTTTTTCATAGGTTTATCCTATGTTTTCAAATTTGTAAGGCCAGTGTATACATGTCTTATACCTTATCTTTATTATATAAATGAGAAACATATTACCATGTAAAAAACTTACTTATAAAAATCTTCCCACGTTCGATGGGAGCCGTGTGGAAGTGAGACTGCCATGGAAACCATGTTCTACACGTCTCAATGCTATATCTAGGGTCCACCACGGAGACGGATTCAAGGGGGACGAGCAGGGGCTACGCCCCTATGATTATTGTTTTCTTTAAAAATATTTATATTTCATCTACTAGTTTAGTGCATGCCACCCCTATACAAATCATAAACACTGATTGCCCCCACCGACCACGTAGAAGAAAAAAGTGGTACGTCCTAATATTTTTTAGTCAGACCAATTAAATGTCAGTATATATCCCTAGTTTTGAATACCCGTGTTTTGTGCTGAGATAGAGGTAAAAGAAACTGACATATATGCTCTGTTTCTAAAATCCCGTTTTGGGTTAACATACGATAAACTAAGCGAGGCCTTATGGAAATATTAACTGGTTATAATCTTACATGAACTATATACTTGATTGGACATGAAAAGCAATCAATTCAAAAATATTTTGTCAAGAAAATAAGAAAGAAACCAATCTACACGGCGCAAGTCTCAATCCGGTAATCATGTTTTTCCCCCATCCGTGAAATCTATAATAATAATGATAATAATAATAACTAAATAGGAGTAATCCACTATGCAATTTTTCTACGCATGCAAACTATCCACCTCACCGAACACCCCCAAGCAATCCTTGCCAGCACGTCATGCACTCTGCCATGTCACCATCCCATGGTTCTAGCGTTTCCTTCCTCTCCCGATCATCATTCCAGGTCACCGGATGCCAAACTTCCCGTACTACATGTTGGCAACTCTCTCTACTTGATCCAATATACCAATGTGTCTCTCTCGAGCACATGCTTTATTTCTCTCCACTTGATCACGTTGGCAAACACGACTCGCCATCGTGAATCAGTTTCCACGTCCTTAGTTTCTACGCCTGACTAAAATTAGAGTACACGTGAAGGCAAACAAGCTGCTAGATACAGTATAATCTATGCAGTGACCTAAATGCATGTACGTAACTACGTATATATATGTACACAGCATATGCATACATGGCCGTCAGTGTGAACCGAAGAATCACAAATAATAAGAATCTCAAATATTAGACATATGTTTTTCTGAATTGCTTCTTATTCATATTTCTGAAATAAGATATGTTTAACTAAAATTGTGATATGTGTAAATTCTTCTAAGATTCAAGTTAATGCAAGTAAAACTATATTTATTTCTAAAATCATTATGAATATATGAAAGTCTATTACAACACGACATTAACCCATGTCGAATTTGTGTAGATAAATGAATATGTAATTAGTGGGTGTGTTTTAGAGAGATGGAAAACTAATCCGGTCATTATTGATTATGTGTGGAATAATCCGATTAGTGAACATCCAGAAACGTGCAACTAGAAATGAACTGAAATTTTCTATGAATTAAGGTTCTACTTTTCTATGCGGAGTAAGATTTAAGAAAATTTCAGTCAACTGAGGTGTAGCAAAACTGATTCGACAGATAAAGATCATGCACTCATATTTGCGAGACCCATCTTGCTAATGAACCTAGTAGGAGGAACCGGAATGTGTACCCAGTTGTGTAATAACCATTCCGAGCTGCACATGCATGGTCTAGATGGAATCGGATTTGTACGAGCCGTTGTCCTCGATGACTTGGTCCACCACGTCAGTTAAAGCATCTCCACTCGGGGCACCCAAATGACCACCCAAAGGCCGTAGGGACGGGTCATTTGGGCGCCGTCTAGACAGTCTTTTGCATATAGGGATGCCCAATTTTATTTCAAATTTGACATTTAAAGACAAAAGTAGCCAAGTTTTAGATAAATTTCATTTAAACTATAGATAATTCGTAAAAAGACGAAACTACATAAATAAGAAATCTAAACTAAACCCTAATTGGTAGGGTGGCACACCGTGCACCTGTAGTTCAGGCAGTATCCCGCCAGCGTGGCGTCCAAGGGAGCCTGGCGGTCAGAGTAGAGCAGTAGATGTAGCCGAGTGGTGGGGGAGGATGGCAATACCGTCCGCTAGACGGCTATGGCGGCTATGTCGGTCGCAATGGCGAGCTACATGTGACCTGGATCCCAATCTGGCATCAGCGGCCAGTCCTCGGAGTCGTCGTCATCATCATTGACGTCCTCCGCCTTTTGTTGAGGTTGCAGCGGAGGAGGCACGCGACCTTCCTCTCGTGCACTCCACGCCTCGTAGGCGACCCTCTCCCTCTTCATGTTGGCGGCGAAGTCCTCATCGGAGGTGTCGGTGAGGACGTCAGAGTCGGAGTTGAACCAGCTCGCGGGTGAAGAAGGAGCTGAGGGGGTAGGTGTGCTCCTAGTCGACCTGCTCATGCCAGTACGTCGAGTCCGGGGCGTACAGGGGGTCATCGGCGATAGGTTGTGCTGGCTCCACTCGATGAAGTCGAGGCATACCTCACATGTTAGCCGAGGACCGACACGTGTGTCGGGTTCATCATGCATCCCTCAGGGAGGCGGCAGTTCGCCGACACCGGCGTGTTGGTGCGGACGAGATCCCGTGCCTCGGCTTCCATGAGCATTTGTGGCAGAGGAAGCGGAGCAGATGAGCCCGCATCGTGGTTGTTTGGCACCGGCCGCCTAGCACGGAGACGGGCATCACACAACGCATTAAGGATCATACGATCCCTACTGTGTGCTTTGGGGGCATGCGCCTCCGCTCGAAGACGAGCAAGTTCCTCGGCCGTTAAGGGAACTCCATGGTTGGGGGCAGACGACATGGCTAGGTGGTGGTGGAAGAGTGGGGTTGTGGCGAAGATGGCGATGGGAACCCGCCCTATATAGCGGGCGGGGAAGGAGATCAGATGCTCCCGCCAGCAAACGTCCCGCCTGCCACGTCGTTACGATGACGTTTCAAAAGGTGCACTCGCCTGCATTGACGTCGCCGTGGCACAGACGCTTCGTCACCGCATAGAGGACGTAGACTGGGTGTTTCAGACAAAAAGTTGGACCGTGCCCAATTTTAGACACTGTAACTCGCAGCCAAACTGTGTCCGGCACGGCCCAAAAGTCTTTGGACGATCGTTTGGACGCCCCCGAGTGGAGATGCTCTCGAACCAGTCACCGGTCCACATTGAGCCAAAATTTTCATGTTGACAACTCTCCGAAAATGCAAAGCCACAACTAAGAGGACCCGCTCCTAGTCCAAAAAACCGTCGATCATGCATCAAGATTCATGTTGTGTGGTTGACTAAAATTTTGCAAAATGCACCCTGCACTTTCACAAAAACCTAAAATTATCGAAAAATTATCCGAAAAATCTATGATCCCAGATTTATACACGAAAATTTGGATATATTTTTGTTTCATGGATGAAAATGATCCGAAAATATAAAAATATCTTAATCAATAATAATGAAAAAATATCACAATCTGTTTACATTTTTATGACCTACAAAATTATCTCCATGAAAGCGGATTATCCCAAAATATTATCCATAATATTAATAATAATAATGGAAATATGAAAATGATCGTATGCACTAGTTTGTGTTGATGGTAAAAATTATCTGAAATTGTGTTAAAGCATTATCGAAAATTATTTTTATTTATGAGTTTGTGTTTTATAAAAAAATATGTTAACACATATTAGTCAGAAAGTTATATTCATTCGTAATCGAAAAATTACTCTTAGATGATAAAAAAAAAGATTTGTCATAAGTGGTTCATGAAGACAAATGTTCAAAATTCAGGGTGTTGACCGTAAAATGTATCGCACGCATCTTGATGCAACATCAACAGTTTTTGGAATAGGAGCGGGCCCTCCTAGTTATGGATTTTCCACGACCGGCAACTCTCTCCACTTGATCCATTGAGCCAAAAAATTTCCTGTACTGCATGTTGGCAACTCTCTCCACTTGATCCAATATTCAAATGTGTCTCCCTTGACCATCGTTCCCGCGTGCTTTCTCGCCCGGCGTCGTAACCTTGCCCATAAAAACCTTCTATTCCACTTCCACCCCCATCGCAGCCAGACCTCTCTGCAGGATCTTGGTGTGAAGAATGTTTAGCCGTAGATACGACCGTCGATGGAAGGAAGTAAAAATTATCAATCGCTACTGCATGCTTATCACGTACTTGCAATTCGCCATCAGAGGGATAGGCTACCTGGTGGTTACATGGATCACGGTTGTTCTTCTCGGCGGCTTCGTCTCTATGATACAAAAATCGGATTTTGTGCGTCTCACGCTGATTACACTCATAGAAATACTCTGGTTAGTATATCATCTTGTTTTCATTCATCTTTGCTGCTTAATTTCATCAGAATATGTTTTTCTTCCTCCCACATCTGTCATCTATGGGAGGTTCGCTCAACTCCATGAGTCCCTTGTTGTGCACCGGTAGGACAAGGTGCCTAGAAGGCCCCATGTGCATCATGTACAATACAACATACTGAGGTTGTTCCGCCGTAATCATCGTCCGTTATGTCTAGGCAAAGTTTGAAATTTGAATTTCGAAAACAAACTCTTGTGGGTGCACATGCATGTAGTTCCACCTTAATTATCGTCTCCGATACATCTAGTATAGTAGTAACTTTTGGCTTTCCTAGCAAAGAAGAGCTTACTCTTGTGGAACTTTATCTTAGTTTAGGTCAGATAACTGGCCAAGAATAGATGAAATTTGGACTCAGCTGATTATTTTGGTCACTTACAAAAATGACCACCCCCCAAGAGGGGCGCCGGGTTCCATTAATGAAATTAACGGAAAAAACAGCGATCCAACCAAGGTTTCAAGCCCCTCCAGCTAAACTACTACAAAAACAGAAACAAAAAGAGAACGCACCAAACTACCACCAGGCTACAGCCAAATTAGTTTTCGGCACTGGGGAATATTTACATCAACCAAACAGATCCTTCACAAAGGGAAAGCAGATCTCCAGGTTGCTTCCACTTGCAAACGAACCACCAGCAAGAACCAAAGCTTCACCCAAACCCCCAGTCTCTTTAGCACCTCTTCCAGATCACATCTTCCAGCGCACCCAAAATACATGCAAATGAGTCTTCTTTACTGACCCTCTCCAGCACCACCTGAATTACTTGCTTGATCATCTGGCACGTTGTCGATCGCCAGGTTTCCCCCTCTTCCCGGACTCCCAGCAGTGGCTAGTCCCAAAAGAATACTGGCTCCTTGTGGGTGCAAGCCTGCCCAATAGTTAATAAACACACATATGTAGCCCATTATTTCCACTGGATTTTTAACCAATTTATTTTCAAAACAAGCACGATTTCTCAACTTCCAAATTGCCCAACAAATGGCAGCCAAGCCAGTAATCTGAATATTTCTACTGGCTTGTAGATATTGCGGTATCCAACAGAAAAATTGGGTGAAAGAGCTGGGTATGACACCTGCCCCAATAGCAGTGCCTACCAAACTCCACACATACCTAGCTCCTGGACATAAAAAGAACAGATGAATAATTGTTTCATTTTCCATGCGATGCGGGAGGGAGGAGGGGAAGAGGAGGGAGGGGCGGGCTCGCCGGCGGCGGCGCGGGCGGTGGTGGCGGCTAGGGTTAGGGTTGAGTCATGGGAGCTAGGACTTTGTTGCTTCCTCTTCTCTGGTAATGGGAATGTCCCACTGGCCGAACACCCAAAGAGCTCCATGTTTTCTGCCCGCTCAACTTCAGGTCAACTTCAGGGCAATGAATAAGATAGTGTCATGTCATGTGCTTATTTAGGGATGCACACTCACTATACTCTACCAGATAGGGAAACACACCGGCCCCTAATCTGTTCACAGGCCTTATACTCTATCACATAGAGATAGCCAGCATTCAGCCACTAAATAAAATGGGCACTAGATCTCCCTGCTGGAACTCCTACTCCCATTGGAAACAGTATCCAAATTATCATTCTTTTCGATCAGACACTCTCCCTTGGATATACTATTCACCCAGATTACACTACATGGGTGTAGGAATGACCATTTGACCTTTGTTAACCAGTCATCTATTCATACTCACCGTCCACCTGCTGGGCAGAGGCAAATGGGCAGGCGGATTGATGCTAAGCAAGACTAGCTAGTAGACGACACAACTAGAGAGAAAAAGCTAGAAATGTGCAATAAACAGTTAAGATGTGGTGAGTTGATAATGCAACTATGCAGGTGATATAATTCTAGAGGTGAGCTGAACTTAGCGGTTAGTCTGTTTATGTTGGATCCTACAAGCCGTGGTAATGCAAATAATTAATACATATAAAAAGGGGTATCCTAAGAGTTAGGTTTATTTTTTTTGAAAAACACAATACAGACGCATACGCTCACAAACACGCACGTATTGACACCCCTATGACCGTACACACACGCAAATCCTACCCCTATAAGCACCTCCGAGAGACTGCTCCAGCATATCTTGAGGTTGACAAAGTCACCACGGGCGTCTCGCTGTTGACGTGCACGTCACCTACCGCTGAAAGCATAGCGCCGATTAAATACTGAAAAATCCAGGAAAATGCGAGCACCCATGCCAAGTCTGGGACTTGAACCTGGGTGGGCTAGTTCCACCACAAGGAACCAAACCAGTTGAGCTAGGCTCACTTCGCCTAAGAGTTAGGTTTAGAAAACATAGGAATCGAGAAAGCACATGAATTTGATAGTGTTGAAGGTGTAAATCAGAGTATTAGAAAACAGAGGAAAACTGCATGAATTGTCATTTGAATAGAACACAAGTAAATCTCAGGAAAAATATCTCTATCCTACGCCAATGAATACAAAAGGAGGTTAGTGTGCATGTTAAAATTCCTATGGGATTGGAGCATAGAATGCAATTCATATAAATTTTGAACGTGTCAATTAATTTCTTAGAAAAAGATCCTATGGATCTAATATTCCTATGAAATTCTACAATCCAAAAAGGCCTCTAATGCTTAATTGTGTTCTAGTCCCTCAGTTATGAGTATCTACCTAACGTGTGATGTACGTACAACAGGATCAATTCCTCTTTCTTTGAAAGGGTAGATTACTCTCACAATTTGTTATGGAGCCTCAAGACGGTGAAAGATCTTTATATCCGTAAGAGGCAGCTGACTGGTAACACAGGCGGTGGTCACACAAAGCTGTCGGTCGTTAAGCGAGTCTTTGCTGCTGTACGTGCGGTGGTAGGATGGGTTCTAGCGGTACTTAATGGTGCGTTGATGCTGTTGTGCATTATACTCATGTTGCATCTCTTGAACAATGGGCTGCTCGTCACCACTTCGCTTTCGATATACGGTCTAGTGAAACAACACTACAAAGGTATGGATGATGACGGCAAAAACATTTACGCGGCGCATAATGTCTTGTACGTACTCTGTGTGATCCAGGGTGCCATGTTCCTATATATGTTAGTGTTGTCCAGATGGTACAATAGGATAGTGATCCAAGTGAGCGAAGCATATGGCTTCCAAGATGGTGGTCGTGCAGTTTCGGGCTATGCTTCTGCAATCCTTAGGGAATGCAAGAAGAAGCCATCCTCTGCTGGAGAAAGGAACCTCATCACTTACGCGATAGAACTCATGGAGTCCAAGTCAACTAGAAGCTGCCTTGATGGGACATTGATAATTGACAGACTGCTCACGAGGCAGTATACACGAGAGGGGAGGAGGAAGAAGCATCAGCAAAGGGAGGAGGCAATCATCGCACAACAGCAAACAGTGATAAAGCGGCTGATCGGGTCTGCATCTTCTACCCAAGTTCTCCAGAAATTGCTTGATACACTGGATTCGAAACGCTCACGCGACAAAAAGATGAGGGAGGCCGCTGCCAGAATAGTGGAGCACGTCGCCGGCGGGATCCGTTTAGAGCACTTCCCGCGAGGGATCAATTCTATATCTTCACTCATCAACAACTTTGAAGAATACCGTCGACTCCAGCCAGATGAATCCTTACCAGACTCGGAGTCAGAGCCTGAAGCCACTACAACAACTGTGACAGCCTCCTCAAACACATATGAAAACAATGGAGATGATGAGGAACAAGGGAGTTATCCATTATCAGACTCAGAGTCAGAGCCAGAGCCAGAGCCAGAGCCAGAGCCAGAGGAAGAGGCAGAAAAATTGTCCGACTATTCAGAGTCTGAACCAGAATCAGAGTCGTACAACGGCATCAATCGACCAGCATCATCTAAGCCGCTCAATGGATACAAAGATTTGGTGCTAACTAGTCTAAGTATCCTTTGGAGACTCGCAGGCAGCGAAGACAACTGCATAATCATAAGCAACACCAAATATCTTGTCTCCAAGATCATGGCGCCTGTTAGCTGCGACCTAGTGCACCGGACTTATCATAGTGCATGGTCCACTAGTGTTGTAGAGGCATCAATGAGGGTGATGCATCGGCTCATCTCGACTACCAAGGATACCAAGGGAGAGACCCAGGCTGACCTGTGTCAACAGATCTCGAGCAAGGAAGCGATCACTACCATGGAAAACATTGTTACCTGTAAGGAATGTAAAGGCGGAGAGCTGCAGATGATAGCTATGCAGATCCTGATACAACTTAGCAGAGGTAGTTTCACCAAGATGCTTGTAGAGTTATTCATTAAAGGTGATTGCACTGACGTCTCTATAAGAAAGACTGCAGGCAAAGAACTGTTGGCGTTGTTTCTAGGCAGCAATAGTGTTTCTGCCCTCCTCCCCAAGAAGGAAATTGATGAGTTTGTTGGTGGTCTTGCTGAAATAGTTTCACAAGTTGGAATAGATGATGCATGCAGAAAAGGCGCAGCTGAAATTCTGGAGCATATGTGTATTCGTTATGCTGAAAATGATGAATCATTCAGCACACCGAGAAAAGAAGAACATCTCTGTACACTCAAGATAAAAGAAAATGACGAATATCTTCACAATAAAAAAGAATATCTCTGTACACTCAAGAATGCCATGGCCGGTGTAATAACAAAGGTATGAGTATATAATATTATTTGTGTATTTATTTCTTTTATTTCCTTCTACAGAGTATACACAGAAAGGTGATCCTTGAGTCAGTGTCAGTCAGTCCTTAATAATTAAACATCCATTCCCCTTTTTAAAATATGGGTACATATTCCATGCAAGGTGAATCCTGAAGTCAGTCAGTCAGTCAGTCATCAAGCATCCATTCATTCCTATTTCATTATAATGGACATTTTTTCATTAGCTACTTATTACATGTGTGAAATGGCGGGTGGGTGTAACTACACCCAATAGGCATCCTTTATGCTAAAATGTATATACTTCTTATTATTGTTGCAGGTCAACCGAGAAATACTACTTGGCTGTGGGGTTCCTTGGCAAAACCAACACCAAAAGCTGTGTGTTGCCCTGCTATCCCTCTACGTGACGGCATGTGAGAAGTTAGATCTTGATATCGACGCGATTTCAGTTTCACCAGGAAACGAAGGTGTCGCGTTCAGGTTTGCAATGGAGATGGTGCAGTCAAACAGGGATCGTGTCAGTGCCGAGAGCCTGACAATGATAAAGCTTAGCACAAGGATGGCCATAGCAACGATGAAGAAACTCCGGGTGACCGGCTGCGGTCTTCTCAGAGCAGCTGACCTGGAGACCCCCATGGACACACTGACCAGCATTTCGGAGATCATGCTGGATCTCGAGGGCAGCATGGTTTTCAGTGTCGGGACGACGACGAAGGTACCTGCCACTGCGGACACCCTCGGTTCCCTCGTTAAACGAGCACAAGAACTCCACAGCGAAATTAAGAACCAAGAGTCGGAAATCAATGTCAGCCAGCCAGCTCTCTCATCAGGGACAAGTGGACAACAAGCTAGATTATGTGCTAAGCATTTGCGTCAGACTATTTCTTATTGAGGTGTGGATTTCGCTTAATTATTCAACTGTACTGTACTTGTAATATTTTGTCTATCTATCAAACTGAACTGGTACCAATGTACCATGTTCCACGCTTGTCATGTATAGGGACATCAAGATTTCCAAGTCTTGGTCTTTTTCCTGTTCTAGGTGTGCATGTCTGTGTTTTTCATTTGGTTGTAACTGATACGGTGTTGTTAGGCTTTCTGTGTATCCGGTAACCACGGTGCTACATATATATACTTGGCCCAATCAGTGTGTTGTGTGAGATACCCACAATATAGATAATCCAAATGTCTTGAGTGGCTGAGTTAACTGTCATTGAGAAAAATATTGGTGTTACAGTTTCAGTATACTATGAGCTAGGAATGGACTCTAGGAAATAGATATCACAGGCAGCATATAAGTACCAAGCACAGAACATGACCAGCTGAAATGGGAAATGAATTCTCTTTTCAGAGTAAAGTGAACTCCAGTCATCACAAATATATACCACTGCTCCAAAATATATATTGATAGGATTACTCCATCGGAGTAGCTTACTATCCCACTAACGATCATCTCAATAAAAGGTTCCGAGCTCAATAATCACAGTATCGTGGTTTTTGTACAGAAAACAGGGGATGTACTACCGTGCAAATCCATGTTTTCAGACTAATCACGAAATCCAATTTGGTCACAGTGTTCAGGAATCTACTTCGCGCATATCCCAATGAGTCGCCCGGTGAAATGCTCCAACCATCAAATCATCAAGACCTACCGAGCTAGAGCAAATCTGCTAAATGTCAGGAAAGGGTGGCACCTGCGCAGGAGGCGGCGGAGGACTGGAGGGGGAGGGGAGCGCCTGCAGCCGGAAGGAGAGCCGTGGCGGCGCCTGCTCGTTTTAGGGAGGCCGAAAGTAGAAGAAGTGGAACAAGAAGACGAGGCCAACAAATAAGCCCACCTTGACTCAAGGCCCAGTTTAAAGTGGGTTCAGCTGGATGTTTTCAGCAATGATCTGTAACACTTTTTTAACTGATTAATAAAGAAGTTTCTCTAAAAAAAACTTAAGAAAGAAATTCACATACCCCCACAAGTATCATCTTTTTGACACATCACGCGTTGAACTAAAAAAACGAGCACACTTGAGGCATGTTCTAAAATGATCTGGTTTCACACAAATCCATCGATCCGAAGGTGATTCCTGCGTCGGAAGTACAACATTCGGTTCAGCGGGTGCTCCCATTCGGTACTCTTAGCATTGAATAGCGTGATTTCACCGACTACTTGACTGGTCCATTATCTGGATTTGGTTTTGGTTTAAAAAATGGTACTAAAAAAATTTAACGGTTCTTCTTTGAATATGAGAAAAAAAATTGAAATAAAAAAAGTTACTAGATTTCAAAAAATTCATAATTTGTTATTAAATCATGCGAAAATGGTTCATGTATTAGAAAAATGATTCATGAATTTAGAATGTCCTACATTTCAAAAAGTTCAAGCTTTGAAAAAGGTTCACAAATTTGAAAAAATGTTCATGGTTTTGAAAACGGTTTATGATTTTGAATATGGTTCGCAGTTCAAAATTTCGAAAAGTTCATCAATTTGAAAAAAATGTTTATGAACCATTTTTATAAACTGGAAGCTTTTTCAAAATCATGAACCTTTTTTAAAATTTGATATTTTTTAAATCATGAACAATTTTCACAATTTTAGACATTTTTAAATTGAACATTTTTCAAAATCATGAACCATTTTAAAAGTCACGGCATGGAGCATGACCTTGGTGGTCTCCTCAACGGTAGCCATGGACGAGGAGAGCGTGGGGGGCATCCAACTCAGCCCACGTTTTCATTTTAGTTTCCTCAACCAGTACTTGTTTGTCGATGATCAAGTATGGTTTTCCATGTTGTCAATCTCGATCTTGGATTTGCCTTCTACCCACAAGATCCAAATAGAAGAAAGGGAAATAACTTTCAACACATGACATAATGCAACACAAAAAAGGATGATGACATGACATAGTAACAAGTTGAATAAAACCTACCACATCATGGTCAAATTAAACATGATTGAAATGCTTCATGTTGGCAAATTAAGATAATCTATAATTAGAGAGAGGGTTTATTATCTTACTCAAGTCACCATTTTCGTAGATAAATCTGAATTTTCTGAACATATTGACATATTATGCATATTTTCTTATTAAAATGATTTGGTTATGATTTTTCAAAGTTTAAATCATTGCTGAAATTATAAAATAAATATGGCTTGGACCCACTTGTCGGGATTTTAATAATCACAAACAACTATTATTGGAAATGTTTAATTTCTGAAAAGGGACTGACAGGTTATATATTTAACAATTACATAAGAGTGAAAAACCGATGGTTGGCGTTATAAATGACGACGGTATGAGACCACACAACCGGTGGTTCTCCTGCCGAGCACGCACACGACAAAGGAGGGTGGGTGAGAGGGGCCGAGCGACTAGGTGGTTTAGATGTGCATCAACCTTGGTGATAGTTTGGTAGTGGCACTTCTACTTTCTGATCATCCGACGTTGCCTTAGGAGAAGAGCTTGCGACGGTGCTGAAGGTTTCCATCAACCATCACAACAGAACAGAACCGAGACATCAGGTGAGTGAAAATAAAAAATATTTATATTGAACTTTTATTCTTTTATATGACATATTTTTTATAGTACAATAGTAAATAGTATATATTTTTATTTCTTATTTACCATACTTAACAATTTCTTCGTCAATGTTGCCTAAGTATTAGTTATAGTCTAATCCGGTAGAAAATTGCAATGTACCATTGAAAAATACGTTCATGTTGTCATAAATTTTTCATATAGTCCAAGTTCATTATTAATAATTAAAAATGTCTTCAACACATAGCACTCCATACAATAACAAGGATATATGGGTTCTTGAGAAGAGAAAGCAGTAGTGGTTATCTTATATATATATATATATATATATATATATATATGTGTGTGTGTATTTGTGTCAAAGATATAGAAGCGTACAATCTAACAAATATCTTAATAGTTGTTCGAATTATAGTAAGCTACAATTCTTTTTGTAGAACTTACCGAGTGTAGACATATCCGTTGGTATGATTCTTATGGTCGATTTGTGGTCAAATGTATCTTCAAATTAAAATGAACTTAATAATAAGTTCACAATTTGTGTGTCTTTTTACTTGGTATTAAAATAGCAGAGTAAATTAGAATAATCACCGGTTAAAATAAAATAAAATTAATTATTTTATGTTGTTATAATTGATATATTATCTTTTTTAGATAAAAAGGACCCCTGTAGGGGAGCCCCAGTTCCATTTATTAAAATGAAACCAGTGCTACAGGTCTCCAAGTTGATTCGGCTACAAAGCCAAACTCTCCTGCTAGAGAAGAGCAGGGAACGCTAAAGAAAGATACTAATTAAAACGGCATCAGTTCCTTGACATTATTACAGACAGAAGAAAACTGCAGAAAACTCGAAAATGAGATCTTTGCCTAGTTCACCGCAGCAGCTTGCACCGCTGCACTGCCTCCATCAGCTTGAACCTTGTCACAGCTGGCAGCAGAAGCACGGGGATCACCGACGGCTTCTCCCATTCAGACGACCAGAGCGGAGGCAGAAACGGCGCATGTGCTTCAGCGCTGTTTGGCGTAGCTGGAGCGAAAGTTTGAGTTCTTGTCTTGCCAATGGCTCGGGAGCCTTCAGCAGCTGTGAGATTACCAAAGAAAATTTGTTGATTTTCTCTAGCATGTGCTGCTTGAAGAGTAGTCTCCACTTCTTGATTGTCCTTAGAACCAATCCCCAAACCTGTTTCATAGACATCCAATTTTGGTTATCAAATATCAAAGCATTCCGATGCTTCCAAAGACTCCAAAACACCGCAGCACAAACTGAATTCAGAACATCATGCTCTCTATTTGAAATCCAAAATTTAGCTATGGACAAGTAATCAGCACCTAAACTAGTGTTGAAGAAACTAGATATGACTTTCCCAGGTTTTAACAGCCACAATGCAATCAAAAAACAAATGGTGAATCAATTCCAGCTCACTGCAAAAGACACAATCTGTAGGTTTATGCATATGCCTTTTGAGGAGGTTATCTCTAGTCATCAACTTATTATTTGCTAAGAGACAAAGAAAAATTTGAACTCTTTTTTTTTCGGCCTTTGATTGATAAAGTCAAAAAAGAGTTGGACAGTTTATAAGGAAAA
This sequence comes from Poa annua, assembly GCA_026929855.1. Taxonomy (NCBI): domain Eukaryota; kingdom Viridiplantae; phylum Streptophyta; class Magnoliopsida; order Poales; family Poaceae; genus Poa; species Poa annua. The sequence goes on along the minus strand of CM049431.1, from coordinate 1,272,259 downwards.
CCGGCCGAAAACCATACAACACAACACACCACACTGGCCCCAAGGCCACGTCCCAAAACAAGTCGACGACCATGTCACCCTAGCAACCATAGACGACACCAACACGGCGGAGGCGACCTCAACGCAAGACAAAACCCGGAGCCGCCGCTCCGACATCCACGTCGGCCCCTAGGCCGCACCCCAAACTAGCCGACGACCATGTCGCCCTAACAACCATAGTCGACACCAAACACGGCGGAGACAATCTCAACGCAGGACAAAATCCGGAGCCGCCGCTCCGACATCCACGCCGACCCCAGGGTCGCGCACCACCGAGCCGAAGGCGAAAACACCGACGCCAACCGCCACCACTCCACAGGTCCCTCTGGCCAATGGAACATCAAAGGCGAGGCCCCAAGAGGCAAGCGACGCGAGAGCGCCGCCCTTGCCCGATCCCACAGGATCTAGGGTTTCCCCCGAAGAACCCGGACGGAGAAGCAAGAGCACCGTCACGACGACGCCTCCAAAAAGGACACGGCGCCAGATGGCGCCGCCGTCGCCGGCCCCAGCCACCAGCCAGGGCAAGGCTTTCGCCCGACGATGCGTCGCAAACCCCGCGACCGCCACACGAGGACCGGCCAGACCACCAATGCCATCCCGCACGCAGATCATCAGCCCCACGCGCCTGACGATCTGAGGCCACAAACGGAGCTAGGCGCCGGGGCCCAGATCCGCCTCCCGCGGAGCCTCCTCCTAGCTCAGCGCGATGCGAAGACCACCATCCGGGGCCGCTGCCCCGGCATCCGGGCGCCAAATCCAACCTGACAGGCACCCTCCACGGCAGAGACGACGAAACACGACGAAGAGATCGTGAAATTCTCGCCAAAGCCGCGCGAGCTGGGCAGTGGGACCCAGCATCCAACGCGTCGCCGTGCCTAGGCTCCCCACCGCTGCGACGAAAGCCGCCGTGCAGATCATCACCGCTGCTCTAGATCGAGCAGCCACCACCACGCTCGGATCGGACACCAGCACCACCGCAGACCTCCACCACAACCGCCGCCCCATGCCACCTCTAAAACTGGGCGATAGCCAAGCACAAAGGGAGCCAAGCCCACCGGCCGACCACCCCCAAGGGCACGCGGAGGAGGACGCCACCGCCGAAGCCGGGGAACGCCGCCATGACGTACCACGACCACCTTGCCAGCACCAGCTCGGGCCGCAGCCCGCAAGACCCAGATCGGGCCCTTCGGAACCCACAGACAGAGCAGGAGCGGCCGCAGCGACGAAGCTCGCCCCGCGACCCAGCCAGAGCACCGAAGACCGCCTCCGCCGCCGTGAGCCTGGGCGCCATCCCGAAGCGGAGCGCCGCCCTGCACCACCGGAACCGCCGCCGTCACTGCGCGAGAGAAGGATCTCCCCAACGCCACCTTCAGGAAGCGGAGGGGGCCGCCGCCACCGCGGCTAGGGCCGGCGGCAGCGGCGGAGGAGAAGAAGGGCGAGGGGGCCGCCGCCGGCGGCTGCTAGGGTTGGCCCCCGGGTCGCCACACATGGGGCGACACGGGGGCGGGGACGGGGGTCCTTTTCTCAAAATTTGAACTCTAGGAGAGATAAACAGACCCCAACCAGCCGGTATAAACATTTGAGAGACTCCCCTAAAAGTGATGATATATTTGTATGCAAGATGCTTTGTATCAACCGGTGGATACAAATTTTCTTGCTAGTTCAAGGTATAAAAATCTCAAAACATTATGAAATAAAATCCCATGTCTTCTTCCAAACATTTGTGGTGCACAAAACAATTCACGATTTTGTGTAACATTTTTGTGTTCTACATAGAAAAACACAAATTATGTGCTTAAAATTGACTTGTTGCTAGACAATTTATTTGTCTTACTTACATAGGTAATAAAAAAATCTATTTTTGACGAAAATTTATGCGTCTATGTCTATATAAAATATAACCGAATACTTTTTCAAGATTTTTTTGACATTACTAATAGTCTAATACTCTATATTTTTCCATAATACTAGAACCGGGGTCCATCAGTCGGTCAGCTGATCCGGATCCGGATCCATATTCTGACCCGTCTGACCGGAGGAAGGGAAGAACGGAGACGCCGCCGCCTCATCCAATCCCAAATCCCCATCGATCCACGCCTGATCCAAGAAATCTGATCGCATCCGCAGATGGCCGGCAAAGAGGGCAAGCTCGCGCTGGGGCGGTGCACGGCGGCGACCTGCGAAGAGGCTTCCACCAAGCGCGGCACGCTGAATGGTTCCACGGCGCAGCACAAGTCGGCCGCCGACGGGGAGGATGCTCTCCTGAAAGTGAAGGCGGAGGAGGAGACCGACAAGATTCTTGATGTCGCCGCCACCAGCGAGGTCACAGAGCCTCTGTTGGTCGATCTTGCTAAGGCGGAGGCTGAGGGTGAAATCAAGGATGCTGTGCCTGTTTCTGAGCCTCAAGCTGAGGACCTGGATGCCTATGAGGACGAGCACGAAGATGATTATGGAGATGACGCTGAGTATGATGATGAAGCCTGGGATGATTACGAGTATGAGGAGGAAGAGTACTACTATGATGAGGAAGAGTACGGCTATGAGGAGGAAGATTACGACTATGTGAGGGAGGTGCTGTTAAGCTTTCCTGAGGTGGACAAACTGGAACCTCATGAGCTGGACAAGGCAGTCGACAGGCTCCTGGAGCAGTCCAAGCCTGAGTACGACAATGTGGCTGCCACTGGCAAGATTCGGCTGCTGAAAGAAGACATCAAGGTAGCTTTGGACCAGTGGAAGCCACCGCCGCCCAGCATCCTCCACAACTGGCATCCAAATTACACGCCATCAGCGGAGTCGATTCTGAGGCACGAGGAGCTGGAGAAGGAATTCCTGCAGCTACCTGATGATTCTGAAGAAGAACAAGAAAGGGAACGGTTCCGGGCCAAGGTCCGCAAGGATCTGATCGAGAAGGGGTACGTCGAGGTCGACGAGGACTACTATGAGAAGAAGGACGAATACGAACGGCAGTGTGTGCAAAAGATAAAAGAAGAATGGAATCGGACGGTGCACTGGCGCTCTCGTTCTGCCATTCGAGCTGCCACTCGTGCTGCCAAGAATGAGTGATCCAGTTGATGGCCAAAGCCATATATAACTATATATATCCCAGCTTGTGTCTGCAGCTAGACATGTTCTTCTTTGTTAGTCGCTTGTGCCCATCTATCTATGTTAGTTGTACTGTGACACATCTTATGCTGAACCCAAGTGGCCAAGTGCTCTGTTTTCAAGTTAACAGCAGTTATTATCATTGTGCAGTTCTGCTAGTTTCCTGTTATGATTAACACTAGTGTGCCTGTCTGTAGAACAAAGTACTGCTTGTGTTTGCTTCGCATTGGAGAGTTGGGCATGCTTTATTTATTGTGATCTTAGATTAATCTTCTATCTACCATAGGCGTCTTAAAATAGTGCACGGAAATGTTGCATTATGCAGTAGCTGATTTTGCAGGAACTTGATGGGATGGCATATTGTTGTTGCTGGCAGTTTGTGTACATTTTGTCAATTTGTATATGGTTCAATGTTTACTGATTTAAGCTTCGCTTGGCTTGCTAGTTTCTTACCATTTTGTGGCGTTGCTTCCTTTTAAAGGTACAATTAGCTATGTTTTGGCTCTAGTAAATTCAACAGCAGTCATATTAGTATACATCTGTGCATCTTTTCTGTTGGTATTTGACTTGACCATGACCTCATTGTTTTGAATTTGTCACCATATGTCCTTTGTGGCCTTTTCCTCTTAGATTAGGGCTCCGTCAGCAAAAGCCGTTACCTTCTGCTGTGCACTAAATGTTGCATTATGCAGTTGCTATTTGGTGAAATTTTAGGGCAAGAGTGCAGATTTGGGCAATTTCACTGTCCAGGCTTAGTCGAGTATCTAATGCCTTTCTCCCACAAGTAAACATTTGGGTTCAAGTTCAGCGCTTGATAAGATAATTTGCAGATTTGTCAAACATGGGAACAAAAATCTGCAATTGACCCATATAACTAGAGATATACTATGCATCTTCACTGAATCAAATTTTAAGAAGGAACAGCCAATCAAATGCATGTGTGTGAATTGTCTATGGTTGTTTAATTGTTTGAATTTCCATTCCTCGTGCTGATCATTAAAATCTTGAATAGTCTTTGTTATGAGAGTATTGAATGTACTAACTGTGTTTGCGGTGCAATGCCTTTTCTAGCTGAGTAATATTCGAAAAGGTAAGCTCATTTGAATTTGTGATGTGGATGGTGGCTGTCGAGCTTGAGGTGTGTGCTACTCTCTAGTAGCTAGCTTCAGTTTTAGTGTGAGGATGACTCTTCAGAAGTAAGTGATGTGCAAATGTTTGTAACAGACTTACTGTAAGACAGCGTTGCGGTAGCTAAGTTTATGAATTATGGATGCATAATTTTTCATGTCCAGCTCATTGAGCTTGTGTAGGTACGAAACCTTGCATACTGGTTATTTTTTGACATATCATTGATGAATTTTTTCTTCCATTCGGAGGCAAAAAATGTCCTTTTAAACATGGAAGTACTTGGATATTAATTATTGTCGCAGGGAGCTAATCTTGTATAGGTGTTTGTCATACAGGTACAACAGCACATAACTGGCCAATATATTACATAGTGGCAGCAGTGGGTATTGCGCACAAAAGGTTTTCCTGAGGGAAGTTGGCTTATTGAGCTGCTTTACATGACCTGGTGCTTTGTTTACTCTCATTACTTGAGAAAGAAGAAGATAGTCAAGCTACTGTCTGAAAGAACCGATAGCCTGCCTCCTTGGCTATTTGCATGGGATGTTCTACTTAGCTGGGAAGAAGTCCTTGGAAGCTGAAGACTTCTTTCTCATGAGTTGCACTGCAGAAAAAAAGAATGTGTACAACTATGATCTAGAGGTGTGTGTGAAAACTGGTAGGTGTAATTTTGTTTGGTGTTGTAGTGTCTGCTTGTGAGCTTTCTCTCTTCTTGCCATCAAATCTTGAACTTGCTGGCACCCTCCGTTCCTATTTGCCTCCCCCCACCCCAGGAGTTGGGCCAAGCTCCGCCACTGGGTGGTAGTGGTAGGTAGTGGTGTACTAGACCTACAGCGACATATTCTTCTCAAACATAGCGGCGTGGTGGCAGTGTATGAGTTTCCCTTTAAATCTCATATACAAGTGTCATATCAGTTATAGCATAGAGATATAAAGATTAATAATGAACCAGAATAAATAATAGCTTAGTCTTATTTCCTCTAGAGCATATCCCCAACATGAGCATGTCCCATTACAGAAAGTGAATTTAAAACATTTTAGAAATGTCAAAATATTCTGAAATTAAATTTCAGGTCTGTTTCCAAACATTTTACGCAGGAACAAAAGGTTTCACTGAACAATAACATTTTGTTTTATATAAGACAAATTTGGTGCTTAAAACTGACGCTTTACTAGAAAATTTAGTTGTCCTACTTACACTGGTAATGAAAATGTCCTTTTTGACGAAAATTTGTGTGTCTACATAAAATGCTTGAACGTACACCCGCATATTTTTTTTCACATTACTCAATATGTTTTTCCATAACAGGAGTATCTAGAGCTACGAGTCAAATGGATTTTTGATGTATATAGCATTACTTTTTCCTGATGTCCCAGTAGATGATAATTAGAAAATTGGAAAAGAAAGATACCACTAAAATATAGAAGTTTACATATGTTTGCAGTGACAACGATGAAACAATTACATGCTTATTTTTCTAGTTTAAGTTCCCTCGTTCTATATGTTAAGCCATCCAAGCTACATCTATATTGTATCTGTCATGAATTATAGCTAGTGGTTTTGGTAATTGGCTTTGTGTTATTGATCACAACTTTAGAGTGGGAGGGCTTGCGATTATATGGTCACTTTCATTGTGTGGAAATAATGAGATTTTTTGCTTCTCTAACACAGGACGGTTGTCTACAGCGCTATACATATGCTTCGTTTATGGTTGTCTCTTTAACATGTGGACTTTCAAGACATGTTTATGAAGATGTCTGGACGGTTGAAAGCTACACTGTATTTTTGTCCCATATGGGTGGCAGCCTGATCTCCCACTAGTGCCCAGATCCTTAGGTGTGATACACCACTTTTTGTAATTTGCCTTATATGTTTCATTTCGTAGTTTTGGTTATGGATGTGTGCATCCCCGATCAGGTCTATGACACTTGTATTCTCCGGTCTGAAATGATTGCGTGAAACTTGAGATACGGAAGTACCAACTTATATAACGCTTGCTACAATATATTCCGGTCGGAGAATGTAATAAAATTGCCTTCATTTTTCCTTGGAAATCAGTTGATTTCACTTTTGGGCAAGCTGAATGACGACGAACAAATTCTTTTTCCCATACGGTTATTTTTCCATAAAAAATAGTTCGCAGGATAGGTGGCTAGGTCCTACCTCACTACTAGAACAATATCCAATTTTATACAATATTATTGTTGGGCGTCACAAAAACGATACGCTCGCTCAGGTGTTGGAGGATACTCCCTCAACGGTGACGTTCAGAAGAGATCTTGTTGGTCCCGGTTAGCATCTTGATATGAGTAGTTACAACGTCTAGCTTTAATCAATTTGGCTAATGACACTGATGAGTTTCGTTGGAATTTAAACAAGAGTGGTAAATTCTCGATGAACTCTACATATAAAGCTCTAATCCAACCAGATGTCCGAGTTGATAACAATAAGAAAATCTGAAAGATAAAGATATCACTAAAAAACAAGGTCTTTGCGTGGTATTTTCCTCGAGGAGTAATTCTTAATAAAGATAATATTGTAAAACGCAATTAATAAAGATAATGATACAAATTATTCTTTCTCATGGTACATTTAATCTCCGTTTGTATTCTCACTTACAACATGTGCAACATCAGGACCTATTTACGAAGATGTATATAAGGCTCCTAACATAGATGACGACATAATTTCCGAATTGACCTTCCATCATCACATGTGTTTTTATAATTTCTCATCAATAAGCTTTTTTTAATTATATTACTGCTGAACTCGTGATGGCTCGTGTATGCTAATTATGTAGAGGAGGCCAGGTGTAATGTTTAAAATAAACTCTTTTATCAAAAAAAAAAAAAGAGGTCAGGCAACATATCTTTCAGAGGAAAAAAGAAAGAAAGAGAAACAGAGTCCATCATAGGCCGAGGTCGGAGGAGGAAGGAACGAGAGAGACGCCGCCGCCTCATCCAATCTCAAATCCCCATCGATTCACGGCTGATCCGTGAAATCTGATCGAATCCGCAGATGGCCTGCAAAGAGGGCAAGCTCGCGCTGGGGCGGTGCACGGCGGCGACCTGCGAAGAGGACTCCACCAAGCGCGGTACGCTGAATGGATCCACGGCGCAGCACAAGTCGGCCGCCGACGGGGAGCCTATGGAGGATGCTCTCCTGAAAAGGAAGGCGGAGGAGGAGATCTGCAAGATTCTTGATGTTGCCGCCACTAGCGAGGTCACAGTCACAGAGCCTGTGTTGGTCGATCTTGCTACGGCTGAGGGTGAAATCAAAGAGTCTGTTTCTGAGCCTCAAGCTGAGGACCTGGATGGCTATGAGGACGAGCACGAAGATGATTATGGAGATGACGCCGAGTATGATGATGAAGCCTGGGATGATTACGAGTATGAGGAGGAAGAGTACGACTACGAGGCTCAGTTTGAGGAAGACCGGCGCCATGTCAAGGGGGTGCTGCTAAGCTTTCCCGAGGCGGAGAAGCTGGAACCCCACGAGCTGCACGCCGCGGTCGATAGGCTCCTGGAGCAGTCCAAGCCTGAGTACGACAATGTGGCTGCCCCAGGCAAGATTCGGCTGTTGGAAAAAGACATCAAGATAGCTTTGAACCCGTGGACGGCACCGCCACCCAGCATCGTCCACAACTGGTGCCCAAATCACACCCTATCAGCGGATTCGATTCGCAAGTACGAAGAGCTGGACAAGGAATTTCTGCCACTCTATGGGAAGTCTGAAGAAGAACAAGAAAGGGAACGGTTCCGGGCCAAGGTCAGCAAGGATCTGATAGAGAAGGGGTACGTTGAGGTCGATGAGGACTACTATGAGAAGAAGGACGAATACGAACGACAGTGCGCGCAAAAGATCAAGGAAGAATGGAATCAGCAGATGCAACTCAGGCGCTCTCGTTTTGCCAACAATGAGTGATGGCCAACGCCATATATACTAACTATGTATACCAGCTTGTGTCGCAGCCATGTTCTTCTTAGTTAGTCGCGTGTGCCCATCTATCTATGTTATTTGTACTGTAACGCATCTTATGCTGAACCAAAGCGCTATGTTTTCAGTTTAACAATTAACACCACTTATTATCATTGTGCAATTCTGCTTGTTTCCTGTTATGATTTCAGCTAATGTGCATGTCTATAGAACAAAGATTACTGCTTGTGTTTGCTTTGGATTGGAGAGTTGGGCACGAAATATTTGCATTATTTGTACTGTGACACATCTTATGCTGAACCCAAGCGCTATGTTTTCAATTTAACAGCAGTTATTATCATTGTGCAATTCTTCTTGTTTCCTGTTATATGATTACAACACTAGTGTGCCTGTCTGTAGAACAAAGATTACTGCTTGTGTTTGCTTTGGATTGGAGAGTTGGGCACGCTTTATTTATTGTGATCTTAGATTAATCTTCTATCTACCATCTGTTTCTTAAAATAGTGCACGAAATATTGCATTATGCCGTAGCTGATTTTGCAGGAACTTGATGGGATAGCATATTTGTGTATGGTTCAATGTCTACTGATTTAAGCTTTGCTTGGGTTGCAATTTGGTGTTGCTTCCTTTTTTAAGGTACAATTTACTGTGATCCATCTTCTGAAGAACCTAAGCTATGTTTTTGCTCTAATAAACTCAACACCTATTGTAATCATTATACATCTCTGCATCTTTTCTCTTGGTATTTGATTTGACCATGACCTCAATATTTTGAATTTGTCACCATGTGTCCTTTGTTGCCTTGTCCTCATAGAATTGGGCTCCGTCAGTAAAATACCTTCTGCGGTGCACTAAATGTTGCATTATGTAGTGGCTATTTGGCAGAAATTATAGATTTTTAGGGCAAGAGTGCAGATTTGGGTAATTTCACTGTCCAGGCTTAGTCGAGTTTGATGCCTTTCTCCCACAAGTAAACAATTGTGTTCAATTTCCTTGATAAGATAATGTGCAGATTTGTCAAACATGAGATCGAAAATCTGCGACCCATATAACTACAGATATAATGGTCAATCTTTTATAAACGAAAAACCAATCAAATGCATGTGCGAATTGTCTATAGTGTTTATGTGTTTGAATTTCCACTCCTCTTGGTGATCATTTAAATCTTGAATCATCTTTTTTTTGCTGAAGTATTAAATGTACTAGCGGTGTTTGCGGTGCAATGCCTGTTCTAGCTAAGTAATATTTGACTAGGCAAACTCATTTGGATTTTTGTGCATGGATGACTGTCGAGAAATAAAGGATGAGCAAATGTTCATATAAGACTGACCGTAAGACAGCTCTGCGGTAGCTAAGTTTATGAATTATGGATGTATAATTATTTCAGGTCAGGGCTCGCTGAGCTTGTGTAGGCATGAAACCATTCATGCTGGTTATTTCGTGACATATCCTTGATGAAAATCTTTCAGAGAAACATTTTTCTTCCATTCGGAGGCAAACAATGTCGTTTTGAACATGGAAGTACTTGGATATTATTTCACAGGGAGCTAATCTTGCATAGGTGTTTGTCATGCAGGTACAAAAGCACATAACTGGTAAATATATTATAGTGGCAGCAGTGGGTACTATGCACAAAAGGTCTTCCTGAGGGCATTTAGCTTCTCATGTGCTTGTTGCTTGAGCCACAAAAAGGCTGTTCGAAAGATGCACCTTTCAAGGAAGAAGCATGATGACTTCATATTTTTTTCTCCCAATGTTAAAATTACATTCACAAGGGATTTTGGTTCCTCACTATAGGCAGTGATTCACATTGTGGTGTGTTGTGAATGGCTACATTTCTAATTTGTAATCAACATAGAAGTGAAATAGCCGATGACTGAATTTGTAATCAACATTGTGGTCATTTTCTCGGCCAACTAATTTTGCTTTGTATATGATCTTCTGACCCTATTGAATTATTATTTTCTGGTGTTACTGCTCAGATGCTCCATCATGGTGTTTTTGGCTCTTATCTTGTTTCTTGCTTGCGTGCACAGGGGAATGGCAGCTTGTTTCTCTCACTTGGGAAATCTCATGCTTGGATTTTCTGCTCATTAAGGTGATCTTTCATGCTATAATGTTAGATTATGCTTCCACCGGTATGCAGCGATTATTGTTGTCGTCATGCATTCCAGCTATAGAAATAGCTCTCTCCAATATGCATGTCCAATCTAATTTGTTTATTGTTAGTGTCACTGGCTCTGTGTTGTGCAACAGCTTTTATCTTGATAGAACTATTTTAAATGTTGATTAAACATGGCATCTCTCATCCTGAGGTTCCATACATGGTTTCAACTAGCTGTAAGAATTACTGAATAATTTTCAGTCCATGAAGTACCTTGCACAAATTCTAAAATCATGGTATACTGCAGCTACAAAACAATCTGAATGGACCATGGCCATTTTCATGGAGCTATGCATAACAATATCTTTCATGTTTAAGAAGTAACATGTTGATGTGCATGTTACCTACGGGTCTAGAATGGATGGTTCTGTCGGTAGTCAGTCAGTAACGTCTCCTAGAAGATTATAGTTCTCTAGACTTGACAAGTCGTGGATGTCATCCGTTTTGAGAATGCCTGCTGTTACATATGCGATGCTGCCTCCAGTATCCAGAGCTATATTTTACAAAGTTTTGGAGTTCACAGTCTAAACAATTGGTCCTTTGCCAGGGTCACAGTTATAGCATCACAACTCGGTTCCTACACAATCTATTTCATTTCTTTTCCTACAGATTAGGTCTCATAACATGTTTACAGATATATACGGTGATTCAACAATAGTATGTTCTAAGTAGTATGAGGACATATATACCATGCTATTATTTTTTTGTGATCTAGTTTTCTAAATGGACTTTGTGTGATGTGGATATATGGATATTTTCGTGATTCAGAATATTTGTGTTTAGGCTCTCATTTATCATTTGTCACATGTACTTGTACATTCATTTTGCTTCCTGGTATTCCAAACTATGTGTATCTGGGCCCATTTTCATGTAGCTACACAGACACTTTCCGGGTTTTTTTCCCGTCGATTTTGTGATACATTAGAATGACATGTCTGATAGTTGTTCCGTTTGTAATCGGAGTGAAGTTGGACACATCACAAAAACTTTGTGCGTGGGACCAACCTTTCTCTCAAACAATAATCTCACAATTATCATTACTGAACTTTTAAATAAGGTGATTTATCATTGTCTACAAAGACGTCTCTGCTGATTTAAATCACTCAGCGAAACCAAAGTTGAATTCAACACTCATATCAATCTAGAGATTGATTGATTGATTATATATTGTGCAGGCGCCTACGTACGTGTCTCTAGTTATGGTAAGTGCAAATTAGGTTACTGTACTATATTCTAGCAAATTAGTTATTCCTAACATATTTCCAGTGGTAGTGACATATACCCACATCTTTTCATTTCGTTAGAACAACTGTAGAGCTTAAATCACACCTCAGTATTATGCCATTGTGCAATTTATGTTATTCGTATATTGAAGATACTAATGATATTTCCTACTAATTTTTATTCATGTTCCACGTTTTCTTTTGGATCTCTGTAGGATTGGCTAAGAAATTGGAAATACATTAATCTGAATACTTTGATTTTTGATGAACTCGAAACTGAGATGGTTACATTCTTGACCGGTCATCCCCGGATTAACCAAAAGGTTTTTGTCTCTGCTAATTGCTTATATTTTGGGATATGTTTCATCGTCAATTTATACCGGTTTGTTGTTTAGGAGTTGGAGATGTACCATGTACCCCGTCATCAGCTAAACCAGAATCACGTCGTGGCTCGTTTGCTACCTTAGAATGATTTAATTAGCTTATTTATACTGATCTTTGTTACCTCCTATTGGCTCAACCTCCTCTAAAAATGTAGACTAATGTTGATCCTCGGTGATACATTTCTTATTTAAATAAAGTTTTTACATAATTGATATTTTGCTGTCACTACCAACAAATTTGTAAGTTTTGAACTAACATGATTGACAATGACTTTTTCTTTTACATTTTGTAACTTACTTTGAATGGGTATGGAATATTTTTATTATGTGTGTTTCACCCTAAATATAAGCAAAACCGTAATATCACACTTCTACAAATCCTTTATGCCCTTCATGTATTATAGCGTTTTTTGTGTGTTTGTTGGCATTGTATCCTTAAATAATCCTAAAGCTTGGTTTATTTTTACTGTAACAAATCCACGAAATAAGTTGATAGAGAGCACAATATAGTCAAGTTTAGGTGTAGCTGACCGGAGAATTCTAGACTACACGAAGTGTCTATTAGTAGTTTGTCCTTCTATCCTCTATGTTCAATAAGGTGGTTATCGTTCACTTGGTTAGCAGAATATCTTTCTACTTTTTGCGATCAAAGAATTAGCTACGGATTCGAGCCAGCCCTTTAGATATTTGTGAAACCAATTTGGCATGCATGGGTATTGAGTATCAATTTTTCGGTAAGGTTCCACTTTAGATGACTTCAATTTGTCCAAAAATAAAATGTATCTAACCTTGTAAAATCGTGAAATTTGTCCAGTTTTGTCATTCATTTTTAGACAAATGAAAGTCATCTAATTTAGTGTATGTCAAATTTTGTGTTGATTTGTCTAAAGTTTTGTTTGTAATTTTTCTTTTTGAAACAATGAAAAAGATTTGCCACTTTCATTAAATAAGGAGAAGGTTTTTGAGTTTAGGTGCCTAGGATAAACCCTAGGACTTCACAAAGAGAGCTCACACTTTTGTAATTTGCGAGTACACTTTTGAATATAACACAACCAGAAGATGATAAAAAAGGGGTCAAGCGCCCAAAATGCGTCGGGCCGCTGGGCTGGCTCGTCAACCAAACGGACGACAGGAGGACAAATGTGATTTTCTGTCCGTGGCCCGATGCAAACGGATCAAATTGGAACAGAATTGATCCTAAAATGCGTCGGGCTTTAGAGATGCCCTCACAAGCATATGCTTGCTAGTACTCTATGTCATGGTACTATAGAGTGTATTGTACTTTTTTCAATGAAGTGGTTTGTTGTAATTGGAGTGCGAATTTCTTTTCTTCAGAGTATCTTTGCTTGTAAGAGTAAACAATGCTACCATAGTTTTCATTCAACTGAATTCCGAATGGTTATGCAGGTTGGCGGCTTGGCGTCTGTTTACAAAGCATGCGCATTTGAATTGTCACGGTGTAATATCAGAAGTACATGATCGTATCTCATTAATTAGGCCGGTTAATTATATATGATGTTGAATCTATAACTCGATTTCAAGGAAGTGTTCTTTAGATATTCAAATTGCATTAGGTGTCAGAAATCTGCTTGGGTTTGTAGGTCCAGATGATCATACTATCCGTACCACCAAACTTTCTTGTGATCTCCCCCGTTCCTTGTATTTATTTGTGTATTCCTACAAAATATATCATACCATTACTTAATTTACGTCCAATCCACATTCAACCGTTCAGATGGCACAAAGGCAAAAGGCTCTCAGTACTTGACAGTTTTCAGGGTCGCAACAAGAAACGGAACGGCCTAGCAGCAAATAACAATATAATGCATTTCGATTCAGTTTAGTTGAACAGATTGTAGCAACAAAAATAAAGAACTGAGAATACACTCATCAACAGTAGCGTATTATGCAATCAAAGTTGAACAATTCAATAGCATTTGACACCGAAATCCTGTAGCATTTGACATTGAAAGGATGTAGCAAGAAATGTCAATACTGACTCAGTATTACTGAGTAATCATAACAGTACACAAAATCAGGCCATTTCTCTTATACAATTATTTGGCCAAAGAGACTATGGCTAACCCCAAAATACTGTAGTTAGCCTTGTCCAAAATACTACCCAACAACCTGAACCTGTACGCACGGCCAGCCGGCAGCCGGAACGTGCAAAATTACCTCGCGGATTCATGACGGCACGGCAGCAACGGACGTCAAACCAGAGGCTACAACCACAGTTCCTGTCATCAATTTAGATTAGTTTAGTCGGTAATCGCATATGGTTTAGTTTGGGTTGGGTGCCAATGCTCAGTATAGCGGGCTAGTTTGGTTTGGGTTTCCCAAAACAAGTCACATGATTTCAGTTTTGGTACGGTCAGCCCATGCCTGACTAGGCCACCGAGCAGTCCGTGACGATCTGATTTTCCGCTGAACCCTAGTTGCCTCTTACCGTGGAGCTAACACAGCTAAATGTCATCATCTATCTCAAATTCTCGGATCAGCATATTCTATTGCTTTTTTGTTCGTTTTCTTTCTTTATGTTTGTTTTTCTTTTTTCGTTTAGTTTTTCTTTTTTGGCTATTTCTTTTTTCTTAGTTTCCTTTTCCATTTTCTTTTTAATATGTTTAAAATTTAAAATTTGTTCAAAACTAAATATGTTTAATTTTCAAAATATTTAAATTTAGTAATATCTTTATATTTTTTTAAATGCTCAACTTGCTTAAAATAAAAATGTTCAAACTTAAAAATGTTTAGACATAAAAATTTTAAACTAAAAATTGTTCAGTTTTTAAAAAATTCAAATGTGAAAATTCTTAAGTTTAAAAATGTTCATAACTTAAAAATGTTTACAACTTTTGGAAATGATCATAGTTCATTTTGGTGCAAAACAGGAAACATTCGTCCTAGCGCGAAAAGAATAAGCTAGCTAGTCCAACGGTCAAAATTGGGCTGGAAAGCGCGGCCCACTACCATCAGCGGAATTTACGTACTCACTCCGATCCCAAAAAATGTCGCTTCTCTAATACAAACTTTATACTAATTTAGTATAAAATGGGTGACACTTTTTATGGATCGGAGGGAGTAGGAAACGTTCCATCGGCATTTACGTCGCGCTTAACGTATATACACATGTCAAATTTATGAACCAACCAAAAATTTGGTTTGTTTCCAAATCTAGCTGGCCGTGCGCCTCGGAATTGACAGTTCGCTCGCTATATAAATCCAAATCCGTACGACCCCTCTCAAAACCATTGCAAAAACTTCTCATCCTACCATCTTCTTCCTTTCATCTTCGTTTCCCTACTACGTACAAGAATCCACTACCATGGTTTGTACCTCAAACCGGCGAGGTGGCCTGGCTCATCATCATCAGCGAACTCGGCCAAGATTGGTGGAAAAGCATCTTGTTCAAGTTAGGATTCATTAATTTTCTAACCCAATCTGATTTTCTTCTCTCCTAATTTTGATGCAATTGAGTTTTTCCTCCCTTCAATCCTTGGGTGCTTTCTCGAAATTTCTTCTACATCAATCAATTATAAAGCCTATACATAACTGTGATAAGGGATGGAGATTGGGATGGTTATTATTCTGTTTATGTCATTTTAGATCTCATCTGAATCTAATCAGACTCTTCGGTAAGTTTAACAGTTCGTGTAGAAAATCTTCACATTAACACTTATCTTATTCAATTCGCAGATTTGATTTACCCCTGTCAATGACGTGTGGGCCTAGGGAGTGGGTGACTCACGTCGTTGGTCAAGACATGGATCGAGGAGCCACTTAGCGACCCACCCTGACCCATAAACCCTCGTCTTCCCCCTCGACCTCGCCGAGAGATGGAGCAAGGTGACGGTGGATGGCCCGTGCAGAGGGTTCGGGCCGCCCGGCAGCCTCCAAGGGATGCGGCTCCAGCTGGCGGGGAAGGAGGTGCCCTCGCTGCAAGCGGCGGCCGTGCGGGGAAGACGGCGGAGGCCGCGCAGGTCAGGGCGGTCGGGGCGCTGGACATGCAGGATACGGCGGAGATGGCGGGGGCACAGATGGCGGCGACGTTGGCAGATGGCGGTGGTGGTGATCGGCAACTGCAAGGACAGAGGAGGGCTAGGTCTCCTGACCCACGGATTCGAGTGAGCACATAAATTCACTCGGTCCATTTGGGTTTGGAATAATTTACAATAAATACAATTTATACTGAACTTTTGTACTTTTCCAGAACTTAGTTTTAGCATGGTACAACAATAATAGAGCATTAATGTTTATCACTTATTTGGTACACTCAGCTTAATATCTAGTAATGTCGCTAAGCATTAGTTATAATGTTATTAACATAATTATATTTTATTATTGAAAAAAAATATCTTGCGCTTTCCAAAATTAAATTGTATTTTGTAATAGATACAACTTCTTAATTTATGCTATATTACATGTATCTATGTCAAAGATATTCATAATACGGTCTAGCAGATATGTTAATAGAGGTTTTGAGTTATGATCCGGCAAGCATATTTATATTTTTTCTTATGTGTAAATTAATGTTTGCAGGATATTTTACAATCCTAATGGTGAACATTTTATGGACCCAAGTGAAGGGAATATGCCCTAGACGCACTTAATAAACATAGTTTATTGGTAATATCCCAATTGTTCATTATATGTTTTATACCATGCTATAACTGTATTAAACGGAAACGTTAATATAGGTGTGGTAGATAAACAACGAGGTCCCTAGTAGCCTCTACTAAGACTAATTTCGTTGTGCGATTGATGATCGAGGTTTTCCGATCATAGGGCATGGCGCCGGTCGGCAATGGAAGTCATGTCGTTGGTTGAACGATGTGATGGACATACCCATATTTGTAGGACGTAGTCATTACGCCTTTGACCGTGAGACCAACTCTTATTTTTATTCCTGCAAGATACCTTGATTGCACCAAACGTCGTATCTTATTTAGTATGACAATAACGGTGATACTTTTGGATATCGGAAGGGGGTAGTTGAGACGAGGGGTCAAGAGCGAGATTTGTCAGTCCGTATAGCCGAATAGATAATCTATGGCCCCCTCGGTGAGATTATGTCAAATGAGTTTGCAAACATGTGACTAGGTCACCAGCTGACATAATATCATAGACGAGTAGAAGATAGCGATGTCAGTAACGAGATCATGCTAGGTATGGAGATATCTGAGAATGATGCTCGGACACGCTAAGTATCGCTATGACAAAAGGTTTAAAACTAGACGTACATGTTTGATAGATGAAAGTCATTCGTTATATCACAGGGATTAATTCATGGGGTCCAGGCCTACGAGTTAGTCATTGATCGGAGAGGAGTCTCGATCATGTCTGTTATTATATCGAACCGCTAGGGTAACACACTTAAGGGGTTTCGACAAGACAACCGGAAAGGAAAGAGATCACCGGGAACGTCCCGGGATGGACCGATGGCGATCGGGCAGTGACGAAATAGTTTTCGGAGCTAGAATAAATTATATATAATATGTTTTATATTAATTAGTGTAATAAATGTTTAAATATGATTTTATATATTTATTTTCGAATTTATTTAGGCTGATTTTTCTAAATGGGCCTTCTGGTCGAAAGAAGGCCCAAGAGGGGAAAATTCCTCAAGGGAATTCGGTGGGGGCAAGGAGGCCGGCCTAGGTGGGCCAAATGGGGCCCACCTAGGGCCGGCGCATCCATTGGAGCCGCACCAAGGCATGTGGGATAGTCCCAAATTGCCTGGCTGGTGAGTTGGCTCCCCCTCGGGGATCCTATATAGAAGGGGCACCCCTGGCCTTTTAATTCACCCAATTAATTCTCGATTTCTCCTCGATCTCGTGATTCCCTTTGTCGGAGTTGCGTCGAGGAGGATGAGAGTTCTCTCTCCACCATAGCCCGCTGCCGCGCTGCTGGTATTCCGGTCCAAGTCTTCCACTGCTCGTCCTGGACTGGAGCTTCGGAGGCCGTCGTCTCCACCGTATGTGTGTAACGCCCTGCGAGGTGCTGCGCTAGCGGTACTCGGAGGCCTACTTCCTCCACCCGACCTCGAGGTCATCTTCGTCGTCTTCGTCGTGCCGAGTTCTTAGCGACCTAGAGGTCGGCTATGTCGTCTTCATCGTCAACTATTGTGCGGGAGCGTAATCCCCGCTTTTCGGTCTACAAGGGTATGTGTTTCGATCTCCGCCGTACTTCTATATCTGCATAGTGTAGATCTTGGCTAGTTTAAGGATATCCTTGCTAGGAATTTTTTTGTTTTCTGCCTGCGATCCCCTTCAGTGGTATCAGAGCCGATCTATCGTAGATATAGCTGTACGCTGTTAGAACATGTGTTCTTCACGGGGGCACCGTTCCTGTTATTTGCTACCCTCTAGCGTGCACTTGTGATTCCGGCAGTATTGAGTTGATGAAGCGGCCCGGACCGACTTTACGCGTACGCTTACGCGAGACTGGTTCCACTACTAACATGTGGCTTGTACCGTATATGTGGCTGGCAGGTGTTTGTCTCTCTGTGACGCCCTAAAATCGGTACTATGTAGATTTAAGCGTTCCCGCCGAAATCCGCATAATAACGATTTTAGGTCGCCCACCAGACATAATGTGCACGCCGAAACATGCGCATTATGTGGGTGGAATTGTGATAACATTAGAACAGTTCCGATACATCCACAAATACAACAGAAGATATAATACAACAACGACTCAAACGAGTCAAGATACAAATAATACAGTACAAAGATACAAATGTCAGCGGAACCAAAATAGTATCCGACTACGGATAAGATGCAAATTGGACTAAGAGTTCTGAAAATAAGCGATGGCGCCATATCCCTGCCCAGCCAAGCCGGAGGGATTCCCAAGCTAACGTCGTCGGACTTCAAACCTGTTTGAATGCACATAAAGCATAACCCAAAAGAGGGTCAGGGCACTCCCTGGCAAGCAAAACCGACTTGCCTACTTTCTACACCATCTCCCAAAATATAGGGGAGGTGGACTTAGCGGCAGCAGCACTAGCAACCTAGAGAGACACGCTACAACTTCTGTCTAATCAGAGAGGGATAAGAGAGCGCATAAGATAAACATCTACAACTAACACCAATCATAACCCATTCTCGGATTAACCCCCTCAACCCAATATGAGGAAGCAATTCGGGAAACTCACACGTTGAACAATTTTAATTATAATTTATTGTGAAAGTAATTATATATTACTAGTCAAATTAATTAACATTAATTAGGTGCAAGTTGTCTAGATCTTGTTAGCCAGCATCATCACCAAAGTCGTCCATAACCGTGGACACGGCTCATCGATAAGATTATACCCTGCAGGGGTGCACTACTGTACCCATACTCGCATGATCAACCCAAGCAAGTATCAGGGCTTCTCAACACGACTTATTCCTTCACTACAGCAAGTCCAAGTGCCACCCATATGAGTTGTTACCCGCGTCAAGAGTCCGGCCGAATCTCAGTTGCAGACTCATTAGTTTGTGTCCATGCGCCATGCGGCTCAAACCACAGTAGGAACTGTCCGCTTCGCGCGCACCACACCTATATGACCCCCCGTATCATGTAACCTCTCATCAATCATCATCATCATCATGCACATGCATATGAGAAAATGGAAAACCCGAACTAGTTGCGGCACATGGACAATCTGTAGATCCGTTCAAAGTCGAGGGGGGCTCCATAGGGCCTCCCACAAGTGGTTAGTGCGCTCAAAATTGGATCCGAGGACAAAATCTCAGTTCCTAGGTCGACACTGAGCAGAACAAAGCACCTCGCAAGGCCTTCCGCCTGGTGCCTTATCATTTAATTATAATACCTCAATATAAGACAACATTTTATTAAGGTAGAAAGATCTATCATACTAAGCAGATGAAACATAAGACCAACAGACGACTCGCACAATCAACTCTAAGCATGCGCTACGACTCGCAAGGCCAACAGATAAACAAACAACAGGTGATGGGATGTGGGGATAAAGCTGTATGGGCTGCAGGATAAACATGTGATGCGATCACGATAAGAATCGAATACTAGGGTAGCAGAGATCAACGGCAAGAATGAAAGACAATGTATAGGTAAACAAGCAAACTTTGCTTGCCTGGAATCCCGCATGGAAGCAGATCTTGTCGTTGCTCACACATCTCAACGTCGTATCCGCGAAGAAGCAACAAACACTGGAAAACTTAAAAGATGCATTTCTACAACTACGACAAAAGATTCAGCATGATCATATGAGAATGATGCATGGCATGGCAAGATGCAACACACTGCAGGTAATCCAAATTAAGCGGGAAAGCAACCCCATCAATTAATATTTAGGTGCAAGTTATTTATTTACCAGCAATATTAAATGTTGGTTAACATGGCAACACATGGCATGGGTGATCTAATTAAATTAAATGGAATAGGGCATTATATATTTATTACCCCCACACATTCCATATTTAATTATTTAGTTGATTTGCTACACCCGCAAACCCAAGAGATGCAACACAGGCAATTATGATGCGATATGCACAAGATAGATGGCATTTTATAAAATAGGTATAGGGTTAGGGTTTGGGTTCGTACGTCGGATCGGGTGAACAAGGGTTCGAAACCGACGACTTCGGTCCGTAGAGGAAGTAGTCGTCGTCGTGGAAGTAGTCGTCGTGGAACCGGGGCATCGTCGTTTGTCGGTGTCGTGGAAGTGGTCGGGTAGTCGTCCGGGTGGTCGTTGTTCGGAGCACCAGCTTCCGGGTCGGTGGCGCACTCGTCGTATCCGGTCTTTGGGGCCACGACAACGGTGTCAAGTAACGCACGAAGGCGGCCACACACATGAGGCGACACGGAAAAGACGGAGGAAGACCTCGTCGATGGGTCATGAAGATGGACTCCGGGGTTTGCGGACATAAAGTCGAACACCTGGCGGACGTCGGCGGCGGCGTGCACGCGACCGGAAAATAGAAGAACGCACGGCGGCGGCAACATGGAGGGCACACGCGGGGCGCTGCGTGGGCGGCGGCGGCGCGGACGCGCGGACGGCGCGGGCGGATGCGGACGTGCGCAGGTGGGCGCACGGGCACAGGCGGACGCGGCGGCAGCATGAGGCCGAGGGGGCGCGTGGTCGCGTGCGGGAGCGCAGCGGGGTGGAGGCGCGGCGGTTGACGGGAGGAGGCCGGGGCGCGGGGCTCGGGAGCAACGGCCGGCGGCGGCTCGGAGGCGGGGGGCGGCGCAGACGTGAGGGTGGAGGCGGCTGCGCGGGCGGTGGCCGGAGGTGCGCGCGTGGCGGCCGTGGGGAGGCGCGCGGCCGGCGGCCGGGAGGAGGCGCGGGGCTGCGTGGGGAGCGCGGCGGTGCGCAGCGAGCTGGCGGCAGGGCGCGCGACGACGTGGAGGACGCGCGCGTGCGGCGGCGGGAACTGCGGCGCGCGGCGGAGGAGGCCGGAGGTGGCGCGGCGCGGGGCGCGGCGGCGGGCGGCGGCCGGTGGCGCTGGGGAGGCGGGGGTGGCGTGCGGCCGGAGCTCGGGCCAGGTCGAGCGGAGCACGGCTCGGGAACGATTTGGTGCGGTTGGTGCGGGAGGAGCACGGGAGGAAGAAGGAGAAAAGGAAGGAAAGAAGAAAAGAAAAAAAGGAGAAAAAGGAAAAGAAAAGAAAGGAAGGGGAGAAAAGGAAAAAGGGAGGTGGGAGGAATCTTTTGCAAATTCCAGAAAAGAGAGGAGGGTGGCTGCAAAAATTCCAGGGGGTGGGAAAAGTTTTCAGGGGACAAAACCTAGGGTTTGGGGTTAGATGGGCTTTGGGCCTTATTTGTCACCGTTTATTTTTTTCAGTTTATATTTTAGAACAAAATGGAAAATGAATTTGAACACGAATCTTATACAAAATATTTTTAGTTTTAGATAGACAATTTAATAAACTAATTTTTAACATTTTTAAAAGATTTGAAAATAACACATTTTTTAATTAATTGGAAATGCATTTGAATTTAATTATGGAAATTTAATTTAAATGCAACAAATTAAATTAATGCGATGCGATGCCATGTCGATGCAAAAAAAAGAAAACTCACAAATCTAAAAGGGGAGAAATCCCGGGGCGTTACAACTCTCTCTCTTTAGCTGGCTTATCATTTTCAATGGAGGGCCCAAAAGGGATGCTTAAACATGCAATTATTGGATCGTTGGTGTGGTCATAAGATTCGTAGGTATGAAGCGGTTCTATCGACAACCCAAAGCCACGTAAAATATGCAAAATATAAAGTACAAGTGTCTAACTTTATTTTGCAGGGACAATGTGAAATGGTCAAGGTAGATTTAATAAATTGTTTATGAACTGCGGGCGCCAAGAAGACCATGGCCCAATGGACTATATCACATCACATTACATTTGATGTTTTGTGTGCATCTTATATTGTGTGATTATATATTAGTATATATTAGTTACGCGGTGGTAGTTATATATAAGATGATCCCTTCAAAATACCACAAGTGTTCTCCCTCCAACGAGCACCACCAAGAAAGTTCTACGTTATGAGGCAGGCCGTGACGATCGGGTGTCAGACATATCGTCGTTCGCATATAGTGGGTGTAAGCCATGTTGCACGAGCGTTTCGTGGAGGTTATTGTGGCGAGCCTAGCATATGCAGATATGGTCTCGAAACACGGAGGCCAAAAGGTCGAGCATGAGTCACAGAGTTGTTGTGATTGACAATTGTCTACCCTTGAAGTTGTGTTGCGGGCTCTAACGATGAGTGGTTGTGCAATGGATGGGGGTCGTGTAATCACTTAAACGACTAGGAGGGATGTTCGTTTGAGTGGGAGTTTGGAAAGTTATTTTTTAAAATACTAGAACTCAAAATATAATGAACAAAGTCTGTTTTGCAAACCTTTGAAGATATTAACCAATGTAATAGCATCTTTTCAAATTAGACGCATTCCTGCGATTGAGAAACTTAAAATGTTGGGTCCAAACTTCATAGTTTTATATTTTAGCTTGAGGATACTCCTTGTTTAAACCGTTAGCTCTTTGTGATACAATACCCGCTAGGAGATAAACCCGGAGATTCCGCTGACAAAAGATAATTCGGATTATCAGATTTTGTGTGGATGATATTATCATAGTCCAGTGTATGCTGTGATCGCGAACATATGAGATGATCGCTAAACTCGGGGTACACCTAAAGTTGGGTTGATGAAGTTTATCGGTACGTTGATTGATTGTCTTCTCAACCAAGATGGAAGAGAATACACACATTTAAGGAGTACGTGGCAGTCATACTTGATGACATTGGTCATACTTGATGACATATGCTCATACTTGATGAACATTGAGACGCCTCGCTCAGCTCGATCACTGGATGACAGACGTCGTTGCCAAGTGCAAATGCTATGTCATATACTATGTCATGCAAGGGGAATTGTTCACCTTCATGGTTCTTGACTACGTAGGAAGTATCAAAAAGATGAAACAGATCGCCGGAAGTCATCAATAATGATGGTGTATATATGATATATATGTCATGAATGTTTTAGCTAAGCAAGTACTCGCAGTAGTGACTAAGTTTTTGATACTAGTCATGTTTTGTGAAAACCAGGTTTACTGCTTGAGTAACTTGAAAGGATGAGACGACATTGCGTGTTGATAATGGCAGACAAGTTGTTGTGATGACCATAGACACTCTCCCTCTAGATCTACCATTTAAATAAATTCTTTATGATCGCCTGTTAGTATGATCGTTATAAGTTTGTCTCCTCTACCGAGACAATTGTTCATATATGTTAGTGACAAATTCATTGTCCTATATTTATGAAGTAATGATCATATGCCGATTTGAATTTAGATGGTAGAAGCTCCCACATTCATAATATTAATGCCAAATGATACAAACTTAATAAAGACACCACATATGTGTGGCACTACCGTTTAATTCATGTCAATATTATAGTCAATACATTAGCTCCATACCGGATGGATCTACAAGTCCTTAGATTTGATCTTTTGACACTTGCAAAATAACTATGACACCGTTTTTGGAAAACGGGCGTATAACTTATTGATAGTCATGCATATAGATGTATGTGGTTCAATGAAGTAATTGACGGGTAGTGGAGACCTTTATTTCGTGAACTTCACTGAACGTTTTGAGTATAGCTTGTTGAAGAATCGTGCATATGGGTGTACGAATCAATGAAGTACTTTAACGTGTAGTGGAAGTCTTTATTTCATAGACTTCATGAATATTCCGAGTAGATATATGGATATCCACTCAGGGAATGTTAGTATGAAATTTTGATTCGATCAAACAAGTTCAGTATGAAGTAGGAAATAAATTTAACAAGAAAATCAAATTCCAGCGATACAGATCGAGAAAATGAAGATTTAAGTTATAATGTTGGCACATCACTGAAAGACTTGTGAGAAGAGTTCCACAAATTACGTCGCATGGAACACCATAGTGTTATGGTATGTTAGGACGTCGTAATTGCACCCTATCGGATAGTGTGTGGTAAATAAATCTCTTACCGAATTATTGTGATCATTAGAGTCATATGGTAGAAACGTAAACATTCACGTTAGATAATAGGGAAACCATTTAAATCCATGGAGACAATACCATACGAGTGATGGCATGGCTTTTAGCTTGGATTGCCGTTTCAGCAATTTAGTGTTTCGATGTGAGCAAACCTAAAATAGATTAATCTTTGTAGTGTACCGTACATAAAGAGTTAGTTGGGTACATGTCTCACGACATAGGGAAAATCGTTGCCGGGATATAACTTGCGAAAGAAATAGTTTCTTATCCAAGGGTATAAGTGAGAAATAAAGTAGAGCAAGACAAAGTTGATGAACTTTCTCTCCAGACATCAGAGTGGCGCAACCGAAAGTGTTTTCGGTGTCATGCTCCAGAGCTTGAAAAAGCTGATGATACAAGATCATGATGCTCTGAGCTCATACTAAAAACGTAGGCGTACGAGGTTGTGTTCCACATTGTGTGTTACGACAATCTTGTTATGAAGGTCATATTAATGGAATATGACAGACCTACGAACTACGAAGAAGAGATGGTGGACCTAAGTCTGAGAAATGGCTATGAGTCATATATGATCCGAAATAAAATCCATGTACGATTACCAGGTAATGACTTGGAAGATCTTCTTTATGGCATCTAGGATGTTAATAGAATATGGAATTTTATAAGAGAGTAAACATTTAAAAGGATCGATTTGTCGTGAAACAATTCCGACAGATTCAAAAGTTGACCATAATGAGAGTTTGTCTCAAGTGGTGAAGTCTAAATCTATTATGAGTCGTTTAGCAATTACTATAATTTCAAATGAGAAATTGATAGATGGATAAGAAAACCATGTTTCTTAATAGTGTCATTAAGAAAGAGTTGTAATCAGTACAATAATGGTTTGTAATCCTGAGGATGCTAAACATGTATGCAAACTTCAGTTGTCTATTCATGGGCAGAAGCAAGCATATCGGACCTGGAATCTTCACTTTTATAATGTGATCAAATGAATTTGGAGTTGTCCAAAATAGTTGAAGAAACCTGCATTGCAAAGAGGTGAGTGGGAGCAAAGTAGCTTTTCCTTGATCTTATATGCGGAAGGCATATTTGAGTGGGAGCTAGGTGTCATTTGTGATTTTGTATGTAACGACATACTGAATGACACAGATCCTCTAGTAGAGTGTAAAGGATTATTTAAGTGATTAAATTTTCTATGAAATGAAGTTAGGAGGATTAGGCATCCGATTTATAATTGTATAGATTGTAAGGGGCTTAATAACATTAGTTCGGAATATTTCCTAAGTTAATATTCTAAAGTGTTTCAGAATAGAACAAGCGAAGAAGATTGTTCTTACTTGTATGACTAGGTAAAATATTAAGTTTATCTTGGCATTTTCAGTGATAGCAAATGATGTTCGACATTCTCTATGTATCAGACATAGATGCTATCAGACTCAAAGCTCGAGTTAGTGTGACCCAAGTTCTTGGTTGAAGAACGAGTTCTAGAGTGATCCTTGTGTGGATCAATGAACAAACGTTAAGTGTATCCTTCAGTGTTTGTGAGAACTAAAGATATGTTTTCTGGTAAAGGGTAAGAGTGAAAGACAACTTGCCGTAAAGCGGTACGATGATGCAAGTTATGACACTGACTCATACGACTAGAAATCTCATATAGGAGATGCCCTTTATTTTGTAGAAATACATGGTTAGCTTGCGAAGTCGCATATGAATGCATTGTCGCATAATCAACATATCTATAGAAATATATGGCAACTTCAGAAGTAGCAAGTGTGATTGGACTTTGCTGTTTTCCGAGCGTATGTGGTCCCCTTAATATATCTCTTAGACTTTTAAGTCCCATGCTACGCGAATGTTCGAGTCTCACTCCATCCACTAGGATATATATTTCACCGTCATCGTAAGATACGGGATGATGTCAAACCAGGTGACATAGAAGTGTTGCAAAGAACATATATGTCTCAGTGTGTGAGATCAATTGACTGTATTCCTCTTCCACGAGACGAGTAGGCACCAAGATGCTATGGGTGTTGAGATTTTACCAAGTTGTAAACTAGATTAAGTGTTACTCTAGTGCAAGTGCGAGACTGAAGGGAATATCCCTAGAGGCACTTAATAAACATAGTTTATTGGTAATATCCCAATTGTTCATTATATGTTTTATACCATGCTTTATCTGTATTAAGCGGAAACATTAATACAGGTGTGGTAGATAAACAACCAAGTCCCTAGTAGTCTCTACTAAGATTAGTTTCGATGCGCGATTGATGATCGAGTTTTTCCGATCATAGGGCATGGCGCCGGTCGGCAATAGAAGTCATGTCGTTGGTTGATCGATGTGATGGACATACCCATATTTGTAGGACGTAGTCATTACGCCTTTGACCGTGAGACCAACTCTTATTGTTATTCCTGGAAGATACTTTGATTGCACCAAACGTCGTATCTTATTTAGTATGACAATAACGGTGATACTTTTGGGTATCGGAAGGGGGTAGTTGAGACTTGAGACGAGGGGTCAAGAGCGAGATTTGTCAGTCCGTATAGCCGGATAGATACTCTAGGGCCCCCTCGGTGAGATTATGTCAAATGAGTTTGCAAACATGTGACCAGGTCACCAGCTGACATAATATCATAGACGAGTAGAAGATAGCGATGTCAGTAACGAGATCATGCTAGGTATGGAGATATCTGAGAATGATGCTCGGACACGCTAAGTATCGCTATGACAAAAGTTTTAATACTAGACGTCCAGGTTTGATAGATGAAAGTCATTCGTTATATCGCATGGATTAATTCATGGGGTCCAGTCTTACGAGTTAGTCATTGATCGGAGAGGAGTCTCGATCATGTCTGTTATTATATCAAACCGCTAGGGTAACACACTTAAGGGGTTTCGACAAGACAACCGGAAAGGAGAGATCACCGGGAACGTCCCGAGAATGGTTCGATGGAGATCGGGCAGCGACGAAATAGTTTTTGGAGCTAGAATAAATTATATATAACATGTTTGATATTAATTAGTGTAATAAATGTTTAAATATGATTTTATATATTTATATTCGAATTTATTTAGTCTGATTTCTCTAAATGGGCCTTCTGGTCGAAAGAAGCCCAAGAGGGGAAAATTTCTCAAGGGAATTCGGTGGGGGCAAGAAGGCCGGCCTAGGTGGGCCAAATGGGGCCTACCTAGGGCCGGCGCATCCATTGGAGCCGCACCAAGGCATGTGGATAGTCCCACATTGCCTGGCTGGTGAGTTTGCTCCCCCTCGGGGAGCCTATATAAGAAGGGGCACACCTGGCATTTTAATTCACCCAATTAATTCTCGATTTCTCCTCGATCTCGTGATTCCCTTTGTCGGAGTTGCGCTGCGGAGGATGAGAGTTCTCTCTCCACCATAGCCCGCTGCCGCGCTGCTGGTGTTCCGGTCCAAGTCTTCCGCTACTCGTCCTGGAGCTTCGGAGGCCGTCGTCTCCACCGTATGTGTGTAACGCCCTGCGAGGTGCTGCGCTAGCGGTACTCGGAGGTCTACTTCCTCCACCCGACCTCGAGGTCATCTTTGTCGTCTTCGTCGCGCCGAGTTCTTCGCGACCTAGAGGTCGGCTTCGTCGTCTTCATCGTCAACGCTTGTGCAGGAGCGTAATCCCCGCTTTTCGGTCTATAAGGGTATGTGTTCCGATCTCCGCCGTACTTCTATATCTGCATAGTGTAGATCTTGACTAGTTTAAGGATATCGTTGCTAGGAATTTTTTTGTTTTCTGCCTGCGATCCCCTTCACCAAGTTCAATAATGAATTCCATAATAAGTTGACAAATTGTGCATTATTTGTATTTGGTATGAGCATAAAACCAGCGTAAGTCTTTGTCTTCTCCTTCATGACCATGCCTAGGATGTCAGCACTGATGGAACCGTACAACCAGTAGGCAAGGGTGCGGTCAAGGTTAAGCAAATAGTCGTCGACATTGGAGGCACCTGGGCACCTCGGTGTCGAGGTGATGAGCTAATTCGCATTGTGTGAGTGACTCTTGATGTAATTCAGATGTAAACAACTCTCAATAAATTAATGAAGGTTGTATGCATCAGTCAATGCAGAGATCGGGACTCCCCTTTTTCTAAAAAAAAAACAACTTGTAGAATTTGGATGCCTTTGAGCTCAAGCATGATATGGATGAGGGGCTTGACCCTTTGGAACTACCATTTGTTTTGCAACACACGCCCCCATGTGCGGCCAGCCTGTTTTACCGCCTGAAACATGTTCTCATCTCACATTGGCACTAGGGAAATCTGAATGTTGAGCTCTACTCTGTCTTTTACGCAAGGAAATCGATCCTATAGATATCTAGTAACAGTATGAGTAATATGTGTACCATGCCATTGCTCACATGAAGATTTGCACTTCCAATGCATATGTCCAAAGAAGAACAAGAAGGAAATGGTAACGAATGTGATGTGCTACATTACTAACTATATTAAGGACATGCAAAACGACTCTCAACGTGAGGCCATGCACCACACAAGTCGACGGTCTAACCGTCCAAGCGGCCAAGGCCGACACCCCACCCCTCAACGCAACAGCGGAGGCGAAACCCGGAGCCACCGCTCCGACATCCATGTTGGCCACGGGCCATGCACCACACAGGTCATGCGCCACCCTCGCCCGATCCACGAAGGTTGTGGGGTTTCCCCTGGAAGTTCCCGGGCGGAGGAGTTGAGAGCACCGCCATGACAACGCCTTCAAGAAGGAAATGATGTCCTGGGGTGTCACCGTCGCCTGTCCTGGCCAACGACGGAGGCAAGACTTTCACTTTTCACCCGATGGAGAAACACAAACTGTCCGTCCGCCCACACTGGGACCGACCAGCCCACCAACATCGACCCGAACACAGATACCGTCAGCCCCGCGCGCAAGACGGTCCACGACCACCAAACAGAGCTAGACGCCAGGGCCTAGGTCCACCTCACATTAAGCCACCTCCTAGATCCCTGTGCCGCCATCACCAAGTCCGGGGCCGCTACCCCGACGTCTAGATGCTGCTGGAAATCTTCACGCCCAGCCTCGCTCACGCGTTGCCGCTCCCGAAGCCGACGCGATGTGCCGACCAAGAGAAGCCGGACGGGAGGCCTCCATCTCCCGTCGACCGCACTGCAGCCCCTGCACGCCCAGCCACACGCAGCCACCCACCTCCACCACGTCACACCAGACGGTGCAACGCGAGAGAGAAGTCACGTGCAGCCCAGCCCGCCCAACCCATCCGGGGCTAGATTGGGACCTGGCTGCGACGCTGCCGGTGGCAAGCAGATCAGTGACTGACGCCTAGCTGCACCACACCAGTCACCACAGCTGCACCCCGCCGCCCGACGTAGCTCCACCCTTCGCCATGGCACCGAGAGGAAGCGGAACACCGACCGTCGTTGATGCGTCCCCCGCGGTCCACCCCCCACCCACCCCCTCCCCCCAACCACCTTTGGCAGCGGGAGCTGCCGCTACCGGGGCTATGCCAGCGGCACGGGATAGGTTTCCCCCGAGTCGCCCAAAGCGGGCGACGCGAGGAAGGTTCGTTCCTGGTTGGACTTTGGGCAATGTGAAATTTCGTCATGATTGCTACGACGGGGCATCGGTCCAGTAGTAGGTGGTGTGTGTTTGTGTCGTTTGGCCGACCTACGCCATGTGGACGGCAGGTCGCATGCGTTTGTTTTTGCCTCGTTAAGAGAACTGAGAGCAAAGAATCCCTCGGCTAGCGCCAACGGCTATCATCCTCGAGCAAAACCCCATTGGTCCAGCCTCGGACTTTCCTCTTCTACCCTACCCCTTTCACACAAACAGAACTGCTTGTTCCCACAAAAATAAAGTGCACCCATCGGCCCAGAAGCCCAAGATACGATAGAGGGGTACCATGCTCCGAGTGCTAGAATTTTGGCGTACATGGGTGAAGGCCCAATGAAAATCCAAAATTTCCGTGACACATTAATAATGGCTGGTTGTGTGAGTACGTGACTAATATTTAGTCACACACTGCTAGTGCAGAATGAGTTGCATCATTTTATATAATGGGATGTTCTACCACTAGTATGAATTAGTGAGAACATGAGAAGAAGAAGAGTGCCACACACACGCTCGTCACAACACGCCGCGTCGCGGGTCGTGAGAATCTCGCCGAGCCGTTGCCTATATTTTTACAGTCCGAAAAACTTATTATGGTTTTAACTGAAAATTTATGAATGTCGTTGTACGAATCAATCAAGGAGGTGAGGCTGACGTGAGGTACAACGAAGGTGTCAATGTAATTTTGTATAGGGCCTGGTTGGTGATGATCTGGACAGTTCAAATTAATTAACAACGGCCGGCAGGTCTTGCTTGTTAATTGTTGCGTCAAGGTCCAGTTTCATTTTTATATCGTATAAATAAACACTTGGGGTTGTGAAGTGGGGCTAACTCAACTGGTTGGTTTCTTGTGGTGGAACCAGCCCACCCAGGTTCAAGCTCTAGACTTGACATGGGTGGTCACACTTTCCTGAATTTTTCAGGAATTAACCGACATTATGCTTTCAGTGGTAGGTGACGTGCCCGTCAACAGCGAGGCGCCTGTGGTGACTTCGTCAACCTCAAGATCTGTTGGACCGGTCTCTCAGAGGTGCTCATAGGGGTAGGGTTTACGTGCGTACGTTTATAGGGGTGTCTGTACCTGTGTGTTTGTGAGCGTCTGCGTCTGTACTGTGTTTCTAAAAAAAACACTTAGGGTTATATGCTGCTGGTCCCGCACTTTGGTGTCAACGCATATGCTTTACATAGTTTTATTTTTCTGTTATAGTTAGATCCATGAAAAATAAAGAAAAACATGGGGTAAGGACAACTGGAGGAACATAGTTTAAGAGTCACTCTGAAAAAATATGTAGATTAATATAAAAAAGATACTACTAAAACCCATATATCTAAACATAGTCAAGACAGGAAAGGTACACATGGATAAATATAAATCTTACACAAACAAAATTTACTCGAACAAGGATTTTTATACCAATAATTTTAGAATGCTTTTGACTGACTCTCAGGCCGTAAAGGTGTGGAGAAATGCTGCCCCTCTTAAATGCAGGATTTTCAACTGGCTTATTCGACGCTGCCGCCTGCCAACCAATGCACGGCGGCACCGCCATCAACTTGCTGCCTCTCCGGCCTGCCCGTTCTGCGCCGAGCCTGAAGACATAGACCACCTCATCATTCGCTGCCACAAAGCTCAAGAACTATGGCGCCTCTTCTACCCCTCCTGCCAGCTCCAGATAAACTCCATCCAGGACCTCTGGGAAGCTCGCAGCAGCCGCACCTATGCGGAGTCTACGGTCTGCACGGCTGTGGCCTGGGCCATATGGAAGCGCCGCAACTCAAAGGTCTTCAACAACATTGATGAGCCCCTCACCCTTGCTCACGATCGTTGCCTCGACGACGTCCGTCTTTGGGCCAACCAATGCAAGCTGGACACCATAGCTCTCACCCTTAGAAACTGGTGTATTTCATTTGATCCTCCGTAGACAGCCTCATTGTTTTTCCTTTCTTCTTTAGATTTTCCCTACCTCTGGAATGCACATGGAATAATTCTGTGATTCAAAGTTATAAAAGTTCAGACTGGCTGGCTAGGCCCGCCGTAGTTACAGTAAAAAAGAAAAAAATATCACAATCAAAATCTGCAGCAAACAACTCATCAACAATCAATGATGGCAATTTGAGGATACGACGAGAGATGTTACAACAAAGACAACAAAAAGGGAAAAAGCACACAATGCCTCATCTTAACTTTTTTTTTGCGAATGCCTCATCTTAACTTTACTCTTTTCTTTCTCTCGAAGGCTTTTCTGAAGAAGATCAATTGTGTAGGACACCTATAGAAAAAGAAACGAGTATGGTTTGAGTGTTATTAGAAAAACAGTTGTTTGAGAGGGGGAAAAAAGAGCTAGCACGAATCTTAATGCAGCTACGAACATGCCAGATAGAGGGGGATGCACCTATGTCTCAGTGCCTGCTTAGAAAATCAACTCTCTGTACAATTTGGAACTTGCACATGTCCAGGTCATCGTCTTCATGTATTGAAAAGAACAAAACAACTGGGTGGTTTGGACCGAGCTCCAACTATGTGACCCATGTGAATGTGATCAAGGCTATAGGTGGTTGAGCGCCAGTCAGTTGACAGCCTATAATATGCGCCAGATCAAGACTAGTGGAGACTTTGATATTAGTTAGTTTTGAGAATAGGTGTTTAAATAATTAAAGGAGATGAGACTTTGGACGCATTTATATCTACCTCATAAAAGTGAACTCGGATACGAGCTGAGATACAAGCTCCAAACCTTGAGCACCCAACTAGTAGCTTGTAAAGAAGAAAGTTTGAGTCAGAGAGGGGATCTCGGCGATGGCGTCCAGCACAGGAGTTGCACCTCCTAGCTCGCCAAATGCTCCGGCGGTAGGCGGCGGCGATGTCCAGCAGCTGGAGGTGATGCCGTCCGGCAACAATGCTACGACCGCAGCGACCATAAATCCCCTGTTGCTAGCATCAGCATGTGTCGGCTCGTCGGATGCACTGAAGTTCCTTTTCCAGAGGGAAGATGCACAAGAGCCACCAATGATGATGCCTTCTCAGGTGTTTCTTGACAAGCTAGTAAGATACACCACCACCACACCAAGAGTGACGGTACCCGCAGCTTGTAACGACGTAGAAGATGGAGTTGGTAAGCCTGATGCTTTGCCAGCAGCAGCAGCAGCTACACTCACACCGTAGAGGCTGCCGTTGGTCAGCCTGCTGCTTTGCAAGCTTCGGATGATCATGACACACAATTGCCTGCTTTGACATTAGCAGCTTCAGGTATGGGAGAAGATGGCGCTGATGCGCCTGCTCAGCAAGCCCCAGCTCGGCTTCTTGAAGGCGTCACCGCCGAGGGGGACACCGCACTACATGCGGTTGCCAGCCACGGCGACGGCACAGAATTCTTGACGTGTGCTAGCATCATCCATGGCAGGGCCCAAGACCTCCTTCTTGTGCCAAACCATAATGGTGACACTCCCTTGCATTGTGCCGCTAGAGCTGGTAAATCCCAAATGGTCTCTCGTCTTATTGAACTATCTGCAAGTTGCAATAGACTAGAGAAACTCTTGAGGAAGGAGAATGGGCTTAAGGAAACTGCCTTGCATGACGCTGTCCGCATTGGAAATCAGGGTATGGTGGTACGTCTATTGACGGCTGATCCTGAGTTGGCAAATTATCCTGAACAAGGAACTTCACCATTGTACCTAGCCATCTTCCTTGAAAAGTACAGCATTGCAAGGACACTACATAGTACGAGCGATGGGAACCTTTCATATTACGGACCTCATGGGCAAAACGCGTTACATGCTGCAACCTTGCAAGACACAGGTACGAATTTTCCACTCTAAAACTTATTGTACTGTAAAATAAAAATCTGGCAGAGGAATACATTATTTCATACTTATACATCACATATGTTTATTTTTCACGAAGTTTGGAACAAGACTTTTGTTATTAAAATACTACTCCCTCCGTTTTTTAATATAAGATGTTTTAGCTATTGTACATGTTGTCTAGACTCTAGATACACATAAGAATGAGCGAATATGCACACTAAAACATGTCTAGATACAAGTTTGGACATGTGAATGTGGAAAATGGCTAAAACATCTTATTAAAAAACGGAGGTAGTACCAGAATAGAAGTGAGATTCGTACTATACAGTGGGGGAAAATATGACATTATACCCCGAGGAGCTCCCTTGGGAATTCTGGTTAGAGAGACAAGATTCTCACTCAGGCCACCCACACTCAGTAACGTAGGCTTGAGTCTCCTCAACCACATTGACGCTAAGGTTTTTTTTCCCAATCATTGGATCGCTGGATTTTATCTAATACTGTCGGGCAGTTTTACCGAGCATCTGACCTCCCGCTAAAAATCTTGCACGCGAGCGGAAAGAAATATTGTTCCATAATATTGAACAACAATCCAAGCGGGGCCTCTCGGACTAGTTTTTTTTACCACTGAAGTTGATATCTCAAAGTTCCATCATTACTTGACAGTGGAACCCGGCTGAATTAAAGGTCCTATGAAAAAAGTGATCGAACTCTCTTCTCGACCATAATCCATTGACCATCATGTTGGATTAGAGTAGACTAACAAACAAAATATAACATTTGCAGGGATCACAAAACATATCATGAACTGGAATGATAGCCTTACTACAAAAACAGACAGAGATGGGAGTACACCTCTCCACTTTGCTTCATCTTTACGGCATTCTAATGGATTCAAGCAATTGTTCGAAGCTAATCCAGCACCTGTGTATCAGGCAGACAACAACGGGTTATTCCCTATACATGTGGCTGCTTCTGTGGGCGCGAAAAATACCATAAGCATTATTATTGGGAAGTTTCCTAGTAGTGCCGGGTTGCGCACTGCTAAAGGACAGACATTCCTTCATGTTGCCGTTGAGAAAAAAAGATTGAACATAGTCTTGTTCGTTTGCCGAACACCATCTTTGAATTGGATTTTGAATATGCGAGACAAGGATGGGAACACTGCATTGCATTTGGCTGTCCAGGGAAACAACCTTCAGATTTTCTGTTTTCTATACGGCAATAAGGAAGTGGACATAAGTTTACCAAATAATAAGAAGCAGACACCTCTTGATTTATCCAGAAGCTTGCTTCCTCGTGGAATGTATTTTTACTGGGTAAGATACTTTCAGCCTTATATTAATTAGTCTTGGTGCCCTCTTCTTGTGCTCGTATTTATGTTTTTATTTACTTGTTTCAGAAAACTGACTACCAGATTTACAAGGCACTCAAATCGGTTGGTGCTAAACATAGTAGTCTTCGCCAGGATCAGATTGAAGAAAAGTACAGTAGGCGGTTGAAACCAGAGGACAAGATCAGAGTAGCAGAGAATATTAAGGATTCCAGCCAAATGCTAGGCATTGGTTCGGTTTTAATAGCAACTGTGGCGTTCGGTGCGACCTTTGCTGTTCCTGGAGGTTTCATAGCGGACGACCATACCAGTAGAGGAACACCAACACTTGCTGGGAGCTATACCTTTGACGCATTCATGGTGGCGAACGCGTTAGCCTTTGTGTGCTCCTCAATTGCCACCATCGGTCTCATGTTCTCTGGATCTCCTATTGTTAACTTGTGGAGCCGCCAAATCAACCTAAGTGCATCAGTATTCTTCATGTCAAGTTCAGTCACAAGCTTGTCCGCTGCTTTTGCGTTGGGTGTGTACATGGTGCTAGCTTCAGTTGCTCATGGTACCGCCATTGTGGTATGTGCGCTTTTAGTCCTCTAGTTGTTCTATACAGAAATTTGGAAGTCTTAGCGAAGCTGCTTGTCCTTACACGAGCGATGCACCTTAGGATGGGCTCATTTCTCGCATTAAAGTGGTTCACCCGTGTCACCATTTTTAATATGTTAATGGAACTTTGGCCCTTCATAATTATCTTTGGTTGGGCCGGAATTGCGCAGAAGCTTGGGAACCACTGAGGACAAGAAGAAGCATCAAATATGTGATGAACAGTACGAGCTAAGTACAAAGTGGACCTGTTAAGCTTCTAGCTAACTGATCGTTCACAAGCATGTGCTTGCTAGGACTCTATGTTATGGAACTTTTGGAGTGTATTGTACTTTCTTTTCAATGAAGTGGTTTGTTGTAATTGGATTCTGAATTTATTTTCTTCAGAGTATCTTTGCTTGTAAGAGTAAACAATGCTACCATATTTTCCCTTCAACTGAATTCCAAATGGTTATGCCTGTTTACAAAGCATGGACTTTTGAATTGTCATGCCGTAATATCAGAAGTACATGATCGGATCTCGTTAATTAGGCCGGTTAATCATATATGATGTTGAATCTTTAACTCGATTTCAACGAAGTGTTCTTTA
The DNA here is from genome assembly GCA_026929855.1 of Poa annua. Lineage (NCBI taxonomy): Eukaryota > Viridiplantae > Streptophyta > Magnoliopsida > Poales > Poaceae > Poa > Poa annua. The sequence continues at coordinate 1,235,849 of CM049431.1, read as the reverse complement.
TCTATTCAAATTGCATTAGGTGTCAGAAATTTATGAGCCAGCCTCGGAATTGACGGTTTGCTGCCTATAAAAAGCCGCCAGCCCGAGCCCCTATGGCATTGCAATTGCAAAACTTGTCATCCCTCTCCATTCATATATTGTTCCACACATTCATCCATCCTCTTCCACTACACGTAGTACTGCAAGAACATCTCACTTCATCTTTCGTCTCCCTAGAATTAGAAGAAGAATTATTACCATGGTTTGCATGTCAAGGTCAAACCAGGTCGCATCATCGGTGCATATGCATGTTCAGGTAAGGAGGATTCATTTTTTTTATCCTAATCCGATTTCTTATCTACTACGTACGTATGTAAAACCTGATAATTTTCTCTCAATTTCGATGTAATTTTCAAGCTGATTAGTTTTTTTCGGACAAATCACCCTAGCGGCCGATCAATCCAGGAACGTCGCAAGGCCCACCTGTCGGTGGGCGAAGCAGGGGGAACAAAGCAGGAGGCTCGACCAGACCCCTAAACCCTCGCTCCCCTCCCTCCCGCGAGCTCACCGGAGAAGGACCACGGCCTCCATGTGTCACTCCATCGTCTTAACCAGGGTCATAACGAGGTTCGTTTACTTAGGGACACCTTCAGACATGTGTCTCATGATTGTCTTATAAGAATGATGTATGTGCAGTCTCATAGCAAACAGTTTCTCTTTGCATGTGAAAATTTCTTGACGAGTTTTAACATGAGGAGGTACCTTGATGGAATAATTTATATTTACAATTTATACCAAACTTTTATACTTCTCTAGAACTTGCTTTTAGCATGGTACAACAATAATAGAGCATTAATGTTTATCACTTCTTTTGTACACTTGGCTTAATATCTAGTAATGTTGCAAAGTTTTAGTTATAATGTTATTTGGTATAGAATTATATTGTATTGTTGAAAAAATAATCTTGCGTTGTCCAAAATTAAATTATATTTTGTATTTGATGTTAAATATTAACAATTTTTTAATATATACTATATTACATGTGTCTATGTCCATAATAATACGGTCTAGCAGATATGTTACTAGAGGTTTTGAGCTATGATTCGGCAAGCATATTTATATCTTTTCTAAAGTGTAAATTAATGTTTGCAGGATATTTTACAATCCTAGTGGTGAAAATTTTATGGACCAAGTTCAAGAATGAATTCTGTAATAAGTTGACAAATTGTGCATTATTTGTATTCGGTATGAGCATAAAACCAGCGTTCAGTTAAGTAGCTGTAACAGCTCACGAGGCACAACTAGAGTGGCAAATATGGCGTATATCCTAGAAAATAAGATTGACATGTGAATAGTATCACAAGTTCGTTGGGCCTGTGTGTCCTGTGTGTCTAAACTCTATCTTATTTGTAAGTCGGGAGTCGTCTCCCGACGGGAGCCTGGTCGTGTGTACTCTGCCATTGGGGCTTTATTAAGTTAAAGGCGGACAGGTGTTGCCTTATGTTTAAAAAAAAAGTTCACAACTCACACATCATGCTTCCAAACAATAAACAGGCATCTCAACATACAAATCAAATGGCTTAGACACATCTCCTCACAACAGACCAGAAATACTCATACATGCACGCTTCTCATCTATAGAACAAAAGACATGAACAATTGCGGTGTCCAAATGACAGCAATATCAAAATTCAAATTTTCACTACAAGAGTAACATCACAAGTATAGCCTTAACGTAGTATACAAGAACAAAGTGAGTAGTTAATTTTCACTCATAGCCCCCGCACCGTTCCCATTCTTCTTCTTGCTGGCGGATCATCTGCATGCACTGTCGTTCGTACTCGTCCTTCTTCTCATAGTAGTCCTCTTCCACCTCGACAAAGCCCTTGTCGATCAACCCCTTGCGGACCTTGGCGAGGAACCGTCCCCGCTCCAGCTGCAGCTTCCGTTCCTCTTCCGAATCCTCGTACTTGCGGAAGGAATCGTCGCACTCGTCCACGGCCAGCTCGACGTCCTCCCTCAGCAGCCGGATCTTGCCCTGGGCAGCCTCGTTGTCGTGCTCGGGCTTGGACTGCTCCAGGATCCTCTCCACTGCGGCGTCCAGCTCGTGGGGTTCCAGGGTTGTCGCCTCCGGGAAGCTCACCAGCATCGCCATGACCTTGCGCCGTTGCGCCTCCTCATACTCGTAATCACCATACTCGTAATCATGTTGGTAAAACTCGAGGTGATAACGAACACCAAGTTCGGCCTCTTCCTCATAGCCTACCACTACAGGAGTAACAGGCCAGTCCGACGGCATTTGCCGTCGGGCTCACGCTGGAAACCGTCGGCGTACACGTAGCCCGACGGTGGCCGTCGGGCTAATGCCGTCGGCGTGTAATCCATCGGGCTCATGATGTTGTCGTCGGCGTCGCAAATGCCGTTGGACTCATAGTGAGCCCGACGGCATTACCGTCGGGCTCATAGCCGTCGGGCTTATAGATAGCTCTACCAAATATATTTGAAACCAATTTTTCAAAAAAAATATTTTTTTGGAAAATTTTTCAACTTTTTTTATTATTATTTCAACTCCAATTTAGTCATATATTTAATCTCATATCACACAATTATTCATAATTTTAGCTCAAACTATACACCATTAGTCAAACTTCCACCTTGCTGCTGTTAGTATGATAACAATCATATTAACCCTCATTTGAGATATTATACTTTTTAATCTTTAAAATTTCAAAAATAAGATTTGAATGAACAAAACAACTATGTTAAATAATACTTGAATAATAATAATAATCAATTATTTTATTTTAGTTTTGTCTTTTCCATTTAATAAGAAATAATTCATATCTTCATATTTGTATATCATAATTTACTAAATAAAATGTCCATGTCGATCATAAAAATGAGAGGAATCCAAATATGACATCACATAGTTGTAGTTCAAATTTGAATTACTTTCGGAAAATTGACATAAAGTTAATTAAAGAGGCGAATTTAGATATAAAGCAAGAAAAATCCTCATATTCAAGTATTATCCGTAAAATATGTTCTACTCTTGTGAAAATTAAATGGGTGTCATTTTGGACCATATTTTATGTACTTGCTTCACAAAAATGGTCATTTTTGACACTTCAAAAATGGAAAATGATATTTCGAAAAAGAATTTTGAAAAGCTCTTCGGTGACGTTGTTTCCCATACCATGACACACATATGTGCTAAATATGGGCACTTTATCACAAACTATGACATGATAATGGTCATACATTGGTCATTTGTCTTGAAACTTATGCATGTTTACAGATGATTGACATTTTTGTGAAGTTTCGTTTTGAAAAGTTTGCCAAAAATCAAATTTATCATTTTTCTTATAAACTAGTACACGTAAAAGGACTCCATGCGAAAGGGTTTCTTGTTTTGAGTACTTTTTCATATTTTTCATTTCTTTCAAAAAACGGTCAAAATGGTGAGCATGGTTATTCATCAAAAGTGGTCGAATTTTTTAAAACTATTGACGGTTCTATGTTGTAACCACTACTTGTGTATCTTAAAATTATTTTTGTAAGAACTTCAGAGCAAACTATCACACAGTTGTAGTTCAAATTTGAATTACTTCCGGAAAATTGACATAAAGTCAATTAAAGAGGCGAATTTAGATAGAAAGTAAGGAAAATCCACATAATCAGGTATTATCCATAAAATATGTTCTACTGTTTGTGAAAATTAAATGGGTGTCATTTTGGACCATGTTTTATGTACTTGCTTCACAAAAAAAGTCATTTTTGACACTTAAAGAAATAGAAAATGATATTTCGAAAAAGAATTTTGAAAATCGCTTCGGTAACGTTGTTTCCCATACCATGACACACATATGTGCTGAATATGGGCACTTTATCACAAACTATGACATGATAATGGTCATACATTGGTCATTTGTCTTGAAACTTATGCATGTTTATAGATGATTGACATTTTTGTGAAGTTTCGTTTTAAAATTTTTGCCAAAAATCAAGTTTTTCCGGACAAATCACCCTGGCGGCCGATCAATCCAGGAACATCGCGAGGCCCACCTGTCGGTGTGCGAAGCAGGGGGAACAAAGCAGGAGGCTCGACCAGACCAGACCCATAAACCCTCGCTCTCCTCCCTCCCACGAGCTCATCGGAGATGGACCACGGCCTCCTCCGACGCGGTGTGAGGCGGAGGTACCGCAGCGCGGGAGGACCACCGCGGCATCCTCCGAGCGCCACGGTGCCAGCGGCCGGGGGAGGTGATGGTGCTGGTCGTGGCGGAGGCCGCGCGGGGAATGGAGGTGGCGGCCGGGGCGGAGGCCCCGCGGGGAATGTAGGCGGCGGCGGAGGAGGCAAGGGCCGTGGCGGCGACGTACGGGGCGGCGGTGGAAGATCTTTTGTTTAAGCGGTAGTGTTCTTATAAAACCTTAAACATGCTTGCCAAACGCCACAGCGGTAACCAATTAGGTTTCTAATACCCAATTCCCCTTCATGTTATGATTTCGTATGTGTAGGATTTAGGTGCAAGTACAATTGATACCAAACTTTTATACTTCTCTAGAACTTGCTTTTAGCATGGTAAAATAATAATAGAGCATTAATGTTTATCACTTCTTTTGTACACTTGGCTTAATATATGGTAATGTTGCTAAGTTTTAGTTATAATGTTATTTGGTATAGAATTATATTGTATTGTTGAAAAAATAATCTTGCGCTGTGCAAAATTAAATTATATTTTGTATCTGATGTTAAATATTAACAATTTCTTAATATATACTATATTACATGTGTCTATGTCCAGGATTTTTAATAATACGGTCTAGCAGATATGTTACTAGAGGTTTTGAGTTATGATTCGGCAAGCATATTTATATCTTTTCTAAAGTGTAAATTAATGTTTGCAGGATATTGTACAATCCTAGTGGTGAAAATTTTATGGACCAAGTTCAAGAATGAATTATGTAATAAGTTGACAAATTGTGCATATTATTTGTATTTGGTGTGAGCATAAAACCAGCGTTCAGTTAGGTAGCTGTAACAGCTCATGAGGCACAACTAGAGTGATAAATATGCCGTGTATCCTAGAAAATAAGATTGACATGTGAATAGTATCACAAGTTCGTTGGGCGTGTGTGTCCTGTGTGTCTAAACTCTATGTTATTTGTAAGTCGTCTCCCGACGGGAGCCTGGTCGTGTCTACTCTGCCCTTGGGGCTTTATTAAGTTAAAGCCGGACATGTGTTGCCTTATGTTTAAAAAAAAGTTTACAACTTACGCATCATGCTTCCAAACAATAAACAGGCATCTCAACATACAAATCAAATGGCTTAGACACATCTCCTCACAACAGGCAGAAATACCCATACATGCACGCTTCTCATCTATAGAACAAAAGACATGAACAACTGCGGTGTCCAAATGACAGCAATATCAAAATTCAAATTTTCACTACAAGAGTAACATCACAAGTATAGCCTTAACGTAGTATACAAGAACAAAGTGAGTAGTTAATTTTCACTCATAGCCCCCGCACCGTTCCCATTCTTCTTCTTGCTGGCGGATCATCTGCATACACTGTCGTTCGTATTCGTCCTTCTTCTCATAGTAGTCCTCTTCCACCTCGACGAAGCCCTTGTCGAGCAGCCCCTTGCGTACCTTGGCCAGGAACAGTCCCCGTTCCAGCTGCAGCTGCCGTTCCTCTTCAGAATCCTCATACTTGCGGAAGGAATCGTGGCACTCGTCCACGGCCATGTCGACGTCCTCCCTCAGCATCCGGATCTTGCCCTGGGCAGCCTCGTTGTCGTGCTCGGGCTTGGACTGCTTCAGGATCCTCTCCACTGCGGCGTCCAGCTCGTGGGGTCCCAGGGTTATCGCCTCCGGGAAGCTCTCCAGCATCGCCCTGACCTTGCGCCGTTGCTCCTCCTCATCATACTCGTACTCGTAATCATCATGCTCGTAATCATGTTGGTAAACCTTGAGGTGATAACGAACACCAAGTTCGGCCTCTTCCTCCTCATAGCCTACCGCCTCCTTGATGCCACCCTCAGCGTGATGCTGAGGCTCGGTGGCCTCCTCCCCGTCGGCGGTGTCCAGAATCTCCTCCTCCGCCTTCCTTTGCAGGGGAGCAAGCTCCATAGGCTCGGTCGTCGGCGAGCGGTTGGTGGAGGTCGCCCCCAGCACGAGCTTGCCCTCTTCGCCGGCCATCTTTCTCGGATCAGCCGTGTCTGCGATGGGGAATTTGGGATTGGATGTGGCGGCGGGCGGAGTCTCCCTTCCGTTCTTCCGTTCTTCGATGTGTATAAAAAAAAGAAAGAGAAACGGAGTCCATCTGGCTAACGGGGCCGAGGTCCGAGTAGGAGTCCGAGGAGGATTTCTATTCCGACATGAGGAAGGAACGGGTGAGCGGCGTTATATAGGAAGGAGAGACGCCCGCCGCCGCCTCATCCAATCCCCAAATCCCCATCGATTCACGGCTCAGCTGATCCGCAGGGATGTCCGGCAAAGAGGGCAAGCTCGCGATGGGGTGCTGCACGGCGGCGACCTGCGTAGAGGACTCCACCAAGCGCGGCACGCTGAATGGATCCACGGCGCAGCACAAGTCGGCCGCCGACGGGGAGCCTATGGTCGATCTTGCTAAGGCGGCGGACACGAAGGAGGCGGTTTCCGAGCCTCAAGCTGAGGATGATTACCAAGATGGCTATGAGGATGACGAGGGCGAACAAGATTATCAACACGAAGCCGAGGATGATTACGACTATGGATGTGACTGTGAGGAGGGCTACGAGCCTCAGTTCCTGGAGCAACGGGACAAGGTCATGGCGTTGGTGTCAAGCTTTCCTGAGGCGGCACACCTGCAACTCAATGAGCTGGACAAGGTGGTGGACAGGATCATGGAGCAGTCCAAGCCCCAGTACTCGGACCTGGCTGCCGCGGGCAAGATTCGGCTGTTGAGCCAAGACATTGAGCTGGCCGTCGTCCCAGACTGGTTTTATGATGACACGCCATTGGCCGATTCGATCCACAAGCATGAGGAGCCGGACAGGGACATGGAATCACTGCCGCTGAATGGCAAGTATGATCAAGACCAGGAAGGGGAACAATTCAGGGCCAAGGTACGCAAGGATCTCATTCACAAGGGGTACGTCGAGGTCGACGAGGACTACTATGACAAGAAGGAAGAATACGAGCGCCAGATGATGCAAAAGATGGAGGAAGAGTGGAATCAGAAGATGTACCCCAGCCGCTTCCGCGTCGCCAACAATGACGAGGGGATCCTCTATTATTCTCAACAACATGGGGGGTACATATGATATGTTGTAGCATGACTATTATGTGAAACACCATGCAATCTATCAATTAAACTTCCTTCCAGATTGATGCATAAATATATGAACAAACAATAGCTTGACTAATTTCTTCTTTCTCTAGCTAGCAATATTAGTAAAACAAAGCATAGTCGCCAAATTTCAACCGGCTGAGATGCAAGCACCAGGTCATCTAAAGCAGCTCAAGAAGCTGACTTCCCTCATGAAGACCTTTTGTGTGTAGTACCCACTGCTGCCACTATGTAATTTATTTTCCATTTATGTGCTTTTGCACCTGTATGGCAAACACCTATAAAAGATTAGCTCCCTCTGACAATAATATCCAAGTACTTCCATGTTCAAAAGGACATTCTTTGCCTCCGCATGGAAGAAAAATATTTTTCTCTGAAAGATTTTCATCAAGGATATGTCAAAAAATATCCAGTGTGGATGGTTTGGTTTGGTACCTATACACAAGCTCAATGAGCCAGGCCTGAAATAATTATACATCCATAATTCATAAACTTAGCTACCGCAACGCAGTCTTACAGTCAGTTTGTTATGAACATTTGCTCATCCTTTATCTCTCGACTGTCATCATCGCACAAAAACTGAAGCTAGCTACTAGCACACACCTCAAGCTTAACAGCCACCATCCACATAAAAACTCGAAATGAGTTTTCCTAGTCGAATATTACTAAGCTTGAACAGGCATTCACTGCAAACACCACTAATACATTCAATACTTCTCAGTAATAAAGGTGACTCAAGATTTTAGTGATCACCAAGAGAGGAATGGGAAATTCAAACACATAAACACCATAGCCATTCCACACACATGCAGTTGATTGACTTTTACTCTTTTAAATTTCAGTGAAGATGCATATTATATCTTTAGTTATATGGGTCAATTGCAGATTTTTTTTCATTCTCATGTTTCCCAAATCTGCACATGATGTCATCAAGAGCTGAACTTGAACACAATTGTTTACTTCTGGGTGAAAGGTATGAGATAATCCACTAATCGTGCACAGTGAAATCGCCAAAATCTGCACTCTTGCCCTAAAAATTCCATCGCAATCAAAACATTTCTGCCAGATAGCCAGCCACTACATAATGCACATTTGGTGCAAAGCGGAAGGTAACAGCTTTTACTGACGGAGCCCAATTATAAGAGGATAAGACCATAAGAACACATCGTGAATAATTCAAAACATTGGCCA